>OV743431.1:35465677-36681477 GCA_928269145.1 Agriphila tristella
CATTTGTGGGCTCCAAATCCACTTTTAAAAAACAATTATTTAAGCTGCTAAGCCCTACTATCTAATTTAATACTTTACCCTTCATCCTGGGTAATTATCATACTCTATGTCATTATGCATAGCAGATATTATATATGTATATATACATTATAATTATATATATTTTATATAATATATATTATTATGTTACTTAACTTCATATTTTTTTTTCTTATATTCCCCATAAATATACTTAATAATTATTATTATAATAATAATCTTTAAAAGTTTTGCTTGAGTTCGTTTGCAAACTTGTTTAAATTTTAAACTTTTGTTTTTAGAAATTTTGTTAATGCTTTTTTTTAGTAATTCGAGGATGACGTTTTTGGCTTTACTCTTAGTAAATATCATGTAGTAATTTAAGTAGTTTTAAGCTGTTGTCAACCCAAATATCTTAAAATAAAATAAAATAAAATAAAACAATTGCTGTTGTTTACAGTGGCGAGGGGTGAAATTATGGCGAAGGTAAGCCGCTCTTTAAAAATGATGAAAAATGTTGTGATCTGCATAGTGGATCAGTGGGGTGGGATTTCCAAAAGGTAAGCCGATAGGAATCGGCTTGTATGAACCCTTCGCCACTGGTTGTTTATGATGTTAGTACTTAATCTACTCCTGCGAGGATGTTGGTGTTTTACAAATAGCCCTGTATAACCGACGTTGAATCTTTCAGCACCAAACATCACTATTCACTGAACATCGAAAACTCCAAGATAAAAACATCGCTGTTCGGATAAGTTTATTACGGCATTACGGCTCTGGGAAAATAGTAATTGAGAAAAGAGGTTGTCAAAAAACCAATTTTTTTAAATGAACGTTGAGTGCAAGGTGTGAGGTTTGTGGCTGTCTTGAGTTGTAAAGTGCAAAAATGCACAAAGTTGTCAATTTTGCATTTTTACACTTTATAACTGAACTAAAATTAAACTTTACTAAAATGGACCCACATTTTTATACTGTGACCTACGGTGAAGAATACCAATACCAGGGGGGTGATTTTGAAATTTTGTTGCAATCAACTCTGACAGAAATCGCAGTTACATTGCTGCTTTAGTTAGAACCAATGTGACAACTATCTTACTTAAAGCAGCAATGCAACCGCGCTTTCAATAGATACAGCTTTACGTAATCAAGGTACCGGTCAGAGTTTAAAAAACGCCACCTTGAAATAACGCCCCACTTTCAAATTCTGTACGCCCCGTTTATTTTGTACAAAGTATATTATTTTCTTTGTTTCTTGCCATTTGGAAATAATAGTAAATTGTACATTGTACCCATAGGTAAGTATAAAAAACGTTCGCAAGGGTCGGTCATGGGATGGGTGACCAAAAATTTATTATCTCGAGCTCCTCCGTGCTTCGGAAGGCACGTTATGCCGTTGGTCCCGGCTGAATTTGCAGTCGTTGACACCCACCAATCCACATTGGGCCCGCGTGGTGGGTTATGGCCCGTCCTCTTTATCCACCGATAAGGAAGGCCTGTGCCCTAGCAGTGGGGACATTAAAAATGTCTGATAGACAAAATGGACCCAAATTTTTATACTGTGACCAACGATCAAGAATACCCGGTCAGAGTTTAAAAAACGCCACCTTGAAATAACGCCCCACTTTCAAATTGGGAGCTTATTTTGTTTCTATTAGTTGAATTTGGAAATAATAGTAAAATTGTACCCATAGGTAAGTATACAAAATGTTAGTGTGGGGGGGTTCAATCTTCGAATACCTTTTTGTTTTGTCAGTAGGTGCCACATTGCGTGCTGTTTTAGTAAGTGAATCGTATTAAGATACTTTTGAAGATTGCGGCTGACTAGCAAAGTTTCAAGTATTTATTTATTTTCGCCAGCGATTCTGTAATCGAAGATACGAAAGTATTAAAATGAGCGGAAAAAATTACTTTTATTTTTTCTATGAGCTTAAAGTACTCAATAAGTTATGTACCCAAGTATAGGCAGATTGGTTGTTCGATGCATGAACCTAACTAAGGCATCCTAAGTCATCCTAAGTTTAAGTATTCTTCGGTGAGCAACAAAAGGATTCCTGACATCGTGTTCTTAGAGGCTGATTTATCAGGCCCTTAATCACGTTGGATGTACCTATGTAGTACTTGTATCCCTCTATCTAATCTATCTATGACGGCAGCAATAACCTTTTCCTAATCTACATAATGTTAGTGCATTAGGTATGTCACTCGTCACAAAGGTAAATATATGCTTATAATGTAAAAAGCCCAATACTGATAACTATATTATCAGTAAATCAAAACCTGGCCGTCGATATTTTACGGAATAATTAGGTACACCAATATACGAAGCGCTCATGGCGGAATTTGACAGACTGATCGTACTCGATCACGTTTGTTAAGTAACGCTCAGTCAGGCCAGGTGTCGGATGGGTGACATTTAAGTGGCATTACAACTGAGCACTTCCGTGCTTCGGAGAGCAAGTTAACCGTCTCAGTTCCTATTCCTTCCTCAGGCTATTGTCATCTGATAATAGGGATGTTGACTTATGAATAAAATAACGAAATATTAATAATAATCGTAAACATCAAACTTTTGGAGTAGCTTCTTTACCTCTTGGTTTTATATATTGCGTATTATTTGTTTTGTGACCCTTCAAAGTTGGGTGGACAAGTCCATTTCAAAAGTATAAGTTAAAATAAATAATACATTTAATTAGTCCGCAAAATTTATAGCAAATGTGTCAAAGAAACCATTTTGATAAACACAATATTTAATAAGCTGCCGAACAAATTTCTTACGCGTTGCATACAACCTACGAAGGCGTGACGTCCTAACTTGGTAGCCGTTAGTATGGAGCGTTTTCGGGTGAGTCCAATTTTGTGCATTTCAAACTGTGATATCTCGGGCAGTTTTCATGCTAGCGAAATAATTCTTATACCAATGTTTCTTTTTTTAGGGGTAATTTATATAACATAAAATAAAAAAAATAGGCAACATGCCTATAGTCTTTAAGCCAAGTTAGAGGCCTTATAGGCGGCTTGAGAAACTAACACCAGAGGTGGCCACTATTCCTTATTCGATAAGAAGAAGAAGAAGAATGAAATAATTTTATTATTTTTTTTAGATTTAAAAGAGAAATAATTTCTTTACGATCATACTGCAACTTGTGTTAAATACAGACGTTTTTCTCCAACATTGATAGGAGAGTGCAACTCTTCCATCCCTCCATATATTTCCGGTACATGATACTTCGCTCAGCTCGCTCCGCTCGCTCGTGGAGGGCCGTTCCGCGCACTTAGCTCCATTATACACGGGCGGCGGGGCTGCCAAAAAGAAACAAGCTATAGGCCGCCGTCTGACTACTGTCCTCTGTGGTCTTGATACTTGATTAACTTAATGCAGACTGGGTAACCACACCTTTAGGCGTATGAGTTTACGCTTAATACTCGCTCTCGACTGGAGTTGTCATTTGAAGGACAACCTTTAGTTTAGTGTAACTACACTAACTGACGCAACGCTATAGAGTAAGTAAACGTTACTGTCCAAACTTCCAAACGTTACTGGCAAATGTAGAAATAAGCACTCATGTAGACATTAATATGATACTTAACGCCAACTCAATGGCCATCATTTTATAGTTTGAACGCTACGCAACGCCTGAGCAATAAACGATTAAATCACAATATGTCACAATCTCACGTGACATAGTGTCAAAATCTAGATATCTCGAAAAAGTCAAGAAATCGTAGAGATTGCAAAGACTTTCAAGTTGTAATGTCGAAAATCTCTGAGAATAAGTTTTTTGAGCAGTTCTAACGGTATCCAATTGTCCAGAACCCGTGTGCCTGAAATATGTGTGTTAAGTATATTTTCTTAGATTTAAAAATAATGGGAATGACTTCTGACCCAACTAAATATGCCTTTTAACGTAGGGGTGCTTTCCAATAACAGTGGGAACAAAGCTTCCCAGACCAGTTGACTACCAAAGTATCAAATCGTACCAAACGTAGTATACCATTCCGTTAATAAGGAAAGAGTAGGTGCGCCGGGATCTTTCGGGAGGCGGTTGCACTCCAATTTCTTTTTCGTTGAACTTTCGACACGAGAACGGCTCTAATTTATTTACCTAGCCGACTAGTCGAAAATTTGCAATTCTTATTAAATATTAATCGATTTTTTTTGTAAGGGGAAAGACACGAAAGTGACGAGACGAAGCAGCAGGCTGTTTACTGATTCTGATAAGTATTATAATTATTTATTTAAAATACAGTGGAATAAAAACGTCAAACGTGTTTTTTATTTTATTTTAGAATTCTCAATGATTTTTTTATACAATTCTTAAACCGAGTCACCTCCGAGTGTCCTCCGAGTAACTCGGTAGCTCAGTTGGAAGAACAAATGACTGGACTTCCAAAGGTCGCGGGTTCGATTCCCGCCTGATATAATCTGGTGAAAGTAGATTTTTTATAGTATATTATTTAATAACGTGAAAAGTTATTATATTACTATTATTCGCACCACAGTATAGAAAAAATATGTAAACTTGTTTTTCCCATTACATTGTATAAGGGTTTATTTTAAGGAAGAATTGCTTATCCTGTAAATAAACATTAAAGTCCCTTTTCTTTTTTTCACAAACTTAGCTGTGTTAAATGAGGCTAAAAATCTCAGGCCAGTGAATTTGCCGAATTTACAAAGGTCGGGTCGGTTGGACCCTTAGCTGAAGCCTTCTGGAAGTTTCCTTTAAGATTGGTCAAAAGATCCCAGAAAAAGCGTTGCCTTTTAGCCGTCTTTGCTGTCCGTTTGCCTGTTAATAATGCGGTTTTATGCGTTCGAGTGTGGTGGAGGGTTAAGAGTGATGAGTTGAGAAAAGGTGTAAAGGTTTCCTTTTAGTTTTGTTGTTTAAAGTCTGTGTTTACTGTGGTGTGTATTTGTATACTACGTGTTACAAAATAACCCCTAATGCCGAATATGGTAGATAGAAATAGGAACCATCAAACTGAACAAAAACTTTTACTATGGGACCAACTCTGAAATCGCGAAAGAAAAAACTTTTCGTCATTAATTTTTGTATGAAACAGCTGATGTTTTTTGGCGATTTCAGAGTTGGTCCCATAGTAAAAGTTCTTCAGTTCTAGAATCTTCCATATTTGGCATTTTAAGGGTTATTTTGTAACACGTAACACGTTGTATAATGTCATTTATCACCTACGCGATTTTTCGACTCTCAAATTAGTCTCATTAAAAGCATTAATGAGATCAATAATTTTCTTTTCAAAAAGTTTATTCCGAAAGTAAGCTTTTTTACTTTAGTAGGTATTGCAGGACTTTTTCACTATTATAATAAACAAAAAGTATAAAATCTCAAAATTCAAAAAGGGAAGTTCTTTCACCAAACTAGGTATTTGTGCTCGACCGCATTTATGTTGGATATTGTATTTTTAATTGCAGTGGCGTAGAAACCTTGAAAATCGTAAGTCAGGTTTTCACACATTTTTGCTTAGTTTGACACCTAACCTTATGACGTTATGTTTAAAATACGAGTAAATTCTCGTTTCTATTGGTCTTGCATTTCTTCACTAACTACGTCACTACATAAGCCCATAATACACAACATACAGTACGGTCATAGGAGCTTCAAAGCCGTACACTAACTACATGAATGAGGAACAAACTAATTGATTCGATTAAAACTCTCACAGCGCGTAACTAGTTTCCCTTACGTGTATGTCCATTGTCCACGGAGGGGAAACTTTGTTAGTCCACAAAAGTGATTTTTCTTAATAATTTTAGAGGAGCTCGGTGGCGCAGTGGTATAGCGCCTAGCCCAGCGATTGCGGAGGTTAAGCAATTTTTGCAAGGGTCAGTCATAGGATGGGTGACCAAACATTTATTATCTCGAGCTCCTCCGTGCTTGGGAAGGAATGTTAAACCGTTGGTCCCGGCATTTGCAGTCGTTAACACCCACCAATCCGCATTGGGCCCGCGTGGTGGGTTATGGCCTTTCCTTCCTAATCCGTATCCAGCCTTACAGAAGGCCTGTGCCCCAGCAATGGAGACATTAAAAATGGCTGATGGTCTTAATAATTTTGGAAAAATAGTTTAAAAAAATCACCCTTGTAGTTTTTTTATCAAACATCGTTGAGCTGTTGGTATAAAAAGCTTATTAATTTTATTTCTAACTCGGCCAGAGATAACCTTCCGTCTAAAAACATACATGCCTTTTTAGGGTTCCGTAGCCTAAATGGTAAATAACGAAACCCTTATAGATTCGTTATGTCTGTCTGTCTGTCCGTCCGTATGTCACAGCCACTTTATTCCGAAAGTATTAGGATTACACAGTTGAAACTTGGTAGGTAGTTGTATTCTGTTAACCGCTTAACGAATTTAATACAAAAAAAAATATGATGATTTGTCTAAGAATGCGGGTGTTTCATCAAATTTCATTTTTTAACACGGACTTATAAAATCGAAATCAAATGTCAACATACCGATGAGAAAGGGTCTCATTTGACTATTTAAAACACCGGAAGTGCACGTCTGCCTCACTGCCGGAGCCGGATATTGCTTTTGGACCGCCAATTGTAACGCTGTGACGTCATCAACTGAGGTTATGACGTCAGGTAACTTTATTAGACGATAATATCTAAAACATAAATGGATTGGAGTTGCAGTAATTGTTATTCTTTAAGAGTGTATATCCGCATTTAAAAAAAATGCGTTATTCCAAAGAATGTATCTTAAAAGAATGAAAACATTTGATGTAAACTTTAGTTTTAGTAAGCAAAATTCTTAAATTAGTGCCGTATAGAGAGAAAAACATTATAAATTATCAGGTATTTTAAAACGAAGACAATCTGTTCAAGTGGAATTTCAAATTTGCTTGTCAGAGGTACTTTTCACAAACGTTTCAGCTATATTAAATAAGAATACGACTCATATTTATTTTTTCACTTATTGTTTGTATTGTCAAGGAGTTATAGAGAGAAAATAAAAAAAAGGTTTTTAATCACAGAGAAATAAAATAAAAAAACATGGTCAAATCGGTACACTTTGACATGTTTTTTACTGGTATTTACAGATTCTAAAGTCATTGTTTATTTTTTTCAGGAATTCTAATGAATTGCGTGTTTTACTACTTATACGCAAAAATGGCTCCTCGAAATAGCGTCCCACTTATAATTGTGAGGACCTGGAGACCTGAAATACAGGGTCGCCCTAGTTTAGGCTCCAGATCACACACTCGAAGCAGTTAATGATGTTTATGTTGTTATCCTTGTTATTTGTGTGTGATGAAATAAATGTCTTTGATTTATTATTTTATTAAACTTGGCGCTACAAAATCACATCTTTTGTCACTTACTTTGTGCAAAATAAGCGCCCATTTTGTAAGTGGGATGCTGTTTGAGGTGGCATTTTTGAGACTAAACAAAATCAGATCTCCAAAAAGTTCGCATCACAAAGATGCGATCCGTTCAAAACATCGTATCACCCCACAAAAATAACCTACCACAAGCCGATCAACCCTAGGTTATTTACTTCCATATCTTTAGGATAAATCGATGTTCTTGGGACGGGGGCCGGAGTGCGCAGGCGTGATAAAAATGGCCACCGAAAAAACCCGGGAAATAAAAGAAAGAAACGGCAGGGGTCACCCCGAACGCAAGGAAGGCTCGCGGTGGTGTGGGGGAGTGAGACTAGCGATTGAGCGCGGGTTTGCTTGTATTTTAAACACATTCTTGAGGTTTATGTAGTGGTTAAATCGCGATTCGTTTTTAATTTTACTTACGTTAAAAAATAATAAGTTAAATTGATTTTTTACTTATTTTTTCTTATAAATTAAGAAGTCATTCCATTATTAACATTTGTTAATTATTTACAGAAATATATGTTCGGATTTTGCTACACAAAATTGAAGACTGAACAGAATTACTCCAAAATAATATAGGACTACAGATGACCATTGATGATCATGTTTTCTAAGATTTAATTCTTGATAATCAAAAAGTACCTACTTATTTGAAAATATTTTCAAATTACTTGTTTGAAACAATTACGTAAGTATTAATGAAGGAATATCTTTAGCGCTGTACAAACTGTAGACTGTAGAAACATTTTAAAGATTCACGCATTGTTTCACATAAAAAAATACAGCTACATTACATCGCTTACTATTAGTTTCATTCAGAATGTATCAACAACAGTCAGTTGCTTCATAGACTTCGGCAGAGAGAAGGTAAACGACTTCGGCAACTGCTTACCATAGCACAATAAATAGAAATGAACACACTGACTGCACGTTGCATCTGCTGTGTGCTCCTCTACCGCACCGCGAGCCGCAGGGGTGTGTCTTCCCTCTCTGTCGCCGCCCCACGAGGGGAGCGACTCGCGGCATCGCTCGTGCTGCGTTCAGCGCTGCGCTGCGGGCGAGCACCACGGTCGAGTGGTTTGAACGAAGCTTAAGCTTATTGAATGGTATGGGGTTAGTTACTTCGTTCCTTGATGTCGTATGTTGTGTTGTGTCCCTCTCTTTAAAATAAAATCTAAGTGAAAAATATAATACTTTATTAGAGTAGAGTTTTTGTACTCAATAATACCAACCTACTTATTTTTGTTCTTTTTCATATTTTTTTAAAAAGTTGTATTTTGAAAATATTTTTTTTACTTAATTTTATTTGCTGTTAAGTTGAAGGCAAGTTAAAAAGTTATTAGGTACCTACATATCTGGAACTAATAAAGGGCAATAAATAAAAATGAAAAAAAAACAGAAAAATATAAAAAAATACCTCTATACTTACCGTACTTTCTAATAAAAAAATCAGTACCTATTTGTAAAATGATATTTTCTTCTTTATTTTGTCTCTATTCATCATATCCTTTAAAGCTATTAATTAAATAATAATGATAGATAAGTAATTTTAATTGGTCAATAGATTTAAAATAATGGATATTACGTATGGGATGACGACCTACTGAACAAATTACTATGTATTCAATAACATCAAACCATTTAGAAAATTTTAATACTCATATCTTAGGTTTTACTTTAAGGTTAACTTCGATACAATTTTCTTTACCATTTTAAAAATTCAAAGAGCTCTATCTCTCAACTTTCCGCTATGAAGTTAGTGCTAATTATTTTTAAAAGGCTCCAATTAAAAGTAGTTTACTAATAGAAAAAGTACAAACAAGTTCGGAGCTGATGAAACTACCAATAGAACAGCGCGAAGTTCGCGCTAACAAAGCGGCCCAATTAGCGCGCCCACATCCAACTTACAGCGCGTACTTGGTACAACGGACAAGCGCGAAACGTACACATACTCTGTGGACTCCTACATTAACTTACTGTAGATAAAGCTGTTCATTTTATGAGTGTATAATGGTTAAAAATCCGTTCTTCTTCTTCATTTTGGATAAAGTTACTCAATGAGCGCGTCCACACCCAACTTACAGCGCGTACGTACAATGGACAAGCGCGAAACGTACAAATAGTCTGTGGTACCGTACATAAATTATAATAGAGAAAGCCTGTTCATATTTTTTGTGTAAAAGTATTTGTTGAAAATCCTAGGCTAGTTCGTCTTCTTAATTTTGAACAAAGCTGCCCAATTAGCGCGCTCACATCCTACTTACAGCGCGTACTTGGTAACGGACAAGCGCGAAACGTACAAACACTCTGTGGTACCGTACATAAATTATAGTAGAGAAAGCCTGTTCATATCTTTATTTGTTGAAAATACAAGATTAGTTGAACAAAGTCGACTCAATTAGCGTGCCCACATCCAACTTACAGCGCGTACTTAATAGAAGTTACTAGCGCGAAACGTACAAATACTCTGCGGACTCGTACATTAATTTATTGTAGAGAAAGCTGTTCATAAACACCCAAGACTTCACACTTCATTTTGAATAAAGCGACTAAATTAGCGCGTCCACATCCAAATTACAGCGCGCACTTGGTATAACGGAATAACGTGAAACACACTCCTACTCTAGGGGCCCATTGTTAACAAAGTTGGTATCTGACACTGGACTACTTCAGTGTAAACTTGGTGAGTATTGAAATAATAAAACGGCCCAGCAGCCCGACTCAAAAAGAGCTCAACTTTCATGTTTCTCATGTAAGTATTTTATTTATATTATTACCTGTAAATAAATTAAAAAATAACTACACTAGTAATCTTCTATGTATTTATATAGGCTTAAAATTTTCAGAAAAGCTAGATTGAGAGTTGGAAATTCTGATTTGGGTACTACCATATAATATTAAGTGTCTACACTTTTAATTTGGTTTCGAATTATTGAACCCCAAAATGGGGCGATTGCGGGGGATGCATAAAACACCGCGTGGGGGTGCAAGAATGCAAAAATAGGGGTGTTAAGAGACGCGGAAGCCATCTTGGTGCACAACGTCGATTTTTGCGCGGCGTGATGTGCCATTGTTTTTGACGTGTGACGCTTCCGTGATTATGGCGCGAAACAATTGGTGTTCGAAATTTGAATTTGACATCATTCAATCACGAACAATAATTTCATTCACACAAAAATAAGTAAGTAATTTTTGGAATAGTTTAGCGGCTGCATTATTTTGATTACAGTAATTTTATTATTTGATGTATTATAGTCTTACAAAGTTTTAAAACTGAATTTATTATAAACGCAATAAAAAATATCATTATTATCTAATAAGTACCTACATATATAATTAAAACCAGTATGTAATGTGTACATACCTTGACACAAATTAATTTAGTATGAAAAACTGTTAGTACTAAATAAAATATAGAATTTGCTAATCAAATTAAATATGATAATACCATAGAAATAGAATGTCAAAGAACAACAAAGTCAATAAACAGGTGCTCCGAAAACGAATCAATACATTTTATATGAGATACGTAAAATATGACTAAAATACATAAAATATGACTATATTATGGCAAAGGAAATTAATAAACTATGTTCCATACTGTTTTCTTTGTCGATAAACGAATAAATGTAGCGAAATTTGGTTTTAGAGAAATGTGTGGCAATATCTTATTTACCTTTGAAAAGTGTGATTACTTGGATTGTTTCTTTTTGTCACATCACAATTATTTGAGTACAAGACACCATAGCTCCACGATACCTTTATTTTAAATTCTAATTAACATTAAAAAATATTTTAAACAAACTGTAATTGCTCATGACGCTAGAGGCTCTTACTGTAAAAAATGTTGGCACATGTCACTTGATCCTTTGTCTCTTTTTTACATAGACAATGTCCGTATGATGTTAACTTCTCTTTTCCACGCTTTGTTGGTCTTCTTGAGCGCAGCGAAAATTTTTCTATGTCTATGGATAATACATTCTTAGTATGAATACTGCAGATGAAAAAATAAATATTATTAAGACAAAATCACAAAAATTGATCTGATTCCAAAGTGAGTAGCTAAAGCACTTGTGTCATGGAAACGGCAGAATTACGACCACCCAGACCTGAGACAATATAGAAAAGTTCGTTTTCTAAATTGACCCTGCTGGGGATCGAACCCAGGGCCTCAGAGGTTGAAAACCGGTGTCCTAAACCACTTAACCATGGAGGTCGTAAGATGAATTAAGTTTAAAAAGTATTAACACTCAAGTGAGGCGATAATTTTCATTTTTTATCGCAAAAGCGTTCCGTTTCACCAAGACTGATTTACGATATTAATTCGCATGGTTATAGTGAAAACGCACACACAATGAGTGGGCGTGGCCAAACTGTTTGTAATTGGAACATTTCCGCCGTAACAAGGCATTGGTGGTTAGCTCAAGACGTAGGCGTTACTTTTTTCTGTAACGGTAAAAGCAAAACTATAATTTTTAAGGCGTTTTGTTACAAACTCTTTGGTCGTAAATTTTTAAAACGGCATTTATAGGAATTGATGTATCATTTATTTTATTTTGTGGTTATTATAAGCAATACTTAACACCTTCTTGTAATAAATACATTTATGATAGTTTGTGGTTATTTGGTGCCTGAGAATACGCTTTCGAACTAGTAATTTAAAGTGAAACCATTAAGTAAAAAAACGGAGTACAGCTCGGGCAATATAAATTAAACCAAGCCATAGACAATATGGCTTGCGTACTATAAACATTTTTGAACTTAAAATTGCTATTGCGCAGGTCACATGGTACTACAATTTGGGTCAAGTTATTTTGCGTGAGCTGTACCTATTTATGTTAATTACTGCTCATTACTTAAAGAAGTATTTATGAAAATATAAGTGTATGGCAATAGGTAGGTTGTAACAAAATAAAAAATGACTAAGTTCAACAAAATAAATACGTCATCACATCAGTCTTTTAAATAACTATTATCACATAAATCATCGCCAATTTAAGTTCAAAGAAGTACCTAAATTAAAAAAAAGCGTGGGGTGCCAATAAGTGTACCCTCCGTCATAAATAAACACATAAAGATGTATTGGACCTCCATTGTGATCGGACCCCTCAGAAAGTGACAAAAAAATTGGGGTACAACCACCCTCGACACTTTTTTTGCTGTCGGTCCGTCACCCCATACTTTTGCCATCATTTGTGCTATTGGTATATAATAGATATCGATTTTTGGGGAGTGACTATGCTTTGTAATAATGCATATTATATACAGATTTGTATGGTTAAAATAGGGTAGTTATAGCTACATCGATTGATGGATGAATGAATTAATGATAAAAATACATAGGTAATAGAATAAAAAGTGTAAAAAGAACGTCAAAAACGATTAGTAGGTACCTAGGTACTTACAGTGTTAAAATGTAGTAAGAAATCTGGTTTTGCTTGAAAGATCTATTTTTTTCCATATTTTATAAAATGTTGGTGTACTTATATGTTAATGTTTATCCATTTCGGAGATAATGTGTCATCCAATGTTTTCATTAATTCAGGTTTCATTCAAAATAAAAAACTAAATAAATCATTCATCTCTCATTATGCATCGAATCAACTATTAGTGTTGTACACTCATTAATATGTGCAACATTGTCACCTAAATTTAACAAAAAAGTTAGGTACCTAAGTATCTATTTTTGTAAAATAAAGGTGATAATCACATACCTTTTTATCTCAAAACTTTTAATGTCGTCAAAGAACACGGAAACGTCATTATACGTTCCGATTTCAATTTAGATAAGATCTAAAAACGTTAACGTGACGTAACTTTACGTCCGTCAATAAAATTAGGTTTCTGAGGAAATTTTCTTTCACTCTTCACTCAGTGTTTTTGACAGGAGGGTGGTTTGACACTCCATTGCCCTCTTTCATCTCTTGGTTTTTTTGTTTAATTGAGAAGAACGGTTTTATCGTTCTGGTGCCTTTTTATTTTAATTTAGTGGGGTTGCTATTTAGAAGTTTTGAATAGACATGACAAAAGAAATTGACACATTTTAGCAGCAATGTAGAAACCAACAAGTATAAAAAAATTCGGAATTATTTGTATTCTAAACAGAGAGAAAAATTGTAAAGTAAAATATAATATCTTACATTTTAACAGCAATCTAGAAACCAAGAAAAATATAAAAAAAATGGTATTAAAACATATTTTAAGCGTAGATACCTACTGGACAAAATAATTGAGTCAAGTGAATTAAGACATGGTCGCCTGATAGAATTAATTAAAAAATCTGCTCTACGGAACTTTGGAGTGTACAACCAACCTTCTATGAAAATGATTATTAAAAAAAAGGTATTTATGTTAGTAGTTAAAGAACTTGCTATGAAAATAAGATACCTACAAGGAGATTCCAGACAAAAGAAATGATACTGAAGTAAAAATAATCGCCTTCTAAGAACGAAAGGTACACCAGTCCATATTTGTAAGTTACACGAGTTTTATGCAGTTGGACCAGACCGCAGGGTACCGATTTTATGAACTAAAAACAAATGCAGAAGGTCAATATTCGTAGAAAACAATTGATAAATGTTGAAATATTGTTTTTGGGAACACGTAATTTTACGTTTTTTTTTTCGTGATTCTATTATTGACTGAAAAAGATAATATAATCAGGTAAAAGTTTCCATTTCGCAAAGAAAAACATAAAAGTATACACATATCAGAAGAAACATCGTGCAAGCAATGTTTTTTAAATTGAAGGCATAAAGCTTTGATCAAGAATAACCCTCGCTAGATGTCCGGAAAGAGTCTCAAAAACGGCATCTCAAAATAATGACCCACTTTCAATTGACAATATTTCATTTTGCGAAAGTACTTAAATTAGAAAACCATTTCGAGATTTTAGAGTTCTAAGCTCATATATTTTTTTTCAGAATTTTTAGATCAGTATTTTTTTCAATAATTAAAAAAAACTAAAATCTAGTCGATAAAGGGAGTCTAAGATGAGTCTCTTTGCCTTCTATTTAATTTGAAAATTTTGAAATGTTGTCAATTAAATTAAGAGCTTATTTTGTACACAGTGTTGGTCAGTGTTCTTTAATTTGTTTCTCACTATTTAAAGTACAATTTTGATAGTAATTTGTTTTCGGATCGCTTTTTGTTTTATCAGTCGGTGTCACCTGTTGCATGATGTCATCTAGGATATTTTTGATCGATGGCATAAAAGGTAAATCACTATGTTCAAAACGTAATACATTTTACTAAAAAAAACCTTAAGTAAAATAAAGATTGTAGCGAACCTCGTTTAAAATTATTCCCACATTCGCAATAGCCCTTCTGCAGTTATTCCGCAAAGCGGTACAAACTACAAACCAGTTTGTTTTTTGTTTTACGCATCGCGTCTAGTTATTCCACTCGGAACGAGTTCCCTTTGAAGGGACCAGCCAGTCTTAGCGTTTGGGTTTCATCGTGAAAGCAATGGATAAGCTTAATTTCTCGTGAGACTTTAATATGAATACTTTTACCATTGAAAATGGTTATCAGATGCAAATCGCCTGAGACGTATTTTTGGCCATATCTCCGAGGATTTTGGGAGGATCGAAATAAAAATAGTACCAAAAGTTGAGGAGTTTATCGAGACACATGTGAGCGTTTGAATTTTGAAAATCTACTGGTAACTTTTTTTGAAATTTTGCGTAATTCCAAAAATTCCGGGTTTTTTGGGGGATGTTTGATCACTAAATTGTAAATATTTCGGAAAAACAACCGACTTAAGAAAAAATGAAAAAAAGGGTCCTAGGGTATTAGTTTAGCTACCAAATGGCGAAATAATTTTGAAAATCAGTTTATAATTGTGACCTGTAGGTGGTCCCTTTAGATTTGGAATTGTAGAAAAACGGCTGTTTCCGTACATAAAAAGTGATGTAGCTTCTATGATTATTGACTGATCGTCATGGTAATAGTGTTAAAAGATGCAGAAGTGAACGAGACGTGCATTCGTTGGAATTTTGAAAATTGGTTAATATTATTTTGGCCGCGTCGAGGCAGTCAGCGGGCGCTTTTGTGACACGAGGCGGAGCCGAGTGTCACAATCGTATAAATAAATAGCTGGTACTACCTAGGTAACTTTAAAAATATAATAGGACTTTGCATTTGATTTGATTTTGGTTTTTCGTAAATTTTTGTGTTCATTTTCAATGTTCCGATTCTTGCGGGGACTGTAAAATCTGTGAATTTTTTCCTGTATTTAAGCTTTGAACAGTTTCTAGTCTCCTAAAAAAAGGAGTAATGGATTATGTAGGTAGAGACTACGAACAGTAGGCTATCAGTTTGCTCTTATTATCAAATTCCACGTCATAACAAGTGTCAGATTAAGTATAAAGTAATCTATAATAAAAAGTCAACACCCCGAACATACATTTTTTCGTTGTAAGTTTTTGTAATTATCTTTTCTTCGAGTGATTGATTTATCTGCAGGTAAAAAATATCATTGACTACTAACTTATGTTATCCTTTTTGAATGGCGCTCGTGCCAGTATTGGTAATTTTCAATACAAACGGTTTAGCACCTCACAGTATTGATTGCCGTACAAAGGCACAGGTAAAAAATGTCCCCCTTAAGACGCACCATAAAAACTCCTTTGTCATTTTTTCACAGAGAAACAATTTCGCGCTCTTTTTTGACACTTATTTTTTTAATCTTATTTGGGACTGGCACTTATCCCACGTGTGAACTGAATTTTAATGATGCAACCTTTTTTTAGTTTACGGGGTCAACTTTTTTCTCTGTTTGCCACTTAACTCGCTTACGGTAGATGGATTTTAAATAGTTTGTTGCAATACTTTTTTGTGTTAGATTTTTTCTGATTTTTTTGTGAAAGTTTAGAAAAACGTGTGACTTATATCGAGAATTGTTTGTTGTTGTTTTGCATTGCAAATCGTGTGAGAGATTTGATGTTTCTTGAAAAGACTATGTTTTTTTTTTATTCGAACAAAAAGGTAATTTTTCTTTTATATTTTCATTAAACATGTTTTTAAATTCTTTCTGGTTTAATAAAAAAAAATCTGAAATATTTAGAATTTTAATTCGAGTCAGTGTTAGAGCAACGCCGGTAAGGAAGCCCGTGCTGCTCTAAGGAGTTAGTAATTTGACATTTAGAACTGTCACATATAGGATTACTATCCGTCCGGATTAGTCCGGACATGTCCGTACTTTTAGACTGTAGTCCGGACTTTGTCCGGCTTTGTAATTTGTCCGGCTTTTTAAGATTGGGCGGTGTAAGCAGTAGTGTTCGAAAGAGAAATCCCAAAATGTATAGAGTGGATCTGTCTGTGAAAATGTCCGGACTTTTATTGAAATGTCCTGCTTTTTGTCAGGACTTTCCAAATTTTGTAATGATAACCCTAGTCAGATATGTATAATCAATGGTGCCATCTCATACATTACATACAAATCTTACAGATCCAAACGTCAATTTACTGACTCGAATAAAAAATCCTACTTTACATCTTACTTATCATAAAAACCGAAATCAGTCCAATAATTACAAATTATACCCCTAAAAGGGGGGAGCTGGGAGAATTTCTTACATATTTACCCCTCGCCCTCGAATCGGCATAATCCGCAGAAGCGTGTTCGTTAATTAATTTTCTAGGGTACAAAAAAAAATTGAATTAAGGGGTGGAAAATTTTTGACGAAACTTAAATAAAAATGCAGATAGGTAGAAGTTTGCTAACAAGGGGGGTCTTTGAAGTTTGGGAGGAGGGGTGTAAGATATCAGTGAAATTGAAATCGGCGAGGCGGTTTTGTTTTCCGGCTGGCACGGTAGGTGTGTAAGGTCCTTTATTATTAATTCGAAAAGTTATGTAGGTACTTTTATCTCATAGTCAATGTTTTACTAAGTAGGTGGCGCGTGTGTGTGTGGTTTGAGGGCCACTTGCTCGAAAGTCAATAAAAGTATACTGATGATTTAGTGGACACTATAAAAGAAATGTGCAACTTGGAATCGATTTTGTGAAAGTCATCTTCACCGAGTTATTAGCTGAAGAGTCGGGCCCTCAGTTCTCACATGGAGGATTGAGGGCCCGGCTGTTGCGAACAAACTATTAACATTACAGTAAAAGTTTTAATGCTAAAGTCTAAGCTTTTATAAACCCTCCTCTTGAATCACTCTATCTATAAAAAAAAACCGCATCAAAATCCGTTGCGTAGTTTTAAAGATCGAAGCATACATAAAGACTTTTTTATTTAATGTTCATAACAATAGTCGTATGATCAGTTACTTGTCATGTTTTATCGTACGGACTGCCCATCCATTGACATAAAAAGGGTCTCTTGCCTAAAATAGTTTGGGAGCCCCTGCGTTCATCTCGGGCACGGCATTTTTTTTAATCCTCTATGGCACACACGACACGGCAGCGAGTACCATGCATATCCCACAGTACATTAAGCTTGTAAAAGGTAATATCTAGTTACCTATACTGTGTGCTTACGTTGAGTAATGTCATATTTGAGCAGGCGATTTTCACACAAGAAAAAAAGAAGGGTCGAAAGTTTGGAGTTATTTAATTTAATAAAAACTAATAGGCACAAAGGGATACATTTCCAAAGTGCCTCCTGAGTTTCCCTATTCCTCATAAGTATTGGATAATAAACGTGGTCACCCTATTTCATACTTAAAGAGGATAAAAATAAAATTGATATATCTTATTAATAAATGGGTCTTTTATTTTCCCTTTGATATCAGCTTGTTGCACATTTTTTTTCACATAAACAGAAAACTTCAGGTTGGTCTTACATTCCATACTTTGTGCGTAAAAATCAAGAAAAAGAAAACGTGGAGGATTGAGGGCCCGAATATTAACAAGGTAATAACTGGAAAACTAGGAGGAGTTGAAGCCAGCTATTTGTTTCACATTTTTTCACATTTTATTACGTACCCCCCTGGACAACTTGCAACAGCCGTAATCCTATAGTTTAAAAAAAATGCGTAGTTAATTTTTGTAAGTTGGAGGATTGAGGGCCCATTTTGAACTAAGATTATACAAAGTAGAAAAGCGTTTTGCGATAAATCTTACTTCCACAATTTTTGTCGGGATTAACTTAGACTTTAGCATTAAAACTTTTACTGTAATGTTAATAGTTTGTTCGCAACAGCCGGGCCCTCAATCCTCCATGTGAGAACTGAGGGCCCGACTCTTCAGCTAATAACTCGGTGAAGATGACTTTCACAAAATCGATTCCAAGTTGCACATTTCTTTTATAGTGTCCACTAAATCATCAGTATACTTTTATTGACTTTCGAGCAAGTGGCCCTCAAACCACACACACACGGTGGCGCAGTGGTTTAACGCCAAAGCCAAAGTTTTCCCCAGCGGTTGCGGAGGTTAATCAACTTTCGTAAGAGTCGGTCATGGGATGTGTAATGTATCCAATAAATATAATAGACGTAAATGCAGTCTATGGGCGAAGTGACAGTGACTGATGCTTTTGACATCTGTCACTGACACGCGCAACGCACCTTCTGTCTTCGCGCCTAGTTAAGGATATACTAAATTGTATTTTATTCCTGCTAAATACCTCATCCTTTAGTTCCTTTACAGATAAGATAAACGGCCGCACGTTACAGGATGGGTGACCAAAAATGTATTATCTCGAGTTCCTCCGTGCTTCGGAAGGCACGATAAGCGGTTGGTCTCAGCTGCATTTGCAGTCGTTAACACCCACCAATCCGCATTGGGCCCGCGTGGTGGGTTATGGCTCATCCTCCTTATCCACCCTTAAAGAAGGCCTGTGCCCCAGCAGTGGGGACATTAAAATAGCAGATGTCGAACACTTCTAGTAATCCTTTTTAATTAATAAAATTATTGAGTTAAACTTAAAAATATAGGTAATTAAAAGGTGTGTTTATTTCGATGAATGGGTGAAGCCAGATTAGATGGAAATAAAAAAATGGAATACTTAGAAAATACAAATACAAAATAATTTTGTGTCTCGCTACTTAGAATAATAACACCTAGAAGTCGAGTCCTTGAATGTAAAGTGAGGCAAAAACCCAGTCAAAATGTATGAGTTTTCAGTTTTATATTCTTCATTATATACGTTACCTAATCGGAACTAAAATCGAATAAAATAATAACAAATACCCTTAAGGTAGGGAAATTGAATCTTTTTCGTTATAAAAGGTTGTACGATTAGGTAAAGTACGCCTATGAACCAAGAAGCTTATACCCACAATGGAGATTGCACGCCTAGTATCATAGTGAAGATTAAAAAAAGACTCTTTAGTGACGTCACGGCTTATTGCTATCTCTTTCTTTTCGTTTTACAATACGTTTTCGTTTCTCACGAACGAATGAACGACGAACAACGAACACGTATTATAACACTAAAGAAAGAGGTTGCAATAAGCCGTCACGTCACTCAAGGACATTTTTTCTATCTTCACTATGACACTGGCCGTGCAATCTCCATTGGAGGGAGGTATAAGCTTCTTGGTATGAATGAAGGATAGAAAAAAAATTGAAAACTGTCATACTAACGTCTGCATTTGCCTCACTTTTGACAGTGCGCTTCTGGTTGTTAATATTCTGTCTCGCTCACAATAATTCTAAGAAAATCAGAATCTATATACGGATATACCGTTATGTAATATTATACGAACTTTATGTATATTTTGAGATGAAAAACACCCCTGTTTGATTTTCATAATTGCAGCTACGGAATTTTAAAAAGAAATGCTCTTTTTTGGGGTTCCGAGTGATTGTTAAGCCAAACAACTTTCGACTTAAAATTAGTAGCGGCAGCAAGGACACAGTAAAATTAATAATAGATTGGCTTATTTTCAAATAACTCAAAAAATTAAACCCGTAGAAGAGAAATACTAAATTTTAAGTGTTTTTTAAGTTGCAGATATACAATGCGATTAAATTAACTATGTACAATAGAATATATCACTGGAATCTCAAGAGAATCACATATTGGCACAGAATATTTATTACATTGGTCCCATTCCAAAGTAATGAGGAAATCACAAACAATTACTTACGGTCACAATAGCACTGACCAAAGACAAATACAAAAAAGTTGGTATCCTACGTTGACCGAGTCGGGGATCAAACCAAGGGCCACAGAGATGGTGACATCATGAAAACCAGTAGATAAAAGTCACTCAACCACGGAAGTCGTAAACGGGTGAAGAAAGATGAACTTAGAACTTTTAAAAATATTATTTAAAAATAAAATATTTTGTTTTCCTAACGCTACTTTTATAGCGAAAACAAATCGGGGAGGTGTTTCGTCGTTCCTTATTTATATTTCCTTTGGGCTTCAATAATGAATGCAAATAATACCTAAGTATTTTATACCCTCTTCGACAGGCGAATATTGTATTTGGAAACAAAATATTTAATTATAAGAGCTAGAAGTATACATTTTTCATGAAATACTCCATTGCAGTAGGAAAGAATACGGAGGTTAACAGATTTGAGGACACAAGATAAATTGATCAAAGGTAACTGGTTACGTAACATGGGTTTCGAAAGACGGTCTAATTTTACCAGAATGATAATATTTCTTCTTACAAACTGGTTTCGTAGCAAAAAAAAGAATTATTAAATATTTTATTAATAATAAAAATTAGAAAAAAAAAGTACAATAAATTTTGTAGACGGCCAAATTGAAAAAGATAACCTAGGGATGGCCGACAGAGTATAATCTCGAATAATCTCGATCTTCGGACAAACAAAACGTTAAACCGATAGCTATGACAAAATTTTCAGTCTCTACATCCTTAAATATTGAGCTAGCTGGGGTATTAAGACAAACACACACGACAAACATAAAACACTCTTCTTTTTGCGTCCGGGGTTAAAAATTAACAAAGAATACTTAAACAACATTTATGTGAAAAGTCTCAAAAAGTCGCATACTCGTATTATTTAGTCGTTATGGTAATAATACAAAGAAAGAATGAAATAAAGCCATTTGATTTATCATCCAAAATGGCCGAAGTTACACGATTTTCACATAATCTAACCCTCGAAAGCCCAAAGAAAAAAGGCATTAAAAACAATCCCGCGCGATAATTTCTTCGTTTTCGGGGCCAAATCTCCTGTCTTTTGCAGATACTTTTACAAAGATTTTATGGACCGGGGGTTCCTAAAAGAGGACCTACTAAAAAAATTTGCGATATTCGAACGATGTTCGGCTTTAGATTTATCAAATTTTAGAACTTATTCGTGAGCTTAATGTCCTGAATCTATAGGTACTAACTAAGAGTCCCCGCAAACTACAGACTAAACTGTCGGCCGATAGTTTAAATCAGTATGAAGAAGTATGCAAGGGCGCACACTACAACGATTTGGTATTGGCCGATTCTTCATACGAAACCAACTATCGGCCGATAGAAAGTCAGTAGTCTGCGGGCACGCTTATTGTTTCCAGCTGACGCACACACCATAGTCTATTATATTTTTTAGTATATAAGATCGACAAAATAAAAAACAATGCTCTTGCTTAGCCCTTTAGCACATAGCTATTCCTTCACACACGATAGATAGTAAGAACATAATTCCATTGTAACAACTCGTGAACCAACCAAATTATTGCAAATAAATTCTTACTTAAATAAATAATAAATTAGACAACATCACAAACATTGCTCCGATTCCAAAGTAAGTAGCTATAAAGCACTTTTGTTATGGAAATCAGAGACAACGGTGGAACTATAAACACCCAGACCTGATTGTTTTCTAAATTGACCCAGCCGGGGATCGAACCCGAGACCTCAGTGATGGTGACACCTTGAAAAGCGGCGTACAATTTACTCGACCTCGGAGGTCGTCAAAATGTTTGGCTATAGGAGCCAAAGTCCCTAAACGGAAAGCAAGATCCGATTATCGTAGTTTAGTTTACATAGTAGGCTCTCAGTTCTTGACTTGCGATGGTTGATAAATGAAATAGATCACTTTTTTATCGTCCATTCTCATTTGTACCTTTTTCACAAGTCGTTCATGTCTTTTGGATGAAAAAAGTTAAAAGAGATAAGTGCCAGCAAAATGTCATTACATTTCATCTGGTAAAATGTTACAATTTATAATGTAAGTATAAACTTTATAATACTTATTGTATACTAGCGGCCGCCCGCGGTTTCACCCGCGTGGTTCCCGTTCCCGTAGGAATATCGAGATAAAAAGTATCCTATGTTTTAATCCATGCTATCTACTATCTGTGTGCTAAATTTCAACCAAATCCGTTCAGTAGTTTTTGCGTGATTGAGGAACAAACATCCAAACATCTAAACATCCAAACCCACAAACTTTCACATTTGTAATATTAAGTAGGATTTCGCGTATCGAATTATAATGAAAAAGAATAACGTTGACAAGAAAAATACGTTATTTCTGTCTTTGAGTCATTAAATTCTTAACTAAGTAAGAAACTGTTCGATCTATTTTATTAATTTAGCTAAATTATATGTAAGTCTACACTCTCTTAATTTTTAACTATTACTTGTTAAGTATTACTGTCTATATAATTTATAATGACGCCATTTTCCCTTACAAAATAAGGCTCTCTTAAATGAATGGGCTATAAGTATAGAGGTAATATTATGTGCATTCTGGAATTACGTTTAACATTTCTTTTCTATTAAAACATTTTCTAAAAGTCAGCTTATTATTCAAAACAGTAAACTAGTCGAACAAATCACTTCAAAAGCGCCACAAGTTGCAAACACACATAAGATAGGTAGACATAAATAAACTAGTTAAGGGTTCCGCCCCTTCGTTAAGGCCCCCGCACGTTGGGACCCCATCGACGGCCCAGATCAATACTTATCCTATTAACCACACGTCCATTACAGCTTGAATTCGGTGAGATGCATCTCATATACTTAGCAAAAAAGACAATATACTCCATTTTTATTTCGAGCTCGGTGGCGCAGTGGTTTAGCGTCTGGCCCAGCGATTGCGGAAGATAAGCAACGTTCGCAAGGGTCGGTCATGGGATGGGTGACCAAAAATTTATTATCTCGAGCTCCTCCGTGCTCCGTGTTGGTCCCGGCTGCATTTGCAGTCGTTAACACCCACCAATCCGCATTGGGCCCGCGTGGTGGGTTATGGCCCGTCCTCCTTATCCACCCATAAGGAAGGCCTGTGCCCCAGCAGTGGGGACATTAAAAATGGCTGATGGAGACTCCATTTTGGAGGAAAAAATATCTGTGGAGTTTGGGAGAAACCTCGTAAGACCAAAAGGCACATATACATATAGTATGAGACTTATCAAGAATGTACACAAATGATATGGAAGAATCCTGAATAACCATGTGTTTACCAGCTCAGTTCAATCACTTCTATTTAAGGTGGACTAATCAGTAATAGTTAAAAAAAGTATAGAATAAATTCAATAACATTGTATTACCCAACTAAAAAATTACCAAAAATTGGAGTTAACAGGTTTCTCCCAAACACCACAGATATAAAGATGTAGCTTTTTATTTAATACCAGCGAAGTAATATAACTTCTATTACTTGATTTGGTCTAATAAGCTATTTAATTTTCTTATTTACAACTCCTAAAAAGGATTAAACGAATAAAAAAATAAAAAAAACATTCAAACCCAAAGTAGAAGTAACTTGAGTAATTTATTTTTATTAACTACTAGCGGCCGCCCGCGGTTTCACCCGCGTGGTTCCCGTTCCTCTGGGAATATCGGGATAAAAAGTATCCTATGTTTTAATCCAGGCTATCTACTATCTGTGAGCCAAATTTCAACCAAATCCGTTCAGTAGTTTTTGCGTGATTGAGGAACAAACATCCAAACATCTAAACATCCAAACCCACAAACTTTCACATTTATAATATTAGTAAGAAGTAAGATTAGTAAGATTTTATTTTATTTTTATCTTTTCCATAAGTGCCCGATTGTGCTTACTTTAATCGATTAGGTATTCACATTACATAAGACATTACATCAGGCGCCTGGCCTTGTTAGCAAGAGTCAGTTATGGGATGGGTGACCAAACATTATTTTATCAAGTTCTTCCGTGCTTCGGAAGAGTCAAATTATGATCATGACGTCCCATGGTCCCATCCATATTAAAGCAATAATTAATTTCATACTTAATTTTATATAATTAACAGAAAAAATAAAAATAAAAGAAGAAATCCCATGATTTGATCAAGAATAAGATATGAAATCTTGCACTGAGATGTATAACGTTTTACATTTCTAATGGCCGATTTCACCAACATCCCCTAAACCGTTACCTAACTATGTGCCCCTTTAAATAAAAGAGCCCCCAAACGAACCCCTTGTTTAGAATACGTTTCACCAACTAAAGAGCCCTTTAACTATGAGACCATAGCTACGGGACAGTTTTTTTATCATTTTGGATGTGTTAACCGTAACTTTTGACCTTAAACTTAGTAATTATTACGTTAATTTAATTCTATTGATTTATTAAAGCAAATGTTTGACCCTAGATAAAAATATAAATATAAAAACACTTAATTCTAAAACTGTTTGAAGCATTTAGACTACCGTAGAACAATATGTGTTCAGATATTCCTTTAGAAAGTCTGAAATCACTTTCTTATTTATTAAGCCGTATTCCACTATATTTTTCAAATAAATAAAATATTAAAAATATTTGAATAAAATTTAAAGTAAGTATTTAAATAATAATCACAATTAAATGTAAAAAATCACTATGTTGAATTTTATTCAGCCGTATTTCACTATTATCCAAATAAGAAATAAATTGTTAAAAAATATTTTGAATAAAATATTAAGTAACTATTCCAATAATAATAAAATTACAACTCAATATAAGAAAGCTTTTTCTACCTACGGTCATAAAAATCATTTTTTTTCCAACCTTCTCTATTATAAATAAATATTTGATAACCTTTTATTTTTAAAGAAGCTTTTTTATTAAGTTACATGTCAGCCCTATCGTAACTTTAATTTAATGTGGGGACTTATATTAAAATAATAATTCTTATATTTTTTTATTGTATTTTTTATATTTTTTATTTTTTATACTGTATATTATATTTTATAGAACTATATATTTTTAAAAGTCCACATCATCACTTTTTTTAAATAGTCCAGTCTTTGTCGAATTATTCGATGTCGTCTAAAGAATGTATTTCCCAGAATTAACTCAAAATTTTTAAAGCTTTCTACAATTTAAAGAAGTACCTATCCATTTTCTTTAGTAATTAACAGATATTACTCTCGAAAATAGATTTTTAAACTGGCACATAACGTTATGGACTGAATATAGCACCCCCTAAACTTAGCAGTCCTTTTAGCACCATAGGGGTCTCATGTGCGTTGGTGAAACGCATGAACGCGGTTATGTGCTCCCCTAACAGCTTTGCGGGTCCTGTTAAATTTAGGGGACGTTGGTGAAATCGGGCATAGGACTATGATAAATTCATGTAAGTAAATCATTACTACATAGTAAAAAACAAAGTCGCTTCCCGCTGTCTGTCCCTATGTATGCTTAGATCTTTAAAACTACGCAACGGATTTTGATGCGGTTTTTTTAAATAGATATAGTGCTTCAAGGGGAAGGCTTATATGTATTTGTGTCACGGTGTCAAATTCCACACTACACTGAAGCGAAGCGAGGGCGGATCACTAGTTAAAAATAAAACAATCTCTTTTCCAATACAAAATCATCAAGATTCCCTTCAGGCGTCAATATAAAAAAAGCCCTTATATACCACCCCCTACTGATTTAAAACGATTTTAAAATTCAAATTGGTGCACTGGTGCGTTAGTAAAATGCGATGGAAAATTTGCCTCCCCCTTAAATTATATATTAGAAATATATTGAAAAAGACCCCGCGCATATGAGATTTCAAAGGGAAGAGATTCGTTAAAGAAAAGTCGTGGAGATCTGTGGGGAATCTGGGTGGACTGTTACGGAGAAAATTGCTTGGAAAAAACAGTAAAAATTAGGTACAATATTTTTTGTTAGATATCGTTTAGTCAAAAGACAGAAAAGATTCGGTAACTAAGCAAACATTTAAGTTTTAAGAAGATCGGATCTAATTGCTTAAATTTATTGAATTCAAAATAGAAAAAGTTTTCCAGAATAGCGTAGTCATAAAGTAGTTTAGTTTCTTACTAATAATGTAAGTCAATTTATTTGCCAACATGTTACATAAAAAAGAATTAGGTGACACATAAAAGGTTTAAAAAAATAAATAAAAACATACATCAATTGCATGCCATATCTTACGTATGTATAATTAAATGTCAAGGAAATTCCTCACATTGGTGAAATAACGCTGGCTTGCAGCGTAAGAGAAATATACTAGAAGAAATTCGACGATGCCAATCTAGTGAGTCGGTAGCTCAGCGGTCAGAGCATTGGACCGGATATCCAAAGGTCGCGGATTCGATTCCCGACCGAGAATTGATCTGGTGCGAGTCGATTGTTTTCTAGTTTATTATTTAGTATTGTATGTATAATTATAATTAAAAATCATTAAGTACATATAAGTCTTATCAATTATAATACTATTTTTATTATAAAAACTAGCGGCCGCCCGCGGTTTCACCCGCTTGGTTCCCGTTCCCGTGGGAATATCGGGATAAAAACTATTCTATGTTTAAATCTAAGCTATCTACTACCTGTGTGCCAAATTTCAACCAAATCCGTTCAGTAGTTTTTGCGTGATTGAGGAACAAACATCCAAACCCACAAACTTTCACATTTATAATATTAGTAGGATATTCATATCAAATCTTACTCGTATATGGTACCTACTCTACCTTATGTTACTTGTAGCAAGTACATTTTCTTTATTTTATCAACTCCACTTTTCCATTCACCAGTATCTAGTTACCATCTCGATGAGGCCAAGTTTTTTACAAATCAGTCCCCCACGGCTTGTTATTGAGGATTATTAGGTTTGTTAATTCTACTACATCTCTATGTAAAATACAAATGAGGTGCAGGCGACTTTCGACCTTTTAGACATTGCTTAAGATAATAAAGCGTTGGGTGTAATGGAGGATTTATCTGGGCAAAATAGAACTTTTATTTTGCTCTTTATATTTTTACTAGCTGATGCCCGCGACTTCGTACGCGTGGACTTTATGACTTCGGCGTATGCATATAAATGAACTAATGTAGTTAACATAAGAAAATACTTATAGCAGTGTTATGGTTCTGCATCAGGTGTTTCAGATCTTCGATTTTTATAGGTACCTCAACAAAAAATGCTCATCAGGCTGAATAACTTTTGCAAAGATGTAATTTTTATATTTTGTATAGTTTAGCTGGACCATTATGGTTCTGCATCGGGTGTTCCAGATCTTAGATTTTTGTACCTCAACAAAAAATGCTCATCAGGCTGAACAATTTTTGCAAAGGTGTCTTATTTATATTTTTTATAGTTTAGCTGGATCATTATGGTTCTGCATCGGGTGTTCCAGACCTTCGATTTTCATACTTCAACAATAAAATGCTCATCAGGCTGAATAACTTCTCCCAAGATGTCATTTTGATACTTTGTATAGTTTAGCTGGACCATTATGGTTCTGCATCAGGTGTTCTTCTTTGATTTTTATACCTCAACAAAAAATGCTCATCAGGCTCGATTTTAGTACCTCCACAAAAAATGCTCATTAGGCTGAACAGCTTTTGCTAGGGTGTCATTTTTATATTTTGTATAGTTTAGCTGGAACATTATGGTTCTGCATCGGGTTTTCCTCATCTTCGATTTTTATACCTCAACAAAAAATGCTCATTAGGCTGAACATCTTTTGCAAAGATGACATTTTTATATTTTGTAAAGCATAGCTGGACCATCTGCATCAGGTGTTTCAGATCTTCGATTTTTCTTCTCAACAAATAATGCTCATCAGGCTGAACAACGTTTGTTAAGGCGTCATTTTTATGTTCCTTATAGTTTAGTTGGACCATTATGGTTCTGCATCATGTGTTCCAGATCTTCGATTTTTATACCTCAGCAAAAAATGCTCATCAGGCTGAACAACTTTTGCAAAGGTGTCATTTTTATATTTTGTATAGTTTAGATGGACCGTTATGGTTCTGCATCAGGTGTTCCATTTTCCAAAATCAATGATACCCTAAGTTATGCCCAGGCTTAATAGCTATATAACAAAAAAGGTTTCATTCGAATCCGTTCAGTATTTACGGAGATTAGCGTGTTCAAACCATAGACTTAGAAAATTTTTCGCTATGCTCAAGTAGACGGACAAAGGTGCAAGTGAGAAACCGATTCTTACGGCTTATGCGATGTGCGAGAAAGAGTAAAAAAAAAACTGACAGCTGAACCTGGTTGGACTTCATTTATCATCGTTTATCACCTTGGTGAAAAGCGTCAACAAGATTATTTTGTAATTTTAATCGCGATCGGGTCGGTTTGGCTCTCAAAGCTATATAAATCAATAATGGTGTCGTGTTCTGTACTGGATTGTAATGTTACTTACGACAATAACCCAAATAAACACTCATTTCACAGGTAAATATGATTGTACTATTACCATTTTCATAATTCATATTTTAGTTGAATATATTCCCAAACACACTAAGTTATACTAAACATTATGTGTTAGATAAAAAGATATTATGTCCGTGAACTTGAGAAAATAAGGCGTAGATATTGATAAAAAATTATCGATATCGATACTCATGTCGATGATTTCCAATATAACTTTGTTTGTCTTTGTGGACACTGATAGTTTTATTTAAAGCTGCTTGTAACCGACAGTTTTCAAATGGTAAATTATACCAACTTAAGTACTAATTTAACAATTATTTCCAGGTTTTCTGTAAATCCAGTGATTAAATTAAACTGGATAAATGTCATAAATAAATAAGCAGGGCCTCAAAGACCTTAAGAAATATTTAAATAAAATTGTTCAAAATCTTGTTTGTGTTTTATTTATTAGAGCAATAATACATTATGGTTATCGACAACCTAAAATGGACTTCAGTGCATCTCTAAATTCACGCACACGTTTACATATTTACAAACACTGGCTCATCTCACTTTTGGTTTCGCAGCCAAGCGAACTCTGTTCGTCTATTCCAGTGGATATTAAGTTTATGGTTCAAACAGACAAACAAACAGACAAACAGACACACTTCTTTTTTCAAATTCTTACTCTATTACTATGTCTCCATCGCCCCAGATATATATATTATAAATATATGTAATGTACAGACACACTTTTTCTACTGTTTTATTATATGTATATATAAGGATTTGAAGTCTATACAGGGTGTTACAAAACAACCCGCAATGCCGAATATGGTAGACAGGTATGATGAAACTGAACAATTTTACTTAGTACCAACTCTGAAGTCGCAAAAAATTACCAGCTGTTTCATACAAAAATTAATAACGAAAATATCAAAATGTATAAAACAACTGATTTTTTTCGCGGTTTCAGAGTTGGTCTCATGCTTGTCCCATGGTAAAAGTTGTTCAGTTTGATGGTTTCTATCCCTAGGTATCAGTGGCGAGGGGTCAATTTATTGCGAAGGTAAGCCGGGGACCACAAAATAAGTAAAAAGTAAAAAGATAAGATAATACAAAAAAAATACATAATCACTTTACCAAACACGCACGTAAACAATGATACGCACGTAACAATGATGGCGCACACATACTACTAATAAAACTAAATTCCTTCCTTTCGACGACATCCAACTTCTGCTTCCGATTCCGAAACAAATCGAACAAAATTATACCTACTTCTAAATAAAAAATAGGTATCTGATTTGCGATATATTTTCTTGTATTATTCTTATTTTGTTTATTTTTCATCATAAATACTAATTCATCTCTCCAACAGAAAGAGAAAAGAAACTTTAAAATCGCTTCAAATAGAAAGAAAACTTAAGCCGGCCTGCTGCGGATTACCTCTCACTATTTTCAACCGAAAGGCATGCGACTGTGTGCATTGGTGAGAAAGAGACAGAGTAATAACAATCAACCGTTACCCGTGGCAACCGCGCCAAGACACAGTACGAAAAGGAACGCTAAAGGATGTTGGCTTGCCTTGAGGTTTTGTGTGACAACGAATTTGATACTCCTTCCTTGCGTGCTCCTTGCGCTCGGCGCGGTGCGCGAGTGTTTCTCGCCGAGCATTTTTACACTTAGAAACCCATAAATATTAACCGTAGGCATTACCGAAATGGTGAAAATTATTAAGTAATAACATGTATGATAATAATATGAACTGCATGGTGGATCGGTGGGGTGGGATTTTGAAAAGGTAAGCCGATGGGAATCGGCTTGTATGGACCTTCGCCACTGCTAGGTATCTACATATCCGGCATGTTTAAAACACCCTGTACATATAAGAAGCGGCATGCGGCTCGTGTTTTAAAACACCCTGTGTAAGTAGTAGACGCTTATGTATATTAATAATACCTACTATTTGCTTGTGTTTGTTTACTTTTAAAGTTAGACCAATATATCAAACTTATGACCGAATCTCCGCAGGTAAACTTAAAAAAAACTACCAAAATAAATTACTATTAAGATATAGATAAAAAAAAATAGCATTGTGAATGCCTAAAATCTAAAAGTTTAATAAATTACCATTACTACCGCACTAATTTATAGCTGGCAACCCAACCACTTTCCCTAATGGCCGGTATACATTTTGATTAGTAAAGTGCTTAGTGTTTAGTGTTTAGTGCACTGTTAAGTGTTTAGTGATTAGTAGGTGATGTCCCATACTGTTTAGCATACGCTGTTTAGTACAGGCTTTGTTGATATAAACTAAACACTTAACAGTCCTGTCCAGACGTGCTTAGTGCGTGTTTAGCTGCAAGTGAGGGGTGGAGGCGGGACGTGCGGGACGCGCGGGAGGAGCTACTCGCAGAAAAAATAGAACGCGCTTCTAAACACTGTACTTCGCTCGCACTAAACACTTAACACTAAACAGAGACTGTCCGAACGTGTTTTTTGCTAAACACTAAACACTAAACGAGCCACTCGCACTAAACACTAATCAAAATGTATACCGGCCATAACCGAAACTAAGCGCGTCCAATGTATCAAAAACAACGGTTGGTTCCAAAAAAAAAACAAAAGCCTATCGCACAATGAGCGTCCACCAAAATAGGGTCAGCACGGCAGTTCCCATACCATTGCACCCGAAAAAAAAACTAATTTTAATTCGTACTGATCTGCATATTGCACCTTTTCCTAAGACAATAAAAGATCCCTTAGGCCCAACATCTGTTCGGTACCCTTGCTTACTATTGTTTAAAGTTACAAAGGTAAAAATATGACACAATACGTGCGTTGACACAATTATGTGACCCCAACGAAAATGCTAAAACAAAAAATAAGTAAGATTGTTATAGGAACAGGTTCTGATTATCATCAGAAAGGGTAAAGTGAGATGTAAACCGGTGAAGTGTTTTTATTAATAAGATCAGGGTTGACAAATATTTTTATAAACATTAAAATACATTTCAAAAAGTTTGACGGAAAATTACGAAAGTTACTTTAATTTCTTTGTTAAATTCCGTAACCTCAAGGTTACGTTCACTGATATATTTATTATAGTTTATTTTTTGTTAAAAAATGTTCGGTGTTAGTACAAAAGACTTTAAACACCTTTTTACTTTAGAAACTATTAAAATGTGATGCTGTCTCTTTAAAACAATATTGTCAAAAAAGTGACAAGTAAGTTAAACAGGTGTTTAAAATACCGGATTATGCTTTCATTCATTATTCATCATTCATTTTTGTCTAATATGGTCGTTTGTCTGAAAATAAAGATAAATACAGGGTACATTTGTAACCACTCTCCAAATTTTAAGGATATGTTCAGTCCATGAAACTGGTCAACTTTCTCCATGAAACATGTGTCGAAATAGGTACGCCAAAAAATTTTGGTCATCCCATACTAAGCTGATCACGTGATCAATTTGATTTGTATGAAAAGTCATTTTTCTTTTAAATATTTGACCCTATTTTTATTAGAGAAAGTTGTTCAGTTTCAAGGACTGAACACATAATTAAAATTTGGAGAGTGGTTACAAATGCACCCTGTATTATCATTATTACTTTTTTTTGTAAAATTTAAATACAATAAAAATAACATTAAATAAAACCTTGTGTGCTTTTACAAAATTTTGCTCACTAGTTAAAGCTTTTATTATCATAACTTACATTTTCCTCATTGCGGAACTTATTTTAATATATTAATTAGATTTTAAACAAAATGTATAAAACCAAATAAAAAAAATAACTCAACTTACTTGGCATGCATAAAAACAAACATAAAAATTGTAATTGACAACCCTAATCTTTGAAGTATATTTTAATTATAGCTTCCTCTTCCCTTACCGTTAAGACATTGTGTTACTTTAATATATTCATAAATCTTCTTAGAAGCAGCCCTAGAGCGACGTATGCAAACCGACGGAAATTAAAATCATAGACAATGACGTTTTTTTTAAATAAAACTTTTGTCACTGTTTCCCATGGAACAAGTTATAGAAATCATTCCAACGTGGGTATAATAATGTCATTTCTATGCATAACTATTCCATGTAAAGTTTTTTTCTGACTCACAAAGGGTTTAAATGCTATTGCCATAAAAACTTGAGAAAAAATAACTTTAAATATTTTTTATCTACACTCACAACGTAATGTTCCAAATATGAATTCAAAAAAGGTAATATAAATACGTACTTTATTTTCGTGAATAGGTAAAATTAAAAAATAAACTCATTACGATGCAGTCAACTGCATCATAAAATAACTTTTTTTCTCATTACGATACAGGGCAAATCCAAAAAGAAGGCAGTGCCGTAACATTAAAAAAAACAACGATATTTTCCCACATATTTTTCATGATTAAAATGTACTCTATGGTAATCGATGACTTTAGTGCGATTAGTTTGTTGAAATGCACCATAGATATAGTATATTAAAAAGGGGTAGATGCGCCACCGAGCGACCGGGTGTAAGGGATAGACATATTATGACGTCAAAATATGGGGCTGCCATGATCGCAAAAAAATACCCTAAAATGTAGTCGGAATCGTTACAGTATTGAATTTTTGACAATTACACCCTGTTATAATACGTGACGTAATTGTTCTTCTTTATACCTCAACAAAAAATGCTCAACAGATTGAACAACTTTTGCTAAGGTGTCATTTTTATATTTCTAATAGTTTAGCTGAACCATTATGGTTCTGCATCAGGTGTTCCAGATCATCAATTTTTAAGTGCTATGGATTTTGTGATAAAAAATCATCATCATCATCCTCCTGCCCTTATCCCAATTTATTTATAGTATTCTACACAAAATAAAATTTTGAGCTCGTAGAACGACCACTATTGGGGTCGGCGCAGCATGTAATTCATACTGCATTAGGTTTTGGCAAAGTTTTACGGTCGGCCGCCTGCCTGACACCAACCCTCCTTGGGAATGCTGTTGTTGACAGTTTTGTCGCTGCCATTCGAGTGACCCTTTGTGCGATGGTCTGTACCAGGTCCCTAAAAACTTCCCTCTATCGCCTTCTACGATACCCATGGGATGAGATGGGACAGTCCTAATCTTAACCGGGACTGTAAGGCGGTGATAACAAATAAAATAAAATACCACTCATCAGGCTGAACAACTTTTACTAAGGTTCTGCATCAGGTGTTTCCATTTTCCAAAATCAATTATACCCTAAGTTATGCCCAGGCTTAACAGCTATATAACAGAAATCAGTATTTCCGGAGATTAGCGTGTTCAAACAGACAGACACACTTTTTTTTAACTCTTACTCTATTACTCTGTCTCCATCGCTTCAAATATTTTTTTTAATATATGTAATATGTACAGACACACTTTTTCTACAAATCAATTCGTGTGTACTTATGATGCCAATTCTTTTTTCCAGTTGCCGTTGTCCATTTCTCATGAATTTTATCTTCCGTCGGAAATCTGGAAAAATCAAATCGCTTGAAATTCCCTGAAATATGGGGTAATTTTTGGGGAAAAATTTCTATATGGGTAGGCATCCCGAAATCGATTTATAAACCTACTGATTTTAGTGGACGTCAATGCTAAGCTGACTTCTATTACGTAGATTAATACGCAATTTTCCCGGTTTACATGTCAAATGTTTCCGAGGTTATTTTTAGAAATAATTTTTAGATTTTTCCTATTTATCAAATTTTTCATGATATAACTAATGATTTAGCTCAGAAACTTGGTTCCTGTGAGATTTGAGAAAGAAATACGTGATCAAAATATAGAAAACAGTGTACTTACGCATGAAATGTAACACCCGCTTCTTTTCTTTATTTGTTAGTTTTGCAGCCAAATATTGAACAACCCACCATTTTGTAGGCTAGACACAAACACTACACATTCGATTTATAATAAATTTTATGTATAAATTAGGTAGTAATCCACAAAACCTTTAATTTCTTTGGCACTTTTGATATAACCTCACTTGTTTGTTTTGCCTAGTTGAACTGTGCCTATAACCCGACCATGAAAAAAAGTCCGGTCGGTGATAGAGATAAAACATGAAACTTTTCTCTATTTTCTCCTATAGGAATCTCAATAAGACGATCTCGCTCTATCAAAGCATGTCAGACCCTTGAAATGCACTGATCAAATTTTTTTTTCTAATGGAATGCGCGCCAAGCATTTCCGATAAAGTTTTGATTTCAATTTTTACATTTTGTTATTACTGAATTTTGTAGGTTTTTATTATTCTTGCTTTAAAATGTGAAAAAATATTTACTCTGCCCGATATTTTAGTTTAGATGCAGCTAAGGAATTGACTTATTACAAGGTAGGTACCTTGCTAATACAAACAAAGTCTCTCTCTCTTTTCTAACGTTGATCTTTTATTTAGTAGGTTCAATCCCAAATGTATGAGTGTAGATAAAGTAGTGTATGAAACTGCACATAACTAGGTATTAAAACACTCGTGTGATACTATTAAAAAACACACTCGTGTTTTAATACCCCTCTTTATGTGTCAGTTTCATAAACTACTATTAAACGTTACCAAACAATAAAAAAACTTTTTGATATAAAATAAATGAAACTAGTGATAGTGCTTGGCCTTCACCTCACCTGATGTTAAGTGACGATAAGGCCGAAGGTGGAAGCGCACTACACCCGGAATCCTCACCACTGAGGAACTGGCTATCTTACCTCTAACTGCCGGAACACAACTATTTTTAAATTGTTGTTATGGCGTCAGACTTAGGTAAGATGGTGGTAGCTAGCCAGGCGGACTTGAAATAAGCCCTACCACCAATAAAATGTCGACTTGGTGAAAAGTTACTTAATGGTGATTGGAAGTGACCTCGTATAAAAATCAGCTTCTAGGAAACTTGGAATTATCCTTACCCTCCTGAAATAAATTAAATCACAGAAATAATATTGAGAATAAAAATGAAATACTTTTATCTAACATTTATACACAACGTTCAGTCTATTTTAGGGTTCCGTACCCAAAGGGTAAAAACGGGACCCTTTACTAAGACTCCGCTGTCCGTCTGTCACCATGCTGTATCTCATGAACGTGATAGCTAGATAGTTGAAATTTTTACAGATGATGTATTTTTGTTGCCGCTATAACAACAAATACTAAAAACATACATACATACATATACTCACTCACGTCTGTTTCCCATGGGGTTAGGCAGAGACTATCCTACTTAATCCTATCCTACTAATATTATAAATGTAAAAGTTTGTGGGTTTGGATGTTCAGATATTTGGATGTTTGTTCCTCAATCACGCAAAAACTACTGAACGGATTTGGTTGAAATTTGGCACACAGATAGCCTAGATTAAAACATAGAATACTTTTTATCCCTATATTCCCACGGGAACGGGAACCACGCGGGTGAAACCGCGGGCGGCCGCTAGTGGTAGAATAAAAAACAGAATAAAATAAATATTTATTGGGAGCTCCCATACAACAAACATGTTTTTTTGCCGTTTGTTGGTACGGAACCCTTCGTGCGCGAGTCCGACTTGCACTTGGCCGGTTTTTCAGGACTAAATTTTTTTAGTCTTGAAAAAGATGACCTGTTTTCAGGACAAGAAAATAGATTTCTAAACTGCTGTATCTGTACTCATTCCTACCTAAGTGAAGGGTAGTTATTTGAAAAAGCAAGAACTAACACCCGTATTCGAGAAAATACTCAAACGAGCCTTGCATATGCGAACGCACTACGTTGAAATACAGGGGTCCAATCGCCTTAACTTTAACGATAAAAAAAAACCGGCCAAGTGCGAGTCGGACTCGCGCACGAAGGGTTCCGTACCAAAAAACAGCAAATAATCACGTTTGTTGTATGAGAGCCCCCCTTAAATATTATTTTTTCTGTTTTTAGTATTTCTTGTTTTATCAGCAATAGCAATCAATCATCTGTGAAAATTTCAACTGTCTACCTGCAGTCGTTATTAATAGCGAGCACAAAACACCAAAAAAATCACGTTTGTTGTATGGGAGCCGCCCTTAAATATTTATTTTATTTTGTTTTTAGTATTTGTTGTTATAGCGGCAACATAAATACATCATCTGTGAAAATTTCAACTGTCTAGCTATCACGGTTCATGAGATACAGCCTGGTGACAGACAGACAGACAGACGGACAGCGGATTCTTAGTAATAGGGTCCCGTTTTTACCCTTTGGGTACGGAACCCTAAAAACTAATCGTTACCGTTTCAGTTTCGTTTACAGAAAAATACTTGCTTTAGTTTTGTTAAAATTGTCCAAAGCTATGCATGCATAGGGAGAATAGGGTGCCAACCTTGGACAGTTTAAATCCTTACTTAATATTATAAATGCGAAAGTCCGTTTGTTTGTTTGTTACGCCTTCACGTCTTAACTACTGAACTGATTATCATGGAATTTTGCATACACAAAGTCAGGGGTACAGAGAAGGACATAGGGTACCTTTCATCACGAAAAAACATATTGTTTCCGAGTGGTAGCATAAAAACTTTCCACGTAGACGAAGTCGCGGGCGGCCGCTAGTAAGAATTATAAAGCTAAGCAAAAGATTTAGCTAAATAATGGGGGTTCAAGTCTGAAATTGCCGATTTTTACTCACACACTATTTCGCATTACTATTAGCAAAAAACATATTTCTGTTTTTTTCCTAAACGTTAAAAAAGAACCTTAAAAGTGATTCCTTTTTTCGGTAGCAGAAATGACCACTTAATTCGTTGCAACTTAGCCGATACTATTTTAGCATTAGTTCAAGTTGCTCAAACATTTCCGTACATACGTATTTATGTCAGTACTAAAGATCATAAACTGAAAACATGAGAATACTTAGACTTCCACAGAAAGCAGTTGAGCTGACACAACATTAAAACAAGGCGATTAAGCCGGGGACACTATAGTAAATGGGCATTTATACAGTTACGTCTAAAGAAATTAAACAATTAAAGTATAATAATTTAGTTTTATTACGAGCGACCATTACACAGCACAGCAATATCAAAAGTCAATGGGAGAGACGAGAGAGCGGGAAGAACAATAGAGTGGGACAAACGTCACTTTATGAATACGTTCACGTTTATGGCTACATTCCAACATCCCCCCTTGGACATAAACCCATCTTGGAAGAACAGTATTCAAGCTTCGGCTGAGGAGTGCCTTTTGTCAGCATGTCAGCCACCATCTCGCTTGTCTGGATGTACTCGATGACCACCTTCTTTGATCGCACCTTATCACGGACAAAGTGGTGCCTTATGTCGATATGCTTCGTTCTGGAATGATAATTTTGAGTACCTGCAAGTTTAAGAGCACTCTGATTATCACAAAAAATTGTAATAGGTATCGAGCTGAAATGTGGCCAAAACTCTTCTTGCATCTGTCTTAACCACATTGCTTCTTGAGTACAACTCGATAAAGACATGTATTCAGCCTCTGTTGTGGATAACGCAACTGTTTGTTGCCGGTGTGAGTTCCACGTTATAGCACCACCTTGATGCATAAATACATAGCCTGTACATGACCTTCTGTCAGTTTCGTTGCCAGCCCAATCAGCGTCACAGTAGGCATGAATAGAATTTTCTTCTTTGTTGTTTTTATAAGTTAATGCGTAATGTTCAGTGAACTTTAAATATCTCAAGATTCGCTTCAGCGCAACCCAGTGCTGCATTTCAGGTTTTGAATTAAATCTGCTAAGAGTATTTACAGCATAGGATATGTCAGGGCGTGTCCCTTGCGAAAGATACAACAAACATCCTATAATTTCTTGATATGGAACTGTACTGAGTGTAGAGTCTTCATTTTTTTTCATTATTCTTATTTTCATTTATATTAAACTTGGTTTTAGGTTCAATAGGTGTTTTCACACTTTTACAGTTTGCCATTCCATACTTTGTCAATATGTCTTGTATGTACTTCTGTTGGTCTACACTTAAAGTGCCAGCAGTTCTGTCTCTACGTATGTACATGCAAACCTAGACAGTATTTTATTTCACCCAAGTCCTTCATTTCAAATCTAGAAAACAGATTATTCTTGATATAGTCTTTGGTAACTGTAGAGCTTGTAAATAAAATCAAGTCGTCCACATAGACAGCTAAAAATGAAATATCTTCTTTATCTATTTTATAATATATGCAGGGATCTAGTACAGATTGCGTCAAGCCAATTTCCTTTATAGTAGTGTCCAATTTTATATTCCATTGCCGGCTAGCTTGTTTTAGCCCGTACAAGGATTTTTTTAATAAACATACTTGTGTATTATTTTCTTCAAACTTTGGGGGTTGGCACATATATATATCTTCTTCTATTTCACCCTGTAGAAAAGCAGACGTGGCATCCATTTGTTCAATATCTAAATTGTATTTTACCGCCAAAGAAAACAGGTATCTTAAAGATGAATATCTTATTACCGGTGAATATACTTCATTGTAATCATAGCCTTTTCTTTGAGCACAACCTTTTATGACTAGCCTCGCCTTATATTTTGCTATATCACCATTCTCATTTCTTTTTGTTTTCTATACCCATTTACAAGATATGGCTTTCTTACCAGGAGGTAAATCACACAATATCCAAGTCTTGTTTTTCATTAACGATTTATATTCTTCTTCCATGGCTTTCTGCCAATTACTAGACTCTGAACAAGATAAGGCTTCTTCTACTGTTAAAGGATCTTGCTTTATGGCCAAACATGCATAAATATTCTCATCATCATTATATTCTGTGTGATTTGGCTGCCTTCCTCGTGGTCTCAAATTCACAAAATGATCGGGAGAATCAAGTGCAAAATCAGTGCTTGGTTCATATGTTGTATCATGATCAGTCGTTTCCTTTGTAGAAGTAAAACTATCTTCGGAGGTGATGGTACTATCATGCTGATCACAAGTAGGCAAGATGGTCTTTTCTTCTTCAATAGGATTCTCGACAGGTTTCTCTAATGGTATTTGTCAGTTTCTCCAGTGGTGTCACGTAGTTAAGAACTCGAGTTGGGGAACGATTAATTATATGAGCAGCTGTCTCTACCGCCTCTGCCCAATACCCTTTGGACAGTCCAGCATCATGCAGCATGCATCTGGCACGCTCAGCTAGTGTACGGTTCATGCGTTCTGCAAGCCCGTTCTGCTCCGGCGTGTATGGTGCTGTTGTTTGATGAACTATGCCCGAACCCTTCAAACATGGAATGCAATTACTGTTAATCTCTTTAGTATTTAGCAATTTTACACCTTCAGTGCATAATGGTAATCTGTTAACATCATTATAGTTAAGATGACCCATCCTCCGATGCCATATTTCTAAACTTTGGCCGACTGCGTTGGATGTGTATGCCTTAACATCACATGTATTTAACTTATACATATTGTTAATTAACCGTGCAGTTGCTACTAATTGCTTCTGTCCATTATATATTTCACAGCCACTTTTTTTGAAAACTACATTACATCCATTCTTTGTCAATTGACTAACTGATAATAAGTTGGTACTTAGTTGTGGAACATATAAAATATCTCTCACCTGTATGTGATTTACTTTACCATCTTGTCCAATGACATCGAGGTTTACATTACCCATCTGTGTTACAGCGACCGATGTATTGTTAGCAACCACTATATTTTGTATCGGTGGCACTCGGACATCATACATCCCATCCGAAACATTTGTTAAATGTAAAGATGCTCCGGAATCAACATACCATTCCACACTGTCCATCTGTCCACTAGCTGCTGAAAAAACTGCTGCAAAACCTTTGTTGTTAGCTTTCTTTTTAAAATAGCAATCTTTACCTAAGTGACCATACTTATTACAGTTGTAGCAACGGGGACCTTTTTTCTTATTATTAATACTTTTATCATGCTTTGCATAAAGAACTGAGATGTTTGTTTCCCCTTTTATTTCTTGAAGTAATTTCGTTTTAATCGAATCTGTACTTATTTTGATACCGGAACTCTCGAGCCCCATAATCATAGGTTTGTATTGCTCCGGCAAACCTGCTAGCATTAGTGTACCTAGCCACTCATCATCAACTAGAAAACCAATGTTTCTCAATTTGTGGGCTGTAGTTACAATTTTATTCACATATTCTTCAACATTTGAACAGTTTTCTAAAGTGGTATTCACTAAATCTCGGATTAAACCAACTTTCCTAGTTAAACCAGAGTCTTCAAAAGCGTTCTGTAAATTTTGCCATACCTCGGTGGAAGTTTTAGCATCTTGTACGTGAATATAATTAATTGGATCAATGAGTAGAATAATTTTCGACTTTGCCTTGAGGTCACGTTTCGGATCCACTTCTTTTCCGGCACAATTTTCAACACAATCCCATAACTCCTCGTGTTGTAAATATGTCTGAACTGCGAATTTCCAAGTGCTATAGTTTTCTCTTCCCAATAGTTTGCTGATTTGCACGCTGTTAGTCATTTTTCGGTTGCACGAGGCTTGTGCAATAAATACCTAAAAATCAGAGAAATCACTCCGCGGAACTAACTTTACTGTTATACTTTCGGATTATTTTAACAACGACTTTACGGGTCATATAAAATTTGCCCATAACCTAAAGAAATTAAACAATTAAAGTATAATAATTTAGTTTTATTACGAGCGACCATTACACAGCACAGCAATATCAAAAGTCAATGGGAGAGACGAGAGAGCGGGAAGAACAATAGAGTGGGACAAACGTCACTTTATGAATACGTTCACGTTTATGGCTACATTCCAACAACGTCACTTCGCCACTCCGCGCCGTCGTCGGTGGCAACTGGTGATCGCCACGTCAATTTCACTCGATTTATGCAAACAACTTGGCAATTTTGCGATGTAATTACATTGAAACAATCAATTCCCGTCTTAAATACTTTCGCATCCCGCAAACTTAAACCAACTGGCTCCAAATCCAAGCTAAACAACTTTCAATCTTATTACTTTACATTAAGGTGCAAATATATTTTGTGAATTGTGTCTTTGTTGCACTGAAATTGTTTTATAAAGGCTTGAATATTTGTAACTGTCATACACATGGTTGTGTATGATAATAGTTACGTTTTAACGATGATAGGAACTCGAATATAATTGTACATTTTCAATCATTTTAAAATGTTACCTTCGTCATAATTGCGTCGTTTTATTCTAATGTTACCAGTTTTGTAATAAGCTGTATAAAATTGTAATAACAAACTATTTGCTCGGTATTATAGTGGCTGGCCATTATTGGCATTAAGTTGCTTGTAAACATTTTCTTGTGATCGAGAAACTTGTATTATAGCTTTCAAATCCAAAACGTATTGATATATGTATGTGAAAATTGTCATTATTAAGATACTTACAACCATTGTAATGTTCTGTATGAAAAAAGAACAGTTGAGACGGTTAGCACGTGTTCAATAAAATGTTAAACTAATTACTAATTAATAAGACGACTAACTGGACAAATAAAAACGTGACTAATTATATTGTAAATACCCTTTAACTTTTATTAATTACAACGCCGGCTAAATCAAGTGCCTGAGCTTCAAAAGCCATGCGCAGGAGTGTCACCTATCACGTTTCGGAAATTAATCTTTTTACCGATAACAATGGCGACCAAATTGGTCTCTAATTTGTTTCAGTTGTCAATTGTCAATACCTTTTTGGCGAAAGGTTAAAAACGTTATAGGTCCCTGTTTGTATTGTGCCGCTGTTGCACTGTGTCTTATCTTTAATTACTGTCATTGTAACTCTTTGGTTTAAATTGGTGACCTTTCAGTCATTCTGTGCTTTTACTTATAAGTATTAAAATAACTTGCTAAATGCAATTATCCTTTATTCATTGATTCCAGTGAAATTATATTGCCGAAGATTAACGAGAGTAGAATCTCAATGAACTATTACAAAATATGAAAAAAACACTACTTTGAATAACGTAGCATTTTGTGATACGTCTTAATAAATTAACTACAAAAAAATACTGTAGTTTCTGTTAAGGCGATTCCCTGACCGAAAAGGCACCTTCAGAGGTTTTTATTCAATAAGTTGTTAATAGAAAAGGATTTTAATAAAACTTTTCGTGGAATCTCAAGGAATAGTCTAGTATTTTTAGAATGTATCACTACCTATACATTCCCTCGCAGTAATTTGTGAAAGTAGATAGAAAATGTGTCATAAATAGCCACATTTGACAGTTTTGCTATCTTACTTCTAGCAGTGACTACGAGAGAATGTAAATGATACCATCTACTAAAAATACTAGACTATGGGCCCTAAAAAATCCACGAGAAGTTTTATTTAAAAAAATTGGTGTATTAGAAATTTAGAATTAACAATATTAAATTGAAATCACCGCGGCGGTCAGGAAAGCGCCTTAAATACTGAAAAAAAAACACTTTTTCTAAATGTGGACGTGTTCAGCCAGAATGTAGTGCATCGTTTTAAACGACCGAATGGTCAACGAATTAATATATTTATCGCATACATCCACGTAGTACCGAGAAATCGGTAGATAATACGTCAGTGACTCAATTTAAAGGCGGAAGCGGTGAAGTATCAGGTCATAATTTGGTGCTACCCTTTCTTGCATTTGTAGTGTAGGTGATGCCTGGAATTTAATTGACTGCTTTTGCAAACGTAAACTCCTTTCTTCCATCTCACTGTGACTGTGTGTTTTAATATTTATTTACATTAGTATTTTTGACTCTATCACTCTACTTTACCTGGGTAAAACTTTATAAGTAAAAAGAAGATTATCTTATTTGTAACTTTACGTGATAGTGTCGCAATATTTCTAGCCCTCTATAATTATTATATTTGAACTCATTGTAAACGCGCTTTATAAAACTTTAAATACAATGGAAGGAAGACATTAAAAAATTGTTTTAAGATGATTTGGTTACTAATATTATGTATGAACCTATGAAATTGCCGATATTTTTTCACAAACAGAGAACCTCAGAGCTTCTAATTCTAAGTAATGATTAAAAATATTCATCAATTGCTTTTATTTTGTTTTTTTTTGTTTTCTTTAAAAGAGTTTCCACTAAACTCGCAATTCCATAAAAATTCAATGTTTTGTAATTTTATTAAGTTTTCAGTTTGTAACTTAGACCATACCACCTCGTACCAAAGTCACAGTCACGTAGACTCACCCATCGTTTTGTTGCACCCGCTTATTACAGGCATTTATAAAACATAATTCCTCGAAACAATCAATTAAACTACGGATTTTAATGGCCCAATTAGAAATTACTATGTTTTTTTACTGTCACAATAACTTGGATACCGACTCGCGCTGAAATGTGAAGTCCTTTAATTTTGACGGACTGTCAGAAATTGTCTTGGCTTATCAAATTTTCGAGATTAGATTTAAGGTGTTACTATTGGTTTTTGAAACCCTCTGTCAAGAATCGATAATTTTTGATATTTTATATCCATTCCTTATTCTTTTGCAACTAAAAATTCTACAGCTATCAATTTTTTTTTAGAATCTAGTCTTTTTTTAAATTTTTATCTCCTCGTCAGACAACAATACTTTGATGAATTTAAGTAATTAATAAAGGTTAACAATTTTAAAATAGTTATTATTAGTTATTACTTTCGATTTCGAACTGATGATTATTTCGAATACATTTTTATATGAAAAAATGCGTTTACAATATTCATGTCCGCCATCATAATTTAAGTCAACCCGACAATGCTCATTATCTCTATTTACGACATTACGACGTTATAAGCCAATAACTCTAGATTGTAAGCGTAACAAAAAGTGTGTATCTAAGACATAAACCAGTCAGGTACAGTGTCACTGTAATGAGAGCTAATGTATCGGAAATAAACACCTTGTATAATAATAGTACATTATGATATAAGTGCGGTAAGTTGAAAATTACAGCTGAGGCGATATTGCTAGCCCGAGCCGTAGGCGAGGGCTACAAGAAAGCAGAGGCTGTAATTAACAAAGCGCACGTATGTCATACGACGTTTTATAACATATTTGCGAGGAAATAAATAAAACTCGGACTTTGCATTTTTGCTTGTTTTCCATAATGATGAAATTTTGATACACTTGTAAGTTTCTATCGGTCGATTTTTCTGCCTTTCACTTCGATTGTGAGGAAATCAAACAACAATAAAGTAAAAAAACAAAAATTGAAAAAAAAAACATTTTTTTTTAAATTTTGGTGACAAATTATATCATTTTGGAATGTGCTCATCAAGGCCTTTCATTTGATACCCATATTCAAAAATTGAAAAAAAAATTTTTTCTTAAATTTTATTGACAAATTATGTAATTTTGGAATGTGCTAATCAAGGCCTATCATTTGAAACCCATATTCAAAAATTAAAAAATTAAAAATTTTCTTAAATTTTAGTGACAAATTATGTAATTTTGGAATGTGCTAATCAAAGCCTTTCATTTGATACCCATATTCAAAAATTGAAAAAAAAATTTTTTTTTCTTTAATTTAGTGACAAATTATGTAATTTTGGAATGTGCTAATCAAGGCCTTTCATTTGATACCCATATTCAAAAATCGAAAAAAAAATTTGTTTTTCTTAAATTTTAGTGACACATTATATTATTTTGGAATGTGCTAATCAAGGCCTTTCATTTGATACCCATATTCAAAAATCGAAAAAAAATTTTTTTTCTTAAATTTTAGTGACACACTATATTATTTTGGAATGTGCTCATCAAGGCCTTTCATAATAATATGATACCCATATTCAAAAATCGAAAAAAAATATTTTTTTTCTTAAATTTTAGTGACAAATTATATAATTTTGTAATGTGCTCATCAAGGCCTTTCATTTGATACCCATATTCAAAAATTGAAAAAAAAATTGTTTTTTTTATTGAAAAAATAGATTATATGAAGTAAATTTTATTCATAAAATGTTGACCAAGAGGTCAATCGCACATGACGCATCAGAAAAGATTCTGATATAAAAACTCTTTGCTAAGATTTAAAAAGTACCGTTCGTTTTAGACGAAGCATCTTGATAAACCGTGCGTTAAAAGTAAACTTTACATTACCGCACAAGTTCGTAATGAGATACAATACGATATTGAAATTGGCGTAATAAGAGACCCTTTACGAGCAAATATGTTATAAATAAATTATACTGGCAAAGTGTGAACTGTGTTTTAGGAATAGTCCAAGAATTCAAAGTTTTAGAGATTACCTGAAATACAAAGAAATAGTTAACTTATATTTTGTTAATATTTTTGCATTTAGCTGGAATCATTTGTAAAAACGATGGTCAATATTATAAAATGCTACATAATATAATAAAAAATTGTTAAAAAAACCTAAACTTCGGGTAGATATTTTGTGCATAACCTTCCTTGTATAATAAATAAATTATACTGGCAAAGTGTGAACTGTGTTTTAGGATTAGTCGAAGAATTCAAAGTTTTACAGATTACCTCGGAAATACAAAGAAACAGTTAACTTTTATTTCGTATTCATTCGTAAACGATGGTCCACATTGTAAAATGCTACATTATAAAATACAAAATTGCTAAAAAATCTTAACTTCGTGAGGATTTTTGTGCTAGGACATAAATAAACTTAGATTGAAAACGTTCTATGACTTTAAAATAGAGGCGGCAATTTCAAATGGTCATTACACCACAATGGAAATTAATTTCTAGGGAAATTCTATACAAATTGAACTATTTACAGTCATTGCTATAATTCTGAAAATCGGTAATAAAATTGCATATTAAAATTAGTTTAGCAGACTTGTTCTAAATTTCCTTTAGGGCATATAGCTTATTTTAATTCCCTTCAATATTTCTTCGCTAGATCCAGCTGGACCCTAGAGCTATTTTTAAGTGCAGTAGGCAATTGCAACGATAGCTTCCTAGGGTGCCTGCACCTGCCTATTGCCGATCAAACACATTGCGAGTTTGGTGTACTGTCGACGACACAGAGAAAATGGCGCTTTCTTTGTCTTGTCAATAAAGTAAGAGGGGATAGTTTAAATCCTAGATCTATCTGTAAACAATGCAGTAAGTGCAACTGTAAGGTTAGCTTCCTAGGGTGCTTGCACCTGTCTATTGCCTATCAAACACATTGCGAGTTTGATGTACAAACAACGACGACATAGAGACAATGGCGCTTTCTTTGTCTTGCCAATAAATTTAGAGAATATTGTTCAAATCCTTGGGCTATCTATAAATAATGCAGTAAGTGCAATTGTAAGGTTAGCTCCCTAGGGTGCCTGCACTTTCCGTTGCCGATCAAACACATTGCCAGTTTGGTGTACAAACGACGACATAGAGACAATGGCGCTTTCTTTGTCTTGTCAATAAAGTTAGAGGCGATTGTGCAAATCCTAGAGCTATCTGTAAATAATGCAGTAAGTGCAATTGTAAGGTTTGCTTCCTAAGTTGCCTGCACCTGCCTATTGCCGTTCAAACACATTGCGAGTTTGGTGTACTGTCAACGACATAGAGACAAAGCTTGCTTTAAGTGCTTGCTTAAAGTAAAAAAAAAGTAATAATAAAAAGTTTTTGGGTTCTGTTGTTGTAGAGATTTTTTAACTTTAGTTTTAGGTACAGATTCACTGTACCTAAAACTAAAGTTAAAAAATCTCTTGGGTATGTATACGATACAAATTTTCTTTCAGAAACTGCAACGCATTTGAACAGTCAATTGCCTGCATGATATCGCATTTGGTCTTAAATCACCATGATTTATCCGGTAAAAATGAAAAAATCAGAATTTTCCAACTATAAGCTTGATTTCAAATGAGTCACTTTCATTATCAGGAAGTCTATCAATGTATCAATTAAAAAGTAATTCGTTTTACCCGTCTCAAGCCACTTCCCACCCCCTACAGAGGGCCAATTCTACTAAACAAATACTGTCATAATCGGAAACGAATCGAAACGAAACTGAAGCTTTTGGTCGTTTTTCTATTCTGCTAAATGAATAACGATCCCGTTACAATTATATCTTAGTTTAGCTCACGATCAATCGATTCAAACTAAAAATGCTATTCTGCTAACTCAATCGAACATGAGCGGTTCGCTAACTGCTATTCCACAATTTTTTTTCCCTATGGATAGAACGAAACGCTACTGAATGCAAGCGTCTTATCTGTCAAAATTTACGATCGAATAACAGCCGAAGTTAAGTTCCTTCGCATCAGCTTTTTGTGAATCGATCGTTCTGAAAATGTTGTTCAACATGGAATATCTTCAAATCACTCATGAGGTAGACCTCGGAGGAGTCCGAAAAAGAAATTGATGTGTTGGATTAAGCCACAATGCGTTTGATTTGACTGATCGTGAGTTCGTAAAAACCTACATAGGTAGGTACCTACTATCCAAAAATCTTGCTCAGTAGCTTATTTCATGGCTTAGTCCATTCATGCCGGTAAATCCATTATATCCATCCATCTTTCCATCTTAAATCCTTACATGTAATAAAACAGTAAAAAAAGTGTGTCTGTACATTACATATATTTAAAATAAAACTGGGGCGATGGAGACATATTATAGAATAAGGATTAAAAAAAAGTGTGTCTGTTTGTTTGTCTGTTTGATTGAACACGCTAATCTCTGGAAATACTGAACGGATTCAAATGAAACTTTTTCTGTTATACAGCTGTTAAGCTTAGGCACAGTTAAGGGTATAATTAATTTTGGAAAATGGAACACCTGATGCAGAACCATAATGGTCCAGCTAAACTATTAGAAATATAAAAACGTCACATTAGCAAAAGTTGTTCAGCTTGATGAGCATTTTTTGTTGAGGTATAAAAATCGAAGATTTGGAACACCTGACGCAGAATCATAATGGTCCAGCTAACTAAACAATTAGAAATATAAAAATGACACCACGTGGTGAAGGCGGTAAAAGTTTGGGACTAATTTTTGATAACGACTTGCCTAAATACGGATCAGACGCTTAAAGCCGCTGGTGTCGATCTAAGGACTGGTTGTTTTTCGCATGACCAACTTTATGTGGCTTTTCCAGGGTTAGTAACGCTTCAGGTCTTTTCATATTGGCACCCGAAGGAAAGGCTCTGAACATAGTTTAAAAAGTTTTTTTAAAACTATGTTTACATGTTTACAATATTAAATATAAAAAAAAATTAACTTTTAACATTATAACACTGCTACAAGTATTTTCTTATGTAACTACATTAGTTCATATTTATATGCATACGCTGGAGTCATTAAGTCCACGCGTACGAAGTCGCGGGCATAAGCTAGTAAAAAATATATATCTATAATACTGAAATAAATAGGGATAGATTTAAATATTTTTTGAATAGGTACCTAGTAGGTAAGTAATTACTTACCGTAATACGAGTACCTATTGGGATCTTATCCAATGGCTTGCTTTGTCTGGGTCTGCAATGTGTTCGATGCACAATCACGCCAATTTCACTGTATTTCACTTTATTGTGCAATATTACAAGCTCAAAACTTATCAGTTTTCTGAATGATTATCAATGCATCTCTTTTGTTTACTATACAGCGAGAAGGAGACGCATTGGTAGCCATTCGTGCTTATAATATAGCTTGACCATAAAGAGTTGACAAAAATTGAGGGCGCCACTTTCTATGTAAACACGTTAAAATCACGAATAAATTGGCAACACTTACTAAATTTTGTACTGAAAAATTTTAGTTCCATTTTATTTAATTTCAACTCTTTATGGTCAAACTGTACCCCCCTAGCAGTTTTAAACTTTGACAATTGACACATAATCATGTATTCTGTGACATAATATCATAGCCTTCTTTATTACATGACATGTTAATTTTTGTTTTTTTAGTAACTAAATCGCTCGGGATTCCACTGATTTGATCCATTTAGTTTTAAAAATTGATAATAATCAGTTAATTAATTTGTAAATTATCCCTACTGTTTCAGAATTTGAAGTTAAAACATATTTATCACGCGTAAAATACACTCAATCATCGGTTATTATTAAAGTAGCTTGCATTGAACTGTAGTAGCTTGTGATTTATTATAATGGTAACACAAGATAGAGCTATTGTAGTTCGGTTTCTATTGCGTGCACGTTTACGTTCATGTTACGTTTTAGTTATGATTCGTTTGGGTGTATACCAATAGTAGAATAACTTTTATAGTAACGATCGAAGCCTGATCGAAGCGTAATCGTAACGAAACGTTGATAGTTTGTTAGTCGATGTACAATAGTAGAATTGGCCAGCAGATTGGGTAACATAAATTAGATAAATAAATGAGCTATTGTGCCACGTCATATTATTAGCACTGCGGAACTTCCGGGGTTGGATATACTATTAACTATGTGGCGCATGTATCTAACAAAGAGTTAATAAAGTTGTAGAATAGATAAAAGAGTACATTAATAAAATAGAGCCGTATGTGGCGTGTGGTTGAGTAGAAAAGCACTAACTTTCAAACATAATTCCCTGCCTGCGTCTGTATTCCCGCAAGCATATAACTCAGTGATATTTAAAGCCCGAGTGAATAGGCTTCTTCTGGGCAAGCTCGCTTCATCTTCGGCCTCTTCTTAGCCTTATGGTTTTCGAATGTGGCCAAGAGTAAGCCCATTTAATGTAAAAAAATAAAAACATAAAGGTGACATTAAAGGCGACTAATCAGTTAAAAAAGTCTGTAACTCTCTCGTGGTAGGAAAATATAAACGATTCAAAAGTGCTTAATTATTAAGTTTATTTGAATAAAGATATTTTGACTTTGACTTTAATGGCTTTAGAGGTAGCGTATTGTTGGCATGTTACCCAACATTATATTTACTGTTTTGTATATTGTACATATTATGTCACTCCCTGTACTTGTAGGGGCGCCTACATTTTTCCTCCAGTGTAATATTTTAAGTTTGTTTTATTATTTATGTATGTTAGTCTTTAAGGTATTTATTGTATGGGCCATTGATGCCTGAAATAAATGGTAAAATAAAAAAAATGTGGGCACCGTTGACAAAGGTTGTGTTTCCGTCTATTTTATATATTTTAACCTCATTGCGCGTGTTTATCATTCTGCTCGACAGGGAATCGAAGCCTATTGCGTGGTAGACCGGCATGTTCACTATTGCCCCACTCAGTTCGTCATTATGGCAATATCCTCCACGGAAAAGGCCTACGTCTTGCAATAAACATTCAACATTGTGTTTTCAGTAGGTACCTACTTTTATTGTTTATAATATACGGTCGTGTCGAGTATAATGACATTGTCAGGTCTATGGCACCAACAGTTCTAAGTTTAGACACACCGTTAGAAACTGCATTGTTTTTATGTGTACGAGCCTTTTTACTGCACGCTTGTTTCCACAGCACCACATGCCAACTGCCTGAAAAAGTAGCAGGAAGGTAACACGTCATGTATTTGAAGGTAAGTACGAAGAGCGGCAATGTAAATGCATCAAATATATTCTATACTAAATTTAATTTAATTATTTTTAAAATTTACCAGCTGGTTCTAAAAAACCTTTTAGCGAGCCCCTAAGCGTAGACATGTTTGTCCTAAAGTTATATCGGGGTTAGATTCGAATAATGACTTTGATTTCATCCTGTAGATAGGTACTTATATTTTCGAATGTAATGCAACTGAAACAAACGATTTAATATCCAGTCTGAAGTTCGAGAACACATAATTGGTCACACAATATACCGAGAACCGTTGCGGAATATGTAAATTTTCTCACTTCTCGCTCTGAAATTTTATAGCTACCTACCTACATTTAAAAAAAGAATGCGGAGGATCCACATTTACGTGATGGTCTGGTTCATAACGTTCTAAATTTAAAATTCAGCGCGGAAATTAATTTCAACACTTAGGTATTTCCCGCACATTTCCAAATATTTACAAAACGGTACAACTCATCTAGCGTTGTTTTTATAAAACTTCATGACTGCAAGACTGGTCGTCAATCTTCGTCTTCCCGCGCTCGCCTGAAATCAGTTCGTGCATGTGGACTTGCCAGCGACTAAGCGTGCCCGCAGACTACAGACTTTCTATCGGCCGATAGTTTAGTCGGGCTCTCAATTAGTATGAAGGTGTATGCAAGTGCGCACACTAGAACGATTCGGTATCGGCCGATTCTTCATACAAAATCAACTATTGGCCAACTATCGGCCAACAGTTTGGTCTGTAGTCTACGGGCACGCTAAGGCTGCGTTCAGACGATAACACACGACCCGACTTCAACCCAAACTTTACTCAAACTCACCTCAACCGCAGCCCACCTTGAAATACATCGATTACAATTTTGAGTCTTATGAGTATGACACATGAATAAGCTCCTGTGTTATGTTCAAGTGTGTTTGAGGTGAGTTCGGGTTGAGTGCGGGTTGTGTTTGAGTTGAGTTTGGGTTGTGGTCCGGTTGAGTTTGAGTTGAGTTCGGGTTGAGCGCGGGGCGTGTGCAGTTGCATTTACAAAATATAATGGAGCTTATTAATGTGTGGTAAAACTCAAAATTGTTAACGCTGTATTTCAAGGAGTGGGCTGCGGTTGAGTTGAGTTCGAGTTGAGTTTGAGTTAAGTTCAAGTTGAGGTCGGGTCGTGCGTTATCATTTGAACGCAGCTTAATAGCACGCGCCCCTCTCCCGCCGCCCTCGTACCTCACCGCTACGCATACCCAATAGGCGTCTTGCGCAATCCCCACCCGATTTCAAGATGTTTGCCCCGTACTGTACATTTTTACCGTTGTCCGAATGTACTGTCCTGCATTTTTGCCGTGTAACAATGCACACACGCTTCTTGCCCTCGCGGGTCACATAACGTCAGTTGCGGCCATTTTGCAGTAGTTGCATTCGTTTGATGTAGGTAACGCCTTACACATGTTTTACTGACTTTTATTTTATTTAAAACAAATCCGTTCAGAAGTTTTTGCGTGATTGAGGAACAAACATCCAAACATCTAAACATCCAAACCCACAAACTTTCACATTTATAATATTAGTAGGATTAAGTAGGATAAAATTGAAACTATATTTTTGGAATTAAAGGGTCTATGTTGAAGTCACGTCGACAGTTTTTTATTGTTAAAAATATGCTGCGAATTCAGTAGCCAAAAGTATTCAATTGATCCTACTAATATTATAAATGTGAAAGTTTGTGGGTTTGGATGTTTGTTCCTCAATCACGTAAAAACTACTGAACGGATTTGGTTCAAATTTGGCACACAGATAGTAGATAGCCTAAAATAAAACAAAGAATACTTTTTATCCCGATATTCCGACGAGAACGGAAACCACGCGGGTGAAACCGGAAAGGAAGCGGAAGCTAGTGTTTTATAATATCTCTTGTATATTTTCTCAATATGTTCTGATAGTACACTACGAGAAAACTTTCAGGTTAGCTTAACTGAAATCACGTCTATGTAGAATACCGCATAAAAATACAAATAAAATAAAAATATTCTTCTTAATGCTTCTGTCTGTGGTAGGTATAGTGGTTCGCCCACACGTATACGAGACGCAGGGGTCCCGGGTTCGATTCCTAGGAGAGGGGTACAATTGGGTTGGTAAACTTTTTCGAAGAGAATTGTTTTATATTTTTTTTTGATAGCACAAGTTTGAAGAATAAAGAAAATAATATTATGTTTTTTTTATTTCACCTTGTTAATCAAATATATTTTTTTATATTATTATAGCGATAAAATATCAAACGTACGGCTGAACACGAAGTTCCCTTGCATTTACTGATAAAAAACTGATTGACTGGACAGATTTGACAGAAAGTGACAAAAAGTAATCCAATTATTTTACTCTTTGGTAATCATTAATCACGACCTAATGTTGTTGTTTGTTTTTCAGCTTATTTATTGTGATTTTCTAGTGTTTTCCTTGTTCAGTTATGGGAAATGGATCAGCTTGAAGAAATCCATTATCCAGCTTATTACGCCGATGAAGTACCTAAACTGCTTTCTTCCGTTTTGTTTGAAATATAGATGTGACCATCCGCAGAACACATTTTGTACAATTCCCATACCTTTGAAAGAGACGACGAAAGAGAGAGTGGTGCGGAGGATAAAACATGAATTGCCTTCAGAGAGCTTTATACGTTTGTGATGATCACGTAAATATATGTATATCTACAAACTTACAAAAGAGTTATTTTATTTATTTTAGCTGACTGTGACTAACATGACAACTAGTTGACATTGCCAATGCCAAACTTGTAAATTTTTTTTTATTTGAGCAAAAGCATTACGCATACAGCCGTAAAAGTGATTTATTGTACTATGTTGTAAATTTTAATTTTAAATTATTATTTATATAAAAAATCCGCAATTGGTTATTCCTGACTCCAAAGCCAAAAGCTACCAGAAAATATATAATTCACAACAGTTTTGAAAAAGTTTACCAACCCAATTTGCACTCAGTTTGCTAAGTCTGACTCCATAACAACAATTTAAAAATTGTTGTGTTCTGGCAGTTTGAGGTAAGATAGCCAGTTGCTCAGTGATTAGGATTCCGGGTGAAATGCGCTTACACTTTCGGCCTTATCGTCACTTAACATCAGGTGATGTGAAAGCCAAGCACAATTCCGCTGTGGATAAAAAAAACCTTTAATATTGTCCATTTGCGTAGGTAGATACTTTTGATATAAAATTAAATCAAAAATAACATGCAAATAAAATAGGTAGCCGACGCACACCACTCAACTCGCGCTATAAATTCTTTGCGCTGTCTATGATGAATATTTAAGACGGCAATGTTGCTAGTATTAAAAAATACACTATAATTCTGTCACGGCAATTATCATTTGTGAGATAATACTCCATAATTCAGTTACGCACATTTGACGCGAATTACCATTTTCTGAGATAGGTAGTATGTGCAAATGAGTTCCCATTATTTTTTATTGATACTCAAGTTTTTTTTAACTTTACTGCAATTTATTACGGGCACAGTGGCGATGCTATTTTCTGTAATTACCATGGTAAAAAGTGTGGTCTGTTCATGATGGTTAGGCTCGGTTACGCTTGAACATTTGTCTCTGTCTTTTTCTTTACATGTAAAGAGTAAGGAAAATAACCTCTCTTCTGCACTTTTTCAATGTTTTTCGTTGTTTTTTCATCATTATCATTACCACAATTAGGTAACTTTCTTAAACAAAAGTAATTGAAGCAACTTCACAATACGTTAAAGTGAATTTTGATGTAGAATTTAATACGTTTCCGCTATTGTTTACGCCAAAAAGATGGACGCGCGCATGAAAGATACGCAAGCGCCTTTGGTGATTTTCTGTTTCTTTTTTGCAATCTGTGAGGTTTAAATACCCAATTTAATATTTCTAGCAAACAGAGAAACTCTTTATATTGTTTTAAACTTTTAGATTTTTGCATTCACAATGCTATTTTTATACGGGATCCCGTCGGGATATCCCGTCTGAGTTGCTACGGGTGAGTCGATTTTTTCTAATATTTTTCATTATTTATTCATCTTTATATTGTCTTGTGTTTTTTTTGAGGCTACAACTTTACGTTTTCTATATAAAAATAGAGACTTCCCACACCATGTTTTCCTATTACGGACTCTTAAATTTAGTATCTAGCTAGCTAGGCTATCAAATATTTTTGTAACTGTTCTTAACTTAGGTCGTTTGTATGAGACTAGTCCAAAAAAATTGTAAATAAATACCCATTAACACAGGGTATAGGCTTCCACCGTCTTTGACACTAGAATCAAATAGAATTATGTTACAAATATAATATGACATGTGATTTTATGCAAACACTAGAAAACTTTTCTGTAACTTTTACATGTCGAATTAAGTAGGTACGTACTAATAACGCGCTGTCCTGATACTTTAAAAAGACTTCACATTCAAATTCATTTTATTTATGAGGAAGTAAATGAACCCCAACTTTCAAATTCATTAAAACATTTCCTAACTATTCATTCGGGCGAAAAAAAATACGACATAATTTTCAACGCATCAAAAGTTCCGGACGTCTGATTAAAATCAAAACGGCACTATTCACTGAGTTTTAATTTTTTTCGCGCCAAAAAAACGCCGCCTCTTTGTCTCGACTCCGCGATTCGTTTCATTGCGCTCAACTCTTTGAAACGACGGCTTTAAATCAAAAGTAGTCAAATTTCTAGTTCCATTGTTTCATCGCAGTGACACAAAATGAGGGGCAAAGATTTTTTGCAACATTCGAATTTGAATTAAGGACTCTATTGTGACGATTTTTTTTCCTAATTAGACCGAGGAGTCATTTTTCATGCATCGTTCGCCATCTGATTTACCTGCCAGTGGCAATATGCGAATACTTTTTGTATTTTTTTTGAGAACGTATGATCGTTGCGTGCTTGAAATTTGGCCCGAGGCAGTAATTTATGCGAGTCCAAAGAAATGTTGCCAGTTGCACATACATATCTCGATAATTGTTATAATTGTGTTGCCTGAAATAATTTGCAATTTTTTAATTTTGTGCTCCGTTTGTTTACTTGTTCGGCGTCACTGTTTTATTAAGTTAAATGCAGGCGGTACCTTAATTAGGCGAGGAAAGGAATATTCTTGTAACTGATAATTATTATTATCGTTAATATGAATTGCGTACATTTGTCGCGGTTTTAAAAGAATTATTTCATGTAAACTTTTTAAACTTCGTAGTCAAGGTAGGTATTATGTTATCTGTGTTAAAAGTTTTCAGCATTGAACGTGGTCGTTAAGATAAATTTAATTTATTGGACTCTGCTTAAGTTTTAATAAAATCATACTTATCTAATTAAGAGCGCACAAAGAAATCCATTTGTCAGTTTAAATATTAAGCAATTAAATAACTCATCCAAAAAATATGTCAGACAAAATATGTAATGCAAGCAACAAGCATTTTCAATTTGACGACATTTTTCCAACGAATACCTACAACTTTATCTAGGCCCTAGGCAATCCAACTTTGTCTTGGTAATTAATGTAAAATTATTTGTCCTTAGTATTTTACTCACATAAAAAAATATACGAATTTTTGTTTAAATTATCAAAGTTGAAGCCAAAGGCAAGGTTGGATGTAGAAGGTTATCTCTAAAACCAGATAGTCTCAAAAATTATTTTACCATTATATTGCATTATATTTTATTGCAGAGAGAAATATCCACTGGTAGTAGATTTTCCCCTCGACAATTTTTGACTTCGACTTCTTTTATATGCCGCTGTGTCGCATGCATGAGGCACTCAACGCACTCCTGGTTACTTAAGCTAGGGTTTCCTAAGATGACGGTGCCGTCATATTACGGCCGTAATTTAGCGGCGTAGAACGTTGTCTATGTTAACAATACGGCGCAGTTTCTGACGTTACGGTATCGCGGTATTGTTTACATAGAAAACATTCAACGCCGCTATATTACGGCCGTAATATGACGGCACCGCTATCCTAGGAAACCGAATCCGAAATCTTTTGTTAACGAAATTGATTTATGTTTGTAGTACCTACCACATAATTATGTAATTGGGTCTATCCCGTATTAATTAAATAATAAAAATAAACAATAAAAAAAAATTATGTATATATAAATCAAATAAATATTCTTGCTCAAAATAAAATAAGGGCCACTATATGGCTTTCCATACAAACGAGTTAATTTTCGAAAGGTTTTCATAATATTCAATCTAAAACAGTAATCGAGAACTTGTTCGAAAATGTAATATGTGAACTTGCAGACTTTACTGTCAAATTTTCAATTTTTCTCCTATTCGCAGTGTGTTAATTAGAAGAGAAAAATGTTAAATTTCGCGTATTTTTGTATGAAACTCGTATTAACACACACGGCAAATAGAAAAAAAATCTTCCGGAGCGTTAGGCACCCATTACACGGTAGGTTTTGCTGTCAGTTTAACCACAGTCACGGGCTGTGACTGACGATTAACCTACCGTGTAATGTAGTGACTGATGGTTTCAGATGTGATTTGTTCTTTCCATCAGTCAATCAGTCAAACGTAATTCATGACTGATGGAATTTGACTGACGCTTGCATGACCATGTAATGGCTGCCTTAGGGGTAAGGTGCTGAAATGGCCAAGTTTGCAAAATTACTAATCTTTTCGGAAACTAAAGACCAAGGTGCCAAAATGACCTAAGTTGCAAAATGACTAATATCTATTTGGAGTCTAATGACCGAGGTGCTAAAATGACCAAATTCGACTGTCAGTAGATATGTAAGTTAACAACAGCTTTCAAATTCCATAAAATCCAATTGAATTTACTTATATTAAAAAAGCTCGTTTATATACACCTAGTGATTTCTATTTTGATTTGAGTAGTATATTTTGTTCATATACTGATCTTTTATATTTATTTTTTTAATTCAAAGAGTGGGTACCTATCTACTGTATTGGTGGTATTGGTTCACAATATGACCCGCATACGTCAATTGAAGTCATTAAAGCCATATCTAATTATAATATCGTAAGATAATACAAGCTTTTGTTAAAAAAAGCCAATTTGGCACTAAAAGCTTGTGTAATATAATATCGTAAGATAATACAAAGAGCTAATTGTATCTAACAAGGCACTTTGGCACTACGGAAAATACTATAGCTTGTGTAAAATTTTAAAAAAATATCAAAGTAGTTTAGCAGCTATGAGAAATATCATTGAGAACCCTCAGACCAAATAAAAAAGTTGGTCTGAGTGAGAACCTATCTAGTTTCATCTTTCTTTCCCTTAAAATGAATGAGACAAAGTAAAGAAGTAATAATTTTAAGCTTTAAGCCTTTATAAGCTTTACTTAAGAATTAATAATTTTAAGCCATTATAAAGACACTTTGTATTCTTGAAAAAACATGATATATGAATAACAAATTAAATAATATTTTTTAATTGAAATCAATGATTAATTACGGAAATTAACTTTTTATTGTTTGTTTTTGATAATACAAAATATGGTATTTGATCTGTATTCATCTAGGTTTTATTTTATGGAATAATTAATAACTTATGAACTTATAGAAATATAAAGCTAGGTACTTAGGTATTTATTTTAGCCATTGTCTCTCACCTCGGCTCGCCGGACAGCGTCCAGGAAGCGATCACGAATGTGAAAGCCCTTGGAGCGTTCCTGGCTGAGCTGGGCTGGCTGGAGTGATCCGGCCGCACATCCTCCACACGCAAAATAGACGCAATAGACGTCGAGGTTCGGAAACCGCCTGCATTGACAAGAAGAAGAGAAGAAGCCGTTGTCTCTGATTTAGTAATGTATTTGTGATGTTGTGCAATATCCAATATTTTTTTACACAGGTTGTTTCAAAAGAACCCGTAAAATTTTGTTTTTCTTTTGTATGGTTAACTGCGAAGTGACAACCCTGACGCAAATAGACTATTGTTTTTGATATTCAATTCCATAAATGGGCAAAGGCAAAACACAATGGTTGCCATACTATGCAGTTTATCATGATATAAAAAAAGTTTTCCAAAAAAGTGGCAGTTTTCACGGTTTATAGTAACTTTCCGGGGTTGTATGCATGGGATACCCTATGTTCCATTCGGCTTCAGGGGTTTTTTGTAACACGTTGTATGTTTATAAATTATTTTTCTTATTCTAATTGTATTTATTTATTCAAAGAAAGACTCGAAACGAGATTATAATAGAACTTTCGCATCGGTAACATTTTATTTTATAGGTAGTCGTGCGTGGCGCCAAAATTTCAAAAAAGAATTCAAAAATGGGCGCCAAATCGCGCAAAGTATTAGCTCACTCACACAGATGTAATTTCTACCCCTTGTATTTTACACACGTACAGGGTCGGTAATGCAGTCACGATTTTATTTTGTCTACTCGCCACTAGATGGCGCTACACATTTAGACACGAAAAATATTAATTCTACGTAGCTAATAACTCAACTAATTTTCTCTTGAAAATTTAAATTACATCCTTGAGAGAGTATTTTAATATTTTTCGAATTGTGATACCTATTAATTTAAAACACTTTGGAATTGTGTTTCATTTGCTCGGGTTTTGTTAGGAAAACCGTCAATAGATGGCGCTACCGGTATCGTCAAAACTTGCTCCTGACTTCGATATTATAATCTGCCTTCAAAGCCATTTGTACGTGACTGCGAAGCAAACTGTCTGATTTTCCAACCAAATTGCCTCCTCACATCTCACTTCGCAACGGTTTTACGCATTTATATTCATTTCTAGGTGGCTTACGAAGACGTATGTACTTCGGTAAACTAATAAGAAATAAATCGATCTAGCGAGTTAGAATTTTGCTCTTATTAGAATTTACTGTGTATTGGAAATTACTGGAATCGCTATAAGATTATTTGCTGGGGCAAAAATAAACGGATCTTTATTCTGAACGATTTGTGCTTAGAGCATTTACTTGGTTGAATGCTCTAAGGATTTGTGCTACAAAGTTGACAATGTTTTTTTTGTTCAATTGGGATTTCATTGTTAGATTTACACTGAAACTTTTCTTTCGATGCAAATAGATTTGATGTCATTAATCCATTACACGGTTGCTGAAATTATTTTCTTGGCTTTACTGAAGGCCTAGTGCGAGTTGACGTTTTCACTTCACTATCGAAAACTATCGGATATGCTGCTCATTGTCAATGCGAGTGAAAGAGACAAAACGATAGTTTTCGAGAGCGAAAAATGAAAACATCAACTCGCAATAGGCCCTCAGTACTATTAGGTATATATTCCGTGGTTTTACTAAATAAGGGTATATGCTTAGAATAATTACACCTAGAACGATAATTCCCTACAAAGCGCGCTGTCAAAAGTGAGGCAACAAAAACAGCCAAAATGGCGCTGTTTTCAGATTATTATTGTCCATTATTAAATAATCGTACCTAATAAGTACAAAACAGTTTCAATTTCCCTACCTTAAAGAGATTAATTATTATATTATTGGATTTTAGTTACGATTAGGTAACGTATGAAGGATATAAATCTGAGAACTATAAGTTGCCTCACTTTGCATACAAGGACACGGCTTCTAGGTGTAATTATTCTAAGGGTAGATGGTATCTTTATAAAAAATAAATAAAATGAATAGTGTTTACAGTATTTTTAAGAACTATTTATTAGAAGTATTGTGAGTACAATAGACACAGGCATAAAAATGCTTCATAGTTATCATTTTCTTATTTTCTAATTGATTTCTAATAATTGGTGCAAACAATTCATAAATTTGTATTCTTGAGCAATTTCTGTTTCATTATCATTTTAGGCTTAAAGTAAAACAAAATAACATTGAAACTACACTTCAAACACATTTAGGCCTAACTCACAAAGTTCATAGGCAAGTCATTTAAATAAAAAAAGCATACGACGTCTATCTCTTTCGTGACGCGCACGCATTTTTTGTTGTATTTTGCATCCTTCTCTTACGTTAACCCCCGACTCCTCCCACTTTTAACAATGCCGTTTTTTTAGCTTTGGGTGGGGTGTTTTTGTTAGACTACTTCAGTTCATATTCTGCGCAAGAGCACTTCGTCTGTACATACTTTTTTTATAATAAAATATTGAGCAGTGAAATATGTAAAGTTATTGATAAAGATAAGTTAATTTACTTTTTTTATATTTTTTAAGGTGCAGTGTTTTTAGAAATTGTGATAATTATCTTTAATAGTGATTTTATTCAAATAAGCTCGCAGCCGTTACATCGTTAATGTTAAGTATAAGTATCTAAAAATGAAATGTAGTTGACCACGTTACTGAACTTAGAGAAGGGAAGTAAGTTACTGAATGTGTTTGAGCGGTTAAAAGTTAAAAATCAATAGTTTGACAATATCGAAAAAAAAAAATTAATCGGCAAACTCACAAAGATAGCAAGTCGCGTGCGTAGCTACGCATTCATTCTTTCCTTGATACTCGTTGTCTCTTTGGATAAAGAAAGAAAAAATGTTTTTTCGGCAAAACAAGAATTACAAAAAGTAAGAAATTACATTGGTTTTAGAGAAGCCCAATTTTGCTGAAACAGTCACATCTTTACTTGTGCCACGGGCTGAAACATTGGTACTGATTTTCAGATGCACAATTTTCAAATAAAATGCACAGTAATCTTATAACTAAGTAATTAAATTAATAAACTCTGTACGTTTGTTTTCTTTATTATTAGTTGTTAGTATCAGAATACCACCCATGGTGGCCAGCGGTACTTTAACACGGGTGCTAATTTTAATGGCAGAAAACGGCCATTTTGTGTAGACCCATACTTTGTGCAGAATCGCCACCGTGGAGAGATCTTAATCGATGGTCTGTAACGTCAGCAGAAAAATTATACTGCAACTGCAATTCTATTGTGAATGAATTATATATTCAGGTGATAGTAATTGTTAAGATTGATGGTATTAATTATTGTTACAAGTATCTCAAGATATTTCAGCATCTTTGTAATGTAAATATTATTAGCTTTACATTTTAGCATCCAAATAGGTAGGATCCCTACCTATTGTGTAAAGTCTGACTAAAAAGTCTGTTTACAGACTTTGAGTTTGTAATTTCAGAGGTCATTTTATTACCTACCTAAATCCCCAACCATCCCACCAATACCCATCTAAATAAATAAATATGCTTACAATTAGAATTTTGACAGCACCAACAGGGTTACCAGTATAAGTTTTTATAAATAATTTAACAATTTGTCATGTAAACAGACTTTTTACACAGACTTTAATAAAATACTTAACTGATTTTCTTCAAACTGTAGGTAAGTTAAGTACTATTGTTTACTTTTCAACCAATTTATGAGATATACGCAAAAAACGCGAGTAAAAGTATTCGATAGAATAATTTTATGAGGAAAATTTGGACAGCGCCATCTAACTCTGAAAAGCGAAAAGAGATTTTACATAGAGAATTACTACAAGGTGTTTGGTAAAATCCATAAAAAGCAGAATATGGTAGATTGGGACCATCAAACTGATCAACTTCTACTATGGGACCAACTCTGAAATCGCGAAAAAAAACAGCTGTTTCATACAAATATAAATAACGAAAATATCAAAATGTATGAAACAGCTGATTTTCTTTTCGCGATTTCAGAGTTGGTCCCATAGTAGAAGTCGGCTTTATAAGGCTTTTACCAAACACCTTGTATATTGAATAGGTACTTTTAAGCGCGTTATTTTTCTCGATAGCTGTTCGAGCTAAGGGTACCTACCTACAGATCTTCGCTAGAAAAATAGGTACCACAAAATAAAATAAAAAGTATTGTTAAAATTTTTATCTACCTACTTAGTATTACAATATGGGATGTATTTAATAGCACTTTAAATTTGATGAAAACAGCTATAAAATTGTAATTCAGCACTTTAAAATAATGATAGACCTTTAATTTAATATTATCACTACAAAAATAGTGGTTTGCACTATAACTGTGTCCCAACTCCGAAACCATTTAATTTCTGTCAAACCATGGGGCCTAGACAAGTGGCAACAAAGCAAACGTTAAGCGTATACGCTCAGAAAAAATGTATGGGATTGACAGTTATCACGTGATCTAGTCGTAACAAATTGTGCATTTGGTAGCCAAGTGTCATTTCGTTCAAATTCGTTCGCTGCGATACGCTTGTACAGTACAACAAGGCGGTTTTGGCACTCGGTTGACAATAAATGGTGGCGCCACTTTCTTTGTTAAAGTAATATTCCTATTGGAAACTGACCCTTATTCTTTAGCTGCCAAATTAGTTCCGATTTTTGCCATTGCCGAAACAGCCTTGGTACACTGTATTCTGTGGCGAAGATAACCTAGCCAAGTGACACTTTTGGACAAGCAATAACGCTCGGTAGCGAATAGTTTTAAGCGAACACCAAAACCTTGACGTTAACGAAACGGTCGTGTGAAATAGCGAGTTCGTTCCAATTAAATTAAATCAAAATGCAAAAATCAAAACCAGCGACGTAGATATAGGTTGCTAGAAAAAAAACGTCGCTGATTGTGCAGCAAAAATGACGAGGAACATCAATTTTTAATAGAAAAGGATTTCAATCGATAAAATGGTAAGTACCCACCCATTTAAGCCCTATTATTAGAAATCTACCTATTCATTTTAGATTCAAAATACCTAGGTACTAAAAATCAAAGTTTGTCATAATAAGTAATTAATCTACACCTAACTAAGCACCCACCGAATCTATTAATGTGTTTATTGTCTAGGTTAGGTAGGTATACATGACATCAATATTTTAATAATTTATATTACCTAGGTACCTACACCTACCATGTACCTATATGTGCAGTAGGTATAAATTCTGTAGCTAGAGTGAAATCTAACAATTTAAGGAAAATAAATAATAAACAGACCTTTTCATTCTTAAACATATAAGTAGGTAGGTAGGTAAGTGCCTTAGATATTAATAAAAGTATAATTATACCATCTGTCTTATTCGTTTCTCTATTTAAAATTTACTTACATAAACCATGACGATCATGACTTATTACAATAGGTAGGTAATAACCAAAGACTTTTATATTTGTATTGTAATAACAGGTATATTTTCAGATTTGTGATCCTGACTTGAAGATAACTAATATTAAAGCCAGATACGAAGGAGCTACGCATGTCTCTTCTTTGGTCTTCAAACCAAGTGGAACTGTATATGCATAACTTCACTAAAATGGTGAACTAACTTGGTTATTAGGTAAGACATAAGTATACCTACACATTAGCTTTTCTTGATCTTATAATGTGGAGTCAAGCATGAATAGGTACAGTCAACGGCACGCTGGACTTCCACAATCTGTCAAATTTCTTCAATCATTTTTAAACTTTGAGTCGAGCAATTTAATTAATGTTGTTAATTAAATTGCTCGACTTAATAAATAATAAATATAATAAATAAATAGATGACTTTTTTATTTATTTATTTAAGGACAGCTAACAAGAACATGCACCAAAGACAAGGCAACAAGACATTTCAAGAACTTACATTTCAAGTGTTGTCTTTTTTACAGCTGCCGGTATATAAATTGGCAAGACAAAGTTGAGACAAAAGATGCGCAGTAGCTACTAACACTGTGTTTTTAGCTACTGCGCATCTTTTGTCTCAACTTTCTCTTGCCAATTTATCTGCCGGCAGCTGTACAAGCTGCCATGTTATGCATTGTATTTAACTTATCAGTATATTATTTCAAGCAATAATGTATCTTGTTTTGACATTAATATTATTATTTAGGGCCTATTTCACAAATTCCGACCAAGTTAAAATGTAATAAATTATATTCCATTTGTATTTTTTTAATTAAATTTAAGTACTTATTAGTATTTTAGCTAAATGTAGATTTTAACTTAAAATTTTTCTTTCAATAGTACCCTGTTGTTTTAGGTGATTCTGGATACCCTTAGACTCCTGTATTAAATGCAGCACCTGGCTCTCGAGAAGAAGTGCACACCACACGTCATGTCCAAGCCAGGAATTGCATCGAGCAATGTTTTGGCTTGCTGAGGGCTCATTGGAGGTGCTTACTAAAGCATAGGTCACTACACTATCATCCTTGTGTTTCCTCTAAAAACATATTTTTTTATACAATACTAAATAATATTTTTTTATCGTACATAGGATAGCTATTTTGGTGCATCTGGGTAAGAATAAGAGATATAAGCCTTAATATGGGTAGCTTAAGTCAATAAAGGCAGGATATAGAGGCAAGTGTCATGCTCTTTTTAATCATTTCTGTGGTGTTGCGTGTCGTGTGAGGTGGGTCGTTACGATTCCTCATTCCTCAATATGGTTGAGCAAAGTAATTGCTGGTTTGTTATACTCGTGAACGGGTGCTGCCAGTAGGATGGATCTGCTTCTGACTATGTAGGTACCTATCTTAATGCACATTGAATTGTAAGAATTGCATTTATATTTTTTTCAAAAACTTAATAACAAACAATGGGCAGTGTGTGATGTCCAGATTTTATTATAACTTGCCTACCTACTGTGTATCTATGTCTAGTTAATTTTGATTTAGTTAGGAAGTTATACTAATGGGTGAATGAAACCAATAAAACATTAGAAAACTGTAATATTTTTTATCGATGATTGTTTTTATTAAGTACTTACAATTTTTTCATAATAAAATCCATTGTTAAATTGTTTTTTTATTTTATTTACAAGGTTGACACTATCGACCGTTCTTACAAAGCTTTTTCTGTTTCTTCTTGATAGGTTATCCTTATGATTAGGTAAGTATTAGTGTCTTTGTCGCCAATTGAATTCAAACTCTTGACTGACACAGCCGATCATCTCAGTTCTCAGTTGACTGGGTTTGTTCACATATTAAAGCCATTTTCTTTTAAGTTGATAGTATCTGAAACCAATTTGTATAGAGATTAGAAAAAAGTTACATAAAAAACTTTTCTACATCAAGTGGAATTATTTACATATTAAATGAAGTACTTACTTACTTGCACATTACCTATGTAAACTTTGTATGCAATCAGCCAAATATTGAGAACATTTTAATAAAATAGTAGGTAAGTATTTATACCTATGTACCGCTGGAAATTTTCACGTTTTTTTATGAATTTATTGAAACTAAATATTTATTTTATGTAAAGGTCAAAGGTGAAAGTCAAATTCATATGACATTGACATAGTAGGGTGGATGCATTCCAGCAGACCGATCGCTAAGTCATCGGTCACCCACCACTGTAACATTTTAACCATGGAATAGTATTCTAGTACATAACAGCCAAGAACGGGAATATAGCAACGTAAATTGATCCCCGCACAAGCAGGGAATGATAACGTTATTTTTAAGTATAACGTAATTTTTTACTTTTTTTAGCGTTAATTTTAAAATTAACGTTATGTCAATAAATAACGTTAATTTAGATAACGTTACATTGAAATTAAGGTTATTTCAGTAAATAACGTTAATTTTAACGTTATTTCTTAAGAGCTTATTAGATCATCCTGAATTAAGGATCCGGAATTCAGAGTCCGATTTAGGACGAGAAATTCAGTCGCCAATTAGACCGTCCTGAATAACGGATCCGATATCACAGCTTAACGATCATACAGTTGTTACACGAATGTACTTACGCAGAGCAACGGAGGGGAAAATACAGTGACCGTAAAATACATGTAGGTAGGAGGTATAGGTATGTAGGTAGGAGGTATAGGTATGTAGGTAGAAGGTATAGGTATGTAGCTGGGTTGGTACCTAGTAGGTACGTGTCATTTTCAATGCTAATCTGAACCAGGTTTATTGATGTAGGTACTAGTATTTGCGTGAATTTGCAAATAACTCATCTAATAACATACCTAAAATCAATTTTAAAAGCAAATACCAACAGATGACAGCTGTCAAACTTGGGCTGGAGGGGGTCGAGGGAGGCTCTAGGGTGGTCGAGGGGGGTCGATGGGGGCTCGAGGATGGCTCGAGGGGGTGTCAAGGAGGCTAGAGGGGGATCGAAGGGGGGGGGGGGTCGAGGGGGGCTAGAGAGGGGGTCGAGGGGGGCCCGAGGGGGCTTGATGAGGCTAGAGGGGGGGTCAAGGGGGGCCCGAGGGGGGCTCGAGCGGGGCTCATTGAGTTTGGAATCGAACCTGCTTTACTCCTGTAGGTCCCGGGTTAGGTTAGAAATTTAAGGCGATTTTTTTTAGGGTTCCGTAGCCTAATGGCAAAAAACGGAATCCTTATAGATTCGTCATGTCTGACTGTCTGTCTGTCTGTACGTCTATCCGTCCGTATGTCACAGTCACTTTATACCAAAACTATTAGAATTACACAGTTGAAACTAGGTAGGTAGATGTATTCTGTGAACCACTTTACGAATTTTACACAAAATTAAAAAAATATAAAAGATTATTAATTATAATAAATCAACCGTTTGGAAAATATATACGTACTTCCAAAGTGGTAAAATGTGTCCCCCCCCTCTAAAAATCGGATAAAATATATGTTGTACTTAGATCTTAATAAACACTATCAACGAAAATTGGTATATAATTAGTAGTTTTAGAGTACCTAGCACATTTTCCAAAACCGCAAATATAACTTTGTCGTTTACAAACACTATGAAAAATAGACGAACGGCGGCGGCTTTTTTTTCGCCAACATAAAAAGCGTTGACTGACTGTATACTCTTTAGGCTGTGGTACTACTGTGTCGGAGCCGAGCGTCCTGAATGCGATTACACTGTCCTAACTGCGTCCGATTTAGCATCCTTAACGCCGGAGACCATTTTCTATCCTAAGGGGGCGTCCATTAATCACGTGATGTTTTTTTTGGCCAATTTTTGACCCCCCCTCCCCCCTGGTGATACATGGTGAGGTTTTACGTTAACCCCCCCTCCCCCCCTCTAAATCACGTGTATTTTTTTTGGTACAAAATAATCTCAACAAATTTCAGTAAGAATATGTCGCGGTGGGCGGGGAAATCGTCCTGGTAACGGTGAGTCAACAATCACACACAGTTTTCGGTTAAAAGTCACACTTTCAACGAAAAAAATTAATACACGTGATATCTCACTACACCCCCCCGTCCCCCCTTGTGATACTTCGTGATGTTTTCAACTACCCCCCCCCCCCCCCTTTCGAGGCTTAGGATCCTAACTAGGATCCTACCTTCCTGAATGCAATTACACTTCATTCCGGATCCTTAATTCAGGATGATCTAATAAGCTCTTTACTTTTTTTACCTTTAAACTTTAAAATTAACGTTATTCTAATTAATAACGTTATTTTTTTAGCGATAATTTTACCGGTATAATGTACCGGTAAAGTTTAACGCTAAATTTAACGCTAATTTTACCGGTAAAATACTTTTAACGTTATTTTTACCGGTAAATTTACCAATAAAATGTTAAACGGTATTTTTAACGTTATTTTTACCGGTAAATTTACCGATAAAATGTTTTAACGGTATTTTTAACGTTATTTTTTATTTATCGTTATATTTTTTAACGGTATTTCAATCCCTGCGCACAAGGCGATTCTGTAGGTAGTGCTTTTCTCAAGAAATGCGAGGAAACTCGATTTAATAAAAAAAAATTTTTTTTAAATATTTTGTAATAAAAATATGCACTTATGTGTGTGTACCAATAATGTATGTGAAGTAAAGTATGTGTATGCATATGTGTGTATGTATAGATTGAAAAAAAAATTTGTTACAGTATTTTTTGTGACAAATTATATAATTTTGGAATGTGCTCATCAAGGCTTTTCATTTTATACCTGACCCTTGATCACGTAAGTCTGTTGCTAACAATTCACGATTGAAAACGCAGTTGCATTGCTGCTTTAGTTAAGATAGTTGTCACATTGGTTCTTACTAAAGCAGCGATGTAACTGCGATTTCTGTCAGAGTTGATTGCAACAAAGATACGTAATTACCCCCCTGTTGCGGCTAATAGATAACGAGGCATATACAGTTAGGTCAACGAAAGATGAGACTCGGTTGGAAATGGAATTAATTTTGCGCCTTATTTTAAGGTACAGATTCCAATATCTGAATCTCTAAACGTTAATTTAACAAGGAAAGTGGCGCCTCCATTTCTGGTTCATCTTTCGTTGACCAGCCTGTATCTTGATTTTTTTTTTCGGCAGAGTGGGAATAATTTCGTACATGTGCTCTTGTGAGCGACCAATAGCGCGCGCCGCTCTCCTGCCGCCGCCCGGCCCGCGCCTCTTACCGCTATGCCTGAAATGCGCTTTCTGCGCAATCCACACCCGATTACATGATATATAAATAAATAAATAAATAAATATTTGACAACATCACATACATTGCTCTAATCCCAAAGTAAGTAGCTATAGCACTTGTGTTATGGAAATCAGAAACAACGGTGGTATGACACACCCAGACCTGAGACAATATTGAAAAGTTCATTTTCTACATTGACCCAGCCGGGGATCGAACCCGGGACCTCAAGAGATGGTGACGCCTTGAAAACCGGCGTGCAAACCACTCGACCACGGAGGTCGTCAAGTATATGCCTCGTACTGTACCCGAAGTGCGGCTAAATCTAGTTCTAGCCAGCTAAAACTAGGTGTAGCCGACAGGGGGGCAGAGGTAATAACCGCTCGGCCTTGACACGAAGCTTACTAGGCTTGATGGGAGGGCCGGGTGCGGCGAGGGACATACTCCTCGTAGTATGACCGAGTCCAAAATGCCGATTGGTATGCGTAAACGCATTCTCCTCTTGACACAACAATAAAAAAGTGTAGCCGGCAGCTGATGGCCAAACATAAGTGTAGCCGATTCGCTCGCAGCTAATACCTACTAGTTGTAGCCGGGTAAAAATAGCTCTGGCATGGGGTATTAAGAATTAATTATTATTTCTGTTTTTTGTTAAAAAAATACCTCGAAGTATTAAATTACGTACTTTCTAACTGTTACTTATAATTGGGACTTATACTCGTACACCTAGTTTTAAACGACAGCTATCGGCTACATCTAGTTTTAGCTGGCTAGTGCCTAGTATCAGGATCAGGGTTTCGCCGCACTTCGGGTATTTTATATATATATATATATATATAGGAGAACCGTCCCAAACTCGGCCGTGAGTTTGGGGCGGTTCTCCTACAGTCATTTGTCCGTTGAACCATTAGCCAACACAACTTTTCATCGGCGAATGTTTCTCTAAAATATCTTTCACCTATGAATTTTTACTCTGCATTATCTTTTGCCAACGAACGTTTCGCCGGCACGAACGAACGTTTCGCCGGCAGTCGCTTCAACGGCGATTGTTTTGCCTGAGCAATATTTTGACATTGATCTTTTCATTGCCAGACGCAAGAATATTATAAATAAAATGCTATGTTATATGATAATTTTTTTAACAATCACTAGGTTGAAGATACCCAATTTTTTTGTAAAGCACAATTTTCGTTCTACATTTGGGAAAAACCTTTATTTAAGGTATTTTAATATGAACTGCATTAAAAAAATGTATACCATCAACAAAATAATTTGTGATTGTAATACAAATATACACAAATGCAAAAAAAATGCAGAACGATATCGCTAGACGGTGGCATCAGCATAAATATTTAATTTTTATATAATTTTTATCCTAATTTTATAGCTATTCAGTACTTTACTTTCGCATTTATTATATTGTTTGCGTCTGGCGATGAAAAGATCAATGTCAAAATATGGCTTAGGCAAAACAATCGCCGTTGAAGCGACTGCCGGCGAAACATTCGTGCCGGCGCAACGTTCGTTGGCAAAAGATAATGCAGAGTAAAAATTCATAGGTGAAAGATATTTTAGAGAAACATTCGCCGATGAAAAGTTGTGTTGGCTAATGGTTCAACGGACAAATGACTGAAGGAGAACCGTCCCAAACTCATATTGGCCGTCGTAACATACCCCAAATTAAAAAAAACAAGATAAAAAGGAAAACAAAAAAAAGTTCCCTGTCGATAAAAAATTAAAAACTTAGAAAAAAGATATAAAAAATTCATTTAATTACCTTTAAAAAAGAAGAACAAGACAGAAAACAAATTTTTTGGTTCGTGTGGCCATGTGAATCGACCAACTAACGCACTTCCCGCACTAGTGCGGGAAGCAAGTATTGAAATTCATTTCCGCATTTGATGAACCTGATACCCAGGGGAATGTAGAACGCCCCGGCCCGCATTCCTTTTCAAATGGAATGATAACATTTCAGAGCATAAATGAGAATACTAATTTATTTTTCAATACAGTTGCTCAAAAATGACGTGAGTTTGCAGTACGAGGTATACCTATATCTTAGAATTTTTTCGACGGAGTGAGAATGTTCGCGCATGTGCTCTTGTGAGCGACTAATAGCGCGCGCCCCTCTCCCACCGCCCGGGCCCCTCACCGCTACGCATGCCCAAATACGCGTTCCGTGCAATCCCCACCCGATTTCAAGATATGTGCCTTGTACTGTACCATGACAGTACAGCGTGCGGTAAGTTGTTTTTGTTAACGGTTTAGTAACGTGTGAGGAAAGTTAACGTTACCGCACGCCGCACCCGTATTTACGGCATAGTACAGCGTGTGGAAAGTTTATTTTATAACATATTTGCTCGTAAAGGGTCTCTTATTACGCCAATTTCAATATCGTATTGTATCTCATTACGAACTTGTGCGGTAATGTAAAGTAAAACGCACGGTTTATCAAGATGCTTCGTCTAAAACGAACGGTACTTTTTTAAATCTTAGCAAAGAGTTTTTATATCAGAATCTTTTCTGATGCGTCATGTGCGATTGACCTCTTGGTCAACATTTTATGAATAAAATTTACTTTATATAATTTATTTTTTCAATAATTTTTTTTTTTTCAATTTTTGAATATGGGTATCAAATGAAAGGCCTTGATGAGCACATTCCAAAATTATATAATTTGTCACAAAAATTAAAGAAAAAAAAAATTTTTTTTTTTCGATTTTTGAATATGGGTATCAAATGAAAGGCCTTGATGAGCACATTCCAAAATAATATAAAGTGTCACTAAAATTTAAGAAGAAAAAAATATTTTTCGATTTTTGAATATGGGTATCAAATGAAAGGCCATTGAAAACTTTATTTTTACTGTATTGAAAACAAAATTGTTAACTGGTGTTTTCCTAGATAATGAGCACTAGTTGTTTCAAGTATTTGGAATGTAGGTAATTAGTAAACGTTATGCTGGAATACTTATATTGACGTTGGGATAGAAATAAAAGATGTACATTGTCTCAATGCCTAAGTTTTATTTACTTCACTGGTTGATCCAAAGTACACAAGGTTTTCCTTCTCTTAGATTATTATGTTAGGTACTTAATTAGTTTTACACATCATCCTAGATATTTAAATTTAAGGTTCTAACTAAAATACAATCAAGCACTATGAGGTGTAGGTATATGAGAAAGGAAACCCCAGTGGAGAATATATCAATATATCAATCTAAGCATTGCAAATGCATAAGCCCAGGCATAATGAGCACATTCCAAAATAATATAATTTGTCACTAAATCTAAAAAAAAATTTTTTAAAAAATTTTTTTTTTTTTCATCCCGTCTAAGTTGCTACGGGTGAGCCGATTTTTTCTAATATTTTTCATTATTTATTCATCTTAAAAATTTTTTTTTTAAATTTTTGAATATGGGTATCAAATGAAAGGCCTTGATGAGCACATTCCAAAATTATATAATTTGTCACTAAAATTAAAGAAAAAAAAATTTTTTTTTTCGATTTTTGAATATGGGTATCAAATGAAAGGCCTTGATGAGCACATTCCAAAATAATATAAAGTGTCACTAAATCTGAAAAAAAATTTTTTTTTCAATTTTTCGAATATGGGTATCAAATGAAAGGCCTTGATGAGCACATTCCAAAATTATATAATTTGTCACTAAAATTTAAGAAAAAAAAATTTTTTTTTCGATTTTGAATTCGATGATGAAAGGCCTTGATGAGCACATTCCAAAATTATATAATTTGTCACTAACATTTAAGAAAAAAATTTTTTTTTTTTCGATTTTTGAATATGGGTATCAAATGAAAGGCCTTGATGAGCACATTCCAAAATGTTAGAATTTGTCACTAAATTTTTTTTTTTCAATTTTTGTTTTTTTTACTTTATTGTTGTTTGATTTCCTCACAATCGAAGTGAAAGGCAGAAAAATCGACCGATAGATATAATACTTACAAGTGTATCAAAATTTTATCATTATGGAAAACAAGCAAAAATGCAAAGTCCGAGTTTTATTTATTTCCTCGCAAATATGTTATAAAACGTCGTATGACATACGTGCGCTTTGATAATTACAGCCTCTGCTTTCTTGTAGCCCTCGCCTACGGCTCGGGCTAGCAATATCGCCTCAGCTGTAATTTTCAACTTACCGCACTTATATCATAATGTACTATTACCGCACGTCACGCCGCCCGTGCGTTTTTGTTTACAGTTTTTTTTTTATTTCTATTACAATTTTAGTAGGTACCTACCAATATTTTTTTATTGCTAATGTATTGAAAAACGATGTATTGCACACGGTTGTTAAGGTTTTTAAACTCGTGACGATTATAAAAACCCTTGCCTGCGGCTCGGGCTTATAAAACGTCAACTCGTTTTAGAAACCTCCTTACCAACTTTTTATAATAAACTACAATGTTATTGATCAATTTTATTACTTTCCATTGTTAAAATGTACTAAATGGCGACCGATGACTCAGCGATTAGTCTGCTAGATTCACAACACAAGGTCACAAGGTCACAAGAGAGAGAATAGAATGAGCGTTCTCTAGGTCGCATGTCGTTTTGCCACTTGTCTAGGCCCCCATGTCAGACTGACCACTGTTAAAATGAGATGGCAAGATGATGACAACTTGTGGCATCATGCATACACGCCATCAGGTCGGTTCTGGCGTTGTTTGTCGCAATGGAACCTAACCTCCTCCTCGGCTCCTCTCTCGCTGCGCCCGCTCGTCGTCGCACCGACTCGTCTGTTTACCAGTTCTAAAGTTACAAAATTAATTTGTATGGTGCAAAGTATTAATTTTAAAGCTAAGCATATTTATAGTGGAAACCATTATTTTTATAGTTCATTCAATAAATTTTGAAGCTAAACATTTTAAAGTGTGTTACATTATTTTTAAAGTGCATTTATATATTCTCCTTACAATATTAATAATAAACTTAATAAAAAAAACATTTTAAATACTCCGGCCTTTTTCTGCTGTCGTTACACAGTGAGCTGCAAACAATGAGTTAATTGATCGCCTAATCGCAAGTTTTTAACAGTGCTGGGAATCTGTGAGCCGCTCATTGCACGCTAAAGTAGGCAGGTTATTGCGTTCCGATTTTAAAATTCAATTACATTGTTCTATTTAATGTGATGATAGAGTGAGAAATATGTATTCAATGCGATTAATTTACGTATGTAGAACAGTACATTCCCTTAGCATGAACAGCAATTGAGAAAAATAATGCACGTAAAAACATTCGATAGGGTAATTTTGAAAAGGAAAGGGGTATGGGCACAAATGTATGGACTCTGGTCCTGGACCCAATGGATATAAATAGTATATCGTTAGAAAGGTATATTCACATAGAGCACGAATAGGTTGGGTACTTGTCCTGAAATGTTGTCCTGATATTCTATGGACCCGCCGCCGTTAAGCGACTTTCATTGCTGACTATACTATCCGAGATACTGTAAACATATCCTACTAATATTATAAATGTGAAAGTTTGTGGGTTTGGATGTTTGGATGTTTAGATATTTGGATGTTTGTTCCTTAATCACGCAAAAACAACTGAACGGATTTGGTTGTAATTTGGCACACAGATAGTAAATAGCCTAGATTAAACATAGAATACTTTTTATTCCGATATTCTTACGCGTTCCTTCCTATTCCTTCGCGGGCGGCCGCTAGTACTTTATAAGCTGATATCTCAAATCGGACAACAAATCCAAATGTAACCCTATAATAACTTTTTTCCTGCTGAAAATACCTATCCATCGATGTACGAGTCAAGTCTATTGGTCATAAGGATCAATGTGCCCGAACCCCTTTGTACAGCGCTATTTACCGCCAAAAAGCAAAACTATTTTTTCCATGGATAATCACTTACTCTAAAGAGTACCTACCTACTTTTACGCGCGTTTGATTCGTTGATAGATGTTTGTGCTAAAGGCACAGAATAGATATAAGTACTACCGTACAGAAAGGACACTCTCCGCCTCGCCCCACAATTAATTACCTAACCCCACCGCGCGAGTTCGTGTGCCGAATCGTGTGCTCATTCAATAGCCTCAGACTTCACGCACACAGTTGCGCGTGTGCAAAAACGTCACTGTGTAGTGTCTGTGTAATAGGTAGTCGAAACGCGGCGCTTGTATGGAGTGCCTGGGGGGTGCTAAGGGTACAGAAGCGGCATCTTCACTCGAGAATGTATGGCAAAGAGTTACAGATCGTTTTGTAAAGTCCGTTCGCTTAGATAGTGTCGCCCTTTTATCGCGCCGCTTCTGTACGTGCCGCTTCATGTCAAAGGATGCCGTCGCATAAACAAAGGATACTGCGTGCGGCGTACACCCGCAAGATTTTGGCAGTTTACATAGAAGTGCCTTAGTGAAAGGTTGTGTTTGTTACCGGTATTCCTGTCTTTGAACACGAGTGCTTGCGGGTGTAACGACACTATCTAAGCGAACGGACTATACCGCAAGCACTTTGAATTTGGTCACTTTTATTTAATTTAATAGGCCTGCTGCTTAATTCTTAATGCGTGTAAAATGCAATGAAACCGAGGTCTCGGTGACTTCACATAAAATAAGTCTCCATAGATATTATTTGACTGTGCTTTACAAACGTATTTCTTAAAGGGAATTTATTAATTGGGTGACTGGCAATAATTAAAGGCGACTGTTAATGGGATACTTAAATACTAAACTAACTAATTATTTCTTGGGTGACAAAATAACTAAATGGGCGACTAACATTGGATTACAAAACAATATTAAAAAAAAAAGATAAACCTCCTTCAAAAAACCTAAAAAAAAAAAACCTCTAAAAACCAAGAAATAATTTTCAAATAATTAGTTACGCATATCATTATAATAAAATACGTCTAATGAAGTCGGGTGGGGCTGGAAGACAACTTCTTTTTTTATTTTATTTCTAAAAGCCCCACCCGACTTCATTAAACGTATTTTATTATACTGATATGCGTAACTAATAATTTGAATATTATTTCTTGGTTTTTAGAAGTATTTTTTTAGGTTTTTTGAAGGAGGTTTATCTTTTTTTTGAAAAGATATTTCATTTTCAACTTTTTAGTGGTATGTAGGATGTAAACAAGCGTGTAGATATTTTTTAACTCAATTTCCAAATTTACGCTGTTTGTTTTTGAGCAGTTCCGTTGTGTCTTTATAGTCCGAGTCTAGTCCAGAACATTGCATCGCAGACCATGGTTTGGTTTGTTTTGGATTGTCATAAACCTACCAAAATCTAAATTACTCTACATAAACTATTTGACTTTGAGGTGTTCCCTTGTGCATCATCTTCGAAGTTCAAAGTTCAATACCGATGAAATTAATATGCGACTACTCTTGAAGTATACCCTTTCAAACAAAAAAGAATCATCTAAATCGGTTCAAAAACAAAGATGTTATGTCCGAAATTCCGTATAAACTCGTGCGATGGCAAGCTAAATAATTTATATTTTTTAGGATTATGAAAAAACTACTGGCCAGTACCCTTAGCACGAACAGCTATCGAGAAAAATAACGCGCGTAAAATTACTCGATAGTGCAATTTTGTATGAAAAATTAGTACAGCGCCATCTATCGCCGAATAGCGAAATTAAATTTTCCATAGAGAATTCTCTATCGAGTAATTTTACGCGCGTTATTTTTCTCGATAGCTGTTCGTGCTAAGGGTACAGATATCTGTAAAAATTTCATGGGGCCACACACGAACTATGTTCTTTGAGATATTTTTTTTTTTAAATCGTTCGACGAATGACGAAGTTATGTTAAAACATACATAAAAAAAAAAAAAATCCGTCGACATGAGAACCTCCTTCTTTTTTTGAAGTCGGTTAAAAAATAACGTCGACTTGAGAACCTCCTTCTTTTTTTGAAGTCGGTAAAAAATACTCAAAACGGGCGACTACATCTGGGTGATAAATAATTTAAGTTAGCAGTGAAAACTCTAAATGGGTGACAAAAAATACTGAGTGGGCAACTATTATACCAGGCATTTTTAACATGTTTCAAAAGTTGGCGAATGTGGACACCCCCTTTAAATAAAATATATGCCAAATTGTTATTGTTTTGTGTGCCCTAAGGTTGTCACCCTTAAAAATTACTATAATAAATTACTATTTAGTAATTTGGTCGCCCGTTCTGAAAAACTAGTTACCCAATTTGTATTTTAAAGTCACCCATTTTCAATATCTGTAGTCGCCTTCGCTCGGTAGACTTAGTATTTCAGTACGCTATATTCAGTATTTTAGATATCCAAAATAGGAATTTAATTTATCCCTTATTCCTCGGAGATAACCATGGCCAGATAACTGGTTATCTGTGAAGAATTTTTTTCTTCCCATATAACCGGTTATCTCTTAGGAATATATTTTCCTCGCAGATAACTGTCAAAATAATTAGTTATCTGTGAGGAAAATTTATTCCTAAGAGATAACTGGTTATATGGGAAGAAAAAAATTCTTCACAGATAACCAGTTATCTGGCCATGGTTATCACCGAGGAATAAGGGGAATTTATTGTTACCTGATTAAATACTACCCTTTCTTAAACACGCTTTGTTTGGAATAAACTGAATTACAAACCTGAAACAACTTTATTTTTTAGGGTTCCGTACCCAAAGGGTAAAACCCTATTACTAAGACTCCGCTGTCTGTCTGTCTGTCGCTCTGTCACCAGGCTATAATATCTCATGAACCGTGATAGCTAGACAGTTGAAATTTTCACATTTTCACAGATAATGTATTTCTGTTGCCCCTATAACAACAAAAAACCAGAATAAAATAAATATATAAGGGGGACTCCCATACAACAAACGTGATTGTTTTTACGGAACCCTTCGTGCCCGAATCGAACACGCACTTGGCTGTTTTTTTTTTAATTCTACAATATGTCAATGAATTAACAGTAAATAAACCGTAATTAAGCGCGTTCACAGTTATTTCGGTAATGAAGTGAAATTCTTTAGACTGTCACTGTAAAATAGCGATAGGCATGGAATGCGCGTGGTGCAAGTTACAAGCGATCGACCGTTTGATTAAAATAATTAAAATGCGAAAAATTGCTTATCATGCTTATCATGGAACAATTTTTGATCAAAGAGGTCCCCCGACTGCAATGACACTTGTTGTTTAACTTTTTAGTTTGTTTTGGCAGGGCAGTCGTGTTTTTAATATTTTTTTAATTTATTTATTTTTATTTCACACATTTTAGTAACATATTATATAGTTTTGGAATGTGCTCATCAAGGCCTTTCATTTGATGCCCATATTGTAATAATAGAAGAAAAAAATGTTTTTTTCACATTTGAAAATGGCGTCGTACAGTCGCCATATTAACTTTTTCTAAAAAAAAAATAGCCAGTGTCACTCGGGATGTTGTAAGGATTCTAACGATACCCCATTTATCCAAATCAGTTCAGGTATTTAGAAGTTATGGTGGAATAAAGAAACTCACATACCCACAAACATACATGAACCCTGAACACATAACACTCTTTTTGCTTTGGGCAGTCGTGTAATAACTGGTGGTGATTTTTTTAAGCTTTAAGCATAGAATAAAATCCATAGTGAAAACCAAGCAAAAATCTAAAGTTTTTATTGCAATACTAAATGAATGTTTTCCGGAATATAGTGAAAAATGAAATTGGTGTATATTAGTTAAAAATAAAAAAACCTTCGCGCGATGGATTTGGAAAGATTTCGCCTTAACAGAGTTATTAGTTATATCAAGGAACTTGTTTATCCAATTTCTTATTTTGACGTCAAGAAGCATCTGGAAAGTTTCACATTTAATAAAAAAAAAAATCGCCTTTGGCTTTGGCCACGCCTTAAAGTCTTAAGACCGTAGTATTTAAACAATCGCCAGCGGCATCCCAGACACCTGGTACTGCGATAAGCTATTGAATTTACTAACCAAAGGAAATAGCACAGCTTTTTATTTTAAAATGCCACTTTTGTAATAAGAATTTGATATAAACTAGCAAGTTTATCTACAGGTTTCAATCTTAGAGTGAAACAAAGAAATGTTTTTATTAATAAATATAAGACTATTCTAGCTTATAATATAAACGACGCTTTTGTTAAACCTTAACTTAAAATAAGGATAAAAAATAAAATAAAAGTTAAATTAGTAGTGTAGCGACGCGTTCATATCGCTAGATAAGCAGTCGTAGAAATATACATGAAAAGTACAATAATATAAAAAACATAGATATAGTATATTAAAAAGGGGTAGATGCGCCACCGAGCGACCGGGTGTAAGGGATAGATATATTATGACGTCAAAATATGGGGCTGCCATGATCGCAAAAAAAATACCCTAAAATGTAGTCGGAATCGTTACAGTACTTGAATTCCGTAGTGAGTGAAAGTCAACATTTTGACTCGCTAATTAAACAAATTATTGCAAGCGAATCGCGAAAATAAGTGGTCCCGACCGCGATATTAGAAATGCCTGTGGGGTACAGACACTGCCTGCTCTGTACCGCTCTGGGTTTTTCTAATTAATAATGCCGAAAAAAGCCTGTGTGTTTCAGAGCACCGCTTGCTCTGTATCGCGCGGGGTTTTTCAACTTAAAATTTAATAATATCACCATAAAAAGCCTGTAGAACACAGACACCTTGCGCTGTGATCCACAGTGATTTTCTAAATATAAATACCCTGAGCTATACAGACGCGTAAGGGACTAAGTGTCGTGAAACTTGGATATTTAAACTAAAATATCAAATCTATCTTATCAAAAGAACTTTTAACTCGTTAAAAAAATATGGGATGAAATTTATTTTTGGTAGGTCCTTTTAGAAAAAAATCCCCAAAGAACAGCTGTTATTATCGTAATTTGGAAAATTTCTCAAAAACGGCATAGCACAATCTAACTTTTCATCCTTTTTCATCAAGGGAAAGGAAATGAAAATACCCTAACATAAGTAATTTTAATTGAGAGTTTTACAAAAATAGTTATTTTTATAAAAGAAAAGTATTTTGTTAGTTTTTTGCAAATTCCGAGCGCGATAACTAACAGCCGAACGTTATTTAATTTTTTTTTCGTTTTATAATACCTACAGTCAACAGCACATCAGATTTAGACTAAAAGGTACTTGACCTTATGACCGCCTTTATGCCGTACGTAATCAAAGCTGTTTTACAGCCACTCTTTTTGTGATAAACTATATTGATTTTTTGACCATTACACTGACCATTGATTATCTTCAGAATAATCGCTGAGCTACCCAAAAAGGCCACGCATGCACTTGGTTATATGTATATGTTACGGCTAATACCCGAAGTGCGGCTAAACCTAGTTTTAGCCGGCTAAAACTAGGTGTAGCCGCTAGCTGCTGGCTAAAACTAGTGTAGCCGATTTGCTCGCGGCTAATACTAGGTGTAGCCGCCTAAAACTAGGTCGAAATTTAAGGCTCACGCTCCGCTGCGCTTCGCACTCGCCTTAAATTTCTAACCTAACCCAGGACCTACAGGAGTAAAGCAGATCGGTTACACCTAGTTTTAGCCAACAGCTATCGGCTACACCTAGTTTTAACCGGCTAAAACTAGGTTTAGCCGCATTTCGGGTATTAGCCGTAACATATACATTTTATGGCAAACGTAGTAATATATTTGGGTAGTAAGTAATGACACAAAACTTTGCTAGTTAAAATTTGGTGCACGCGTGGCCTTTTTGGGTTATGAAAAGTTTTTGTAGTGCAGGCATGACTGAAATAGCCCGAAAGATTTTGGTACAGGTTTTATTTATTTGTACATTTTTCTTTTTGGATGAGGCTGTTTATGGTTACGATTGTTTTTGGTTGTCATTTTTCATCCCATTCTTTTTTCCAGTTGCTTCTATCCATTTCTTACGAATTTTATCTTCCGTCGGAAATCTGGAAAAATCAAATCGCTTGAAATTCCCTGAAATATGGGGTAATTTTTGGGGAAAAATTTCTATATGGGTAGGCATCCGGAAATCGATTTATAACCCTACTGATTTTAGTTGACGTCAATGCTAAGCTGGCTTCTATTACGTAGATTAATACGTGATTTTACCGGTTTGCATGTCAAATGTTTCCGAGGTTATTTTTAGAAATAATTTTCAGATTTTTCCTATTTATCAGGTTTTTCATGATATTAGTAATGATTTAGCTCAGAAACTTGGTTCTTGTGAGATTTGAGAAAGAAATACGTGATCAAAATATAGAAAACAGTGTACTTACGCATGAAATGTAATACCCGCTTCTTTTCTTTATTTGTTGCTTTTGCAGCCCAATATTGAACACCCCACCATTTTGTAGGCTAGACACAAACACTACACATTCGATTTATAATAAATTTTATGTTTATATGAGGTAGTAATCCACAAAACCTTTAATTTCTTTGGCACTTTTGATATAACCCCACTTGTTTGTTTTGCCTAGTTGAACTGTGCCTATAACCCGACCATGAAAAAAAGTCCGGTCGGTGATAGAGATAAAACATGAAACCCTTCTTTATTTCCTCCTATAGGAATCTCAATAAGACGATCTCGCTCTATCAAAGCATGTCAGACCCTTGATAAAAAAAATGAAATACGAGTATCTATGCAGTCCCTCGACAGATCGAATATGTCATATCATGAACCCATTATCGGTTAAACTCTTTGGAATCTATGTCATTTTCCCGAAGTATATGTCATCTGATAGAATTTTGATGAACCGAAATTTGACAGTGAATTTGCATTTAGAGAAACGCAAGGGGTTTTTATATAGACCTTAATTAACAAAAGATTCCGTACACGGATTATTTGTGTTTTTAATGTCATTGATTAAAAAGCTTTGAAGCACAGAAAACTAAGCTCATGAATTTTATGCAAGCAAATCTGTTTACTCTAAAAGCTCCATGTTATTACCCTCCAACTACTTAAGTGATACTGTCAGTCATACAAACAGACATCGTTTAGTTGCAGAAACTTGACGTTTATCATCCTAACTTTCAATTTAGCTAAGCTAAATATAATTCAGGTAGTGGCCAGAGAAAGTTCGAGAACGTTTTATTAAATTATAACGTTAATTAGGAGTAGATTTCATAGCAGTTTTCACATGGCAAATATTAATAGATCTGTATACGCCTATCACGTCCGAGCGCGTAGAGGTCAGAAAAAAAACAGAGACTAACTCAATTTTGTTTTTTAAAGCCGATTTTTCAACAAACACCTAATAAATCTGATCTTAGACGAATCATACCACTTTCTTTCCCCGTGCCGCCGTGCCGGACGCCTCAGTGGTTAGAACAGAAAAATAATATTTCTCCTTTGTTGTAAAAGACTTACCTACATCTATTCTGTGGTAAAAGTCAACCGAGTTTTATGTTGTCAAGTACCTCAATATGAAAATTTGTTTGAAAAATAAATTTTTGTTACGTTGGGTTTGTGTAAAAATATAATTTTTAAATTATTGTAGTTTTTTTGTTTAGAATTCTCAATTAAATTGTCCAAGATTGGCATCCTAGCCTCATTAGGTATATAGCTTTCAACAATTTCAACAAAACTTAACCGAGTATTTTTCTGAAACGGTAACGATTTAATTTTGGTTTTATCGTTGAAAATTTGCGCGATTGGGCCCGAATTAATATTCAAGACATTTTTGTGAACCTGTTGTTTTTTGTGAAAGAACGCATTGTATGCTTTTCTAGTACTAATTACTTATACTTATATTTTATGATTCATACTACGCGGGCGGCCACCCACGCCTTCACCCGCGTTGATCCTAGGGAATCTTTGATCAGGATAAAAAGTATTCAATGTTTCAAGTCAGATTATAAACTATCTGTGTGCCAAATTTCACTCAAATCCGTCCAGCCGTGAGCGTGAAAAGGTAACAAACACACACAAACTTTCGCATTTATAATATTAAGGAGGATTTATGTTAAGGAAAACGCTGTTTCTATCACTGAAATTATTTTTACTACCCACTCTGTCCGATTTTGCTGTAGTGTCGTAGGTGCCTAACGAGCGAGCGTAGCGATCCGAGCGATAACGTAAGTCAGCGTTGCATCCCCGCCAGTTTATAGCTATGTCCGCTCTTGTAATTGGTTTGCAAGATGGACGCAAGCTGCACACACGCTGGGACAGTTGGACCCTATATCCGGGAAGGAATGAAATGAAGAATGTGATTATTTTAGGTTTAATATTTATGTTTAACTTATATAGTATTTTTAGTATTGAAATTTTAAAAGTAAGAAAATCCCTTCATTGTTTCATGACTCCGATTGAATTAATCTCAGTCAATTTGACAGTGCGATTTTGCAAACGTAGTGTAATAATAATTGTTATGGCCTCCATTTCTGCCAAGCTCGGACAAATATATCAGAGTTGGTGATACCTACTGTAGCTACTATTAAATGTCTGTTAATAATGGTGACTTTCTATATTTATTTATTGACACAATCACATAATACAGATCAATATTACGAAGTAAAACCTTATGCTATACAGTAAATCTGCATTCCAATAACAGCTTTGCACAGCAGCATATTGAAAATTTACTATTATTAATACGCTCAACTATGACAATTATGTCTTGCAGGTGTGCAATATGTAGGTGTTTCGCCCAATTACGGGTGACCTCAACTAAAATCTGTTTGTCTCTTAGTGTGGTCGTTATATGGGAATTATCTGATGGTGGCTATAATTGGTCGTCTTCTGTGATATTATCATGGTGTAGAAAAACATAAAACGGTATTTTTTCTACTCGGATTTTGTATGTGAGAAAATTTAAGATGGTACCAAATTTTGTAAGTATCAATTCTGAAACGGACGGTAGTGTTGCTTGAAATGAACAACTTTCTCTAAGAGCCTGTCCAGATGGCGCGTATCGACTCGCGCGTAAGAACTCGCGCGTTTGCTAGGTACTAGAGCTACATACATCCCGTCCAGATGCTCTCGCGCGTTTCGTCACTCGCGCGTAAAACGCGTGCAACGCGCTTGACTCTCGACTCGCGCGTTCAACGCGCGAGAGCCGCGCGAGTCGAGATACTCTGGCGCCATTGCTGCGTCCAGTATTACGCGCGAGTCCGCCGCGAGTGGACGTATTTGAACTAATTATGAAGGATATTTTGTTAATTTGATTCTAAATTTAAGTTTAAAACAATAAATATTATTACCTCAAAGTAATCACGAGTTTTTCTTCTGCAGTAACAGTATCCCGTACTACATAATTTTGACATCCGAAAGTAGTTGAAAAACTTTTCACTGTGTTCTCTGAGCTTTGGGTATAATGTTATAAACATACTATGCGTTATTCTGTCACGTAGAATTGGATGCACGTGAAATCGACGATTTTCTCTCTCCATGTAATTAACTGACTGAGTCTGATCCATAAAACTCGCGCGTAGGAACGCGCGCAAATCGCTGTATGTGGACGCACTACAAATAGAATCGCGCGAGTCGATACGCGCGTAAAACGCGTCTTCTGGACAGGCTCTAAGGAATACATCATCATCATCATCATCACATCAGCCACACGACACCCACTGCTGGGTATAGGCCTCCCCTAAGGATCTCCACGACGATCGGTCCTGCGCTGCCTGCATCCACTGGCTTTCCGCGACCTTCACCAGATCGTCGGTCCACCTTGTCGGGGACCTGCCCACGGAGCGTCTCGTCTAAGGAATACAATACACGGTTATTTTTAAAGTATATCTAAAAATGAAAAGGGGTGTTCAGACCACGTTAATGAACAACTTTTACTATGGGGCCAACCACGAAATCGCGAAAAAAATATCAGCTGTTCCATACATTATAATCGAGTCGGTGTTTTACTTTTCTATGGAACAGCTGTTTTTTTTTCGCGTGGTTGGCCTCATAGTAAAAGTTGTTCATTAACGTGGTCTGAACACCCCTTTTCATTTTTAGATATACTTTAAAAATAATAACCGTGTATACTATACAGGGTTACTGGAAATATGACGTATTATCCTGCTAAGGGGTTAATAGATGAGGTCAAAACAATTTTTTTTGTTATTTAACTTTTTCTTGAAAAGTTAATAGTTTTTTAGTTAATTGAAATTAAGTATTTGTTTACCAAAAGTACGTTTTCAGACACAGAAATTTAAAACAAAAGATAACTACTCATTCGATTCCAGTTTTTTTATTATTTTAGGATAGAAAACATTTTAAGTTTTAATAATTAATAAAAAAATGTCAAAAAGCACAGGTGATTAAAAAAAATCGATCCTTAAATGCATTTTTTTTTATCCATTACTTCGATCATCTATACTGTGGATATTGCATGACAATGGCATTTGTGGGACACTTTAACTCCCCCAAAACGCAGCCTACTATGAAAGTCACCCAAGACTTGTCATACAACTTGACATTTAGTGTCGTGTGATTTGTCAAACGGCATATGCCACATTTCAGCTTTGCTATTGTATTGCGAAGTGCATCTTTTAGGAATGGAATATCGTTGATTCATTATCAAAACTTAGAATGTTTTCTATCCTAAAATAATACAAAAACCAGAATTGAATGAGTAAGTATCTTATGTTTAAAAAAATTGTGTCCTAAAACGGTAAAAAAATACTCAATTTCAATTAACTTAAAAACTATTTACTTTTTGAGAAAAAGTTATATAACAAAAAATATTTGTTTTGACCTCATCTATAACCCCTTAGCAGGAATAAGTCATATTTCCGGTAACCCTGTATAACTCTTTAAAATTTTTTTTCGCCTTACCATTTTTTTGGAAGTCGTTCAGCTGGCCAATACATTTTGTATGAGATAATGTTTTTTTTTCGTTTTTAGACCTTTGTTCCAATTCGGTTTTAGTAACAATGTTTAGTATAATCACTTCATTTGGTTGAACCTTATACAATGTGTTACAAATAACCCCTAATGCCCTAGTTAGGGACCATAAAACTGAACCACTTTTACTATGAGACCAACTCTGAAATCGCGAAAAAAATTCAGCTGTTTTATACGTTTTGATATTTTCGTTATTAATTTTTGTATAAAACAGCCGTTTTTTTTGCGATTTCAGAGTTGGTCCCATAGTAAAAGTTGTTCAGTTTGATGGTCCCTATCTACCATATTCGGCTTTATAAGGCTTTTACCAAACACCTTGTATAAGTCGAAAAAAAATTCTGCCTTTCTATGGTAAGTCGGTCAGCTGACCAATACATTTTGTATAAGAGATTTTTTTTTTCGTTTTTAGACATTTTGTTCCTTGGGTAATATTATTCAGTTTTAGTACTATGCCATAGTTAGGGACCATTAAACTGAACAACTTTTACTATTAGACCAACTCTGAAATCGCGAAAAAAAAAATTAGCTGTTTCATGATATTTTCGTTATTAATTTTTGTGTGAAACACCTGTTTTTTTTTCGAGATTTCTGAGTTGGTCCCATAGTAAAAGTTGTTTAGTTTAATGGTCCCTATCTACCATATTCGGCTTTATAAGGCTTTTACCAAACACCTTGTATAAGTCGAAAAATTTCTTTCTTATTAATTTTTGAATGAAAAAATTTTCGTTATTAATTTTTGTATGAAACAGCTGATTTTTTTTTTCGCGATTTCTGAGTTGGTCCCAAAGTAAAAAAAAAATCAGTTTGATGTCACTATCTACCATGGGTTATTTTGTAACATATTGTATATCCATTCGACCACACAGGTTAATAATGAAACTTGTACAAAACATTTGCGTAGACGGTTCCGTATAATAATACACAGTATTATCTGATTAATAACGTCATTAGACGCTATCAGCAGTCTGAGGGTCAAAGATCGAGTCCCGGCTGAGGAGGAATTCTGCAAAATCTTGATAGCCGATGTTAGAAAGTATAATTATCTCAATTTACATCGCTATGGGCTTGCGGAAGAGTTAATTTAGTTGAATGAGAAATCATGAGGCTTGTATGGTTTTCAAGAGTTTTGCAGTATAATAACTTATTTTATTTTCATAATTGTTAATAATTATTATGAAAACGATTACAGTTTCCAAGTGGATGTAATAAATTATTCAATGTATTAATAAATTGTTTTAATTTTGACCAACTTTATGTCCCTGCCCATCAGATGTCATGCGGCTGATATTGTGAAGAATTCCTATTCCAGAGTTGAACTCCAATTTCTTCGCTGTACCTATAATAAAAAAATAATGTACACAAAACGAAAATACATTCATTATAAATAAATAATGAATGTATTTTCATGAAAACTGGGAAAAGTTTCGTTAATGCTATCCAGTCTCTGTGCGTTTTTATTGACTTTCTTTCTTACTATATTAAAATTTGATATTCCACTAGTCATCTAACCCCCGTATCTATAGACGAGTAAGTAATGACTTGAGTAAAACTTGCAATTTTCAAATGCTTCTAATAATATATTCACACGCATTTTACAGTATAAATTAACTTTAAATGGATAAAAACTGCACTAAGAAGTCATTTAAGATGAATTTTACTATAAATTGCAGGTGAATATGATATGAGAAGCATTAGAAAATTACAAGTTTTACTCAAGTCATTACTTACTTGTCTATAGATACGGGGGTAAGAGCATGTCATGTAATCAGGGCTGCCGTCCTTTAACTAAAACCACGTTAAACCCAAAAAGTGACTTCGGAAAAGAACGCAAAAAACGCGGGAATCTTTGTTTCTAGGAAACCATAATAGATAGCTAAGTGGCTGTTAGGCAAAATGTAAACATGTATTTCCATACATCATTTATGATCTATACCGCATAGGTATCTACTCTAAATTATTTAAAAAACGTATTTTTATTGTTTAGCGAAGCCAATGTGTAAATTTTTTGACTAAGATTACTGTGCTAAAAGATCTCTAACCTACACTTAGCGACATTTTAGTTAAGTATTTTCTTTAAAGTTGTGATGTCCGTAATGTTTTATAAATTTACTCTAAAATGCTTAACTATAAACTTGCTAAAGTCATTTAACTGTATTATAGCAAAGAATTTTGTTCGTATTAACATATTATTTACTTTAGTTAAAAAAGACTAAAGCTTCTTAAACCCTTTTAAGCTAAGTGTTAACGATAAAACAAAACACAATTGTTAAGACATACACTTGTTTACTATGCTAAAAAAAGGCAACTCTTTCTTTAATTTTGATTAGCGTCCTTATAGCCAAGCATTTCATACCAAAAAAGTAGGAAATTAAATGAAAAGCAATATAAGAATCACATCAAATTTTATTGAAAAGTAAAAAAAAACATATAGTTTCTTTTGCTTATTTTTAGTGTTTTTATAGAACAACAATCAAACATTTTATAATATTTAACTAAATGTTCTTCTGTTATTTTATGAACCACAGCATCATTACATTGATATCACTAAACATAAAATAGAATTATTTTACGTCAAGTGATGATTATTTAAAAGTATGATAATATACGTACACGCTTTGTTTTAATATTCATCATAAGAAATTATCATACTTTTGACTAGTAATTTAATAGATAACCAGTCCAGTTACATTAATTTAGATTCTTCGTACCAGAACCTCGCTCACTAAAACTACTGTAGCTTCGTTGTTTAGTAATCAATTGTAATGATTTGAGGTTTATCAAAAAGCTCATAAAATTAGAAATCATCATCATCATATCAGCCGCACGAAACCCACTGCGGGGTATAGGCCTCCCCCAAGGATCTCCACGACGATCAGTCCTGCGCTGCCTGCATCCAGCGGCGCACCGCGACCTTCATCAGATCATCGGTCCACCTTGTCGGGGGCCTACCCACGGAGAGTTGTCCGGTGCGCGATCGCTATTCCAGAACCTTTCCGCTCCAACGGCTATCGGTTCTTCTCGCTATGTGTCCAGCCCACTGCCACTTCAGCTGAGCAATTCTTCGAGCGATGTCGGTTACTTAAGTTCTCCTGCAGATCTCCTTATTTCTGATTCGATCACGCAGGGAAACGCCGAGCGTGGCTCTCTCTATTGCACACTGGGTGACCTTAAGCATCCTTATGAGACACATAGTTAGCGACCACGTTTCACTGCCGTAAGTCATCACTGGCAACACACACTGGTCAAAGACTTTCATCTTGAGACACTACGATAAGTCGGACGCGAAGATTTTTCGAAGCTTTCCGAATGCTGCCCATCCAAGTTGGATTCGACAAGAAAGCTCATTCTCGAAGCTGGACTTATCTAACTGATCGCCTGTCCTATGTATACATTATGGTCAACAACTTCACAACATGGACATCCGACATGATTTTCGTCTTATCCATTTTCATCCTGAGACCCACTCTTTGGGAAGCACTACGGAGATCTTCGAGCATTGTGTTCAGGTCTTCCAAGGTCTCAGTCATAAGAACTATATCATAGGCAAAACGAAGGTGTGTTAGGTCATCATCATCACCTCCCTGTCGCACGCCTCGCTGCAGTTGGATAGGATTTGTGCTCTGGTTCTACAAAGTACACTCAGTGCTACTTTGGTGGCATTTTCGTATAAGTACAACACCTAGATATACCTTATACCTGTAGTCCACTTGGCACCTTTGGAGAGACTGCAGCATTGCCTAGGTTTCAATCGAATCAAAGGCTTTCGCATAGTCCACGAACGCCAAGCAAAGTGGCAGATTATGCTGGCAGGTCATCTGGCTTTGCCCAATAGAAAGATCTCTTGCGAACACTTTGGAGCCTTTTATTCCGCTCGATGGCCTCTTCTCCTCTTTAATACGTTTCGTATTAAATTGGCGAAGTTCGCTCTATTTAGTTAATATCTGTCTATTTAGTTAATAAAGATCTGCTTAACCGCTGGGACCTCATTTTACGTCTCTGATCCATGAGTGGGAGTGTGTGGTCGGAGTGTTTTTTTAGCTTGGGACGCTGGGTCTTAAATAACTTGGACCCTACCGTACGAACAGTATCCACGAATGAATGAAGCACGAGCAACGAATAACGTGTTTCTAGTTAAGAAACGTGGATTAGCCGTTATTAAGTTAAGGAACACTTATATATTTTTTAACAAATTCCTTAATAAAGCAGATAACGTTTTTATAGCGAAGTATTTTGAAGCAACTGCAGAATGGAATACTGGACTATACTATCGTTAAGGGTGTTTAACGTGTTTGTAATAAAGAATAATCAAATCACGTAGTTTAAGCTAAGTAAATGTTAAATAATTATTCGGTTAATTTAGCAATAAAGGTACTTTAACTTTTTTTAAGCTAAGAATTGTAGGATAGTCATTTTTTAGCTAAGGATTTGTAGAATATTTTGACGTTTAACGGGATACAACGTTTTAATATCTCCAAAACTATATATGATAGAGCTACCGATCCTAAACAGAAAGATAGAGAAATTTAAACTGTATTATTTTGCATTCAAAACTCAAAATCGACCATCTGAGGGTTAACGTGGTTTTAGTTAAAGGACGGCAGAGGGGGTCAAGTCTGGTAATGTTTTCGTCAAAATCGTAGTTCAATGGTGTTTGAATGTTAATGCTTTTTGACACAGTTCTTGTTTCTTAAACCCAAAACTGAAACACATTGTGTTTCTTAAACCCAAAACGGAAACATATTGTGTATTGATTTTGGGTTTAAGAAACAAGAATTGTGTCAAAAAGCATTACTATTAGAACACCACTGAACTACGATTTTGACGAAAACATTAGCAGACTTGACCCCCGTTTGTAGATAGTAAAAATATGCATCCAAGAGCGCATCATTTTCTTGATTTTTGGTAGAATGACTGGTTTTGGAGCTTTCCTTTGTAACTAAAAACTTTTTATCTGTTAAATATGAATATTGTTCCAAATGTTGCGTGTTTAAACGCTAAATGAAAGTTCATTGACCTCCGTACAAGACAGATAAAGCCACAGCGAAGACGTGACAAAATTGCTTTAAAATTTGAATTACGAATACCATCTGAATACCGAATCGGGACACCCTCCGAACTCAAATAACGACGCAACTAAACGCAACATGACATCGAAATCATAAGAAGTCATTAACCATTCAGGCGTACGCCCGCGCGGTCCCTAATTTCGTTGCAAAGACCGAAACACATATACCACGTTTACTGAAGTATTTTCTATCAAATAAAACAACCAAAAACCGACTTTATTTGCTTTGGTGAAAAGCTGACTTTCCTTATTTTCCGTAGCATGACAATCGTTCACATATCGATGTAAAATCCAAACTAAATGCAACTTTAGCAGCTTGGAAATTGAGTTGATTTTAGCTTGTGGTGAGTATAGTCAACAAAAACACACGAGGAAAAAAGCGGGCATCTTTTTGCATTCCCTCGCTCCCCCTAAGCTGGCGTGTGGGGGTGAAGAAAAATCCGGCTGGGGCTCGGGAGGCAGTAGTTTTTCGTTCGGATCACGCGTCCACGACACGGTTTGTATTGATTTTCTGGCACATGCCGCACTCAGGTAGGTTGGGACGCTTTACGTGCGTGGCGTGGTGAGGGTTAACGTTCGCGTTTCAAGAATGATACATTTGAAAAAAGAACGCTTCAAATACATGGATTGAGTTATTTACGTTTTTTGAGTGTTTCGATTGTCTTTTGTTTTGAGAAGAATTCGTGCATTTATTAAGCATTTTAAAGCTTGCTTACACTAGAGTTTGGTTTTAGAACGGAACAGTAACACGGTTTTATTACAAAAGGTTATTAAACACCTGTTTAACTTAGACACTGTTTAAATGTGATGGTGTCTCTATCAAACGATATTTTCAAAGACGCCTCAACATACATTTAAACAGTGTCTAAGTTAAACAGGTATTTAAAAATATTTTGTAATAACACCGTAAATGTTTTGGCACACTTTTGAAATCAAGCTAGGTATGCTAATTAAAAAGGATGTTGGTTAAAATTGATACTCCACAACGGTTACCTAATTATATAAGAATCTAAAGGAGTTATTTGGCGAAATACTAATTTTATTCTAATGATTACCAGTCTCACTCCACCCTTGATTATTGTTAGACAGTCGCACATCTCATTACAGAATATTCACCCCATAGATTTAATAACGGTTTAGTAAAAAACTAGTTCGAATTCTCACGTTGTTGCGAATATTATGCAAATGCGAAAAGGTGTCGGAAGATTATCATCTTATTGTGATTCGGCGATTAGTCACGAGCACTCGTGTTTGTTCGCGATTCGCCGCGGACCGGTGTAGACGCACCTTTACAATGCGCCCCGATGTTTGTTTGTTTCTATAGTCATTTGCATTTTTGGTGACGGATTGGCGATTTGTAGATGAAAGTTATCAAACCTCATTTTACAATTATATTATTTTTCTAAATTTTATGATGCAACAAACAATCTCGTAGTTATTTGTAGAAAAACGAGAGTAGCTCGATCAGTAAAATAGTGTCGGGAAAAATGCCTTTCGTATATCAAGGACCATTAGACAATTTTGACTATCTATGTGTTACTATCCTAACTTCACAAGTTGATTGTTTTTAATTTAAAACTAAACAACACCTGGCATTTGATTTCTGAAGTGATTAGTATGATTTTTATTTCTGATTTCTTTATTCGGGTTCAGATCAACATTTAAGTTTCCTGAAGATAGTTTTTTATTTCTTTGAAATTATCACCAGCAAAAGATTATTGACCGAGCGAGTACGAAGTGCGAGCGAAGCGTCTCTGCTTCAGCTTGGGCAAAAATTCTTTCATATGTCTGTATGTTCTCTTCTACAGGTCGCATCTCTCAACCGATTCTCGTGAAAATTTGTGAGCAGGTTCGAAAATTATATGGAATTTTTTTGTCAAGCCAGATTTTTTTAATTTTTCAAAATGTCGGAGAAATGTAAAAAAAACAGGTATTTCGGCTTCTCAGGGGTGTCTGTTCTCCTCTACAAGTCGCATTTCTCAACAGATTCTGGTGAAATTTTGTGAGTAGGTTCGATAATTATATGTAACTGTTCAGTCAAGCCAATTTTTCCAAATTTATAAAAAAAATACTCACCCATTTTGAAAAATTATCAAAATTAGAAGCACCATCTAGATGCAATACTCACGTACCTACTGTGTGCTTTGAAAACTTCATGGCGACATTTTATTTTGTTTTTTCGCGAGGTCTACAGCTCACGGAGCCACTAGTTTATAATAGCTTGCACAACTTCTATGCAAGTAACTACATGAAGTAAATTTTCAGGTTCGATAATTATATAGACTTTTTGTCGATTCAGTTCTCCGATTTTTTTTTAAAAAATAACATTTCAGTAATTTCAAAAATGTTCAAAAATTTCAAAAAGGTTAGGTCTTTAGCTCACAGAACCGACTTCTAATGGTTTACAATGCATTACCTATACGACAAATGAATTAGAATAAACTATGACGGAGTCTCACTGTGAACTACTGGCGTAAGTTTCTTGTTTGTTTTTTCAACCCACCGATTTAATTCCAAATTTAAATATTTTATACCATGCGACAATAGACAAAGAACGGTACTTGTGACTGTAAAAAATTAAATAAAAAAATTATGACGGTTCACCTTTTGTCTCTATAATGTATGCAAATTCTGTGCGGATATGACGCCGTGCGGATGTAGAAAGATTTTTTTTTATTTTTCATCCCGTTTTGTGTTTGTTACAACGGTTATTATTGTTATCGTTCCTGTTTTGTTTATTTGCGCCAAGCGGGATTGTGACGAACGAAGTTAATTGAATTCGGGGTTGGCTCTTATAAGTTGCGTGTTGATATTTGTTTCGTATATATGTTGCGGCTAATACCCGAAGTGCGGCTAAACCAAGTTTTAGCCGGGTAAAACTAGGTGTAGCCGCTAACAGCTGTTGGCTAGAACTAGGTGTAGCCGATTTGCTCGCGGCTAATACTAGCCGGCTAAAACTAAGTCCAGCATAAGATACTTATAAATTAATATAAAAACTTATAAAAAAATAATAGAATATTTTTTCTGTTCTCTGTTAAAAAAAAATAACCTCGAAATTTAAGGCTCACGGTCCGTTGCGCTGCGCGCTCGCCTTAAATTTCTAACCTAACCCGTCCCGGGTTAGGTAGTAACCCGGGACGGGTGCTACAGGAGTAACACCATCGGTTACACATAGTTTTAGCCGACAGCTATCGGCTACACCTAGGTTTAGCCGACTAAAACTAGGTTTAGCCGTACTTCGGGTATTAGCCGTAACATACATATATACAAATTCAAATTGAAATCTGGTAAAAAATAAAATAATAAAAAAAAACGTTCTTCAAATTATTACATTATCTAATGGAATGTGATTATAAAATTATAAATTTTAGTATGTTATATCAAGATCACTTTTCAACTTCGCAAACTCAACATGCTTTATGTGTGATGTTCTCTACATATTTTACTGATCAGAGTCTGCACCATACTCTAACTATAAGAAAAAAATTGCTAAGATAGGCAAGAAAATTTTTCTATCTTATACTGATTTTAGTTTCTTATTTAATTTTGTTTTTTAATTCCTTACTTAAGGTGGCACCCTGAGCGAAAGTGGCGTCGCGGTGAATTTTATTTAATATTATAATTCTAATGCACAATTTTAATAATTTTTACCGTGAAATTTTTAGGGCCCATGGTCTAGTATTTTAGACGGTATCGTTACATTCCGTCGTAGTCACTGCTAGACGTAGATAACTGCTAAAAGTGGCCGTTTTTGACACACTTCTATCTACTTCTACGAATGACTACGAGGGCATGTAGTGATACCTTCAAAAATACTAGACCATGGGCCCTAAAAACTCTACGTAAAACATTATTAAAATCTTTTAATTAATTAACTTATTAAATAAAAACCAACCGCCTTAACATACAAGCTGTAAAGAAATCGTAAACTACAACATCAAACTCTTTTCATGATTTCTGAGTAAAAAAAAAGAGTAAAAAAAGTTACTTCTTTTCTTATTATGTTACCTGCCTCATTTTACCAAACAGCCACACAACTAAAAACTAGTAAACGCCATTAAACCTACAAAAAAGTAAAAAAGAATACTTTGAAAAACAAAATGCGATCGCTTATTGCAACTCCTGTTTTCCAGTATCAAAGTGGGAGCGAACGGAACGTGTATTACCGACGGCATAATTGCTTCTATTATTCCAGGATAAGTACCTAGAAACGGGAACCCGATTCGAGTCGAGTGAGACAAAACGATACGATATTTCAACTTTACTCACAAACGATTATCCGTGCTACGAGCCATTTATTTCATCCTAAGGTTTTTCCTTTGTGAATGAAGATGCCCAACATCTTGTAATTTAGCTTGCGCGGTAAACACTGGGTTTTAAAAATGTATTCTCATTTTCAGAGGTAAGAGAAAAGTCTTTTGCGCAGTGCGATGTCTTTAAAAATGACACACAAAGCACTCAACAGATCTTTAGCTATACTAGCTTCCGCCCGCGACTTCATCCATGTGACCATTCGAAAGAAAAGAAGAAAAAACTATGTCGGGATTTACACCATGTACCTGTTTATTTTTGAGAGATATTTCAGCACAATTGCATGCGCCATGGTCACGGAAGAACTGTTGAACTTGTAAATGGTAAATACTGACATAGTTTATTCTAATAGACCATTTATAATTATTATAAGAAAATTTGGCCTAAAATGGAGCGCAACCGCCTCAGTTGGTCGGTGAGCAAAAAATTACTTCACAGTGTCTGCTCTAGTACCTATTTTGCTAAAAACAGTTACTTGACTCCAGTTGGTCCTTACATGGAACAGAAACCATGTAAAACTGACTGTTGTATAACAAATTCAATACTTACAGGATGGTTACAGGATAATTATGTAGTTTGTAATTTTTTGTTAGGTGAATATTAGTAACGAAAGTAGCTGATATAAGTTTTTATTACATTTTTAGAATTATACAGAGTTATTTATAAAATATCAACAACCTTGCCGTAGATAGGATTACTAACATCATAAACAACAACGTTTGTTTTACGACTTTCCGAAAAAGAAAAAAAAGTATTTTTATACAAAACTCGATCAGTTCGGACATTTGTATGGAATGTAGATTTGTTTTTGTATTTTTTTTTTGAAAATCGTAGACCAAATTTTGTTTACGTTGTTAGTAATACACCTGCGAGGTTATTGGTGTTTTACAAATAACTCTTTAAAGGTATCTCTATTGTGGACTTAGTAATTTCAATACAAGCATTCTGTAAGCATATTTATTATTTCGATATAAACATCTTCAGCATGAATAGAAGCAAAAACCGATGCCCAGGAAATAATTAATTACAAAATGTTCATATTCATATCAAATCGAATTTATGATTCAAATGGCGGATCACAAAGGATTAATTTATTCAAACCCAATTTTATTATCTGTGAATGCACGAAACATCGATTGTTTATTTTTATTTACTCTGTGTCGATCGTTGGGCGATCTATAAGTGTTTGCTATTGTCATTATAATATTATTGCCTGTACGATTAATCTTGCGTTTTGTTACAAGTTATTATCAATAGATTTACGTTACAAAATTTAAGACTTCCTGTGTAATAAATATTTTGATACGATATATTTAAAAAATATAGATGCGATTAAATTGACAATGATCAGCTACAATTTCATTCGCGAATGCATGGCAAAGAGTAAATTTTGCAAATTAAAATACTTACGTCGTTTTACACCGCAAACGCTCTGAAGTTAGTCACTTCAGCTGTCGTTAAATTAACCGCATTGTATTCGGTTATATTTACTATTACAATAAATAAGTTTTTTTTAGAAATAATCTTAGAATAATTACACCTAGAACGATAATTCCCTACAAAGCGCGCTGTCAAAAGTGAGGCAACAAAAGCAGCCAAAATGGCGCCATTTTCAGATTTTTATTGTCCATTATTAAATAATCCTGCCTAATAAGTACAAAACAGTTTCAATTTCCCTACCCTAAAGAGATTAATTATTATATTTGACTGTCCTGTCCTTAACCATTGACTGTCCTGACCTTTTAGCAAGTGTATCATTTTCCGTGCCGTCAAGGTCTATGAGGCATTATTGGCCCATTGCAGTTCCATTAGCGTCGACCAACTACAGACAGAACAGTTTTATTCCCAGGTCTACCAGAAGCCTAAATGCGGTGTTGAGTGACTGTGAGCTTGATATCGACGTATTTAACTGCAGCTTAAATTCATTTAAAAAAAGACTTATTGAATATCTCCTTATTTAATAAAAACTCATGCTGGTATTCTGTGCATCGCACGCACATAGAATTAAGTACTTTTATTTGTTTATATAAAAAAAAAAAAAAAAATTGTCTATGTAATATTTAGTTATTACTTTTAAGTTTCTATATTGTTACTATAAGCGGAAACCTATAATTAGCTCATTGTTTTCTACAATATTTCTACACTTATTTGTACAGCTGCTGGTTTTCCATGTAATAAATAAAATAAAAATAAAAAAAAAAAAAAATATTATTGGATTTTAGTTACGATTAGGTAACGTATGAAGGATATAAATCTGAGAACTGAGCCATTTTGGCTCAGTATCAGTTGCCTCACTTTGCATACAAGGACACGGGTTCTAGGTGTAATTATTCTAAGGAATTAATTATATGTCTTGCTTGAATTTTATATTCATGTAGTTTTTAGATAAAATGTTAATTAGATCTGGCTTAAAAATGTTATGTAACAAAACCAACTAAATGAAATAGTTTTATAGCAACAGCATTCAATAGCTAATAATTCCCAATAAACAGCACCATGGGAACACACACAAAACATCTATCACCTGATTACAATGACCAGAATACATTAACAGTCGATACAGCTCATAATATGACGGCAGTACGCAAAATATTTGATCTCATTACCAATACAAAACACCACTGCACGCACCAACAGCGAAAATCAATATTCCAAATACGAAACATCTCTTTGTACCGCAGCGTGAAAAGTTAAAATATTCCATAGACAAGGAACCCTTCAAGTCGGACGTCTCGATAAACATAAAAGTGACATAGACATGCAAAATAGATCCCATGCATCTCGGCGTTCAAAAACGTTCGATATTCAAATGAGGCGCCATTTTTCTAGATGCGGAAGAGCAATTTTGACACTTGGAAGAATAGCCCTTTTACTTTTTTATTCAAATTAAGCTTGCGTCTCCATCTTATAAATGGCCAGTGCTGTAGCGTAGATAATACTTTTTTTTTCGTAAAATATTTAATGTATTCATGAATTTGGGATTCGTGAGAAAGATTTTGGGATATAAAGATATCGTGAGAATACTATCTTTGCGTAATCGATGGGGTCGTATGTTATGAGAAGCTGTGTCAACATTGCGTCTAATATGCTAATGATTTTATTGATATTTTACGATTGAATCGGTTTTGGTTATGCAAGAAACATCCAAATGGCCTTTGGTGTGGTAGATATAGAAGTCTTATGACAAAAATAGTCAGCTTTAGTATTTATTGCTGTTAATGTCATGCCAATGTTCGAAACATTCACCAAATGGAAATATCCATAAATAAAGCTGTCTCAATATTGTTGATATTTTATTACCTTTTCTTATAGAATTTAATATCTCAAGACAAGACTTCCTTTCCGGGAGCAACGATTTTTATTACAACTGATCGTGTAAAGATAAAACTTGTTTATTAGACATTAGTTTCTAACACCCATAAATTACATCTGACTATGAAAAAAATAGAAATTGAATAAAATGTATAAGTCATTAAGGTTGGAAATGAAACACGGCAATTTATTATCGATTAAAGATAATGTTCGTCGCTAAATGAAGTCATAACTCTTGATGGTATACGATATTTATATTCATTTGTAAATCAACTGCCTCATCGGCATAGAAAAGCGTGGGTTCTCACCCACACGACACTGCTCAAGAGACAATCTCTTCTATTTTGATTTTAATTAACCCGCTCTCAGACTACATTAATAAGAAAAAAGTTTTTATTCAAGATTTGAATTCGAATTTCGAACGTCTTGAACCCTTCCGCGTTCTCCATTCAAATTTAAATGTCCCCTTGGTTCGGTGCAGGTGCACAGCTTTCAAAGAATTTCCGTTCGTACAGTGTCTTTGGCTGTAATTTTGTACTTTAATGTCGTTAAAATAACTGATAAGTATAATAATTTGGTCGTAAAAAGCATTACGTTTGTATCGAAATTTTAATGAGCACTTTACTTTCATAATGAAAAAATATGGTGACATTTTAATTGCGGTGCAGTCAAAACTAAATGCACATTTCTGATGACGTTAAAATATTATTATAAACTGAAAGCCGTACCATTTACGTTTTGTTAATTAATAAAAATCTTCATTTTGTACTTATTAAGTATAAGGTTTTATTCATTAAACTGTTTTGTGCAGTGAAATATTCAAACAATGTCCTATAATCAAATTACTAAAACGGTTTACTAACCCCAAGGTGTTCCCAGGTTTAAAATAATGACACACCTGGGCCTAAAAGACCGGTCCTGATTTTTTCACAGTCACATCCGCGTCTCATTTGCATGGAAAGGGTTAATTCTTCGCGATTATTTGAGCTCACGCATATTTTTAATTATTCAAGGGTTAGGCGCCATAATTTATGCTCTTTAAAATGCAGATACGTTGCGAATGTGTTTTTTTTCGTAACAGATTCAGTCTGTCATTGAATTTCGTGGAGTGTGCAACTTGAGTGTAATTAAAAATAAACATTTCATAAGTATTTTAGATATTTGACCTAATGATTTTTCGAAAGTGATAAATAGTCATCTGAGCGCGTAAAGGTTATAAATAAAAAGAACGGAACAGTGATAAATACTTTTCAATAAAACGGTATAAAAGGTATGGCATAACTCAATATAAATATATTGACGATATCAAGAAAACTATTTGTTTTTTTTTTTCATAAAAATATTAAATTTTAATTTGTAGTAGGTAGTTTAGGGTTTGTATTCGATGAAAAGTATTCTTAAATCAAATTACATAGCATCATAGAGTGAAATCATGATAGAACATTTTCCATTTTCAATTACGAACCGCAACTTCGCTAAACTAATTTTCAAAATTCGAACCCGCAGCGTTCCGAAATCAAGAGTAGTGATGTACCAACGGCCATGCATCACGGATAATGATTGGATTTGCCCCGCCTACGTCATCAATCACTGGAAACGAGTGACGCGGAGTGGGTGGCGGGATCGACCAATTAAATGAGACCTATGACTTCTTACCTCTTGGCTCCGCAGTCGCCAAAATCGTCTCCAATCGAGGAGGGATAGAGGTTCAACTTATACTGGAAAGTACGAAACCAGGGAGGGACGTTATTTCGCGAAGCCATTGTGTCTTGTTAGAGCCATGGTAATGTCTTGGATGGTTGGATGTAAGTAAATTATGTTTTTTTTCGGCGTGTGTCAGAGGGTGACTTTGTATCTGCGAGGAAAATAAAAGCACGGCTTTTGTGTCCTCTAATAACCACAGCGTGACAAGCCGGTATAAATGTTACCTTTAAAAAACAAGATATATTTTTAGTAGAGGTTCTACCTACTTTGTGGGAGAATTTAATGAATTCTTAATAAATATTAAATGTTTTTCATTTGTTAGCACACAGAAAAGGCATTTTATTTTGTTCGAGAAGTAGGTCTATTCTCCAAACCCAGCCAACAGGAGAAAAGCACCAATTTACTAAAAAAAAATATTTTGTGACCAGGATTTCAGATTGTTATTTGTATTGGGGAAATTGATATTATGTGCCTCCTTCATATAGTAGGTACGTAATTACTAGACAAAACCCTTTCAATAGTTTGATAGACCTTGAAGTTATAATATTTATGAAATATCTAATCAATCTCAAGGTTTCCTACAGTGGTTTTCTCAATTACGTATATTTAAATTGTCTAATAGCCGTATAGATAGATAGATACCTTTCAACAAATTGAATATTCAGTTCATCATTGGATTATTAAAAAAATATCGTCGTATTAAAAATGCACAATTCTCTTTTATCATCCGTAATTATTGTTATCAAAAACGTAATAGGCCTCAACTATTCCGAGCCTGCTTTACCCTGAAGTGGGGAGCAAAATCTCCCGTGGGGGTAATCCCTAGGGTGGGGGGTAGTCGCGAAATTGAGACGATGTAAGAAGATTACGGCTAATGTATTACGTGACGACCTACCTAGCGACGTTTTTTTTCTAATATCCGAAAAGATCGTATATCGTTTCTGCATCACTAGTTATTAATTGCTGATTAAATTTTTGCCAAATTTAGGCGCTATTTTTTTGAATGTGATAAAGTTACATTAAACGTATTTATTTAAAATTAGAAGCAAATTAAAAAAAAAACACTCAATTAATGATCACCATTGCCTATTTGTAATTTATGAAAACAATATTTTATTCAAATGTTGAGTATAAGTCATTATTATGTTGTGATGTTTAAGGGTAGTGAAACGAATTATATTTCAAACTGGATGTTGACAGCAGCAATTAATAAGTAGGTAGTAGTTTCAGTTTTTTTTTTATTTAACCATACAATGAGCACTTAGGTGTTTTTTTCAATGAGAATACACAGTTAATTTTTAAGTATATCTAAAAATGAAACAAGTGTTTTTATTCCCTATTCTAATCGAGTATGTACAGTTAAAGTATTAATATTTAATAATTGGTCAAGATATTGATGTTTGTTTATGTCCCAAAATTTTACTGGTTTCTGGATTTGGCTCATTCATAGAATTACACGCGCGTAATCAAAATAGGTTATCTTGTTTACCTACGTAAATAATGAAAAGAATGAATATACGCACGCGTCTTACTATTTTTGTGAGTTTGCCGACTAATTAAGATTTTTTTCCGATATTTTCAAAATTACTTATTTTTAACTTTTAACTGCATGTTCATATTCAGAAACATGGTTTGATATCCCCATTTAATTTTTAGGTTCAAAGAATTGATTTCTCATAAAAACATTAAGTTTGCATAAAATGAGAAACAAGTTTAACATTAAAAGTTTTTCTTATGTGATATAATAAAAAAAAATGAAAATTGCAGCGGTAATAGATATTATTTTTTAAACAGATTAGAATACTTACGTTTTGTACCGCAAGTGGTCTGAAGTTGCCGCAGATCACTATTTATTGTCAAATTAATCGCATTGTTACATGTAATATGTTGTGATAACATTGTTATATGTTGTGTAATTTTTTTCACGCAACCGAAAATTCTGAAACTTTTTCTGTTACTAAGAGAGCTTATTCCTACCTATAGAAAAATATTCAGGCAATTTGTTTTTTTCAGACATTCCCCATTGTCATCCAAAGTTTGTCCGTATATCTTCCACGCAACTTTCTCTGATGCAAAACTTTTACATACAGGAAATGTAGGCATATAGGTATACTATATGTATGCAATATATGTTGGGGAGGTGGGGTGTTTGAGTTCCCACAAATCTTCAGCGCAATATCTTGAGAAAAATAAATTCGTAAGCGACGGGAGCTCACCTGGTGTATATTTATGTATACAGATCTAGTAAAGGCGCTTTCATATTTGAAGTCACTGAATATTTTCAGACGAATGGAGTGAAGTAAATCATTTAGTTGTCTTATTTATATATTTACTTGTATTATAGTTACTATTAGTGGAGATTTATGTTTTACTTGCCTCACTGAAATAATATTGATTTATTATTTTAACGCTTGAAATTATTTATGATAATTTTATTCTCTAACTTCAAGTTTTACTGTATACTCTATCAGTATTTTTTTAAGATTTACGATTTGATGTAAGCGAGTGAGTAACATTACTACATATGCAGAAGATTAGGATTATTGTATATGTTAAGCTCAAAGACCGAAATCGCTTGATGAGCGAAAAAAAGCTCACAACGCGTTGTGGTCACTGCCGAAAATTCACAACGCGAAATTAGTGTTTTGTGGCTCTTATAAAAACACTCATGACTAGTTGTGGTTATCACAGAAAGACCACAAACCGAAACTCTCTTCGTTTTGGCAGTGACCACAACGCGTTGTGAGCTGTTTTTTGCTCAATGAGTGAGTTGAATTTGTATTTATTCGAATATTTTATCACTTTCCATACTTGCATCAATAAGCAACTTCACTAAAGGCGCCACATTTCTTCACGTAAGCATTTAACCGCCTCTGTGGTTTAGTGGTTCGCCCGACCGTGTAAGACGCAGGGGTCCCGGGTTCGATTTCCAGGAGGGCGGTACAATTTGTACTCGGTTTGGTTGGTGGTAGGGTTTATTTCAAGTCCGCCTGGCTAGCTACCACCATCGTACCTAAGTCTGACGCCATAACAAAAATTTAAAAATTGTTGAGTTCCATTAGTTAGAGGTAAGATAGTCAATTCCTCAGTGGTGAGGATTCCGGATGTAGTGCGCTTCCACCTTCGGCCTTATCGTCACTAAACATCAGATGAGGTGAAAGCCAATCACTATCCCGGTGTGCGCAAAAAAAGCATCCAAAGTAAACACCCCCTAGCCCATCTGGCTAAACCCCCATTTCCATACATATGAGATAGACGCGAGATGGAAGCACCCCGTCCCTTTGTAGTTTGCACGTTTTTTTTCTTCAACCAGGCTTTGTCTTGACTTCGGATTTACCGCACAGATGGGATTTTTTTTCAAGACTTTTTTTAAACTTGGCGACATTGGTGTCTTAGCTCCAGGTTTGAGAACACGTAGGTATCATTTAGTTTTTTTGGTTAGGTTTTATCAAACTCTACATTAAAACGTCTTATATTATTGCAATAGATCATCTTTTAATTATATGATTGATTCAGTATTTTAAATTAAAGTATGATTTTGAATACATGTTATTCTTAATGTCAAATGCACTTCTCTTAGAACTAAAATGTCTACGAAACATAATGAAATTGCACACAGAAATGTCTACATACTAAATACATGCTTTTTAAATAAGTGTTGTGAATTGAGAATTTTTTGACGTACCTATGTATAATATACTACAACATTCCTATGTATAATATATAAATCAGTGAAATAAATAATTGTCTGATTGTTCTATGTACGAGCTAGCGTCAAAAAAGCTAAGTATTTACCATCTACGAAAAATATCAACAATATTCCATTAAAAAGAAGCCAATATATCAAGGCGCGTCAACGGCGCATGCGGCTGACATGGAAATATTGCTATGCATCAAAACAGTTAAGAAGCATTGCGGGAAAAACGAACTTTCCCGTTCTGTACCACGCAAAAGATAAGCTTGTAGCGGGTTTTCGTATATTATGGTACCAATATTGGTAGTACGAGCAGCACTAGTGTTAAATCATAAACCATTTGCTTTAAAAATGGTATAAAAAGATGTTACATTTTGAGGATTCTCATGTTTTGCCAAGATTGTTTGTATAAACTATTTAAATACTAATTAATTAATTATTTACAATATACCTATAAACTTTTTTCAAAAATTCGTAAATATAATAAAAATTGTTGTCAAAGAGCCAATTATAACTTTTTTTTTCATAGGTTAGTACCTACTAAGTTTTTTAATGTCAGCAGGTTAAGGTATTTTTTATAAGTAAGAAAGGCAAAAAAATATTCGAACACAAGTTCATGTTTTTGTTTGACCAAACGAAAAAAAGCATAGAGTCATGTAGCTAGTGTGTTGTGTAAGGCTCTGTGTTTAGCACAAAAACTGATAATTTTTTTAGAATAGTCAGTACTACTTAGGCCTGTTGACATAACTTCACTGTAAATAATATTGTACGACTAATTGAGAATATGAAGTGCGCTCCATCTTATTAACAACTGTTTTCCCCTAGTTTCTTCAAGTGACTTTTGGCTTCCCTGACCAATCTGATTTAAGCTTTAATCCCGGTTTTGGCACTTTCACCAGATTTAAACGTTTGTAACATTACATTAACAGTCTTCACATAATGAGTATGTCTGCCACATTTCTCTACTTGTTTACTCTATCGCATTGGGTAAACCTGCGGGGCTACTCAAATGGCCACTTTTCTATTCGTTCGTTACTCAAAAATTCAAAATAAGCCATAGACTCCAAAATTACGGGTCGTAGGCTTGTCGATTACATACAATACAACAATGTCTGTGATTTACATAAACTTGCGACGTGTGACTTTATCGTTTAATTGCTTATTTTTAAGCTTAAAGTTAGCGAACGAATAGAAAAGTGGCCATTTGAGTAGCCCCGCTGTACAGATGTGTGTTATAAATAAATAATAAAATTTCCACTCGTCACTTAGACCACTCGCAAAGCTCTGAAGAACCAGGGGTGGATTGTGTCTTGAAAAATGGAAAACGCTACCCCAAGCCCCGCGCGATGAATCGTATATCTCGCGATATATTTTCATCTCATATCGTGGGTAATGTGCTGGGGACAACTCAAACAAGTTTTGTTACAAAATTGGATGGAAAACGGTTATAGGAAACTGAAAAAATTGGTGAAAATAAAACTACAATCTTCAGTTTTTATGTGTTTGTGTCTGTCTCGAATGGCCTTCGATCAATGGTAAATCTTACGGCCTATTTCAATAATTTATCTTCTAGAGATGTGCCTACTATGGATCTGTTACTAGGTAACTGTTGTTGTTTCCCATCATCTATAATATAAAAATCAATCGCTGAATGTGTTGCTAAGTGCAAATCTCGAGAGCAGCTGTACCGATTTCGCTAATTATTTTTTTGTTGTGTTTGTTATTTTCAGGAGAAGATTCTTATGAAAGAAAAAAATAAAGAAAATTGCGCAGAAAATTAGAAAATTCAAGAATACTTAACCAGCATATAAAATTTAATTTGGACAATATAAACTTTTTTAATTTAACCTTATGACGTTTCGTTTGACATAGAATTGACAGAATGCGGGCTGCAAATATCGTCAAAGAGGATGTAAAAAAAACTGAATGTGGTTTAAAATTCGAATTCAACATTCATAAATCATAATAACTAAGACAGGACAACGTCTGTCCTGTCGGGTCAGCTAGTTTATCATAAATATCTAGGCAACAAATCTTTAGTATGCCTATCTCTTACTGAGGATAGGTTATTGAAATTGGCCACAAAACACAAAGCAATCAAATAAATTGTTTTTGTATTTTCTTATTTCTCTAGAATATGTAACTGCTAGCTCTATGTGTTTGATTGTTTCATTGAAATAATTATAACATCCAGTGTAATTACATACTAAAGTTTTGCAGATTTCTGTGAAGAATAAAAGAACCAAGTTAGAAGGTATTGTCTTAGTGCTTTCTGAGATTATTCTACGAAAAGAATTATTATAAGCTTAACCAAGTATTTCTTGTATCATTCGTAACACATGTTGCTGCTTTACACCTTTGAACTTTCCTAAAGTTAAAAGTAAAACTTTTAAGTTTTGTTTTATTATGATTTCTTATAAAAATGATTTTGATTTTTTGACGTATAACATGTGGCCTAAACTTATGATTCTTAAGTAAATGCTTAACATTTGAAAAGTTTGTATGTTGGATTGGGTAAAAATATAAGACTTGCAATACATTTGTCAACATTTGAATTCAATTCTCGAGTTACCACTTTTCCCGTAGATTTGGGTAAACAAATTACCCAACCGAATTGCACCCGTAAATTCGTCATAACGCGAACATTAAGCCAACATATAGTGTATACCTGTCTGAGCTTTTAAATCGTACGAGAAACTCAAACATCTATTGAAACCCCGAAACAGGGGGTGTACCTCCCCCCTCGTTATTTCACTTCCCTTCTCCCCTTTCTTTCCACTAAGTTCGCATCGTCATCTGTATTACTTGGGCCTTAACTTATGTGGGGTATATGAGATATCGTATCCACCGAAAAATCGACTTTGGCAACCACAAAATACGGTCGACGCGAGCTTGCGACGAATAACCAATTTATAATCGCAATCAACAAACAACTTTCGCCTTTACTTCTTTTTTGGTAAAGTCCTTTTTAGCTTGGGTTTGTGTAGATCAATTTTGTGATAGTAGTTCGTACTGATTCCTTTGCATTACTTTTTCCTTCTTTCTGGATGTATTTTACGGGAGTTTAAGGTCTTATGTGGATAGTCCTTGTCGCAACATTTGATAGCTTTATGTTGTATGCTTGTGTCTAAGTGTTTCAAAGGAACCTATGTTAAGGTAGAGCTTTTAACACCGATGAAACGCATGTTTTACTCAACCTTTTTGGTACGTAAACAGGATCATTTTCTTTTTTAAATGTTGTTTTGAGTAAAAAAGTCTCTGGTGTTTCAAAGGAAGTGTTTTACAGGAAAGATTCAAAGGATTTTTCAGGAAACCAAGCTGAATGTGGAACGGAAGCAAATTCAAGTGTGTTTTTCAATTATTAATCTTTATAATTGTTTTTTTTTATGTATACAATGATATTTAAATTCTGAATCAAATAATTCAGCTGAACTCTACATTTTATAGTTTCATATCAAAATGCAGACTATAAAACAATTTCAGGGCTAAAACAAATCCGGAGAATTTTATAATTCACCCGATTTTAATACAACAAAAATATCAGATATTAAATTTTTTGTTCAGATAGTTCAGCTTTAATATTCTTTGTTATAAGAGAAACTGCATTGTATTTTTAAATTAGCTATAGCTAAAAATGATTTACTTACCAAGTGATAAAAATAACAAGCATCTTAGCATTCGTGATTGATCTTAAAAATACCATAAAACCTCATTAAGAAAAGTCTCAAAATTTCGTCCAAAAAATAAACAAAAAACCCGCCATTTCAAAACCATGTTGATCTTTAATGATACAAAAATGTACAGTCCTCAATACTGCTAGGCAATTAATGTTTATGACAAATAACTTCAGAGGGTGTTAAACCTAACAATGGAATTTCAAACTTAGCACCTTTGTTTTAATGGACATTTTCGAAAGTCAGAATTATTAAAAGTTGCAGTAAAGATGATGTCCTCATAACGACGTCTTTAGCGTTGTCTCGAGACGGTTCAGACGGATTAAAAAGCTCTTGTGGAACAAACAAATTATCAACTGGTAATTGTTTGTTGCAAATCTGGGAGGGAAATTGTCCTTTTTTGACGTTTGACAGAAAAGCTTGACAGTTATTAGGTTTGATGATTGGTAGCGCGCCTTTAGAATTTTACCATAGTACAAGATTTACTTAGTTTGGGACTCATTTTGATGTGATTTGTCAAGAAATCCCACTTTATACTTACAATGCGATTATTTTATCAATGTAACAACAGAACTAGATATCTATTCCAGGAAACATTGGGTGAAATATAAAGATTTGCCTTATTGATTGTCCATCGGCCATTTTTAATGTCCACACTGCTGGGGCACAGGCTTTCCTTATGGGTGGATAAGGAGGACGGGCCATAACCCACCACGCGGGCCCAATGCGGATTGGTAGGTGTTAACGACTGCAAATGCAGCCGGGACCAACGGCTTAACGTGCCTTCCGAAGCACGGAGGAGCTCGAGATAATAAATTTTTGGTCACCCATCCCATGGCCGACACTTGCTAAAGTTACTTAACTTCCGCAACTGGGCCAGGCACTAAACCACTGCGCCGCAGAGCTCCTCGGAATTCTCGCTCCCATTTCATTATTGATTACCTAATATATTTTAATAACTAGTTTTTAATAGCCTCACCTTAATTTTAAATAAGTACTCAGAGATTTTGTTAAAATTTTATGAGTCATGTCAGAAATGGAACCGTTTTCCATAAAATTAAACCAAAATTCTGATACGATATAACCACTTAAGAACCGTTTTGACCCCATTATCTCCTCCACAAAACCACTAATGAAGCTCAAAGATATAAATAAAAAGAATGAAGTTGATTTTAAAGCTTCGTTCATTTGCGTAGTGATTAGCTAATATAAATTAAGAGGGTGCAATCCCCCCTAAGTGGTTCGATTGGACGGAACCCTATGGCACCGTAGCCTAGTTCCAGTTTAGGGGTCGGCATTCAGAATTAATTAGCCCTTGGGATAGGACAAGGGATTCTGGGAAATGGGACGAAAAAGGTGTGAAATTTCTGATGGTTGGAACTTCTTTTTTTAGGGTTCCGTACCCAAAGGGTAAAAACGGGACCGGGTATTACTAAGACTCCGCTGTCCGTCGATCTGTCTGTCTGTATGTGATAGCTAGACAGTTGACATTTTCACAGATGATGTATTTCTGTTAATACTGCTATAACAACAAATATTAAAAACAAATTCAAATTCAAAAATAATTTATTCAGTCTAGGCTTTTACAAGCACTTGTGAATGTCATAGAAGCTACGCCATCGGTTCGCAAACCCTAAGCGGGAGACCTTGTAACGAGAAGAACCGGCAAGAAACTCGTCAAGGGCTGCTTTTTTCTCCCTGTATATTTCATACAGAGTCGTCAACAATGAAAAATGAGCTCCACATTTAAAGTGAGGTCATTTTCCATCACAATAATTAACTAAAAATATAATTAACTAATTAAACAGAATGAAATAAATATTTAAGGGGGGCTCCCATACAACAACCGTGATTTTTTTGCCAGTTTTGGTACGGAACCCTTCGTGCGCGAGTACGACTCGCACTTGGCCGGTTTTTTTACAGATGCAATACTGCATTTAGAACATAAAAGATTTATAAAACTGGAGAACTCCCAGTCTTAAGAAGCAACTGACCACATCACGCATTTATTATCTAACATTCATACCATGCAATCACCAAGAAAAGCTTTTTTTATTTATAGGTATTTTATTGAGATAATTGCAGCAAAACTTTGGTAAAATGATACCGATAAAATCACACTAAAATGGTAAAATTATAAAAAGTGAAATGGTACGGTAAACTTTTTGAAACAATCATAGATTCTTTGAAACTACATAATAGCCTGTGTAAGTAACAATGTGTTTTCTTATAACGCATGCAGCTTCATTTAACATCAATCTTATTAGTAATCACATAATTTCATACTCAGCAGAAAAAACAGATCGAACGGAACAAAAGAAAATCACGATTCTCATGCCACAATTGCTCATTCTAAATAGTGGAAATTCTTACATTGTAAGACCACTATAAAAATTTATGGCATGGAACGGAGACATCTTCGAAGTTGCCCGTAAAAATAATATTTGCGAGGGTGGTTATTATTCATCTTTCCAGTCAAACAGTGCTAGGGATCTAATGTGCCAGTTGTGTGTTCTACCCCTAAAGCATTCGCGACCATGTTTTTTCGTACACAACTTTTTGTTTGTGTGCCCACCTCTTTCTTTCTTAGCGTAGTTGTATGGTGCTGCCTCGTTCTAGCTATCGCGCGAGGGTGGCAGTGGAAAATATGATACGTTTTTTGGGGGTAAAATTGATTTTGCGAAGTATGTAGGAGCCATTTTATCGCGGTCTTGCGAGTTTCCAGTTTGACATTTAAGGAGAGAGGAAATTTAAGTATTAAAAATGTGGGCTTGATATTAAAATTGGGAAGACACTGTTGGATCTACGTAGTACTACCAGTTTCTTGATTTTGCTTGTTAAAATTACAAAGTTACTTCATTGAAAGTATTGTTGTCAAAATATGATTACATTTATTTGGATGAAATCGCAGGGAAAGTTAAAAGAACCGGCCAAGTGCATGTCGGGCCAGGCGCAGTAGGGTCCCGTAGTTACTTTATCATATTGAATAATACATTCATTTTTCGTCGTCAAAAATAACTTTTTTTTTTCATAGTATAGTAATTGTATTGTATTTGTATTGTAACATAATTTTGCATGCTGGAAACAGCTAATTGTGTGATTCCAACTGATCTCTATAACATCTTGTAATGTAACCACAATTAACGCAAATAAATATATTTCATTTCATTTCATTTTCATAGTGTTTGTATGAATGATTAAATTATATTTGCGGTTTTGGAAAATGTCTAAATCTCTATAAATTTATCAATAGGTATATCTCGTTCAAACCAATTTTCGTTGAAAGTATTTTTTAGGATCTACAGCATAAATTTGTTTTAAATTGTTCACTCTCTTATTTCAAAAGTTAAAAGGGGGGGGGGGGGGGCACACATTTTACCACTTTGGCAGTGTATATCTTTCAAACGGTTGACTTTGAGAAAAAACAAACTTTGAAATTTCAATGTAATTTTTAAAGAACTTTCTATGGTTTGATGAAAAAAAAAAAAAACAGTTTCAGTTCCATGTATGGGGAACCTCCCCTTATTCTTTTATTTTTTTATTTTTATATAAAAATCGTAAAGCGGTTCATAGTATTCTATCATGTTTCTACCTACCATGTTTCAACTGTGTATAATCTTAATACTTTCGGAATAAAGTGGCTGTGACATACGGACGGACAGACAGACACGACGAAACTATAAAGGTTCCGATTTTTGCCAAAATTTAGGCTACGGAACCCTAAAAGGCATTCATTCAGTAAGTGAATTAAACGAGAGTGGAAAAACCTTTTGACATTCTTTCTATTTTTAAATATTTTAAAATTAACATAGGTAATGTAATTTTAAGCAAAATGACAATTATAGCTTCTTGGTATTTTTTAAAGATTTTTGTCATGAATACCATCTCCTGACTATAAAATAAATATGTTCTACATAAATTTATTTTATATTAGTAGAATATGAATAGTGTTTAAGTACTTACTATAACAGTGTTTGTAAATTGATGACTTTTTACAGATATTTTAAAATACAAAAGGTTGAACAGGGTCAAATTCAAAAACCCCTTTTGAATATCATATCCCATAATAAATATAACAAAATCACTTTTTCGTTATGCATTTAATAACTTATGAAAAACATAAAAAAACACATAAACCTACGATAGTCTAATTAAATGAAATTGCTACTATTGTGGTTAAAATTATAAAACATGAATTAGGTTTTGACTTTAAGTGTTAATAAATATAAGTCATGGTGGTATTAAAGTGACCCCTGGTTACAGTTTGATGGTCTCTGTCGGCAGGTGGGCTCGTAACTGTTTGAGTACCAGTGACCAAAATGTGTTATAATATTTTTATGCGTGTTTTAATAACATTTAAGCATGTTTGACATGCGATTGTCTAAATAATAAGACAAAAATTGAATGGAATTTCTGGCAAAAGTTTTTAGACAGGTAACTAAAGATTATTTTATTAAAAAGATAACTACTTCATATCGTATCACTTTTCCAATTTGGATAAAATAACCGTTAACATTTATAAAACAGACTTTTAAATTGTTGTTAATAATTACATTATATTAGCTTAATAATATAGGTGTACAGTACAAATACAAATACAAAAATCTTTATTTGCTTGTAAACATGGTATAAATGGTGGTGAAAAATGGTATAAATGGTGGTACAGGCTTTTATAGAACCAAGTTTCAATATAGCCATCGTAGAAACCAGAATGGATTATTTTTCCTATGTCTTAAAGATATTTTAGTACACTTTAAAATATCTCAGTTAGAAGCTAAGCTAAGCTCCTTAGAAGGAGATAAGACAAACTATCTTTACACCTACATAAAACTTTATTCTAAAAACTTAAGTTTGCCAACATAAAAAAATATAAATAAATAAATGAACGTTCTAATTTTAAACGTAACAATTAAAAATTAGGCGACCATCATGCTACGTAATTTAACCGAATAAGCAAACATTATGAAATTATACGAATGGCCGTATAAACATTAGAATGAGCTATAATACTTAATTAGGGTGAACTAGCGAAGTATCGATTAAAACTGCTATCTCTAGATCGCGTTAACAAAGTTACTGGTGGTTTAAAAAAGTTGGGAAAATTAAGGTTGTCGCACACAGTTACTGTTATAACAGGAACATATTTTTGTCGTAAACATTTATGGAAATTAAGTTCTGAAAATGTATCTTTGTTTTTCTTTTTCAGATTCCATGTTGATGGAGAAGTTCAAATTGCTGTTGTATAAGATAAATATCAATAATCTACTGTGTTTTATTAGTATTATTTTGGTAAAATTCTTATAAGAACTGGAACTTGCTTACTTGATCTCTTTGACTAACATACTAAGTTACATAGTTTTCCTATAAGCAACAAGTATATCACAATTAACAAAACTTAAAATATAAAAAAAAAATTGCAAAATTGTTACGCAGTTCTATTTCGTTCTACTTTAAAAGTCACATTTCCTACGAATTTTTTTAATGAAACTCCAATGGGGTTGGCAACGCAAAGCTAATCGTAGATGGCGCCAGCGGCGATCTAACCGCTATCAATACTTTTATTGGTTAAAATATGTCTCAAATGACATTTGATATTTGAAACAACCAATCAAACGATTTTAGTACAAACGCTTGTGGCGCCATTAGTTCCTTAGTTTGCATCCCCATTAAAGTTGTTGAAAACGAGCACGTGAGAGGTGACCACAACCGTTCGCGTGTTGAAACAGTTAACAATCAGATAACTACCAACGGTTAAACATCAGCTCGGTTCACAATTAACCATTCAGATCGTCCAGATAACCGCTCGAATGCAAATTAACCGAAAAAAAACATGTTCGAAGTGGTTAACGCACTTTATGCCGCGAGTGTTAGAATCCGGAGTTTTTATGTCGTCATTTCAAAATGGACGCACGGGCCGTGACGTAATATATTTACATAGATAATTTAGTTACGGTTTAGTTGTACTTAATACTTTGTTAGATATTTACGTGTCATTGGAAAAAAACTTCCTTTAAGTACGTGGGAAAAATAAAAAATACAAACCTGGTTAAAAAAAATAACGAGGTTGCTTACATTAATCTGTTTAAATAACTTATTAAAGAAAAGTATTTTGTTCAAACCTAATTTTAATAAAGTATAATGTATATAGGTATTATCACATCACATAATAAATAATAGTACAATTATGTTAAAGAATATCTTACTAATCATACATTATTGTAAAATTATATACCTAAGAATTAAAAAAAAATGTTTTTATGATTCAAGACAAAAATATTCTAAATTAATAAATTTCATGCACCCTGCATCTTGAATATTATACCCAAGTACTAGATTTTATCATTATAATCCAGTTACTGATTTTATTATATCATAAACGTTGATTATTATAAACGTGTGCGTAAAAAGCAATTTTGTAACCACTAACACACTAGATAGGAATTAATTACTGAGGTTAATGTAACTGGCAACATTTATAAAAGGATGTTTTTGATTAATTTGTTAATTTGTAATGTAACTGGCCACATTTATCAAAGGATGATTTTGATTAATTTGTTATATTTTTGTTACAGATGTAACCTGCTTGCAGTTATCTGATCCACAGATAAAAGATGCTCTACTTTAATTATGGTGTGATTTTTAAATAAAACGAAGAGCTACTGTGTGATTAAAATAAGAATATGTATGACTTCATCATGTCTTTCTAAATAATTGTAGTGAAGATGACAGGATGATGTCACACTCGTGCACTTTGTTATTTTAGTCGCATTGTTTATTAAATTATATATATATTTTAATGGAAATCTAGAATAAAAGGTTATACGGGTGAAATTCAAAGAATAACACCTAAATGATGATGATGATATTTACTTTCATTTCAAAATTCCTTTAGTTGATCTCGCAGATTTTTGCAAAGTTAAGCAATAGGTACGTAGTGTTAGACTTGTACTATTACTTATGTATTCTGTGGTGTTAGACGACAGTTCTATTATTTATTCTGTGGTTGGGCAATGGTTTTTCTATCAATCAGTGTGATTTTTAAAAATAGGTAGGTAGGTACTTTTTTTATTTCCTCACTATTCTGCCCCCAGGAGCGTTTGAAATTACCCAAGTGGTCTGTATATTTCAATGATTGTTAGATGTTAGCTATTTGATCAAAGTAAAGCATAAAATGTTAGATAATTATGCAAGTGGTTTAGCGCCTGGCCCTGCGTTTGCGGAGGTCAAGTAACTTTCGCAAGGGTCGGTCATGAGATGGGTGACCAAAAATTTATTATCTCGAGCTCTCGGCCAGGTGTATTTGCAGTCAGTAACACCCACCAATCTGCATTACATCCGCGTGGTGGGTTATGGTCCATTCTCTTTATCCACCCATAAGAAAGGCCTGTGTCCCAGCAGTGGGCACATTTAAAATGGCTGATGGTCATGGAGCCGCAGCTTGAAGTGTCATGACATGAGTATTTCAAGCGACTGTTGTATGACCGATCACTCAAGGCTAACTCCTGTAGAGTGTTTCCATCCAAATTATAGTTTAGTTAGCCAATCTATAAAATATTAAAACTGAACAAAGGACACTACAAATTACCAAATGTCACACTAGGGAGGTAATTCCATCAACCGTTAAGCGCTATCATAAATAACTTTACGTTAATTACTGCTATTAACGGTTTGTTATCACGGAGGTTCGATTTCACAGGCCCTGGTAGCGTCTCAGGGCAGTAAAGATTGTTATCTGGTGGTAAATAATTATGGACTGTAATGCTTGGCCACATAACACACTTCAGTTATATTATCCGACATAGAGTATGAAAATCGAAAACATGCGAATAGAGGACATTGTTCAAGTGTCTTCAGAACATACTCTAATAATTGGCGATTTCAATCTGCCTGAAATTGACTGGCCTTGTAAGCACCCTACAACTACATCGAATGCTAAGATATCTGCTTTGCATGAGTTTATAACCAGATCGGACTTGACCCAATCTAACTTTATAGTCAATTCGCAAAATAAAATATTGGACTTGGTATTAAATTATTCACAGACCCCTTGTACGGTTACAGAATCTCAACCCTTAAGTCGAGTCGATGCATATCACCCACCACTAGAAATAATTTTAAACTATAGCAAACAGAATATATTAAAGCAAAACCCTGATAAAAAATATAGATTTTATAAAACTGACTTCACTGCTTGCAATGCCGAGCTTAATAAAATAGATTGGGATCAATATGCTGATTTGGATTGCGATAGCTTCTTACAGATATTTTATAATCATCTATGGGAAATAATTGATAAATATACACCAACATCCAATTCACATAATAACTGGCCTTCGTGGTTTTCCCGTGCACTAATTAAAATATTAAAAGAAAAAAATAAGTACCACAAAAAATTTAAACTTTATAATAATCCTCGTGACTTTGATACTTTCTCTGTACTCAGATCTAGAGCCAAAATTATATTTGAAAGATGTTACAAAACTTACTTAGAAAGAACCGAGGAAGGTATTAAAGTTGATATTAAGGCATTTTGGAGATACACAAAATCAAAAAACACTACAAATTCATTACCGAATCAAATGTTCTACGGCTCTGATTTTGCTAATGATGGTGTAGACATTGCTAATCTTTTTGCAAGGCATTTTTCATCTGTTTATAATAAACCCTCTACACACACTTACACACCTTATTTCCGGAGTCATCTAGAAGTATCTCCTCTATTACTATAACTGAACGGGAGATAGCTGATGCTCTCGATTCTGTAGATGTAAAAAAGGGTGCTGGACCAGATGGAGTACCACCAATATTTTTAAAACAATGTGGGATGGCACTGTCGCGACCTCTTTATTTAATTTATAACATAAGCCTAAGTACAGGTAGTTTTCCTGAGTTATGGAAAATTGCTAAAATTGTACCCATACATAAGTCTGGAAATAAAATGGATGTAAAAAATTTTCGCCCTATTAGTATACTCAGTTATTTTGCAAAAATATTTGAAAGTTTAATTTATAAGTACTTGTATTTTCATTTGAAATTCACTATTAGCACCAAACAGCACGGCTTTGTCAGTGGGCGTTCCACAACCACCAATCTATTGACTTATGTTCATGACATTAATATTGCTTTTAATAGGCATGTGCAGGTAGATTCACTTTATATTGACTTCGCTAAGGCATTTGACAAAGTAGACCATCGCATCCTTTGTTGTAAGGCATATCACCTTGGAATTCATGGTGTACTCTTACGATGGCTCATATCTTATTTGTCTAATCGCACTCAGTTAGTTGCTATACACGGCTACGATTCAGCTCCTTATGAGTCTACCTCTGGAATTCCACAAGGTTCAAATTTAGGGCCCCTTTTATTTGTTATGTTTGTTAACGACCTGTTAGAATCTATAACGTCGAGTTGTGTAGCATATGCAGATGATATTAAAATATATCGTGAAGTAGCTTGTATAAGTGATGCTATGCTTTTACAGCATGATATTGATAAGGTTCATGATTGGTGTATGAGTAATAACATGTCCTTGAACATCTCAAAGTGTGGTCTTATTACTTTTACAAAAAAGAAATTGCCAGTTCAATATCCCTACAAAATTAATAACATTCAACTAAATCGCTTAAATGTAGTCAAAGATCTCGGAGTGTGGTTGGACCCTAAATTAAGTTATACATACCACTATGATAGTATTATTGCAAAAGTAAATAAAACTCTCGGCTTCATTTCGAGAACTACAAAACCTTTTCGTAAACCGGATAGTATTTTGTTGTTGTACTTTACCCTCGTTAGAAGTGTTTTAGAGTATAACTCGATTGTGTGGTGTCCCCATTACCATTGCCACATTGATAGATTGGAGGCTGTTCAAAGACGTTTCCTACGTCATCTTAGCTCAAAACTGGGCCTCAGGCGTAAGTTACCTACGTATGAAGCCAGGCTACAGCGCTTTGGGATGAATTCGCTACAGTTCAGACGCTCGATTCAAGATCTATTAATTTTGTATAAGATCGTTAACAATCAGTGGGACGCCGTGGATTTGTTGAGCCATCTGTCATTTAAAACGAGCGGTAGTAAGCGAAAACCTAAATTATTCTCCGTGCCAGTCTGCAACAATAATGTAACCCATAATAACCCGTTGTTTCGAATCTGCAGAACTTATAACGAAAATGTTAACAATTTGGATATTTTCTCACAAGGCTTTTATTCTTTTAACACAGCAATAAAACGTTTATTTCATAACTGTGACTATTGATTAGGTATTTTGTATTGTTATTGTCATGCAGGAAATATTTTTGTCTCGTTTGTATTTCTTTCTTAATTTCTTTAGCTTAACATTTGTCACTTTAAAGAATAATCTTCTACGTAAACGTTGTGTACAACATTTATAGGAATTTAATTTAAATGTGAAACCTAATTATTAGATCTTTAAAAATGTATCAAATTGTATTCTGTGGTTGTACCTTTAAATAAATAAAATAAAATAAAATAAATGCGATGGTTTTTGTATTTTCTTAAATAGGTATTGTAATTTTTCAGACAGTGAATACCTAAGCGCATTTAAATAATTTTTGATTAGCAACACATCACACAGTTTTGATCCATGTAGATAGTAATTCTATGCAGACAGAGCCGGTCTACTTCTAGATCCATTATGATATCTATTAGCACATTCTAGGAATTGGGATGTTGACTAATGAATAAAATAACGAAATACTAATAAAAATCGTAAACATATTAAACTTTTAGAGTAGCTTGTATACCTCTTGGTTTTATATAGGTATTGCATATTATTTGTTTTATGACCCTTCAAAGTTGGGTGGACAAGTCCATTTAAAAAGTATAAAATTTATTAAAATAAATGATACTTACCTTTCATTAGTTCGTAAAATGTAGAGCAAATTTGTCAAAGAAACCATTTTGATAAACACAATATTTAATATAGCTGCCGAACAAATTTCCTACGCGTGGCATACAAACTACTGAGGCGTGACGTCATAATTCAGTAGCCGTTAGTATGGAGCGTTTTTGGGCGAGTCCATTTGTGTGCATTTCACACTACAGTCTCACATCTCGGGCAGTTTTCAAGCTAGCGTAATAATTATTTTACCAATGTTTCTTGTTTTGAGAGGTAACTTATGTAATATAAAATAAAAAAAGTTGTCAACATGGGATGTTGACAACTTTTTTGTTTTTTAAACACCGTGTGACAAATCACTTAATGCCGTACTAGTAAAATAATAATAATTTTATACTAACAATCATTAGAATAACCAAAAAGTTTGTTTAGGAATATGACGCTTTAAGACGTTAAACGTGCCATCATCATATCAGCCGCACGACACCCACTGCTGGGTATAGGCTTCCCTCAAGGATCTCCACGACGATCGGTCCTGCACTCCCCGCATCCAGCGGCACACCGCGACCGCGGACCAGATCGTCGGTCCTCCTTGTCGGGGGCATACCCACGGAGCGTCGTCGTCTGGTGTGTGGTCGCCATTCTTGAACCTTTCCTTTAATTTAAATGTTTATGGGGTAATATTGCTAAGCAATATTTTTTGGTTAAACTAATTCTTAATTTATTAGTAAGGCAAGGTATTTCGCTCAAAAGGGAGAGAAAAATAGAAGTATTTAAGTCGGTATAACCTATAACGGATTTAAAGTCCTTGGTATAACCAAACTGCGGTTTTGTCTCTGTTCGATTTACTCTTCTTATGTATACAGACAGTAACGGACCACAGAGCTGCAAAGAGCCAGGAACATAGATGACCTCCTTGGTAAAGTGGTGTAATAAAAATTCTAAAGGTCTCGAGTTCAAAAGCTTATGACAGAAATAACGTGAAAATTCATTGAAGATAAGTACCTTCGAAGAGAAAGGATGTTTTTTGGGTTAGCCTCCCTACTCAAATGGTCAACATTCCATAAGTTTGAACTTTACGCTCACTTTTAAAGCTTAAATATGAGCAGTTTAGATGATTATTAAAAATAATTTATTTCGGACATAACAATTCATACAAGGTGTTAGTTACAGCGAAATTTTTTCTAGTGATAGTACCTATTTTATTAAATCACATGTCGCAAACTTATGTAAATCAACAACAATGGAATTGACAAGCTACGGCACATGTAATTTCCTTCATTTACCTGCTCTCTCTCAAGCTCTAATTTAACTGCTTTTAAGATCTCCATTTTGTACCCTATTTAATGCAAATAAAAATATTTGTATTTGTATTTGTATTTGTATTTGTATTTGTATTTGTATTTGTATTTGTATTTGTATTTGTATATGTATATGTATTTGTATTTGTATTTGTATTTGTATTTGTATTTGTATTTGTATTTGTATTTGTATTTGTATTTGTGTTTGTGTTTGTGTTTGTGTTTGTGTTTGTGTTTGTGTTTGTGTTTGTGTTTGTGTTTGTGTTTGTGTTTGTGTTTGTGTTTGTGTTTGTGTTTGTGTTTGTGTTTGTGTTTGTGTTTGTGTTTGTGTTTGTGTTTGTGTTTGTGTTTGTGTTTGTGTTTGTGTTTGTGTTTGTGTTTGTGTTTGTGTTTGTGTTTGTGTTTGTGTTTGTGTTTGTGTTTGTGTTTGTGTTTGTGTTTGTGTTTGTGTTTGTGTTTGTGTTTGTGTTTGTGTTTGTGTTTGTGTTTGTGTTTGTGTTTGTGTATGTGTTTGTGTTTGTGTTTGTGTTTGTGTTTGTGTTTGTGTTTGTGTTTGTGTTTGTGTTTGTGTTTGTGTTTGTGTTTGTGTTTGTGTTTGTGTTTGTGTTTGTGTTTGTGTTTGTATTTGTATTTGTATTTGTATTTGTATTTGTATTTGTATTTGTATTTGTATTTGTATTTGTATTTGTATTTGTATTTGTATTTGTATTTGTATTTGTATTTGTATTTGTATTTGTATTTGTATTTGTATTTGTATTTGTATTTGTATTTGTATTTGTATTTGTATTTGTATTTGTATTTGTATTTGTATTTGTATTTGTATTTGTATTTGTATTTGTATTTGTATTTGTATTTGTATTTGTATTTGTATTTGTATTTGTATTTGTATTTGTATTTGTATTTGTATTTGTATTTGTATTTGTATTTGTATTTGTATTTGTATTTGTATTTGTATTTGTATTTGTACTTGTACTTGTATTTGTATTTGTATTTGTATTTGTATTTGTATTTGTATTTGTATTTGTATTTGTATTTGTATTTGTATTTGTATTTGTATTTGTATTTGTATTTGTATTTGTATTTGTATTTGTATTTGTATTTGTATTTGTATTTGTATTTGTATTTGTATTTGTATTTGTATTTGTATTTGTTTTTGTATTTGTATTTGTATTTGTATTTGTATTTGTATTTGTATTTGTATTTGTATTTGTATTTGTATTTGTATTTGTATTTGTATTTGTATTTGTGTTTGTGTTTGTATTTGTATTTGTATTCAATTATTTATAGTTTACTGCTTATTTAAAGCTTTAATAGTTAGCGTAGCGTTCAAACTCATAGAATGTTGGCCATTTGAGTCCTCTGAACACGCTGCCTAAAAGGCAAAAACATAACCCTTTCTTTGCAGTCGGGTAAAAAGACTAAGAGGGAAAAATGAAGAAAACGCAGAATGACTAAAACGCAGAATGGCTAAAATGCAGAATTACTAAATTGCAGGATGACTAGAATGCAGATGTGATAATGAGATGGTGATGTGGCCATAGCAATACCTATAATCTGTAAAGATAGATGTGTGAAGTGAATGTAAGAAGACGCTTTATTTCTTTGTTAAAATAATTACTTTCCAGAAAAAAATACTATCCAAATTACTAAATAGCCGAAAAAATACGACTATCAATTCCCGTCCGAGAATTGATCTGGTGCGAGTCGTATTTTTTCTAGTATATTATTTAGTGTTGTATAAAAATAGCATTGTGAATGCAAAAATCTCAAATTTAAAAATACTATACAAATTTTCAATCCAATGGATAAAAGGAACATCCCTTATCCCTTGGATGAAAATAGTTATTTGTTATACAAGTGACCAAAATCAAATTTTGCTGCGAGTAGCGACTTTAAATCACGAACTAGCGAAGTAGTCTAGAATTGAATCACGAGCGTAGCGAGTGATTCTAATATAGACTACTGAGCACAGTGAGTGATTTAAAGGCACGAGGCAGAACAACATTTTGGTCTCCTGTAAAACATACAACTTTTCACCTCGACCAGCGAGAAAACTTTCACGTGACTTTCCTGGTAAAAAAGCTTAATTCAGCATTAGAAACTTGTTCACTTAACTCTTTTGGAGTTTGACAACTATCTTCATCGTCCAACGATGCATTCATTTTTGTAATTTATCACAAAAATAATTCAACCAAACCTATGCTGAAAAATTTTATTCATAAAGTCAGTAAAGTACATTCCCGACGTTTTGATTACATTGCGTTGTGTTTTTCTCTTATTCATTAATACTCCGTCTTATTTATTTATTTATAATCATAAAACATCTAATTTGTTAATAAATTTCATTAATTTTTCTTATTTCATATTTGTTTCATACATGTGACCTCATTACCTTCATACTCTTTATTTCAAATTATCAACCTTCTTTTTTAACAATCCTTATTTAAAACTCCTTGGTATATCCGTGCATTTTATTTTTTTACTTTTTAATCCGTGTATGACACCATAAAGCACTCTATCTATCCTTTTCTCACATATCAATTTTACAAGTGTCATCCTTGTCACTTTATTTGTTTTTTCTTTATTATTTTAAAAGTTGGTGTTAGAAATTAAAAAAGCACTTTGTCTCACGCTCGCAGCAAAAATCGATTTTGCTGCGAGTTTTTACGCGCCAAAAGCACCCTTTTCGTGCTGGAGAGGTGAAAAATAACTTTTCACGTAGACGAAGTCGCTGGCTGCCATTTTAGTGAGTACCTACTACAAAGTTCAATTCAATTCATTCATAAAGATGTGAAGTAAAAATTTTCTGCAATTAGATAACGCTATGTGAAGTGAATATTTAAAAGAAATTTTAAATATTTAATAATACGCTTCCGTTATCCATCGGTCACGGATTATATGCATAAATTAGTTTAAATTAATTATAAATTATAACAGTTTCACACATGGATCCTAACCCCAATTCTATCGAAGCTAAACTAGGTACATAAATATGTTAATTATTGGCTAACTTCATAGTCATTGTTTCGACAATCTGTTAATAGGAAACGGTTAAGCTCACTTTTATAAATATTAATAAATTATTAATGTGACGTTTATACGTTATTATAATACATCAGAGAGACGATATACTGTTAGCTTTATATTTATGAATAGTTATATTTTTAACTAACAGCCGCCCGCGACTTCGTCTGCGTGGAAAGTTTTTTTACTATCCCTCGGGAACAATACTTTTTTTCGGGATGAAAGGTACCCTATGACCTTCTCTGTACCTCTGACAACGTGTATGCAAAATTTCATGATGATCGGTTCCGTAGTAAGGACGTGAAGGCGTAACAAACAAACAAACAAACGGACTTTCCTATTTATAATATTAGTAAGCCGTACCCAAAGGGTAAAAACGGGACCCTATTACTAAGCCTCCGCTGTCCGTCTGTCTGTCTGTCTGTCTGTCTGTCTGTCACCAGGCTGTATCTCATGAACCGTGATAGCTAGAAAATTGAAATGTTTACAGATGATGTATTTCTGTTGCCGCTATAACAACAAATACTAAAAATTGAATAAAATAAATATTTAAGGGGGGCTCCCATACAAAAAACGTGTTTTTTTTGCCGTTTTTAGGGTTCCGTACCCAAAGGGTAAAAACGGGACCCTATTACTAAGCCTCCGCTGTCCGTCTGTCTGTCTGTCTGTCTGTCACCAGGCTGTATCTCATGAACCGTGATAGCTAGACAGTTGAAATTTTCACAAAATATGTATTTCTGTTGCCGCTATAACAACAAATACTAAAAATATAATAAAGTAAATATTTAAGGGGGGCTCCCATACAACAAGCGTGATTTAATTGCCGTTTTTGCTTTATATTAATAAGGACAACAGGTAGACAGTTGAAATTTTCACAGATGATATATTTCTAATGCTGCTATATCAAGAATTACTAAAAACCAAATAAAATAAATATTGAAGGGGGGCTCCCACACAACAAACGTGATTTTTTTCCGTTTTTTGGTACGGAACCCTTAGTGCGCGAGTCTGACTCGCACTTGGCCGGTTTTTTAAAGAATCTTTTACACTCAACCATTTTAAAGGTTGCTTAACTTGAATTAATTCGATTATCGCTTATCGTTCCATTATCTTTGGCCACAGATAAACACCCCAAAAGCCAGCATTAACGCGTTCACTGCCCATGCATTATCATACTAAACAACCATTAATATTTATAGAAAACATTGTAATTAAATGCCAAAGCTATTGTGTCGGTGGTAACATGGAGAGGTACTCACGATGGTAATCGCATATTATCGGCCATCGGCTTTTTTTACTATTTAGTGGGGTTTGGCGTTCGGTAAGATTTTAATCGTCTCATAAAAAAGTTGTGGAAGGCCTATAAGATTGTTATAAAAACTTCTTGATAATCACAATTCATAGTCGCTTAATCATAAACGATTTATAAACCTTTGATAGTGTTATAGAAATGTGCTGCCTATTTGAGGCTTATAAAATCAAAGGCAGCTAAGTGCCATAAATTACGAAATCGAACTGAGTATCACGCCATCTAGGGAATTTTCAGTTTTAACTATTTACTTCTTTTGTTTAGAAACAAAAATAGCTAACACCCTTTAAATTACGTTTTAAAATTGAAGTTAGGTTCAAAGGCATCTAAGGCTCATACAAAAGTGAACCACGTGATTATTGAGGTAAACTTAAAAGACATTTCCTGTCAATTTGACATTTATGGACGTCATCATCATCATCATATCAGCCGCATGACACCCACTGCTGGGTATAGGCCTCCCCTAAGGATTTCCACGACGATCGGTCCTGCGCTTCCCACATCCAGTGGCTTCCGGCAACCTTCACCAGATCGTCGGTCCACCTTGTCGGGGGCCTACCCACGGAGCGCCGTCCGGTGTGCGGTCGCCATTCAAGAACCTTTCCGCCTCAACGGCCATCGGTTCTTCTCGCTATGTGTCCAGCCCACTGCCACTTTAGCTGAGCAATCCTTCGAGCGATGTCGGTTACTTTATTTCGCCTGCGGATCTCTTCATTTCTGATTCGATCACGTAGGGAAACGCCGAGCATGGCTCTCTCCATTGCACGCTGGGTGACCTTGAGCCTCCTTATGAGACCCATAGTTAGCGACCACGTTTCTTTGCCGTAAGTCATCACTGGCAACACACACTTATGGACTTAGCTGACTTTAATTTTATAAGCCTCATTTTATCCCTATTTTAGGAAATAACATGGCCGATTATAAATAAATGTAACCCTGATTTGTTTGAGGGGGTAAAATCTGAAAAGGTTATCATTTTCGCCCTAGGAAACCCTATGTTCGTAGCCTGCAGTGTAAAACAGCTATGTTGAGTAAGAGTCATGTCATGATGACTCCACGTAAACTTAAGCAATACTAAATTTAAAAATGTGTTGACCAAACTATAAATTGACGAATGCTAATATGATATTAAGGATTTTTATAATGATATTGACATGATCCTATGTAATTAATAATTTCAATAATTATTTTTGGATTCTAAATAAGAAATAAACATTTACTTACTGTTGTCAGGCTTTTTAATTTTGTCTTGTTTAATTTTTGAATGATATTTGAATTTTAATCCGTTTTATACTTCATATACCGAAATGGTGAAACATAATAGCACTAAGTATAAACATTGTATAACGTACCTAATTTATGAATAAATTAATTCTATTCTATAAGTGACAGCTTTCACGTTATTTTACAACATTTTGACATTTAATGTCAGATATTTTTTTTATCTTATCAACCTCTTACTACCACTTATTTATCGTTTACTTATCAAATTAAGTTATTTTCTCCATTTACACAAGACTCTAAAGTACTATTATGCCATCAAATATTGTACCTAACATTTAATTACTAGGACCTTTGGGGTGAATGTGAGTAGTAATTAGGGCATCGTAACGTAATACTTAAGTGTTTTTAACGGTGATAATGGTGGTAGGCCGGCGACATGATAATGTGACAGCATAATTGGAAGAGAATGTCAAGCATTACATTGTTGTCAGTCTGTAGATGAAAGAATTTATTATCCTATTGAATTGTTTTTTGAATCAAATTGCATGAGGGTACTTGATGTAAGCAAAATAAATATAGATGGCCGTTGATGTTCTGGGGACCGATTTTCGCGCACTGCGACTTTTCCCGAATTCGAGATTATCTCTAATCACAAATCTTTATTAAAAATGTTACTGAAATCTCTATTGCATCCAAAAAACTTATTCTGAGCGATTTTCGACATTACAAGTCGAAAGTATTTGCAAATTATACGATTTTTTCACTTTTTCGAGATATCTCAAATTTGACACTATATGTTACGCACCGCACCCGAGAATCGCCTCCTTGTAGAGTTGTTTTATCTCACGAATGCGGTTAGGCTATGAATGTTGATGAGCGTGCACATGCACATTGTTTTGGTGTGCGTCTGTACGCTCTCGTATTACGCACATTAAGATAATGTACTATGGGCAACAGCGTCGTTTAACCAGTTAGCAACAAAATTCGTGTGCGCGCGTATCGCTCCTGCACGAACTAAACGTATGATGTGATGACGGCGTGGCGTGCAAGTGATTTTAACCTTAGGAGTGGTTAAGCGACGCTGTTGCCCATGGTACATGTGAACACCTGACAACATTCATATTAGCCGAACCACATTGGTGAGATATGACAACTGTAGGTACCCTCAGCAAGAAGAGCTATCGACGGAATGACTATGAACAAATTCGTTAGTTAAACGATAGTTCTACATGTTAAGTTAAATCCACGCTTGTGACATTTTGGCGTGTAGGAACACAGTTTTTTTAATCATACATCGCAAGTTTGCTTAGGCGTGCGCTGTGGTAATACTGTATCAAAGAGAAGATGGATAAAGACACGTTGTTCTGACACTCCAAAATGTTACAAGTGTGGATCCACCTTTGCGGGTACTGAAATGGCGACCGCGCACCGGACGATGCTCCCTGGGTAGGCCCCCGACAAGGTGCACCGACGATCTGGTGAAGGTAGAAAGCCACGGAAGCGGGCAACGCAAGACCGATGGAGTGGAGATACTTGGGGGAGGCCTATGGTATACCAGTGGGTGTTTGTGTAACTGATGTGATGGTTATGACTTGATGGAAATAAGTTTTTATTACTTCGAGATTGAATCCCTTATGGCCTGGCCATGGAACAGACCGAGTGGCGGCGCAGTCAATGCGATACGCTCACCTCACAACAGTTACTTAATTGGCGCAACAAACCAAGTAAACAAACAAAGGATAGGAAATGGTTAGCTGCGTTGCAGAGCGTTCCTGACATATCAGGAAAGGGCAAGCCATTTCGCGTATATCATACTGGAACGCACATCGGAGCGTGATACGGTTGTAACCAAGTTGATATGAGAAAAATGGTTTACAAAATGATGACGTATTGTAGGTAGGTACACCATATAGCAGAGTTAGTGGTTTCCATGAAATTTCAAATTTTCTATTTTAAGTCCTACTTATATATAGTGACCATTATTATTAAAATAATAAAATCAACAACTAAGTTCAAATTCAAACTTTAATTAAATTTTGCACTTGCTGTTATCCAATTTAAATTAAATTTAATAATTTAAATACCCTTTCTTCTTTATTGACTACTGCTTAATTTATTCTGCCAATATTCATAAAACTTATGCATAAGTGAACGTTTTCAAGTTTATAGCGAAACTATCACAACTTAACATAGTGTCCTGAAGGCATTCATAATGTTAGGAGCTCTATTTTGTCATTAATTTTAATGTATATCACCGGTATTATGGAAATTATCTACACATCATTCAAGAAAAAACCCATTTCTTATGGTGTTTATTAAAAATTCACGAAATATACTCGCCACTACAGTGTTTATCAATTGTTGGTAAGTCGTAACAACGTGACATAATTGCTGTAATAAATTAAAAACAATATGGCGCGCAAGATGGCCGACACGATAATCAGGGACTGGAGTAATAAACTGTTTATAATGATCCAAAACACCTGCCCGATTTGTCTCCAACTTATATTTTTGTAAGGAGGTTTTTGACAAAGGGTTTTTTAAGTCAAAATTATCGTAGCACAGTCACTTATTTCGAAATTTTCGTTGATTATGCATCCTTATTTAGTTTTATGCACGTTGCAGTCGTCAACATTAATGTTTATTGCTGGTTAATGAATTAAAAAAATAATTGTAAGTCTTAAGAGAAATTGCAGTGAAAAGTAACTTTTAATAAAACGATTTTAAAAAGATCGTAGTTGAAGTAAGTTTCTCAACAAATACTACTGTAACGCTACTGTCAAATAATGTAATAATAAGCAACCAAAGTGCATTCCGGAGAGGGCATTAAGGTGCATGATGTGCTTTCTATGGTTCTTAAAATTTGGCCCTACAATGCGATTAAATTAACTTTGTACAACAATACAATACAATACAATCTGGGAAATTACGTAAAGCACAGATTAGTTCTAGCTAGACTATAGACAAGAATTTAAGAAAAAGGAAAAACATCAACAAATCATCGAACGCAACCAGACAAGTCGCAGAGTCCAAATAAAAGCGATTTCTCATTACCGCAACCTCCTTTTTTTAACCTTCTCCGACGGAACGCTGGAAAAGGCGGGAAAATTGAATTAATTAGCCCATCAACAGGTGGCTAAGATAACTGAATTGGCGCAGACGCTTCTTAATAATTCCATTTGTACTTTCGTCCGGAGAGTTTTAACGATTTTGGTTAAGGATGTTGGAAGAAAGGAGGTGGTAGATACTGAGCTTTCAAGTAACAACCTTTATGGTTGTTAAACCTTTTTAATACGACACTGAGCTTTTTAGTAACAACAACCTTTAAATGAGTTGGTAATTATACCTTTTTAATACGAGCGGTCTAGTAGCCTTGGATAATTACAACACCAAGGACTAATATTTCGTTAGATGCTACGTTCCAAATAGGACTATCTTCAATTCTATCGAAGGCTAGTATTGGACGTAGTAAAAAAGACGCGATTAATACTAATACAAAAATTCTACAAGAAAACCAAATAGCAATTACTTCTGCCACATTAGTAGCCTCAAGACTTTGCCTGAAACGTCTTGAGCCCTCTATTTTATCGTGGTTTAAGCTCTGCGATGATATTTAGTCAGGACATCTGATTTCATAAAAATATACAATTTTTTTTTATATCCCATAACTCTATGGTATTGATGAGTCCGTGAAACTAAACAACTTTTACTATGGGACAAATTCTGAAAACGCCAAAAAAAATCTACAGTTACAAAAATTAATACTAAACGAAAATATGAAAATTTATGAAACAGCTGATTTTTTTTGCGTTTTCAGAGTTGGACCTGTAAGATATCGTGTTCCTATGATATTCAAAATAAATAAAATCTGACTCTATTCCTGAATTTACTTTTATGACTCCAAAAGCTACCCTATTTATTAGTGTGAGGGTCCTACACTATCTGGGAGTTACTGCCACTGACCTTCAATGAAAACCGAAATTACCAATTTAAATTATAATTTTATTTCCAATAAAAATTCCCCAAATACTAAACACAAGCACACGAGTCGGTCAGCGCGCAGTAACTGCAACGACTCTCATTCATACGTCACACACCTATACGAAATCGCTGACATGCAACATTCATTCTACAATGTCCCTACAGACCCATACAAGTTCTTCAATGTCACGGTTTCATCAATACCCTAGAGTTATGGGATATAAAAAAACACGTTCTATAAATTAATTGTAGATTATTTAACGTATCCATATTTCGTACCTCGTAGTAGCCGCCCGCCCTCGAGCGTTTCGTTTTTTGTCTCAATTTACTTAAAGATTGCATTCTGTTTCTCTCTCTGTCCCGTAATTAGTGATAAGTCTGTCCCTGATTACAGCTAATGGTTCGAAAATTGTAGGACTTGGTCCCAGACGGGGCTCGTAATTTGTTTGTCTGTGGATGTAATCGATCATTGACTAAATTATGTAAAACAGGAGTTTTAATTTAATAAATTGACATTTATAATTACTGACTTGAATTAAAAATATAACATATTATAGCGAGAAATTTTAAATCATTTGTTCCACTCATGATTACAAGTAACTTTCACTATGGGGCTAGCACTGATAGCGCGAAAAAAATTAGCTGTTCCATACATTAAGGTTGAATAGGGGTTGCGCGCTTTTGTATGGAACAGCTGTTTTTTTGCGATATCAGAGTTGCTTGTAATCATGGGTGGAACCATCCCACTGAGGGAACTTAAATCTTAAATCATTAAAATTTCAGCGTGTATTATATTATTAAGGTAACTCATAAATGACATGAAATGAAAAGAATACACGCATTATCAGTTGCAATAGCTGCTCGCCTGTTCATCTTTATCTTCCTCAATAATACTATAAATGCGAAAGTAAGTTTGTTACGCTTTTCATGCCACAATTACTCAACCGATCACCATGAAATTTTGTATCGGTTACCTACAAAAAAGGTTGCAGGGAATCTTTATCCCAAAAAAAGTCTTTTCCCGAGGGATAGATAAAACAACTGTCCACGCAGACAAAATTGCAGGTGTAGCTAAGTATCGTTTATACAAGTTGCAACTCACAAAAGAAACCTTCTAGAATAGTTGAAATGGCAAAGTTACAAGGAGTTTTAATTTTATCCGATTTAATTTAGTAATTTTCGTATCGGTCTTTGAACTTCAAGTGTTTGTATGTAAACAAGTAACACCATAAATTACCAACAACACTAAATCCCAATAATTAATGGCTCCTAAAATATATATCGTAAAGCTCACGCGACGATTTCCGCTCGGGGTCTAAGGGGCCCTGTACACGATGCAAGTATAACATAAAAGTGATTTATAAGACACGTTCTTACGTTCAGGCCGGGCTTCCGGCTATGGCCGCGCATCCGGTACACCGTTTCCGGCGTTTTCCTCTAAAGGGCGGATTTGTATATTTTTTTTCTGAAAAAAGCGTTATGTGCTTATTGTACGACATGAAAGAAAAGGCTGTGTGATTTTTTGTATATTCATTGCAGCTATATGATTTTAGTTAACTACTGTAAATAATAACGTGTCTAAGTTTTAACAAAAGCCAAAATTTATTAAGAAGGCATGTATGAAAAGATTGATGGATGTGAATGAAGCGAAAGAAGTGTGCAAGGATCGTAGCAGGTGGCGATCCACGATCCAAGATCCACAGTCTCTGTCTACCCCCATGGGAAACAGGCGTGAGTGTATGTATGTAGCTAATCCATATACCTAATCCTAATTGATATTGATTTATAATTGAAAAAGTGAGTTTTTTTTTTGGTTTCATGTTTACATATAAACGTAAAGAAAAGTGCCTTTTATCCAGAGAAAAAATACTAAAATCAAAAATCAAACCAAATACCAACTAATTACCAAAGTACTTTCAATAAAACCGCGCTAGTATCCGTTAAAAAGTCTTTTATTCATGTCTAGTGAGCGCGTAAGCTTGAGAAGTGAATAAGAAAAAATACTGTTTTCGAGATATAAAACAGTGACCACAGACGACACTTAAAGAGAAACATGTATGGAAACCTAATGTCCCCCTAGCCTGACCACCGAAACGCGATACGATATAGCGATTATTCAATTTTGCTTGTCAAAAAACAATAAATTTTGACAGTTGAGTGTCAATAAAACGCTGTATCACAAGATACACAGTGGCGGTCACATGCTAAAGACACCAGACGATTTTCATACAAACGAGGTAACTTTGAAGCCTTGGTTCTCCACCAAAGATTGACCCTAGCTGTGATCTGATAATGGCTATCCTATCGAAGGAGTATATGGAGGACATTCAGATAGCTATACACACTCAAAAGATCTGATCAGCATTTTAAGAGACATAAGAATATGTTTAAAAATACCGCGAAATTAGCATAAAAATGTATGAAAATCCTGAACCTGAAAACTCTGATCCTTATTTCTTTTAGAATGCGATCAGATGAGTTGGGTGTGTATAGCGATCTGAATCTCCTCCAATCAGTCCCTGGATGGCCATCATCATATCGCAGCTAGGTCAATCCTTGGCAGAGAACAAAGGCATCAAATTTACCTCGTTTGTATCAAAATCAACTGGTGTCTATAATCATCAGTTCTTCTCAATATTTATAAAAAATATCTCCATCTTTATAATATTGAACCAATAACTGGCTAACTGCTAAAAGTATTACTTAAAAAAACACTTTCATAAAAATATGATTGGAATGTCATTCTACTTTATAGATCAGCCTTAAGTGTGTTTATTTATAGTACGTTATGGCTTCTGGCCACCAATAACCTATCACGAGGGTACATAAACCATGGGTAATGAAAAGACTATACTTCTCCTGAAGGCAAACTATTAAAATAATTTGCGATCAAAATATTTGGTGTTTTATTTACTACAACTTTTGCAACACTAGTAAGTTGGGAGTAAGAAAGAAAGAGAAAGAAAGAAAAAACATTTATTTCGAAAGTAGGTAGTCGAGCTTGGTGTAGAAACTACAAGAAACGCAGATAAAGAATGGCATTGGAAATTTCGATTAACCGCGGTCGCCACTATAAGTATGAGTGAGAGACCGATATAGGTTTGGTGATATGGTGTGCGACGTGCGAGAAGTGAACATGTACCAATGCCATTTTCAATCCCACACGGTTAACCGAAATGGCCTGTCCCACTCTTTATCTGCGCGGGTTGTACACTATTTTTGAGCAGTAGTGTTCCAACATCTGCCGTTTTTAAGTCCCCATATTGCTGCGGCATAGGCCTTCCTTATGGATGGATAAGGAGGATGGGCTAAAACCCACCACGCGGGCCCAATGCGAATTGGTGGGAGTTAACGACTGTGAATGCAGCCGGGACCAAAGGATTAACGTGCCTTCTGTGGCCCGAAGAAGCTTAGATAATACATTTTTGATCACCCATCTATGATTGACCCTTGCGAAATTTGCTTGTCCTCCGAAGGCCAGGTGCTAAACCACTGCGCCACCGAGCTCCTACAGAGCTCGGTGCAGTAAAAAGAGTGAATTTTTTGGTAATGAACTATTTCTTAACTGTTTTAAAGCGCCAAGTGATATTCTTTATTCGTCTGAATAAACTATCTGCTTTAGTCAGCTTCATGACATATTTTTCTGGTGTAAAAGTTCTGCCAAATTCTTTTGATTTAAACTTATTATTATAATTAATATACCTAACACAAGATTATTTTAGAAAATTTTACTTATTGATTATAATATCACAGTCTAAACCATCATGAGCGGAGTATTTCTTGCTATAAATAAACAGATTGAACACACTCAAGTTTTGCTTGGGTTCGTTTGTAAACTTGTTTAAATTTTAAATTTTTGTTTTTAGAAATTTTGTTAATGCTTTTTTTTTAGTAATTCGAGGATGACGTTTTTGGCTTTACTCTTAGTAAATATCATGTAGTAATTTAAGTATTTTTAAGCTGTTGTCAACCCAAATATCTTAAAATAAAATAAATAAAAACAATATTTTTCCTTATGCAACGAGGAAGGAGAGCATTTTTCCATTTTCTATTACGCTACATTACTGTGGAGGTCGGTGACAAAATTTATGACAATCATTTGTTTAATTTATGGCATCGACGAGAGATGGTGTTGAACGGTGGGGTGATTTACCCCACGTTGGTAGCGTCTTGGATTAGGTGCAGTTGTTTTATTATTTAAGTAAGTAAATACATGTTTTTTTTAAGTTTCAAGTTAAAAGTATTGTTACACGTTGTTATTTTTTCAGTGCAGTGTGTCAGTTAGAATAAAAAAAAATGAGGTGCATATTCTTTATATTCTAACTGACACACGACGAATAGGAGAAATCCGACTGTAAAGTCCGCAAGTTGACTATTTTATTCGTACAATATAAAATTCAAATAAAATCAGACTGAATTTATATAGTAAAAATAACTTTCATAATTAGCTCGTTTGTATGGAAAACCATAATTATATTGGCTATTTTCTTTTGAGCAGAATAATTATATTTGGTGAAAAAAACACACTGAATTATTTTGATGTGGCAAGTGCTAGCAAACTGTGCCTTGTACCTTATTATTATCATCATCATCCTCCTGCCCTAATCCCAATTTATTTATAGTGTTCTACACAAAATAAAATTTTGAGCTCGTAGAACGACCACTATTGGGGTCAGCGCAGCATGTAATTCATACTGCATTAGGTTTTGGCAAAGTTTTACGGTCGGCCGCCTGCCTGACACCAACCCTCCTCGGGAATGCTGTTGTTGACAGTTTCCTCGCTGCCATTCGAGTGACCCTTTGTGCGATGGTCTGTACCGGGTCCCTAAAAACTTCCCTCTATCGCCTTCTACGATACCCACGGGATGAGATGGGACAGTCCTATTCTTATATCATCATCATGATAATTAATAATATCAGCCGCACGACACCCACTGCTGGGTATGGCCATCCCCAAGGATCTTCACGACGATCGGTCCTGCGTTGCCCGCATCCAGCGGCGCACCGCGACCTTCACTAGATCGTCGGTCCACCTTATCGGGGGCCTACCCACAGAGCGTCGTCCGGTGCGCGGTCGCCATTCCAGACGCCATGCCCCAACGGGCCATCGGTTCTCCTCGCTATGTATCCAGCCCACTGCCACTTCAGCTGAGTTGAGCCTTGCACCTAAACTATACCATACCGCTTACAATACTTACAGTTTATCTCAAACACCCAGCCGTGATACAAATTCAATTTCCCAACCGAAGCCTTCCCAAAATGTCTTGCGCTCAAAAATTCGGGAGGGCGCACGGGGAGTAAATTGGACGCAGAAGACGCATTCAAACTGGAAAACATTTCAATGCCGATATAAGAAAGCGGGGTATTATTAACGGAGATATATCTATGCATAAACAGACGGTACACGTTAACTTGTCGGTACACTGCAAGCTAATGCTGAGCTATATCTGGCGTTATTAAATAAAAATAATAGTTGTTGTTGGAGGGAATGAGAACTGGCTGGTACTGGCAAGCAAGTGTCATGCATGATAAATGCTACATTGTCTGCTGTCACTACTTGTTGTATATGACGGAGTCAGGATAAGGTTATTCACCGCCGAGCACGAAATAATAGTTTATTTACAATACACAACCTCTATTCTTACAATCAACATCGAGTTAGCTCAAAATAACGGATGATCGAACAGATTCACACGGATTCAAGTCGGTAAACGCGGCAAGTTCGACACAGCGAGGTGAACTCAAATGAACGACCGTTCACTACGGCTGCCGGTAACAGAATGTACCCCCGACTACCCGAAACTAGCGTTCTTTACATTTCCCCCCTCCGGAAACGTCAAGACTGTCAACTGTCAAACTGACAAACATCAAACCTGTCACCTGTCACACGTCCTGCACAGACCACACACTCGCTGTATCGACCTAAAGCCTCGATTACATACGCCGATTTAGCTTCCTTACTGGGGATCAAATCTTAGGAACCCAAATTGGATGTAGTGATCACACTATGCCCCAATTAGGACATGATTTCACTGATTAGGGTTGTCACCAGTACTTGACAATAACATTATTGTACATAGATTAAACAATGAGTTTTCACTATTAACGGAAATGTAAAAGTAGGTTTTGATGAGTCCTCTGATAGGAAATGGTTTGATGATGAAGCCGGACGGAAAAAGGCCACTAGAACTCTGTAATAAAAAAGATGGCGGTCAACTTTATTGTTTGTGGGCCGATTTCGATGAAATTCGGTTTTTGTACTATTTTAACAAGAAAATAACAACACAATTTTTCAAATACTAAAAATCTAAGATGGCGGTCAACTTTTTTGTTTTTGGGCCGATTTCGATAAAACTCGGTTTTTGGTCCTATTTTGTCAGGAAAATAACAACGCAATATTGAAAATATTAAGAAATCCAAGATGGCGGCCAACATTTTTTTTATGGGCCGATTTCGATGAAACTCGGTTTTTGGTACTATTTTAACAAGAAAATAACAACACAATTTTTTAAATACTAAAAATCCAAGATGGCGGTCAACTTTTTTGTTTTTGGGCCGATTTCGATTAAACTCGGTTTTTGGTCGTATTTTGACAAGAAAATAACAACGCAATATTGAAAATATTAAGAAATCCAAGATGGCGGCCAACATTTTTTTTGTGGGCCGATTTCGATGAAACTCGGTTTTTGGTACTATATTAACAAGAAAATAACAACACAATTTTTTAAATACTAAAAATCCAAGATGGCGGTCAACTTTTTTGTTTTTGGGCCAATTTTGATAAAACTCGGTTTTTGGTCCTATTTTGACAAGAAAATAACAACGCAATGTTAAAAATATTCAAAAATTCAAGATGACGGCTAACGTTTTTGCTATTGGGGCGATTTCGATTAAACTCGGTCGTTGGTACTATTTTGACAAGAAAATAACAAGGCAATGTTAAAAATATTAAAAATTCAAGATGGTGGCCTATTTTTTTGTTCGTGGTCCGATTTTACTAAAACTTGGGTTTTGGTACTAACTACTTATAAAAAGTAACAATAATCATCATCATCTAAATCGAAAAATTGAGAAATCGGCCCATAAATAAAAAAGATGGCCGCCATCTTGGATTTTTATTATTTGAAAAATTGAGTTGTTATTTTCTTGCCAAAATAGTAGCAAAAACTGAGTTTCTTTGAAATCGGCCCATAAACAAAAAAGTTGGCCGCACTCTTGGATTTTTATATTTGAAAAATTGTGTTGTCATTTTCTTGTCAACATAGTAGCGAAAACTGAGTTTCATCGAAATCGGCCCACAAACAAAAAAGATGGTCGCCATCTTGGATTTTTAGTATTTGAAAAATTGTGTTGTTATTTTCTTGTCAAAATAGTAGCAAAAACTGAGTTTCATCGAAATCAGCCCACAAACAAAAAAGATGGCCGCCATCTTGGATTTTTATTATTTGAAAAATTGAGTTGTTATTTTCTTGCCAAAATAGGACCAAAAACCGAGTTTTATCAAAATCGGCCCAAAAACAAAAAGTTGACCGCCATCTTGGATTTTTATATTTAAAAAATTGTGTTGTTATTTTCTTGTTAATATAGTACCAAAAACCGAGTTTCATCGAAATCGGCCCACAAACAAAAAAGATGGTCGCCATCTTGGATTTTTAGTATTTGAAAAATTGTGTTGTTATTTTCTTGTCAAAATAGTAGCAAAAACTGATTTTCTTCGAAATCAGCCCACAAACAAAAAAGATGGCCACCATCTTGGATTTTTATTATTTGAAAAAATTAGTTGTTATTTTCTTGCCAAAATAGTACCAAAAACCGAGTTTCATCGAAATCAGGCCAAAAACAAAAAAGTTGGCCCCCATCTTGAATTTTTGGTACGCACTCAAATGGTAGTGGTGGTGGTAATGCAATGTAAATTATTGACAAGCCATGCTTGATCATCTAGGGGTTACTTATAATGTGATATAGGTACCGGCATAAATAACTTGGTAAAACAAAGATGAGACAAAAGATGCACCGAGTTTAGTGTTTGTAGCTGCTGCGCATCTTTTGTCTTGCTAAATTACGTGCCCGTAATAATACACCCGCAGAAATGCAAACTAAAGAAAAAAATATGACTGAAGACTTGGCTGCATGATCAAAGTTTCATTTGCCTTACCTATATAACCTTGGCTAGGGAGGCAACCCTTAAATTCCCCAACTAGGATCCAATTCGGGGCATCGTTTCCAATCTGAAATTGGATCCCCAGTAAGGAAGCTAAATCGGCGTATGTAATTGAGGCTTTACCCAAGTGAGCCACTTGACGTTTCCGACTTGATAGTTACGACTAAACTCAATAGATGGCGCTAGAGGTGCCAATAATCTTGAGCAGCACAGTGCTCACGCTCCGACATATATACCTACCTACACGCTGAAATTTTAATCATTTGGTTCCTGCAGTGTGGTGGTTCCACTCATTGATTACAAGCAACTTTTACTATAAGGTGCTATGGAGCCAATTTTGATATCACGAAAACAAATCAGTTTCACGATTACGAGAACATCACCTGCACGACTTTAATGTAATGGAACAGCTGATTTTTTTCGCGACATCAAAGTTGGCCCCTTAGTAAAAGTTGCTTGTAATCATGAGTGGAACCACCCCATTGTGGAAACAAATGCTTATACGCTGTATGTGTCTTATAAAGATGTCTGAACCAAGAAGCTGTTTATGGAATTAGCTAGTATTTGGGCGGCTTATTCTCATTGGCCCCCACTGAGTAATATCGGGAAAAAAACATTGAAAAACCAATCCCACCTTCAATATGTAAGAAAGTAGTTTTATGAACTTACCAAAGGCACTGATATAAATTCACTCTTAATATAAACAGTTTGATTAAGGGAACATAACTTATTTGCATTTACACATCAATTTTACATCAATCTAGATTCTAAAACATAATTAACACTTCTGCAATCAATATAAGTTTACTTTATGTTCAGTAGTAAAATCAATCCCTTTGAGCCTGATTCTTACATTTCAGTTCCATCAAAGTTCCGGCACGGTACCGCCACCGTGATAATTATTATGTCATACATTCTCGATGAACACGCGTTCTCTGACACTGAGAGTAGGGATGGGCGAATGAATTAAATATATCGATATATATCGTATCGATATTTTTAAAATATATCTAAATATATCGATGTATAATGATAAAAAAATATCGATATATCGATATTTATCGATATTTTTGCCCAAGAATTGGCTTGGCTATACAAAAGGTTTCAAAATAAGTAAAATTAACATTAAATGCACAAGCAAGTTTTATTATTATTTTATGGCTAGGCCTAGCCATAAGGTACATTTCGTGTCGACGGTAAAAAAATCGCGCGTTGAAAAATCGCTCGTGTTAACGAGCACTAATTCCTCAATAAAGCAAGTCTGTTCTCTAGAGAGCCATACTGCTGCCCTCACGTGTCAAAACATTAATTGGTTTAAGAAAATAGACTTAATAAATGGACTTGTGAAAGGGTCATGATTTCGACTATAGGTGCGGGCACATTTGTCAAACGCCACGTGTTAACACGCTGTATTTATATGGACGTGTTATAAGTGTGATCCTAGTGCATACATTTACTATGAAAACCGATGTCATCTGTCGGCTGTTTTTTGTTTTTAAGGCGAAGGAAATTAACACATGCAGCCTACTTATATAAAACTTTTTTTTGGTTGGATATAAGACATGATTAGATCTTTAAAAATATCGAATTTGATACGATTTTCATATTTGGAAATATCGATATATCGAGGAAAATAATATCGCGATATCGATATATCGAAAAAAAATCGACGATATATATCGAAAAAAAAAACAATATTTTGATATATCGATACTTTTTACCCAATCCTAACTGAGAGCACTGTCTCGTCACTGACACGGACAGGTATGTACGCTTTCATAGAAAGTGTGTGAAAGAATAATTATCACGGTTGCGGTACTGTGCCGGAACTGAGACTTCACTGACTGTGTAAATCAAGCTTTATTCTACTAAAGCAATGAAGTATAGCATTCGCATCGCTACCACTGTACGGTAAGCATAATGGATGTTTCCCCGTCCTTTGTTCCAGCCAAGAGATACAGTAGCGTTCACACACGAATGCGTCCTTTTTTAATCTGAGAGGATTTTTCTTTGGCAAAGGAATACGCCGTGTAGAGGAGATACGGTAAGGAGTTTCAATCAAACTTTGTTTATGGAGATTATCTTTTGAAAGAAAAGTTTACGCGAAAATAATATCATGCTTTTGTTTAATAAAGCTATTAAAGCTATGGTTGAGTTGACATACCGCCGCTATACAACGAAAACCAATTAAATCTATTTTTTTACGAAAATGACTTATGAATGCCAAAGTACTTAAAATTTTGTGCTCTATCGTCTGCGAAAACCCATTAATCGCTAAGTCCTATAGTTTCGCTTCTACTAATTAGATAACCAATTATTTCAAGCATTGCCAAGGTTTGTTTTCAAATACAAAATATTAAACAGAATAAACTTGACTTCTGACATATTTGTCTCCAATGATTGTCAGTTAACTGATAAAATTTGGTTTTTTTCAGAGACAGCTCAGGAATTATTCTATTTTTCCCTCAGTAACAACCATTTTCTAAGATTTATATCTCCATACTAGATTAAAATGATCAAATAAAAGCTATTAAAACAGTTTAATTTATTTTACCTGACGAATTCCATATTAACTAATACAATCTAATCAACTAAGAAAATATTGTATATCCAGATAATTGGTTTTCTCTGACATTTCTCAGACGATAATTTATTCACGAATGCATCCTAATCTACAGCGAAAAACGATTCCTTAATATCTTCGGATAATGACTAACGGTAATAATGATCTTGACTGACAGACAGACGGACGGTTGTCCGTCCATCTGTCTGTATCCCTTATATTGGGAACGTGTGGAGGTATACCTACTCAAATCTACAGTTCCTAGAAGCTGTGAAAAAATCAAAAAAGGATACGGCCGTTTTTGCCACAAAAACACATATTCAGACGCTTTCAAGGAAATCTATACTTTCCGTTGACCTAGAACTATGAAATTTGGAAAGTAATATCGTCTTATTCTACAAGTACCTACATGTATAAATCTGAAATCTATACATTTGTAGTTATATTTGCATAATCGGCAAAATCTCGGAAAAACTGCGAGACTCGATTCCTGAACTAATTATAATTATTTATTGTACGGAACCCTCAGTTGGCGGGTCTGAATCGCACTTGTCCGGTTTTTTATTAGGTGTTTTGTTTATACTGTCCTAATAATTAAAAATTTTAATTAAATCATTTTAATGTCACATTCTCAGTTTTACCTAACTAGAATATGAAAATGCTTAGTCATCCTACTAATATTATCCTACTAATACCTATATTATAAATGTGAAAGTTTGTGGGTTTGGATGTTTAGATGATTGTTCTTCAATCACGCAAAAACTACTGAACATTTTTGGTTGGAATTTGGAACACAGATAGTAGATAGCCTAGATTAATATTTTTTCCCAATAAATATTTTCCCGCGGGAATTTCGGGAGGTTCTTTCCAAGCAGGATTATCAAAGGTTTCAAAGGTACATTTTGTATTCAATTTTAGACGTCTAGCTCAATAATACTGGCTTTGCTTTAGTATGTCAGTCAGTCGGTCGGTCCGTCACTCGAAAGTCAGTTTTTCTTTTATTTACATTAATTTCTTGGTACCTGTTACTGGGATTTGAAGCGTGCTTTTATTGTTATTTGAACTAATCAAGGCAATTTGTAATTAATTAATTATTTCGAGCTATAAATTTGATAACAAATGAATGTACTAAAACGCTAATAAATTAGTTGCTTAACTTTTAGGTTCCTAAATTTTCTGCAGGGAAAACCAATTATCTTGATACATTTTCACTTGTAACTTCACAAGGGACAGCTGCATAGGTATATTTTTATCATGGTTAGTCTAAATTAACTAAAATTAAGAAGTAATTTCTCGGGATTTGTGGTATTCCTAATACTTTTGAATTTATAGACATTTATCATTTCTCAGGGAAAACCAATTAAATAGGTGACCTTGTGACAATTATTGTAAATTTCATTACAAAGCAATAACCTTTTTAAATCTCAAAAGATAAGTTTAAATAGAGCATTTACCAATGTACTAATGCTATGAACTAATACTAACAATATAATACTACAAAGGGTATTTTCAACCCCATAAACATTGTAATCGCGATATCTCCGTTTGCACTTTTTATGATTTAATTGGTTTTCGTTGTATAACGGCGATACTATTCTTTACTATAATATACCTCAAACCCTAAATCGATGTAAATATCGTGTATATTAGGTACTTACGGTGATTATACGATAGAAAAGAATTGAATGACTTAGAAACGGCATTAAGATTTTTGATAAAAAAAGTAAGTATTCAAAATTGCTACAAGTTTTATATAGAGCAAAAAAATGAAATTTCAACTGTCTAGAGATACAGCCTGGTGACAGACAGACAGACGGACAGCGGAGTCTTAGTAATACGAGTAGGGTCCCGTTTTTAACCTTTGGGTACGGAACCCTAAAAAGTATTGATATCGGCTGGCTGAATAGAGCTAATCCATTGAGATTGGCACCTTTTGGTGCGATTAAAAAAAAACTGTGCAATAATGAAATTTCACACATTTTTATTTCTGTAGAGCATTAAAGACTCGCTTTGTACTGAGTTTTTAGAGTGATTGTGATGAAATTAAAGCATAGTTGGAAGGAAAGATATTTTTTTTTACACGACTGCCCAAAAAGGAGTGTATATGTGTTCAGGGTTCATGTATGTTTGTGGGTATGTGAGTTTCTTTATTCCACCATAACTTCTAAATGGCTCAATGAATTTTGATGTATGGGGTATCGTTAGAATCCTTACATCATTCCGAGTGACAATGGCTATATTTTTTTTAAAGTCAACATGGCGACAGTACGACGCCATTTTCAAATGTGAAATATTTTTTTTTCTTTAACTATTACAAAAGGGGCATCGAATGAAAGGCCTTAATGAGCACATTTCAAATCTATATAATTTGTAACTAAAATGTGTGAAATAAAAAGAAATAAATTTAAAAAAATATATTAAAAGCACGACTGCCCTGCCTGCTTTTGAATTTTTCATATTTTCCTATAACTCTTTTGTGACTTTTTTAGCTGACAAGAAGAACAAGCGCAATAAGCTTAATAGTGCGATTAAATTGAAAATAGACAGTGATCTGCTGCAACTTGACTTGAGATGTATGGCAAAGAGAAAAAACATGTAACCTTTATGGCATACCTGCTATTTTGAAAAAAATCGGAAATTCTTCGCAACTGATAAAACTAAGTGACAATCGATAGGAAACATCAACTAGTTAAACACAAAATATAGATTGTCATATTGTCGTAATATGTATACTTTCGGAGATATATGAAGATTGATTTTTCTTTCTATCAACATTAAATTTTTAAGTCCCAATATCTCCGAAAGTATACATTTAAGGACAATTTGACAACCAATTCATGTTTATTTTGACGTTTTCTATCGATTAAAACTAGTTTCATCAGTTGCGATGAATTTCCGATTTTTTTTAAATAGGTATACCAGGCCTAATACTAAAACGTTACATGCCGTTTTACAGATTAAATACGTCGTTTTGCACCTTGTGGTGCGCTGTGAAATTAATCACTTTAGTTGTACATTGTTAAATTTATTAATCGCATTATATTTAATTATTTACAGGAGTATATGTAAGTTAAAGGTATAAGGTAACCGCCGCACAGTTCCGGTTAAGAATAGGACTGTCCCATCTCATCCCGTGGGTATCGTAGAAGGCGATAGAGGGAAGTTTTAGGGACCCGGTGCAGACCATCGCACAAAGGGTCACTCGAATGGCAGTGAGGAAACTGTCAACAACAGCATTCCCATTGGTGTCAGGCAGGCGGCTGACCGTAAAACTTTGCCAAAACCTAATGCAGTATGGTATTACATGCTGCGCCGACCCGACCCCAATAGTGGTCGTTCTACGAGCGCAAAATTTTATTTTGTTTAGAGCACTACAAATAAATTGGGATAAGGACAGGAGGATGATGATGTAAGTTAAAGGTATCTAAGGCTCAATGAAAACTGTGTGTCAGACAGATCCATAATGTAATTAATTATTGCAAAATAATTTCAATCAAATGGAAATATGCACTTATTTACTGATGTTAACTTAAGAAGAGATTAATGGTATTAGATTTTATTATGAGTATTATAAAAAATAATGAACTACACTAAAAGAAGCCTAAAAGCTTTATCTTTTTATGCAAATTTTTAAATAATCAATAAATAAATCGTGTTTTCAATGCTGGAGCTAAAATATTTTAAATTAATCTTGTTGTTATTTTACAAACAGCTCCTATGAATAAAATAAAAAAGGTAATTGTGAATAGGCATTTTTTAAAGTTATCTGTCTGATTATTACCTCGCGACAATAATTTAATTTAAATTAATTATTAAAAAACACTTGCCATTGACCAATAAAAATAATACACTTCTCTGGTATCCGAACGCGTAGACTCCCGTCGGCAAATTCAAAGGACGTAGCCGACGGCAGCGCTTTGATCTCGCCGTCCGTCGTTGGTGCAACCACATAATAAATAATAGTAATGCAGCTTTGATGTACCGGTGACAGTTCTACAGCCCAATTATTTTTAAAAATTACAGCTTTCCCTGTAAATAAACTGAACATTGAGGTGATTATAATAATAATTTATAGAAATTAAAGGCATGACAGAAAAATTGCTTAATAAGGAAAGATTAACTCACATAGTTAATCTTTCCTTAAGATAAACTCACATAGTTAATCTTTCCTTAGTAAGCAATTTTTCTGTGTCCATAAAGGGTTATATCAAATTAAACCACAATTAAATTTATATCACAATAATTTGACTATTTTTTTATTTTATGTTACATAAATAACCTCTCAAAAAAAGAAACATTTGTATAAGAATTATTTCGCTAGCATGAAAACTGCCCGAGATATCACAGTTTGAACTTGTCCACCCAACTTTGAAGGGTCATAAAACAAATGATACGCAATATATAAAACCAAGAGGTATACAAGCTACTCCAAAAGTTTGATATGTTTACGATTTTTATTAGTATTTCGTTATTTTATTCATAAGTCAACATCCCTATAGTCTTTCTTGTTAATTATCATTTACTTTAAATAAATCAAACTTTTTTATTTCATAAAACGTGACCGTAATATAAAATAACGTGCGAGTTCATTTTTGAGAGCGATCCAAGTATTCTTTGTGAAAACCCTTTAATTCTTATAATAAAAAAGTGGTTTTAATTGTGATGATTGTTGATGACGTATTCTTCCTTTTTAGACTATAAATACAAAACTAGTCTTCCATCTATCCGAATAAATCAATTAGAAAAAGGTTTTCACTTTCAATTACTTATGTTCTGTATATTTCCACCATTTGCTTGCAGACTTTCAAAGTTACATTATCTATTTCAGAGAATATTATGAATACGAATTTCACGAACTTAAATTGAAAGTATTGCTAAGTTCATTTCTGCATGTTTCCACTCTTAATTCTAATAAGATTCGGGTAAAAATTCTCATGTTCAAAATTAACCCATGACTATTCTCAGTCCCTCTATTCTAATGGTCAACTTTCTATACGTTTGAACGCTACGCTTACTTTGAGTAATAGACAATTTAAACTTATTCAAATCTGTGTATTTGTATAAAATTTTATATTTTACTGCTTATTTTAGAGCTTTATACAGTAAACGTAGTGTTTCAACGAATACAATGTTAGCAGATAAGTTTGTTAGCCGAGAGCACAAAATATAAAAACGTATTTCGAAAATACTTTCGTCATTTGTTTTGCTACACTACGAAGTACAATACAGACTGAGTTTTTTTTTGTTCTGTGATACTAGCAAGAAGAACAATAAGAATACCAGAAGATTTTTGTTGCCTCTGTGCTGTGCTTGGGTTTGGAACGAGACTGCCGTACGTTATGCCAGCGGTTCTACTATTAACTTTTCATTTTACACTTCTATCTGTGTTTTAACACCTTTGTTATCTACCTATCTCTGTCAAGTGTCCCGTTTCCCAGTGCCCCAATTCCTCGCATACCAGGGCAGCAACTGGGGTGAAAGTTCAGCGCTGGTCAAGGTGAGCGGCGCCATTAGCAGGCGCACTTAGAACAACTCCGTGCGGCGTCTTAAGATCTCTGCGAGCTCATGCGGTCTTGGTACTTGGGGTGTTGATTTCAAATACCTAGTGGTTCCAAATATATTATTAAGCTGTTATTTTTTCACTAGTCCATTAATTGTCATCGCTACAAAATGTTAAAAAAATCTGGCACTTTTCATAATTTCTAACGAAGTATTACATTTCGTCAGTTTTCATACATTCTCACTCAATGTCGGTCATAACTTTCGAGATAATTGGGTTACAGTCAAAGGCGTTTTGATGATTTTTCAGTACATTATATTAAATAGAATTTGCAATTTAATACTAATAAGAAGAACCTAGTGGTCCCAAATAAATGGTAAAACTGTTAATTTTTCATTGGTCCATTATTTGTCATCATGCTCGCTACAAATGTAAAAAAAAAACTGACACTTTTCATAATCTCTAATAAGCATGACTAGGTGTATAGTTATTTAGATTTCAGCTTGTATGTTGATTGATTGTATTTGTAATAATACTTATTATACTTATTTAGATGCAGTCTTTATTCGTTCCGCTGGAATTCAATATTTTGCTCGATTCAATAACATAATACTCTCTTTTCCAATAAGAATCCAATTAAAAAGTTCGTTTGTAATTATCCACATGTATTCAGCAAGTATGAAGCATATACTATACTGTATTAGGTATAGGTTATATATAATTCTATTCTCTAGCAGATTGGCTTAGTTGGCTTCATAAAGATCTTATAAGAAGCTAAGCCAACATTAACTAGAGAATTACAGAGTAACTTTAAAATATTCAGACTTACTATATTGTGGTTACTACAAATAAAAATGTCTCTTGGCTTTTCACACCAAACTGGGGATCGAACAATATAAAATAATAGAATTACATGCCATAAAATAATTTTCACCTTTTTAAGCACAAAACATAAAGCCTGTGTGTAAAAATCAGTATCAATTTATAAGGAAGAAAAAACATAATATTTTTTGTAAAAAAAATCCCAGTTACGAAAACAAGCAAAATATTATTACACATAAAGTTCAGTATAATTAACCAGCTGAAGATATTAGCAAGTGTCAAGAGCACCGGTCGCAGTGTACCAAGTTGGCTAAGTAATAAGATAATGAAGAGCGCCCGGGGTCGGGGTACGAATTAAAACGAGCCAGCCGTGAGCGTTGTCGCAGCAGGACCCAGGAGCAGAGGTGAGGTGTTACGTCATTAATTTTTCTGCTGCCAAAATGTTGATTTTATCAATTATTGCGTAAAGAGAAGTAATCTCATAAAATTGCATTTTTATTGTTATTTATAAATTGCACATAAAATAAAAATCGGCAACATAGCGACGATTCAAATATAATTTTATCTTAAATATAAAATCGTAAACTGAATGACTGACTGACTGACTGATCTATCAACGCACAGCCCAAACCGCTGGACCTAGAGACTTGAAATTTTGCACACAGATACCTTATACAGTGTAGGCATCCACTAAGGAAAATTTTTTGAAAATTCCATCCCTAAGGGGATGAAATAAGGGATGAAAGTTTGTATGAAAGTCCCTCAGTTTTGAAGCTAGGAACTTCAAATTTTGTGATTAGGCTGACGATTGAAAATGATTAAATATGAGTATTACCGTTTTTCAAAATTCTGCCCCCGAAGAGGTCAAAAGGGGGATGAAGTTGTGTATTGAAAAAAATGCTTCATTTTCAAAGTAAAAATCGCTAAATTTATAATTTAGGCTTATGGATGGAAATCTAACGCAACGTATATAATTTTTTTAGGATTTCAACCCCAAAGGGGATGAAATGGGGGTGAAAAGGGGTAAAAACCTAAAAATAGATATGGATGTCGTTATCGGGGTTTTCTGGGATGACGATTGCAAAAATGACATTTATTTTGAAGTCCAACCACAGTGGACATGATTTAACCCCTAAAGGGGTGAAAAAGGGGTTCAAATTTTGTATGAAAAAATAATATAAAAACGTGGGGCGCATTTTATAAAATTTATCATCCATGTAGTCTTTAGCATGCGCCCCACGTTTTTAGGTTTAAATTTTCTGTAGGTATAAATATTATAGTGTTATAAATATTTACAGAAGAATTAATTTTTTACTTTTTAGTCTACTTTTACTAGACCGTTTTAATTTTTTTAGTCCGATTTTTTGTTGTAATAATTTAGTCCGTTTTAAAAACGTGTTTTTAAAAAAGTTTTTTTTCAGTAAATTTTTATTTTCTGCTTTTTAGTTAACGAGCTAAGACCAAAAATATACCATCTCCTATCGGAGCACTCGTCAAGATGATTCAAACGAGCCCAAACTCGATGGGGTTGCATGGTTTTATTACAGAGTCCCAGTGGCCTTCTTCCGGCTCCATCATCAGACCCTGGAAACTATTTCCCAATAAAGTACTCGTCAAGACGATTCAAATGAGTCCAAACTCGATGGGGTAACATGGTTTTATTAAAGAGTTCCTGTGTTCTTCTTCCGGCTCCATCATCAGACCCTAGAAACTATTTCCCAACAAAGAACTCGTCAAGATGATTCAAATGAGCCCAAACTCGATGGAGTTGCATGGTTTTATTATAGTGTTCCTATGGCTTTCCTCCGGCTCCATCATCAGATCCTCGGAAACTATTTCCTAATAAAGTACTCGTCAAGATAATTCAAACGAGCCCAATCTCGATGGAATAGCGTAGTTTTATTAAAGAGTTCCTGTGTCCTTCTTCCGGCTCCATCATCAGACCCTGGAAACTATTTCTTAACAAAGAACTCGTCAAGACGATTCAAACGAGCCCAAATTTGATGGGGTTGCATGGTTCCAATATTGAGTTCCTATGGCATAGCCTTCCAGCTTCATCATCAGACCCTGGACTTAATTTCCCATTAGAGTAATCGTCAAGACGATTCTAATGAGTCCAACCACGATGGGGTTGTATGGTTTCTTCATAGAGTTCCTGTGGCCTTCTTCCGGCTTCATCATCAGATCAGCTCAATGACACCATAATATTGAATTGCCTTCTACTCTGACCTATGTTCAAAGTTTCAAGTCTCTAGCTCATCGGGAAGCTAATATAAAATTGTTCGCAAACTTTGTGGAGAAACAAACAAACAAACACACAAACGAGAAAGCAACCTAATAAAAACGTGTTAAAATAGACATTAGGTACAATTTTAAACTTCGTAGGAGCACGTCTAAAAATAAATAGGCAAACATTTATTTTGTGATTTTGAAAATCAACCCCTTAGAGGGTAAGTGGGGTAAACATAAAAATCGATATGGATGTCGCTCAAGAACGACATCCACATGTTTTATGGGATGGTGATTGCGAAAATGAGATAATGAGATTTATTTTGAAGTCCAACGCGGTGGACATGACACATCATGGACCTGGACCTGGACATGCTCATCCAGGGAACGGGAACGGGAACGGGCACGGGCACGAGAACGGAATGGGAACGGAACGGGAACAGAACGGGAACGGAACGGGAACGGAACGGGAACGGGAACGGGAACGGGAACGGAACGGGAACGGAACGGGAACGGAACGGGAACGGAACGGGAACGGAACGGGAACGGAACGGGAACGCAACGGGAACGCAACGGGAATGGAACGGGAACGGAACGGGAACGGAACGGGAACGGAACGGGAACGGAACGGGAACGGAACGGGAACGGAACGGGAACGGAACTGGAACGGAACGGGAACGGAACGGAACGGGAACGGGAACGGAACGGAACGGGAACGGAACGGGAACGGAACGGGAACGGAACGGGAACGGAACGGGAACGGAACGGGAACGTAACGGGAACGGAACGGGAACGGAACGGGAACGGAACGGAAACGGAACGGGAACGGAACGGGAACGGAATGGGAACGGAACGGGAACGGAACGGGAACGGAACCGGAACGGAACGGTAACGGGAACAGAACGAGAACGGAACGGGACGGGAACGGAACAGGAACGGGAACGAGAACAGAACGGGAACGGAACGGGGACGGGAATGGAACGGGAACGGAAACCGGAACCGGAACGGGAACGGGAAGCATAAAAATGACTGGTCGGAAGGTTCTCTAAGGATTTTCTCTAACATCCACGCGGACGAAGTCGCGGGCAGAAGCTAGTTATAATTATAAATTAACTTAAAAAAGCTATTAGACAAGTCAACGCTTGAATGGGAAGTGGTCATTGTAAGTACTTTGAGATTTTAACATTCACAATGCTATTTATAAATTATAATATTCAGAAGAATCATAAGTGATAGGTACTTTATTTATAGTAAATCGAATAGTAGGTAATTTTGAATTGATGATTCCTAAGATTGATGAAAATGATATCGATCATATTTTTTTATTTGTTTGATTGTTTGTTTAACCCAATATTATTTTATTATATTTAATACCTATTCGTGTGAATAAATAAATACAATTCTGTCCACTCTTGAAATATATTACATCAAATAAATGCTAAGTGCGCCAAAAATAAGAGAAATAGATCAAAATTATCAGCAAAAGTTTTTAGTTGAGTTTTACAAAATATAGGATTTATTGTTGTTGATTGAATTTTAGGGGTTTTAACACGTTTTTATTATTAATGTCACAAATGAAAGTAAACGCGTTAATATAGAGGTGCTGCCAGGGTGACGCACATCCTTCCCTTGTTTATTTAATGAGTGAATCGGAGAGACGTCCTCGTTATGACGTCACTACTTCTTGAACACTTCGTCAGAGAAAGATGGAAGATCTCGCTGCAGTATCCAGTACAGGTGAGAGAAGGACAGATGCATCAACTGGAAATGAATGAATAGATTTCCTTAAGAGCCTTGAATCGAAATAAAAGATATGCCAATGGCTCTGGAGTGCATTGACTTAAGAAGTTTGTGTAAGTTCAAAGTACTTTCTCGGTATTGAGTTCTGATGCAGCGATGACGTCACAGTTAATAGAAGTTGTATCCAAAGTAAATAAGTTTATAGAGTACTTACATAGTACAGTCGCGCTATGAAACGATTCGTCAGTTTTCATACATTATCAATTTATCAATCACTCAATGTTGGTTATAACTTTCGAGATAATTGGGTTACAGTCAGCTACAAAGGCATTTCGAAAAGATTTTCTAATACATTATAAATTGAACTTAAAATTTAATAGTTAACATTTCTTCGTAAAAGGTACATATATCAATAAGATATATTTTTTGGAAGACGTTATCATTTCTACTTTTTGAGATAAATAGCTGATACAGCTAATTTTGAAATAGCCTCTTCGCAATTTTCGAAATTTTCATACACTTGTCAGGGGTACAGAAAAGGACATTGGACAGCTTTCTTCTACAAAAAAAGTAATGCTCCCGAGGGACAGCAAAAAATATTTTGCTGTCCCTCGGGAGCTAGTACAAAACTAAAATTCTAATAAAAAGATTAGGTACATTTTATTTTCTTTTAAATTTATGTTGATTTCGTTACCAACGTAAACCCATTTCACGATTTCTTTTTTAACATTCGTGGAGGCTTGCGCCGTATTCATAGTCAAGACCGACCAAATATCCAAAATCTTAATGGAATACCTATTGATATTTTTTTCAGCGGAATTTGATTGAAACTAAGAATTCCAATAAGTGCACAAATGTATTAAAACACGGTCAATCAGAATTGTCGACAATCGCTGATGTGTCGTGATGAATTTTGTAAGATTTATGCCTAATTTATGCCCTTAACTTATAAAAAATTGCCAGGTATTTCATTCATATATTACAGTTTAATGGTTCATAATTATTACAAGGCATATACTAAGAGACATTTTATTATTAAAATGATAATAATAGCTTCAAACAACATTAAATGTAAGTCTGACTATAGAAATCTTTTGTTTACCTACCAAGTAATCTTTCATAGAAACGTAATGTTGATTTTGCAAAATATTTGTAAGCAATAACTTTAAAAATGCAATTAGCTGTTTTCATTCAATAAATATTACATTGTACCTGTTTGTGCTACAGCACGAACAGCTATCAAAAAAAATAGGCACGTAAAATCATTCGATAGAGTAATTTTGTATGGGAAATTTGTACAGCGCCATCTACCGCTGAAAAGCAAAATAAGATTTCCCATGGAGTTACTGTTTCGAACTACTTTAACGCCCGTTTCTTTTTTCTCGATTGATGTTTGTGCTAAGGATACCGTTAGAAAAAAAAGGAAAATTCTAATCAAAAACAATATACTTGGGTAGTTTTCTTTGCTTAAAATGTTCTAACTGACTATAAGTAATGCTCCAGCGTTTTTCATTAGGCAACGATCACATTAGGCGGCGGACAGACGGCCGGATTATTGGATCCGACGGACGAACGAAAGACTTCGATCCCGTTGCCTTTTTTTCCTTTTTTTAGCTTTTTTTCGTCTCTCCCACCAGCCTGGGTCTGGAAAACCTTTTCCTCTTATTTATTGCTTATACGGAACCCGAATTGGATATTTGTGAGAGGTTGAGTTGTTTGCCAATGGAAAAATATTAGGTTTCCATTTTGTGTCTTATTGGTGCGTGTTGGAATAAATTCGAATCGAGAAAAATCTTACAGACATAACGAGATAGGTTTGAAAGTTTTTCCTAACATGTTACTAATTGTTTATCACAGTGATATAATTGGAAATGGAACAATAAAAATGTATTAAAAAATATATTCTAAGTTACAAAGCAAATCAGTTGATTTTTGTTTCAACTTAGCACACAATTAATGTCAATAATCAATTTATCGGGTTTGTACTAAAATGCCACTTATGTTATTTCGTTTACAGTACCTTCATGTGATGGCAAGACATAAGTGGGTGTCTCATTAGTGCTAGAGAAGAGAGGGGATAAAAACAGACATGGATTAAAAACCCAGTTGCTAATTAAAAGATTTTTCGCGTATAAGTTTTTAGTCTGCTCAAAAAAGTGTTGCCAGCGGCAGCGTGCGTAATTAATGGAGTTGCAATAAGTTGTATGTGGATGAAAAAGCTTGTATGATTTTTAATTAAAAAAATATTTTTTTTATCAAAATGTTTACTACTAGCTTGTAAACTGAATCAGACTGCAAACTGTTTTCTATCTGATGTTTTTTAATACTGATTATTTCTTATATGATTCTAATATTATTACTTATAAGAAAACTATGTCTTATATTCTTATTGATGTAATTATCTCCTAGATAATTTTGGTAGCGAGCAGTACTTCAAGATAAAGAATGGGCATAGGTTAACTTCGTGTTTTTGCTTTTCTTAGAAATGACGTTGACATTTATTCCATTGCAATAAAGTGGAAATTGTAAATGACTTTTAGAGCCAAACTACTTTATGTTAATTGTCTTTGTTATGTTAGACGATCATTTCCGATGTTTCCCGATGCCCATTCTTTATATGGAAGTACTGTAAACAAGATATTTAGTAAACATGATTATGAAAGTTACGACTGAAGCGGCCCTAATGAAATTGACATCGCGGCACACCCGTACCTAATTTAAAACTCCAAAACACATTACACGCGGCAGAAATTTCCGAAAAACTTATCAGCAGAAGCCACTGTACAATCCATCATCATTACCCCAAAACTCCTCTGCCAAAATTCAATAAAAAAAAACTTTCTTTCACCCCATCTAGCGGTGGCGGCGAGAACCTCGTTGGATCTCACCCCCCGCAGGGTGGCGCCACCCCACGCCGTATCCCTTTTTTCTTCCCTCCACACCCTTATCCGTACCTGGCCTTTCTTTATCCGTAGTTGGAACTTTTACTTTACACCCGTCCTTTTCACTCTTTACCATAAGCGAGAGCGTAAAGCCGTTGCGCTACCTCCATCCCTGTCTGTCGCAAAGAAAAAAATCTGTTTATAAAAATGAGAGTGTAGATGGGACAGACTTCTATTGGACGTATTGTGGGGTAATGTTTCATATGCGAGGGGTGTTTTTTGTACACGCGTTCGGATTGAAAAAAAAATTGCACCCCAGTAAAAGCCGAATTTCTTTTAGATACCTACAGATATATTCGTTTTCCAATTTCGATAACAAAGCTCATTTTTGTTCGGTTTTTCTTTGTGCTTTTTCCACGTCATAATTGTGTGGGTTTCGCATTAATTCGGTCTTGCTTTATAATTTAGAGACATGGGTATGGGATAAGAATGTTTACATGGTCCGATGGTTCTCAAAGAGTAATTTCTTCTGAAGATTTGGGCACTTTTAATTGGGGTCTTTTGGGCAAGTGGTTATTTACATTACCTTTTGGAAAACTAGGCTATTAATATTTAGATAGGTAGGTTAGGTACCTAAATAAATAAGGGTAGTTAACCGACTGATAATAAATTCAAATTCAAGGTATCAAAAATACTGAATATAGCGTACTGAAATACTAAGTGGGCGACAGACTGAGGGCGACAGACTGAGGGCGACTACAAAATATTGAAAATGAGCGACTTTAAAATACAAATCTGAGTTTCTAGTTATTCAGAACGATCAGTACAATAAGCGGTAATTTTTTTAACCTAACCTTTTTCTATTATCTCATATCCGTTATATGTAACCTACTTAGTATAATAGCCGGCCACTCATAATTTTATGTGACTCATTTAGGTAGAATGTTCACTGTTAACTTGTCCATCAGCCATTTTTGATTTCCCCACTGCTGGGGCTCAGGCCTTCCTTATGGGTGGATAAGGAGGACGGGCCATAACCCACCACGCGGGCCCAATGCGGATTGGTGGGTGTTAACGACTGCAAATGCAGCCGGGACCAACGGCTTAACGTGCCTTCCGAAGCACGGAGGAGCTCGAGATAATACATTTTTGGTCACCCATCCCATGACCGACCCTTGCGAACGTTGCTTAACTTCCGCAATCGCTGGGCCAGGCGCTAAACCACTGCGCCATCGAGCTCCTACTGTTAACTTAGATTATTTATTTCCCATATACCTATAGCTGCTCGTTTACGTATTTTTTGTAATTCACAACTTGTCGCCCGTTACTTAAGTTATTTTGTCGCAAACATAATTAGCCCATAGACTTACTAGTGGCTCCGTGAGCTGGTAGACCCCGCGCTAAAAAGTGGCTCAAGTTGTACATACACAAATAAAATTTCGCGATGAAGTTTTTCAAAAAACTGTCTCAACAGAAATGTATATCAAACCTGCTCACAAAATTTTACCAGGATCGGTTGAGAAATGCGACCTGTAGAGGAGAACAGACAGCGCCAGAATCCCAGACTGAAATATGTTTTTATTTATATATCTCCGTTATTAAAAAAAAACTGGCTTGACAAAAAAAATCTATACATATTTCAAGCTTGTTTACCAAATTTAACGAGAATCGGTTGAGAAATGAGACCTGTAGAGGAGAACAGCCAGCGCCGGAAAGCTGGACTAAAATATGTTTTTTTACATATCTCCACTATTATAAAAAATAGAAAAACCGGCTTTACAAAAAAATCTACACAATTTTCAAACCTGCTCACAAAATTTCACGAGAATCGGTTGAGAATTGCGACCTGTAGAGGAGAACAGCTGGAATATCGGACTGAAATATGACTTTTTAACATATCTCCGCCATTTTGAAAAATAAAAAAAAAACTGGTATGAAGGAAAAAATCTACATAATTTTCAAACCTGCTCACAAAATTTCACGAGAATCGGTTGAGAAATGCGACCTGTAGGTGAAAACAGACAGACATACGAAATAATTTTTGCCAAAGCTGAAGCAGAGACGCTTCGCTCGCACTGCTCGGTCTAATATTTAAGTATCTATCTACGGGCAGGCCGATTTTTTAAAATATTTTTTCTAGTACATTATTTATTGGGATATTAGTAATCGTGCGACTGAAATAAATACTGGCGGCTGTTAATGGGATACTTAAATACTAATCTGAGCAGCGCGAGCGGTTAATTATATTTGTGATAAAATAACTTAACTGGCGACAAATTGTGAATTACAAAAAATACGTAAACGGGCAGCCTCATGTGGGGAATAAAATAATCTAAGTTAACAGTGAAAATTCTAAGCGAGTCACAAAAAATATAATTTATAATATAAAAATAACATTATGAATGTTAAAAATTAACCTAAATAATTATACTATGAATAAAAGAAATAAGATTTTGTCATTTAGTTTTCGTGGCATATTGAATGACTCTTCGTCGCCGTGAAAAGTTTTTTTTAATACATTTTACGGGATGAAAGTTACCCTGACAACGTGTAGGTATGTAAAATTTGGAAAATGATGATCGAATCAGTAGTTAAGACGTGAAGGCGTAACAAACAAACAAACAAGTAGGTAAAGTGTTCGAGCAAAGTACTAATTATATTTTTTTAAATAAACAGAAAATAAATAATAATAATATTTAAAGAAAATGTAGTTCCCAGATTCCCTCGACAAGTATAGGCAAAGTTTTTTATTTATATTACTAAAAACACTTAAAAAACTTTCGCTTTCACAAAAAAAAACAAATATAAAAATAGTGTTAGATATTTTTCATATTAAAATTACGTCTTAAAATAACTTTAGTCTTGAAATAACGTATTTTTCTTTAAAACAATCGGAATAAATTATAAAAAATCACTAAAAAGAAAATAATAAATGACAATATTATCCAAACCCTCTTATTTCAGTTTTCAATATTCTGCAATTAGTTATACTGTTTCAACAAAGGATTACTTTATGAAAACAAATCCAAAACGTAGGACCTTTAACATTTTTTATTTTACATTTTTATTATTCTTTTAATTATGAAATATTTTTTTTGCTGCAAACCTTCTAACATCATGCTGTTACTAACCTGATAAGCTATTAAGTAGCTATTGCTTTTTTATTTTGCTAACTATTTTTTTTATGCACAACGGGGTAGTGCTTGCCCTTCACCTCACCTGTTGTTAAGTGACGATAAGGCCGAAGGTGGAAGCGCGCTACACCCGGAATCCTCATCACTGAGGAACTGGCTATCTAACCTCTAACTGCCGGAACACAACAACTTTTTGATCTCAGACTTAGGTAAGACGGTGGTAGCTAGCCAGGCGGACTTGAAATGAGCTCTACCACCAACCAAACCCAGTACAAATTGTACCCACCCTGGGATTCGAACCAAGGACCCCTGCGTCTTACACGGGTGGGCGAACCACTAGACCACAGAGGCGGTTTTCTAGTTATATTTTTTTTTCTGATAACTTTACCTCACCACAAACAAAAAATTCACAGATTTCGCAGTTCCCGCAAGAATTGCAAGCATTGAAAATGATAACAAAAATTTACGAAAAAACTAAATCAAATCAAAAGCAAAATCCTATAATTTTTCTAAGGTATACTAGGTAGGTACCTTTTTATTTTTACGATCGATTGTGCCACTTGGCTGCGCCTCGTGTCACAGAAGTGCCCCTGACTGCTTCGACGCGGCTGAAATATTATTAACCGATTAACAAAAATCTACTAATGCACTTCTCGTCTGCTTCCGCATCTTTCAATACCTTTACCATGACGATCGGTCAATAATCATAGAAACTACATCACTTTTTATATACCGAAATACTCGTTTTTCTACAATTCCAAATCTAAAGGGACCACCTACAGGTCACAATTACAAACCGATTTCCAAAAAAATTTCGCTATTTTGTAGGGGTAGGACATTTTTTATCATTTTTCTTAAGTCGGTTTTTTTCTCGAAATATTTACAATTTAGTAAACAAACACCCTCCAAAAAACCCGAATTTTTCGAAATTTCAAAAAAAGTTACCAGCCGATTTTCAAAATTCAAACGTTCACACGTGTCTCAATAAATTCCTCAACTTTTGGTACTATTCCCATCTCGATCCTCCTAAAATCCTCGGAACCATGACCGACCAATACGTCTCAGGCGATTTGCATTTGATAACCATTTTCAATGGTAAAACAATAAGGACCTTTTTCAAGTTGGCATGCTATAGTTCTTGCAACTCCCGAATGTGCGTCGGCTATGAATGTTGTTAGGCGTGCACATACACATTGTTTTAGTGTGCGTAATAGGAAAACGTGCAGACGCACACTAAAACAACTATAGAATAAATAAACAAATAAAACTAAACGTACAACTAGAAATAGATGGTTGCATATTAGAAAATCAAAACTTTGTCGAGCAAATTTTTAAAGAACAACGAACAAAACAACAAAGTTGGATAGACCAAATGTTTTATTTAGACAAAAAATATAATCCCAATGTATGTGACATCAAATGAACGACTGATCAAAAGTTGCTAGATGTAATTTTAAAATAGCAAATCATTACTAATCTTAATAGGCATAATTACAAATGAATCTAAACTATACAATGAGTCTAAACTAGTCTACTGGAACTTAGAAACCGTAGACCGTAGGTCACGAGATAGGTGCGAGGAGCGTAGTGACGAGCATGTTAGGTTGACATGAACACAGCGCGCGAGCCGAGCGAGCGAAGCGAGCGTGCCGCGGTAGCGGCCGGCGAAGCGCCAGAAAAAAATCTAGGTATTTCAAACTCAATTGGTGGATTTTGTTCGCCGGCTACTGAATCGGTGACTGGCACCGGCTACCGAATCAGGGAGCGGCGCGGCTATGCTATGGTGATGTGCGGCGGAGGCACAGGCAGAGGTTAACCCGCAATTATTTAACCTAATTCTTCTTCTTCTTCTCCCGCAATTCTTTTGACCTTAGAACGATTTAGTCAATAGTGTAATAAATAATTTAAACATTGATATTCCAGACATTGGTCAGTTGAACTTTTGGTCAAATGACCATTGTTATTTTAAACTTTTATTTTGTTCGTTGTTCTTTAAAAATATGCTCGACAAAGTTTAGGTTTTCTAATTTGCAACCAAATAGATTGAGTTAAAACTTTTTAACATGGTTTTTTACAAACACTAGTTTATTACTTTTATACAATATTAAAAAAGTATTTTCGCCAAAATTCTGTCTTCCACAGTAATTATTAAATGAAACTTTATAAAAATTACTATAATTTCACAAAACCCCGACCCTACTTGAGTAGTAACTAATCGAAATACAATGAACCAATTGAAACCACTTGACTCGTGTTATCGATTGAATAGCACCCTAATCGATTACATTATGATTATCGAATCGAATCGATTTATGGGGGCTAATATGGTATTGTTAACATCACAATATACGATTGTATAATATTTTGACATAGGACTTTTGAATGCATTTTTATGTAATTGCAAAACTTTTGTGAGGCCTTTTAAATATCGAAAGAGGAAGTTTTTAAAACTAACTTGATTAATATAAAGTTGCATACAAATTGAAATGAAATGAGTCTATACTCTAGTGTTGCAAAAACTTTTTTAAATGTGAGAAAAAAACGTGAAAAAAGATCATGAAAAATTTTTTTTCTCCTGGAGCATGTTTTTTTTTTTCAAGAGTACAGAAATCAAAATTATTAAGAAAGTTTCCGTTAAAGGTCAATATGTAAATACTTATGAGTTCTTAGAGTTTTCTGTTAATTTTTGAACCTACATTGCTTTTTTTGTTGAATAGTAGGTACCAAGTTTTCAACAGTTGGCAAAAGACACGCACGGTGAAATCTCCATCAGCTCCATCCAGTTTTTGATTTTTTTAATTAACTATGAACTTAAAGAAGAATAGAAATCTAATTTAATTATTTATTTGATTAAAATAAATATGTATTTTCCAAAGATTGTACTCTTAGTTTTTTTTTTTTTTTGAAAAAAACAATGTTAATTTTTTTCATGTTTTTTCATCGCCCGGAATACGAATGCACAATAGATTCTCTATTGTTGTCCGGACGCCAGTGACCGCTCGCTCAGGCGTTGATGAATTCAAACTTCAACACGTTTTAAAAACCCTTTACCAACCTTGTATCATAAACGACTATTTTGTTTTCATAAAGCTAGAAAATTATCTGAACAGTTCATCATCATTCTGAGTAAATTTTCGCCTGAAAACTATCCAGAAATTATGTCATAAAAAGCTTTATTGTACAATTTATTGTTAAATGTAAAACTAATTTGGATCCATCACTACAAATCAAATTCTCCTAATTAAATTCATTAATTATATTTTGTTTGTAATTTCTTGTTGTTCATTATTTAATATATATTTTATTAGATGTATTCTAACAAGTTTATTTCTCTTTTCTTGTCAGTATCACCAGTTAGTGACACTTTTAATATCTCACAGTTTCACCCCAAATAATTAGGTAAGCAATAACTTTCAAATTAAAAACGTGGGAACAAACTCTGTAGGGCATCTTCACACGAAACCTAATAAGCCAAGGAATAGAAAACAGTACAATTTGCATATCGCTCGCGGGACTAGGAATGCAAAACAACACAATTTCGACTTGGCAACTTCTCTTTATTAAGGGCTAGTTGGATTAAAAAGGAACTTCTTAAATTTCACTTCCTTATAAATATTTATTCACTAAACAGTATGCAAAACAGCGTAATTATAGGGCTACGAAGAAATGGGTTGATTCATTTACATACGATGTGAGTTTATAACGTCTTAAGTAACTTTAGTAGTCCTTATTACAAAAGAGGGTAAGTTTAAAGTAGGCAATTCTTTTTTCGAAATAATTAATTCTTTTAAATTTGCAAATTTCACACCTTTTGCTCGATTCAAGACAGGTTTTTGAGGCGTTCGTAACAAAATTAAACGTTGTCGTTGTGACACGCATTTCGTATGCGAACTATAATAATCTTGCGTAATTTACGCATGTCACTCGTTAGACAATTAATGGCAGATGTCTTTTAATGAAATTTATTTGCGTCAGTGTGGGAAATGGGGTTGATTTTTGCAATTTATTGTTAATAGCCAATTTACGTTACAATGTTCTTGGATAAGTGCAGATGTCGTGTGGTCGTTTTGTTTGATCATTTGTCGTTAAAGTTAACCGTTATTGGATATTACAATTAATTAAAAAAAAACCTCCTTATCCATCCTTAAGGAAGACTAGTGCTCCAGTAGTGGGGACATTAAAAATGGTTGATGTGCATAGACAAAATGAAAAAAATAAATTTCAAATACTTTATACCTATCTGAAATCTCCAGACCTGTTGTTTGACAAAGATTTACATTTCAAGCCAATCATGGTATGTACAGTTTCAGTATCTACAGAATCATAAACAATAAGATATTATTTGAAATTAAAACCTAATTTAATTGACAGATAAACATGTAAATATATTAATTTTAGAAGAAATCTAGTTTGCTTCGTACGTAACACTGGACGTTGAATTAATAAAAAAAGTTTTGTTCAAAAAATTAATTTTAAATATAGCTACTCAAAAAAGCTTTTGACTCGACAGTCAAAACGTAATAAAAATATGTAAATCACTTAACCAAACAGTTTCTGTTGCATATAAAAAAATAAATTGCAAAAAAACTATGCCAGCTGCGTTCCAATTTCAAAAATAGAACTAATGATTTAGTATTATTCATAGCCGGTTTTTCGACGAAAAAACTAAAAGGGCAGCTTATAATGATATGCATGTCCTACTTTTGAATGTCGAGATAGAAAAAAACAAAAGTGTCTATGAATGCTGTTTTTTTTCGAAATTTGAATATGGAATGTCGCTCTCAGGGATATCGGTTACTCGTTCATTTAAATCACAACACGAAGTGAGGTTGTTAAAGCATTTCGATCTCTACGCTTTAAATGTTAAGGGTTTTGAGTTGCGTCTATTGTTGTCCTTCATATCTATTCTTTCACCCTTTCTGAAGATGGCCGAGATAATAGGAAATGTATGCAAATGATGCCTAATGGGTATTTAGTTGAGGTGATAGAAGATAGTGCATTTCCTGCTTTTGCGTTTTGTTATTCCTTATAATGCGGATGTAAGAGAAACAATTGAAATACATCCGTAAATAGATACTATAGATTTTTTACATACCTCTAATATGCCGTTTAATAATATGATTCTGATGTTCTTAGAAATTTTTTAGACTTAAAGATCACAAAATTGTGTTTCTTGTCGTCTAGTAACTTACACAAAAAATGCTTGAAAGGTGCGACATAAAAAAATACGTACTCAAAATAATAAAAAATAACAATGTCGTTATTAAATCCCAAAAATCGCGCTTTTTGATAAAAAAATACAGTCAAAAATCATCATCATCATCGGCCTATCATCGTCCATAGCTGATAGTCAAAAATAGATAGGTAGTTGTACTATCTTCTGTTCTGCAAAATCTATGCAATGTAGTTTAAATTTTCTAAACAAGTAAGTAGATAGTAACCTATTTTCTTTCACTTCTCGAAAATGCTTTAATTCATTATTACAATGCGATTAATTTAACAATGTGAAGTGAGGTGACCAACTTCAGACCACTTGCGGTACAAAACGACAAATTTTAATCTGTAATTTTTTTTTCTTACATTCTTGAGTGAAGTTGCAATGGATCATGATTATATTGTCAATTTAATAACATTGTAGGTACTTACAATTTTTTGACACTTTACTAGCCCAATAACTTAGTGGTTCCTCATTTTGGACCGTGGTCAAGAAATTTCCGGTTCCTAAAAACTTGAGTGGTGTATAAAATAAATAGGAGTAATATTTGTTTGGAAATAATTAAATTTTCAAACAATCGTACTCGCCTCTTTTGAGAAACATTATAAAATATTGTGTTGTGAAGCGCTCATGGCGGAACTCGACAGACTGATCGTACTCGATCACGTTTGTTAAGCAACGCTCAGTCCGGCCAGGTGTCGGATGGGTGACCGTTAAGTGGCATTATAACTGAGCGCTTCCGTGCTTCGGAGAGGGCACGTTAAACTATTCCTCATTCGATAAGAAGAAGAATCAAAATTATCAAAATTGACAATTGACAAAAACAATTACTGCACTCATTTCGTTATGGTTACCGTACATTTAACCCTTCATAGACGGCCGTCTAAATTTGCATACATTTTTTTCTTGAACGCAACACAGTTTTTTCCTTTGATTGTTTGAAAGGTGCTGCGATTATTTTTAGTCAACACAATGAGGAATTATAACTGTAGCTGTGTTCAGATGCTAATAAGTTTTTTGTAGTCCGTGTGATTAGTTTGGAAATTCGTTAAATTGTACTGTGTGGCAGATGTTTGTGAATTATTGAATTTGTGTTGTAGAATTTGCTTTTGGAACTTTTTATTACTTCTGAGACACTGTTTTTGTTTTATTAAAATAAAAAAATATGAGTATCTAATATAATATACTAAAACTGATAGTTCTTAAACAAAGTTGCAAGTAAAAAACGATTAACAAAGATAACATGAAAATTATGTGTATAATAATGTTTTTGAAATTGTTTGAAAAAAGGAAATATACCTCCAAAGATGATACCTAGTTACTTTATGCATTAATAAATATTTATTTCGTCAAATGTGGCAGGCCTAAATAAGTAGTGGGAATTTGCCATTTCTCGACTCCTCAAGATTTTCGCACAAAAACAGTCTCTTATAAAAGAACAGGTTTTCATTGTAATTCACTCATTCAGATCTTAGCTTGGAGACTGCGGGACTTTAAATACACGGCTCTGGATCCAAAACTTTCATTAAAATATTTTATCTTCTTAATCTTCTTATTCATTTGAATAATTTTGAATAGGTACAAGACAATACTTACATAAATACACCTACCCGCTCTTTAAAATTAATTATGTTTTATTTAAATTCTGTTGTTAGTTGCTCTTTTTTTTAAAGTTATTTATGAGAACCTAGTATCTAGATAAACTTAATTAAGGTTTTAAAGATACTACTAACCATTAATGTAACATGTTTATTGAAAAATGAATAAATAAATAAACTGAGAAAATTAATATAAGATAATAATATATTTTGTGAAATTTATGTTACGATTCTACATAAACACTTATTTTTTTTTCAAAACTATAATTTTGCGTACTTTTTATTTAAAACTATTTTATTAGTGGCTAATAAATATTCAATTTATATTAAGCAATCTATATCCTCATAACGTAAAATCAATAACAATGTGTAACCAGGCAACTGTCAAGTATATGTCACGTCTCCGCCGCGAGTTCCTCAACCAGGGGAGCTGGAAGGAGCTGGTCCAGGTGGCGGATCCAGGTTCGGCTGTCGTCAGTCCGGACTTGATAATGTAGGCGGCCAAGCCGCTAGGTGATTACCCCGAACTGCCACTTGGGTCCTGAGGTCGTGTAGTCCGGGCCTGGACTTGATCGAGCAAACTCCCGGCGCACGTTTGATGCGTTAGCGCTCTGTCTGTGGCCAGATCTCTCTAAAATATCTTTGTTGATTTAATAAAAAATCATAAACGTAAAATTTATAATGAAAGTACATAAACCAATGTTAATATTGTTAAAAAGTTTTTATACAACTTTCAACAATTAAGGGTCGAATACTCAAAAGCTTCTTAGCTAAAATCCTTAGTTTAGGTCTCTTCAACTTTAAGGAAGCTGTCAGTTTCATATAGTTTCTGTCAAATCTAACAACATTTTTGAATTTAAGGTGGCCTTAACTTTATGATTCGTATTTGGCCGTAAGTCGTATAAATTGTCTATGAAACCAGGCTAGAACTCTCGCGATAAAAGTTTGAGAAGCTGCGCCACTACCCTTTATTTAACCGTCCGAATATTTATAAGGAGACGTCCGTAATTTGTCCCGGGCGAAGGTAATGCTCACAAAAAAGTGGAATTAATTATGGCGGGACCGGTAAAAAAAGGCAAAATAGTTGGGCCGCCGACGATACTGAAGGGTTTGGTCCAACTCCAACACATTGAGTGCCGGTATGTGATTTGTGAACGACGTGTCTGTGTTCCAATTTTGAAATAATTTTGTTTTTAAATTCGAACTTTTTGTCTCAGTCCAATTTTAAAATAATTTTGTTTTTTTCATATTCGAACTCTTTGTCTCAAATTTTTTACTGAAACCATAAACAGAAAGTTTTATTTTTTACGTAAAGAGTTCATTTCGTTTGTATTGATGCAAAGGCTAATCCGGTAAACACTTCTCTATAAAAAGAGCGTGTGCTTTTTATTCTCAATTCAAATAAAGACAGGCTTGTTATTCTGTTTGAGTAAGGAAGCCTGTAAAGCAGTGTACACACGGGTAGGTATATAAGCCCGCATATAAAATTGAACGCATTTTTAGTAAGCACGCTGGGAGGGTGAGGGCGCGGCAGAGGGTCGGCGTAATGGCTGCCGAATGTCGCGAGAATCCATTTTGTCCCTCCCCCCCCTCAAGTCGCGTTAGCGGGAAGCATATGCGAAATTCTTAGAACATACTTTTTATTACCATACATACTTTGAGTGCCAGTATCGCAGAAAAAATAGTATTTTCTGTTTTATAATTGTTTGATTCTCTTTTTGGATGTCCATGCGAATTGTTATTTTGATATTTTGTGGCGATTAATGTCTGTATTCCTCTTACACCTTCGATTGTAATTTAATGATAATTATGCGAATTGTTATGAATATTGCGGCTAAATGTATTACTATAGGCAAAGTTACATTACTTTTTTTTTGCTATATCAAAGTAAGTAACATCATAGTTTAGAGTTACCCAGGTTTGACCTCAATATTTTGTCAGAATAACTAAAATTTAAATCAGTTTGAGTTAACTTACTTATTGTATTTTTCAACACACTATGATCCAAAACGCCACAAAACTGATTTAATTTTTAATTTACTGCAATATCTTAACCTCAAACTATAAATCTATTATAATAAAACACATCGATAGCTGGTAGCTGGTTCATAAATTATTATCTATTCCTTGGAAATATCAATTTTTCAGTACAATAATTTACACTACAGTTTTTTAGTGACAACCATTAGGTACGATAGTCATTTGTTTTACACTTTCGAATGAAAATAGAACACGAAAGAGGTTTTAGGTATTCGACCTCGATCTTTGGGCTGAATATGGCTTGTTTCTTTTTCATTTAAAAAAATCTCAATAATCATCTTGAAGGTGATAACAATAAATTTCCTAAATCCCTTAAAAATATTTCCGCCCAATAATAAAGTTGCAGTTTTATTTGTCACATTTATCTGCCAGCGCACATATACTGCACAAACTGGCAAAGTATTAGATGCGTGCTAAATGCTAGGGGCAAAAATTATTCGTCCTCCAACTCGGTGTTAACTGTACCTTAACCTTTTAGTGTGTTCTGGGTTTGCTGCTAAACAGTGCGAATTATAAAAAAAGTTTGTATGCAAAAAAATAGTAAAAATAATTATTAATTATTATCCATACATACACACACACACACTACGGTAGTGCGATCTTATCCAAAATATTTTTTGTGAAGCATATGTTTTAGTAATTTATTTTCTCGATAGGTAATGTTTTTCCTTATTACCTATTTCTTCGGTAAATACATTTAAACTTAATATGAAACTAAAAGAAAATGATTAGTTTAGTTTTAATCCTATAACACACAACTACCTATAAGTACATTATTTTGTTAATATGTGCGCATTAGATTCAATTAAGGTTTTTTTTGAGATTTTAGCATTTACAATTCTGTTTTTATAATAATATGAAATAATATAGGTATCTACTAGAAAGAGTTCATCGCAGGCTGTCCTGTCTGAGAAATTGGCGTGTCGGAATTTTTCTAGTTTATTATTCAACTTAGTTAAAATAAATAAAAAAAAATTGGTTCCAAATGACTGTCTAGTTTCCTGGCCGCTTTGTAGGGTTAAACTCAAAACATCCTTAATTAAAAAATACCACTGGACATTCTTTGATTGGCAAACAAAAACAGTACCTATCATTCACAATACAAACTTTTTTGAAATATGTTATTATCATATTTCATAGAATAGCCTATTAATTTAAACCGAACGAATTTAAGATATTGTTAACAACAGTTCACAGTGTATTAATAAAAAAATAGCTTTTAAAAATTGCAAAAATATAAATGATGAGCTACCAAATACAGAAGCAAGTATGCGTTCCGCGAAGAGTGTTAAAACCTTTCGTCAAAAACTAGGAGAACAACTGCTTTTTTTTAATTAATTGGCAACACATTTATCGTTTTACTAAAGATAAACTCGCTTAAGGAGCGTCCACAAGCGCCGCCAATCCATTTATTTTTAATACTCTTAAGGGCTGATTTTTCAATGCCCAGATAAAGCTTTATTCGTTTGATAACGTATTATGCCGCCAAATTGAAAATGATTGTTAAATGTTTGTTTGTCAAATTTTTTGAATGACTTTTATGTTATTCTAATTATAATTTAACTGACTGATATCTGTTATCTAAGAATTGAAAAACCAGCCCTAAACCAAGTAAATATTAAGAAAAGAAACAACCATGCCCTCTTAAATTGTCTCTAATATTTTTTGAATACCTAACTTTTTAATATTTTTCATTATTTGTACTAGTTTATAATGCGATCGAAACAACAGTGGCCACTTTTGGTTTAAATAGATTTTTCAAATTACAGAAATAATAAAAACTGTTGAAGAGTTATTAAAAAAATATTAGAGACAATAAGAGGTTGTTTCCTTTTTGTAAATATTGACCTGGGTTTACGTATAAAAAAATGCGGCGCTAAGTTGACGGCTATAAAGGCCTTAAGTTATGACTATTTTAATGATGGTTAAAATACGCTAGCTTTCAATAATGACTTTGCTAAGTTACTTCAAAAATATAGTTTTGTACTTATGATCTTCAAATCGAATACGAATGTTAAAGTTCTAGAACATACTCATTGTTGAACAATGTTTTCACACAGTACTATTTGATTTATCGACCTCAAAAAAAAACCGGCCAAGTGCGAGTCGGACTCGCGCACGAAGGGTTCCATACCAAAAAAAGGAAAAAATATCATGTTTGTCGTATGGGAGCCCCCTTAAATATTTATTTTATTCAGTTTTTAGTAATTGTTGTTATAGCGGCAACAGAAATACATCATCTGTAAAAATTTCAACTGTCTACCTGTTGTCGTTATTAATATAAAGCAAAAAACGGCAAAAAAAATTACGTTTGTTGTATGGGAGCCCCCCTTAAATATTTACTTTATTATATTTTGAGTATTTGTTGTTATAGCGGCAACAGAAATACATCATCTGTGAAAATCTCAACTGTCTAGCTATCACGGTTCATGAGATACAGCCTAATGACAGACAGACAGACAGACAGACGGACAGCGGAGGCTTAGTAATAGGGTCCCGTTTTTACCCTTTGGGTACGGAACCCTAAAAATGTCCAAATATGCGTTCTTTGCGGCATAAACGGTCTTTCATTTATTATTTTCAACTCGATATCTCCATGCGTTCCCGAGATAAAAGGTCTTGACAGACAAACCGAAAGAGATTTCCTTGTGAGGTACGGAACCCTAAAAAGAACATTCAGTACTTACCACGAAAAAGTAAGGAACTGATGAGTTGTGAATCCCACTTCCCCAGGGAATGTGATCTGGCCAGAAACCTCTACGAAATTAATCCTAATACTGAGAGAGTCGGAAATTAATCGTACGACTAATTTGACTAAATTCCTCTCTCTCAAAATTGACTACTTATATTACATTATACATTTTATGTTTTTGAAAAAAGTAGGTATATATACTTATCGTAGTAAATGTAACTTTCATGTACGGACTTTCTAAAAAAATAAATCTCGCGCTACAGGTAATTAAAAGTTTAATTTCAAACTATGTCAATCAAGACGCTTACTTGTCGCACAAAATTTTGCACAATGCACCACCAAAAACCTGATTTCAAGTTTCAGTGCTAATTATAAGTTTAATATAAAAACCATGGTCAAGAGTTAATTTCATCATAACATCAGTAATTGTTGTAGTGTTTAAGCTGTTTATTTTTGGTCAAAGCGATACATGTGAGAGATATTGACCACAATTACACTTTATATCTCTATCCCTAAAATCGCTCTAACGGTAACAGCTGTTACAACAATTTTTTTTTGTCACGTCTCACTTTCAACTAACACCCATCAACCAAATAGTTAAAACGAAAACATTCAAAGACAATTAAGCCCAAAATAATGACACACATTTCGACACCATAAAAAGAGACGTCTTAAAACGGTCTCGAAACATGAAATTAATACACTCATTAGGGTACCAAACTGTCAAATTATAAATGCCTTGAGGGTATCAGGGTTGCTCGATTAGACCCAATTAGAAGTATACGTAATTTTGCGTGTTATTATTGTTCGTAAAGTTTTTGTTGTAATAAAATTTCGGGCCGTTCAGCCCCCGTTGTGGCTGTGACATCTTATTAAAATTCAGCCTAAGGCCAATCCGTGCTTCCTTCAGATTACACTGGCGGACAATTAAACATTTATTGTAAACGTTTATTTTCTCTTAGACAGCTTACTAGGATAGAATAACAAAAAATCTTAATTGTTAGGCATTTGTAAGTTGTATTCAAGGCTATTTTTAGAGAAGAGAGGTTTTGTATTAACTAAAAATAACCTTGTATATTATGTATTCTGTGGTTGTATGAAGCTGTGGTAGCCTGGTTTCGGAAGAAAGCCATGGTACCTGCCTTTTGAAACCGTTTATGTGTTTATTTATAATAGTTATGGTGGATATTTTAGTATCACATTAAGGAAGAACAGGTATGACGAAAAATAAAAAAAAACATGTTGTGTAAGTACAAATATAAACGATTTTTTAAGTAATTCTATAATTGTTAGTTATTTTATACAATTAAAAACACTTTTATAAAACTTTCGAATTGTATTTTAATAAAATCATATTTTAAGAATTTACAAATTAGTCCTTTACTTGTCTTATTTGGTAAACAATCTTCATCCAAAATTTTATTGAAAAATCAATAACAAACAGATAATTTTCCACACATATGCTATGAAAGAAATTACCAATTTATTAGTGACCATTTGATTTAGTGCTGATTTTTCAATGCCCTGATAAAGCTTTATTCGTTTGATAACGTATTATGCCGCCAAATTAAAAATGTTTGTCATATGTTTGTCTGTCAATTTTTTTGTTATGTTATTCGGATTATAATTTGACTGACAGATATCTGTTATCTGAGGATTGGGAAATCAGACAACATATTTAAAAAAAACCGGCCAAGTGCGAGTCGGACTCGCGCACGAAGGGTTCCGTACCAAAAAACTGCAACAAAACACGTTTGTTGTATGGGAGCCCACCTTAAATATTTATTTTATTCTGTTTTTAGTATTTGTTGTTATAGCGGCAACAGAAATACATCATCTGTGAGAATTTCAACTTTCTAGCTATCACGGTTCATGAGATACAGCCTGGTGACAGACAGACAGACAGACAGACGGACAGCGGAGCCTTAGTAATAGGGTCCCGTTTTTACCCTTTGGGTACGGAACCCTAAAAACGATTAAATAAAAGACGTATGGCAGCTGTCAAAATTTGTTTACTAAATAGGACGAGTATGGATAAACAGACTATTTTGCAAGGAAATTAATCCTTTCTTTCATTTAGATTAATTATGAAAATGATCAAACAAATCTACTCACGGGCGTAGCCAGGGGGGGGGGTTTTGGGGGTTCAAACCCCCCCCGAAATATACAATAGGCATCATCTATTTATTGATCTATCTATAACATTAAAATAAAGTTAGGCAAGGCGAGGAATATAATTATTAAACATTAACATTTTGAATTTGCCGCGCTGCTGCCATCTGTCACCGATCATTTGAATTACACCCCACCGCATCACATTCGATAATTTTCGTATGTTTTCGTGCACCGCTCGGCTGTCGCCAGTCAACATTCAGCAGCAGCACCGATTACCGCGAGGTCAAGGGTAGGTATATACATATTCTAGCGTGCGTGCCGGACTGCAGTGAACGAAGTATTTTGTCACTTACTTGTAAGTAAATGAAAATAGGTAACTAAAAAAAATGGGCCAATTTAATATATCACATTTGACATCTGTCAGTCCATAGTGTGATTTGGTAAGTAAATGGTAAAGCTTTCTTTCGTGATTATTTATACCATAAAACTTATTATTATTAAGTTTTGGCATCCCGAGGTAACCTCGGCGAGGTTAGCACTAGCAGACAACCAGCCTACATGCCTTATGATAAAGGAGTAACAGATAAGATCGGCCACGTTTTACGTGAATACTCTGTACCTGTCTACACTCCTGGCATAAAGGTCAACAACATATTGGGTTCGCCGAAGGATGTCACACAACACCATTACACTACAGATCACAAGATTAGCGGATGAAACTAACTAAAAATCGCGGCCGTTTTATTCCAATATAGACAGGCAAGAGTACAAGATTAATGGATGAAACGGGTGAAACTAACTAAAAATCGCGCTGCGCGGCCGTTTTTTTTCAATAGACAGGCAAGATCACAATTAACAAGATTAGTGGATAAAACTGACTAAAAATCACGCTGCGCAGCCGTTTTTTTTCTCAATAGTTAGACAAGATTACAACTTACAAGATTAGTGGATGAAACTAACTAAAAATCGCGCTGCGCGGCCGTTTTTTTTTATAGACAGGCAAGATCATAACTTACAAGATTAGTGGATGAAACTGACTAAAAATCGCGCTGCCCGGCCGTTTTTTTACTATATACAGGCATCTAAGTTACATTTTTAATTTTAAATATTTATTTCTCCCAGCGGTCCTCTAATGTCCATGGGTTCATTTAATAAGAATATACCTAAATGTCATTTCATTTACATTGTTGTAGTTTTATTTTCTTAAAACCCCCCCCGATACATAATTCTGGCTACGCCCGTGTCTTGACTTACTTGACTTAATATCCTGTGACCCCTAGATGGGGCAGAGGGCGTCCACAGTGATCCGCCATCGCGTTCGGTCTTGAGCTTCGCGTTTTTTTTCCCGTGAATCTACTTAATGGATTATTGTATAATTTTACATTATTGTACAAAATTACAGGCACTGTGCAACGTAATAACTAACTACTTAAGGCTCATATAGCCCTCAAGTGGCTCCCTCATCTTAATTACGTAAAGGAGATGTCCCAGCGTTGCCCCAGTTTCATAATTAAAAAATGCTAATTACATTTTATTTATGTATCAAGAATTGTTTTATATTTAGAAAAACAATTCTGAAGTATTTTGTGAAAAAATGCAAGTAAATAGTACTCAAATGATAAAAAATTGTGATTTAAAAGCGTTTTAACTTAAAAATCCCACTTTTTAATGCAGAAAATAATTATCAATTTGATTCTAGAGTAAAATACCTACTCTGACATACTACTTTGATTAAGACGCGATAGACTTTCATTTTTTGAGAATGGTGAGGCAAATGACATAGGCGCGATGGGACATGTCTTTTATTGCTCGTTAAGAACATAATGTATCAAAAATTAACATGTATGTATAGACTGAATCTAAGGTTCTTTAGATTATATACGAACAATAACCTCAGTATAATATAGTCCGTTGTAGTTGTAGAAGCAAAAGTGGCCACTTTTTGCTCTTTTGCCTATTGTAATTGTTTGTAAATAAATTGCAGAACCTTAGCTTATCCGTACATGTGAATTTCCGAAAAAATATGTATTAAGCGAGCTATATTATAGCTAATTAAGATGAGGGCGACACTTTGATGTTAATAAGGCCCTTAAGGCCTTACACCGCCTTAAAGACGAAGCGGGTGGTCTTAACTAGTATTTCGATGTCAGCTGTTACATATGACTACGTGCTATTATCTCTAAAGCTATTGCGACAACAGCTTATGGAGTAATATCATAATTTTATGGCAGCGAAATTTATAATTAATTAAAATACGAAAGTAAAATGTTGTGTCGCTAAATTACGGTTATGTTCTTTTGTCACATTATTTTGCCAGCTGTCGAGAATTTATTTCTTGCAGATAATTATTATGTAGATATAATTGTAAAAATTAAAATTTCTTTGCGAATGTCATATTATTTTGGCACCAAGTGTAAAACGTCACCTTTAGACCAATTTTGGAATTCCCTTTTTATTCCTTTTATTTCGTTTCAATAAAACGCAATGTTGATGAGTAGTCAAATGGAAATATTTTTGTTGTCTGGACTAGTTAATGTAGAGAAATGAGTCTTTTGTTTTGAGGCATAAAATCCATTATCGTTTGCGACCGTTTATCCTGGGATTGTATTAAATATTTTTCTAATACAAAGGGCTCGTTATTTGATATAAATTTTATATGAGGACGGTACATCCTCCCCCCTACGCTTGTATTCTTATTATCCTTGATTTCTCTACGTCTGATTGCTTGAAATTTTTGATGAAAAATGTAATAATATCTTATAATATGCGCAAACAACGGTCTTCTTTTGTTTTTCGGATGTTTTGAGAAGAATGCGCAGTCAGCGTGCTAATTTGGAAGTCTAAATTTATTTGAAGGGATGTGGAAAATATTTTTTTGTGATAATCATATCTTTATTGATTTTAAATATTTTAACAGTCTTAGTGAAGACTTTTTTCAGAACTAAATAATCCCGTGACTTTGGAAAGTAGAAACACTTTTTTTTTGGAATATTTTGTTTTATTTCTTTACCTAATCTTTTTGTAGATCTGTGTACTCAGTCCAACGAAGTTCGTACCTCTTCCTTAACCAATTATTTTGTTCTTTCATCGCCTGTAAAATGTGGTAATTGAAATGAGGGCCCATTTCAGGCACCATCTTTTGGCCTGATGTAAATCTTTGCCCGCTAAGACATTTGTCAATGATTGGTAGGAACAATAACTTAGAGGGCTATCTAGAGAATAGGCCTTCCTATTCTCTAGATAGCCCTCTAAGTTATTGTGTGAATTAATGAAACATGAACTAGGTACAAACCAAAAAGTTAAGTCTTTGATTTTTTTATTTCAAAAAAATTTTTCCCCCCTGAGTGGTTATCAAAACAGCTGTCATGTCAACCTTTTATGTCTATTGTACGATTCACTCAACGAGTAATAGAGATTTTTTTTATAATATTCTAACCAACAAGTTTCTCAACTAAAAATGTTTCGCTATTCAGGAAAGACTGAGAATTTTCTTCAAATTAAAGAAAAAAGAACACCAATCGAGAATCACAATAATCTATACCGGTACAAAAAGCTACAGCAAAATAGAACTTTTTATAAGGCTTTATGTAAAAGTGATAAGAGCTAGATTTGAGCAGCAATTGGGTTCTTTTAATGTCGTCTCCTGTGGATTGGGCTCGGAAGTAATTTGTGCTCCCGACGCGGCGACGGCTAATGCTTGGTTATTATCAATTAACTCTGCTCTGCTTTTGTCTCTGGCATTAGATACACTTATATAGGGATGATATACCACTGAAGGCGATTTAATAATATAATAAAGTATAAATATTGTACAAACTTCTTACGAATATAAACGAAAAAAAAATTGCTATACAGATAACGGTTATTATAATCAACTTCCAGTGGTCTTTTTGAGACTTATAAATGCATTTAAAAAAACTTGTGGGTATTTTTTTATTTGCATAAACAAAATTAAATAAACAGTTTGAATCTTAACTACTATGTTGACTAAGTTTTTATGAATAAATGACAGTTATGTTGAAATCTACAATTTGGCAGTTGAGTTATGAAAACACAAAGTATTACATGAGAACTTGGCGAGAACACGTAATAGTGATATGACAATGTAAGGTTGTAGTTTTATTAATTTAGTTTAATAATTATCTATCTATTTTCAAAGCCGTCTTTAACCTATTTGAGGCCTTGGGCACATTAGGATAATGGGGCCCTTATGACTTTGACTTGGGTTACCTTCAAAGTAAGAGAGGATGCCTGTGTATATGAGGCACAAACTGCCAGATTTTTAGAAAAATGCTTATCGAGGTATAGCAAAAATCGGCCGCAAAGCGCGATTATTAGTCAGTTTCGGTTCACTAATCTTGTAATGTTGCTAAGAATTTTGTAATCTTAATAAGAACAATTATTGTATAATCCTCAAAAGTAACTAGGTGTTTTAGAATTTAAAGGTAATAAAAATCTATGTGGTTTGAAGAGGTACTCTTCTAGATTTGTTTTTTTTCGTAATAAGCATCCGTAATCATTAAGCTATCTGTCAAGAAACAAGGGGCCCCTATCAATCGCGGGGCCCTAGGCAAGTGTCCAGAGTGCCTAATGGGAAAGATGAGCCTGTCTATTTTCATGAGTGAAAAAAAAATGTTTTCTACTTTAGAACATCAACTCTATGTAAATCATTCGCGTAATCGAATTGATTTGATTAGCTCCAGCAAATTGTAAATACCACAAATGGAAAATTACAAAAAGAAAAGACATGTCCCATCGCGCCTATGTCATGTGCCCCACCATTCTCAAAAAATGAAAGTCTATCGCGTCTTAATCCAAGTAGTATGTCAGAGTAGGTATTTCACTCTAGAATCAGATTGATAATTATTTTCTGCATTAAAAAGTGGGATTTTTAAGTTAAAACGCTTTTAAATCACAATTTTTTATCATTAGAGTACTATTTACTTTCATGTTTTCACAAAATACTTCAGAAAACAACTTAATGTTTTTGTAATTGTTTTTCTAAATATAAAACAATTCTTGATACCTAAATAAAATGTAATTAGCATTTTTTTAATTATGAAAGTAAATAAATAAAATGAAACTGGGGCAACGCTGGGACATCTCCTTTCTAAAAATATTATGTTATTATCTGTTTTGTTTTAGTTGATTTAGCGATAAAGTTTTCAAGCCATTAAAAAAACAAATTATTGTATTAGAATGTTAATTTGTAACGTAATTTTTTATTACTTATCTTTATCTCTGCTTTAACTATACTTTTGTATTTTAATATAATTACACCATACCTACTTAAGTATTTTTGATGAAAACTTTGCAGTTTTTTTAATTTAGTTGATGTTTAAAATTGAGTGAAGATTTTGTAATATTTTGATTAGATGCCGGCTTTGTTTATATTTTATGCTCAGTTTGGAATCTTCGTTTGTGATTTGTGAGTAAATAAGGCTATAGCTATGACAGATGTGTGTATGGAAATTAGTAAATTATTAATAACTAGCTTCTGCCCGCGACTTCGTCCGCGTGGATATTAGACGAAATCCTTGTAAGGAACCTTCAACCAGGATACGGCCAGCCATTTTTACGCGATTAGGCGAGTCCCCATCAAGCGCGCTGCCTCGCGAGGCAAGACATTTGCCGCGTGTGGCGGGCCTCGCACAAGGCTTCCAGTTCCCGTTCCCGTTCCCGTTCCCGTTCCCGCTCCCGCTCCCGTTCCCCGTTCCCATTCCGTTCCCGTCCCGTTTGCGTTCCCGTCCCGTAAACGTCCCGTAACCGTCCCGTACCCCTTCCGTTTCCATTCCCGTTCCCATCCCGTTCCCTGTCCCGTTCCCCTCCTGTTCTCGTTCCCGTTCCCGTCCCGTTATATTCCCGTTCCGTTCCCGTTTCATTCCCGTTCCGTTCACGTTTCATTCCCGTTCCCATTCCCGTTCCGTTCCCGCTGCGTTGCCGTCCCGTAAACGTCCCCTAACCGTCCCGTACGCCTTACGTACCCGTTCTTGTTCCCGTTCCGTTCCCGTCCGGTTCTTTTTCCCGTTCCCGTTCCCATCCTGTTCTATTCCCGTTCCGTTCCCGTTTCATTTCAGTTTCGTTCCTGTTTCGTTCCCGTTCCGTTCCCGTTACGTTCCTGGTTTCATTCCCGTTTCATTCCGTTCCCGTTCCGTTCCCGTCCGATTCCGTCCCATACTCGTCCCGTACCCCTTCCGTTCCCGTTCCCGTACCCGTCCCGTTCTAGTTCCCGTTACCGTCTCGCTCCCGTTCTCGTTCTCGTTCCGTTCTGTTCCGTTCCACACCGTTCCACTCCGTTCCGTTCCGTTCCTTCCGTTCCGGTCCGGTCCGGTCAGGTACGGTCCGGTCCGGTCCGTTCCGTTCCGTTCCGTTCCGTTCCGTTCCGTTCCGTTCCGTTCCGTTCCGTTCCGTTCCGTTCCGTTCCGTTCCGTTCCGTTCCGTTCCGTTCCGTTCCGTTCCGTTCCGTTCCGTTCCGTTCCGTTCCGTTCCGTTCCGTTGCGTTGCGTTGCGTTGCGTTGCGTTCCGTTCCGTTCCGGTCCGGTCCAGCCCGGTCCGGTCCGGTCCGTTCCGTTCCGTTCCGCTCCGATCCGTTCCGTTCCGTTCCGTTCCGATCCGTTCCGTTCCGTTCCGTTCCGTTCCGTTCCGTTCCGTTCCGTTCCGTTCCGTTCCCGTTCCCGTTCCCGTGCCCGTGCCCGTTCCGGTTCCCGTTCCCGTTCCCTGGATGTGCATGTCCAGGTCCAGGTCCATATGTGTCATGTCCACCGTGTTGGACTTCAAAATAAATGTCATTTTTGCAATCGTCATCCCAGAAAACCCCAATAACGACATCTATATCGATTTTTATGTTTACTCACCCCATTTACCCCCTAAGGGGTTGATTTTCAAAATAACAAAATTTATATTTGCCTATTTATTTTTAAAATTTGCTCCTACGATGTTTAAAGTTGTAATGTCTATTGTATATTATTTTTCCATACAAAATTTGGACCCCATTTTCACCCCTTTAGGGGTTAAATCATGTCCACCGTGTTGGACTTCAAAATAAATATATTTTTTGCAATCGTCATCCCAGAAAACACCAATAACGACATCTATATCGATTTTTATGTTAACTCACCCCATTTACCCCCTAAGGGGTTGATTTTCAAAATAACAAAATATATATTTTCCTATTTATTTTTAGATGTGCTCCTACGAAGTTTAAAGTTGTAATGTCTATTTTATATTATTTTTACATACAAAATATGGACCCCATTTTCACCCCTTTAGGGGTTAAATCATGTCCACCGTGGTTGTACTTCAAAATAAATGTCATTTTTGCAATCGTCATCCCACAAAACCCCGATAACGACATCCATATCTATTTTTAGGTTTTTTTAACCCTTTTCACCCCCATTTCATCCCCTTTGGAGTTGAAATCCTAACAAAGACAATATACGTTGCTTTAGATTTCTATCCATAAGCCTAAATTATAAATTTAGCGATTTTTACTTTGAAAATTAAGGATTTTCTTTAATACACAACTTCATCCCCCTTTTGACCCCTTCGGGGGTAGAATTTTGAAAAACGCTGAGACCCGTATTTATTAATTTTCAATCGTCAGCCTAAACACAAAATTTGAAGATTCTAGCTTCAAAACTGAGGGACTTTCATACAAACTTTCATCCCTTATTTCATCCCCTTAGGGATGGAATTTTCAAAAATCCTTCCTTAGTGGATGCCTACACTGTATAAAGTATCTGTGTGCAAAATTTCAAGTCTCTAAGTCCAGCGGTTTGGGCTGTGCGTTGATAGATCAGTCAGTCAGTCAGTCAGTCAGTCAGTCAGTCAGTCATTCAGTTTACGATTTTATATATTAAGATAAGCTATCGTGTTTGGGTATGTAACGTAGAAGTTAACCAAATGTTTATGGCGCTTGATCAGGCTGCCTATAATTAAAGTTGCAAAAACTAACATTAAATTGTTTTAAATGTATCATGATCTTGTTAACTCTGTTGACGGTCCAAATAAATAAAATAAAATAAAATTTATAGGTACCTACAAAGTTTAAAACCTACAAGCCTTCTACAAGCACAGGTATCAAGTTTGTATAAATTATTTTAATTTTCTTTAATTTGATAATAAAGACTTCTATATACATTTACAACCATACATTTATTCTTTTATTTATTTCCCCACAAACTACCAATGAAAAATTGATGAAAAACGCACCGCACTCCACTTATGCTAAGTACGCGATAAAACCCCCCGGCGGTTTTTCCCCCGCTTTATTTTTTTCTCCCCCTAATCCTGTTATTAATGGTATTTTACCCCCCAAATATATGCTGCACTGAGGGACAGACTTGAGATAAGCTTTGGCGTCTTTATTGGAAAATTCAAGGAAATTCGAGATAAATCTTCATCTAATTTTCTATTTTCTTTACCAGAGTGTATTCTGTGTAAACTCAGTTAATAATAAAGAATAATGATGAAGTATGATAAAACTATGACTTTGAAACATGATAAAATAAAATCTGATAATGTGTAATTACACGACTGCCCAAAGCATGTATGTATGTGGGTATGTGAGTTTCTTTATTCCACCATAACTTCTAAATGCCTTAACTGATTTGGATAAATGGGGTATCACTAGCTATATTTTTTTTAGAAAAAATCAATATGGCGACTGTACGACGCCGTTTTCAAATTGAAAAAGTGAAAAAAAAAATTTTTTCTTCTATTATTACAATATAGGCATCAAATGAAAGGCCTTAATAAGCAAATTCTAAAACTATATAATATGTTACTAAAATGTGTAAATTAAAAAAAAACACGACTGCCCTGCCAAAAATGTACTAAAACAACAAGTGTCATTGCAGTCGGGGGACTTTTTTGATCAAAAATTGTTCCATAATAAGGTCCCCGACTGCAATGACACTTGTTGTTTAACTTTTTAGTTCGTTTTTGGCAGGGCAGTTGTGTTTTAATATATATTTTTTTAATGTTATTTTAAAAACCCTTACTAATATTATAAATGTGAAAGTTCGTTTGTTTGTTTGTTCGTTTGTTACACCTGAACCGATCATCATGAAATTTTGCAAAGACGTTGTCAGGGGTACAGAAAAGGACATAGGGTACCTTTCATCCAGAAAAAACGTACAGTTCCCGAGGGATAGCAAAAAACTGTCCACGCAGACGAAGTCGCGGGCGGCCGCTAGTTGTTCATAAGCAAGAAAATACTAGACAAAAGTGGCAGTCGATATTGAAATAATGGAAATAATTTGTTACCTATTTTAATATCATGCAGTAATATAAACATAATGATACTAAAAAACAAAACAAAATATTTGTATTTCACCACTCTAGAGTTAATTTGTTCCCATTCTCATTTAATGAAAATGTTTATTGTTTAGGGCTTAATTTTAAATAAGTTAAATACATATTTAATTGAATTTAGTATGCCATATTAAAATTCAAAAAGATATAGTGGCATAATAGTGTTGATGTTGATGAGTGTTGATCTATTCTTCCTTAGTTACTATACTTACTAATCCTTACTAATATTATAAATGCGAACGTCCGTTTGTTTGTTTGTTTATTTGTTTATTACGCCTTATATGTCTCCTAGTTATAATCTTTCATATAATATCTTTCATCCTGAAAAAAAGTACTGTTCCCGACGGATGGCAAAAAACCTTTCAACGCAGACGAAGTCGCGGGCGGAAGCTAGTAATATTATAAATACGAAAGTAAGTTTGTTTGTTTATTTGTTACGCCTTCAAGTCTTTAAGTACTACTCAATCGATCATTATGAAATTTTGCATACACGTTGTCAGGGGTACAGAGAAGGACATAGACCTTTAATTCAGAAAAAAAGTACTGTTCTCGAGGGATAGTACAAAAATCTTTCCACGCAGGTGAAGTAGCGGGCGACTGCTAGTCTATAATATAAAAATGAATCGCTGAATGTCTTGCTTAGCGCAAATCTCGAGATCAGCTTAACCGATTTCGCTAATTCTTTTTTTGTTGTGTTTTTTATTATCAGGAGAAGTTTCTTATGGAAGAAAAAATAAAGAAAATTGCGCATTAAATAAGAAAATTTAAGAATACTTAACCACCATATAAAATTTAATTTTGGACTAAACTACTAACTTTTTAATATAACCTTATGACGTTTGACATAGAATTTACAGAATGCGGGCTGCAAAAAAACTGAATGTCATTTAAAATTCGAATTCAATATTCATAAATCATAACTAAGACAGGACAACGTCTGTCGGGTCAGCTAGTATGCAGGTACACTTATGCACCCTTAAAAATAAGTGCTGATAATGCAGTCAAATTTAAATGTATTTACATTACTTTTTCGGGTGAAATTGATGAATGCACCCGTAGATTTCCTTATTTCCCTCCCACATTCAGAAGTCATACAAAATTCCGTACATAAGGGTGAAAATACTTTTACGAATACATAAAAAACACTTCAAACTTGAGGTGAACGCATGATTGAACCGAAAAAAATGTGGGGGTGCGATGTACCCCACAGAAAAGGCAATTCTTATTACCGATGCATAGAGTTGAAATTCGCTAAAAAAAATCTAAATTAGCGAATAGGAACGTATCAATATCACCCTCATTCCGAGATCTCAATTAGTATGACCAATTAGGAATGACCTCTCAGTCTTAATAACATGTTTGGTTATTAACTAAGGTTAGAGTTCTTTTCTGAGTGGCGAAAACCATTTTGAGTTATGACTTTTCATATTTCCACTTAGAATTATTGATTTCGCAAGAAACGAATTTAGATATAAAAACGTTATTTAGATATCTTCATGAGACAAAAGAACTTGAAATTGGCTACTCAACTACGCTATGGATTTGTAATTCAGCATAATTTGAAAATTTGCAATTTATTGTTTGACTAGCGGCCGCCCGCGACTTCGTCTGCGTGGAAAGTTTTTTTTACTATCTCAAGGGAACAATACTTTTTTTCTGGATGAAAGGTACCCTATGTCTTTTTCTGTAGGTACCCCTAAAAATGTGTATGCAAATTTTTTTGATGATCTGTTGAATAGTTAGGACGTGATGGCGTAGCAAACAAACAAACGAACTTCCGCATTTATAATATAGTAAGCATTTAATAATTGCAGTTCAAAAATAATATTTTACGTAATAATTAGAAAACTACCATTTCTACATCCCTAGAACCTTTAAGTCGGGTGACGCACAACAAATGTTTTAACTACAAAATAACTCTTACGTTTTAACTCTTACGTAGAATTGAGTTTTTAAGAGCAAACTTTTTCAAAATTATATCCGTAACAAAATATTGTGACTTTCGGTATGTTTCAGTGAAATGACCCAGAAATTCAGCCATCTTGAAGGCTCTGTCACTAGTCTGTGACGCGTAATGAAATAGGCACGAGTGGCTGTAATTACTGTCTGTCTGTCATAGAGCCGTAATTACTCTGTAATTTTGTGTAATCATTGCGTTCGTGGTGGTGAGGAGCTACTACTATGAGTTCCCTACAAAGTTGGTAGGTATGGGTCTTTGTTACGCCTTCACGTCTTAACTACTGAACCGATCATCATGAAATTTTACACACACGTTGTCAGGGGTACAGAGAAGGATATAGGGTACCTTTCATCCCGAAAAAAGGAACTGTTCCCGAGGGATAGACAAAATACTATCCACGCAGACGAAGTCGCGGGCGGGAGCTAGTTTTCAATAAAATACGAAAATACATTTTTGTGCCGTGGCTCTGGAATATCAACTTTTTTTATTAAAATACTTACATGCAGGCTTGCAGCCAGTGGTAGGGGTCTTTTGCTGCTTTTTGTTTGAAACAACCTTTTGAAGTTTTCGCCGAGAGACAGACACAGACGTCGCCTAATGGACGGAATTGGGGCGACATGACTACGTCACTGTAGTTTTGAAAATGTGGTTAGATGTAATTAGTTGTGATTATGTATACTTTTATTATATCTACTCGTAGCACGAACATCTATCGAAAAAAAAAATAACGCGCGTAAAAACATTCGATAGAGTATTTTTAAAGGAAAATTTGTACCGCGCCATCTACCGCCGAAAAGTGAAATGAAATTTTCCACAGATAATAATTACTCAAGGTTATAAGTCTTACAGGTAATCTTTAAGGCCAGTATATTCCAAAAACTCTGTGTCTGTCTTTTTCTTTACATGTGAAGAGTAATGAAAATAACCTCACTTTTTCATTTTTTCAATGTTTTTTTTGTTATTTTGAGCATAAAGTCACTTTTTGAAAAAGTAACCGTTGAATATTCTTCTATAATGTCATTACCTATTTTTCTTTATATTTTTCGTGAATAAGGTATTGATAAACTTTAAGTATTATCCAAAAAATATAAAATTAATGAAAATTTTCTTTGTCTTTGCATATTTTTTTAGTCGAGCGAAGATACAAATATCGTATTTTTAACCGTAAAATAATCAATATCGTTTATGAAACTACAACATAATATTTTTATCTGCTCAAAATAAAGAATAATTGGTTGTTTATTTTTGAATCAATCATAGGCCAAATTCGATAATTTGGAACATTCTGGCCTTAAGGTTAGGTAGGTATTTATTATTAGGTGGGTCAATCAACTTTTAATTGTCCTATCAGTTTTCCTGTCCACATACATAAAAGTATATTTTCTTACCTTAAAAATAATGGTTTAGGTAAAAGACAATTTGGAAGGGCATGTAGCTTTTTTTATATTTACTTGATTTACGAGTAAAAAAAATAAATGTATTGGCGGCGCTAGTAGTATGTACGACGGAGCCTTAAGTGTAAGCTAAACAATTATCTTTATTTTACCATTGAAAATGGTTATCAAATGCAAATCGCCTGAGACGTATTTTTGGGCATATCTCCGAGGATTTTGAGAGGATCGAGATGAAAATTGTACCAAAAGTTGAAAAATTTATCAAGACATATGTGAACGTTTGAATTTTGAAAATCTACTGGTAACTTTTTTTGGAATTTTGTAAAATTCCAAAAATTCCGGGTTTTTTGGAGGGTGTTTATTCACTAAATTGTAAATATTTCGGAAAAAAAACCGACTTAAGGAAAAATGAAAAAAGGGTACTAGGATATTAGTTTAGCTACCAAATGGAAAAATAATTTTGAAAATCGGTTAATAATTGTGACCTGTAGGTGGTCCCTTTAGATTTGGATTTGTAGAAAAACGGCTGTTTCCGTACATAAAAAGTGATGTAGCTTCTATGATTATTGAGCGATCGTCATGGTAATAGTGTTAAAAGATGCAGAAGCAGACGAGAAGTGCATTCGTTGGAATTTTGGAAATCGCTTAATAATATTTCGGCTGCGTCGAGGCAGTCAGCGGGCGCTTTTGTGGCACGAGGCGGAGCCAAGTGTCACAATCGTAAAGATAAATAGCTAGGTAACTTTAAAAATATAATAGGACTTTGCATTTGATTTGATTTTGGTTTTTCGTAAATTTTTGTGTTCATTTTCAATGCTCCAATTCTTACGGGGACTGTAAAATCTGTGAATTTTTTATTTGCAGATGTTTGATCAATATTATAGGACAATTAAAAGTTGATTGACCCAGGTAAAAATTGCTAAAAAACACAATGCAACTACAGAAAACTATATCCTGAACAATTAAAAAAACAATGAACAAAATGCCTACCTAGTGTGTCGCTAGGTACACTTTAAATAGGTGGGCACAATACCAGTGCAAAGCGAACTGTAATAAACCTAAATCAATCAGACCCTCTTTAGATTAGGGGGGGGGGGGGGGGGGGGGGTAGGGGGGGAGGTAATGCGCCTCCTTATTTCGATAACCTGTCAGTCTGTCTGTGCCTATTTGAATATATTACCGGGACCTTACGCGAGATACGAATTATTCACTTTAAATTATTTTATAAACCACAAACGAGATTCAGGCAACTTGTTTAATTTAAAACTAGCGATTTTACCTTTTATGTAAAGGATGTATGTCTTATTTATTTCAACAGGCATTAATTATTGTCTTCTATTTTAATATAATATACCCATTGACAGTTTTAAAATTTATATTGAAAAAAAATTTGAAAGGGAATAAATTTAAGTCACAATTCAAACTGAAATCCGTAGGTTGTACCACACTGAAGAATATTTTATTGTATCAATTACTGTTTTTTTTATTTCAAAAGTAATAAAAGCCTCAGGTATTATTAATGGTACCTACTAATATCAATTATTTTTGTATAGCATTTACAAATCCGATACATTTTACACATATTTAAATTTCAAAATACTTAACCAAACTTATACGAGAGAGGCAAACTTCAAACTAATAAAATTAGTTTGATCGCACTTACAAAGAAGTAACTTTTCATTCACAAAGTTAATCAAATTCAATAGGTAATAAAATGAAACTATTATTTGAGTTCACGCGTCCCGAAGCATTTTGTTCCTGAGACTGCTATACCGACAACTAAGTCTAACTTTTTTTCCTCTCAACAATAGATGGCGGTAGCAGTTAGAATAAGAAGTGTTAAATCTAATAAGAATTATTTTGTATAATAAGAAAATATTATTTTGAGTCTCAGTTTCGTCTTATTTCAATCAATGTTAGATTTTAAATTAAAATATTTTGATTATTGGTAAATAATTTTATAGGCACATACTTAGTTTTTTTTTTCACAAAAAAAACATAGGGTAGTTAAAGTAAAAGTATTTTTTAAAACGATGAGCAAAGATATAAACTTGAAAAATTTCAGTTTAAATAACTGTTGCTTTTATAGTTGCTCAAAATAACTTTGTTTATAAAATAAAAGCGAATTTTGTTATAAGGACTAAATAAGATTTCTTAACCCCCTAACAGATGGCGCTGCTTAAGTAAAAGGAGAATATTTTTTTACCTTCTCCTAGAGGTCGCTACGTGTTTTTAAAATTCATATAAGACTAGACAATATGTTTTTCTTATAAGAATAATATTTAATTTACAAATAAGATATCAAATAATATACCTACATTTAATTCCATACAAAATCCCACCATTAAAATTAATCGGGTTTCTTGTAAGATATTAGCTTCCATACTCGGATGAGGATCCAATGATTATCTAATTAATTGAATAGATACTTTCGTTACCGCCATTTTTGATGTCCCCAGACCCCACTGCTCAGGCACAGGCTTTCCTTAGAAGTGAACAAGGAGGATGGGCCATAACCCACCACGCGGGCCCAATGCGGATAGGTGGGTGTTAATGACTACAATACAAATGCAGCTGCGACCAATGGCTTAACGTGCCTTCCAAAGCACGGAGGAACTCAAGATAATACATTTTTGGTCACCCATCCCATGAACGACCCTTGCAAAAGTTGCTAACCTCCACAATCGCAGAACCAGGAGCTAAACCACTGCACCTCTGAGCTCCTCTGTACTAAATCCTTTGTCCGAATAAAATACTTTATTTTCCTGGGAATCAAAAAAAAATCTTTAGTGGTGGATGCCTACGTCATAATTCCTATCTTTATACCACAACCTGATCGGTTAAGTAAGTGGTTTGTGAGTTCTACGATGATGAATCGGTCAGTCAGAAATTCAGGATAATATATCTTATTTTATATTATTAGATTAATATTACAAGTCTTACGAAAGTCCTACAAATATTTATAATTTCTCTATCGTAGTTTACTAAACTATCACGTGTCATGTTTCTGATAAAACCCTGCACCCCATTTCCATAACGTTGATAAGTACAGTCCACCACATTCTTTTGTAGACAAACTATGCAGACAGCATTTTTGTAACTTTTAACGATATAACAAAAGAAAAAATGTCGAAGCAAATTGATGACAAAATATGCAAGAATAAAGCAGGTGTTATTATTAGGGTGGCCACTTTTTTCAGAGAAATAGAGAATTTTTTCATTTCGGTAGAACAAAAATAAAGTACTCACCAAAATAGAGTACATTTTTACATTTTTTATTTATCCTTAAAAACAAATATTTCGTATTACTTTTCGCAACTTTTAACAAATACAGGCTGCATTTTTATTCACTCTCCAAATTTTAAGGATGTGTTCATTCCATGAAACTTAACAACTTTCTCCATGAAACATGTGTCGAAATACGCCTTAAAATTTTTGTCATCCCTTAGTAAACTGATCACGTGATATCTTTGATTTGTACGTTTTTTTTACATATTTGACCCTTTGTTTCTTAGAGAAAGTTGTTCAATTTTATGGACTGAACACATCCTTTAAATTTGGAGTTTGAGTAAAAATGCACCCTGTATTTGTCTATCTTAAAGATAAATTTCCCATCAGCATCATCATCAATCTGTCGCACGACACCCACTGCTGGGTCTATACACATATGAGGCCTATGCCTCCCCTAAGGATCTCCACGACGATCGGTTCTGCGCTGCCCGCATCCAGCGGCTTCCCGCGACCTTCACCAGATCGTCGGTCCACCTTGTCGGAGCCTATCCACCACGGAGCGTCGTCCGATGCGCGGTCGCCATTATAGAACCTTTCCACCCCAAAGGCCATTTATTTCACAAGAGTTACTTAAATAGAGTAGGTACTTTAGCGTAGATACTCTGTTTCTATCGTAGATTATAGAAAGAGTACACCTTCTCGAAATAGAGGAATGTACCGAGGGACTAGGAGACGTAATGACACTTCAGTTGTTTTTATAGAAGTACATTTAATTATCATAACTATGTGTGATTTTATACATAATACATCATGCCTTATCGCATACTACCGATCAGTATCGGCCACAGCCTTTATCTCGTTTCCTATTAACTACGTGCACTAGATAAGTATGTGCTGAGCCGGCACAGAGGACAATACTTTATTTAGAGAACGGTTGACAACCCGAGTTATGATACCCTTTTAAGATTATTCCAATAAGATTATGATGTCAACAGAAATTCTAGATTTTTCCCAGTATGCCCTATATCTACTAAAATCCATTGAAAAAATCCATCATGGATCTTTCTGGACTTTTCCGTCCACTTTTATCCTTGATCCACAAAAACACACCCTCGATTTAGTATATTTGCAAAGTGGATTTATTAGAACTAACGTTTGTCTGAAAATCCATTAAATAACGAATGACATTTATGAACTTCTTGGAAAAATAAAATAATTAGGTATTACATTGAAATATTCTATTCAAAATAATGTTTTTTAAATAAAAATTGGCAAAAATCATGTGTCACCCATTCTTTAATGGATTGTCAGACACACGTTAGTTCAAAAAAATCCACTTTCCAAAAATTCTGAATCAAGGATTAAAGTGGATATAAAAGTGCAAAAAGATCCATCAATGGATCTTTACAATGGATTTTAGTGGATAAAGGGATTTTATTTTGTAAACAACTAGGTTATAACTGCGTCTATATTATGAGATTGTACAGTTATGTTTAACTCAAGAGCGGCTGTAGTAAGCAATTTGTATACAATTTGGCACAGCGCCGCCTCAGGCAGTAACTATACTAAACTAAAAGTTGTTATACAAAAGTCATCTATAGTCGCTATCGAGTATAATAGTAAGCTATAACTCATAATACGCCTGGGATCAAATTTATAGTGAATATTTAAGGTGTTTTTTAACAAAAAGAAGCTGATAGAAAAAGTTCCTTTTAAAAATACCATAACCAGGAATCGAACCTGGTACATTTTAGACTTTGTGATCTATGCTTAGCCATTCGATGTTAAACGCTTTGTTTTATCATCAATCTTAAAACAATACAGGTTTTTTATGTTTGTTTTAGGCACGGCCCGTATTTATAATAAGTTCGCAAGATTGGGAGCTACCTATATCTTGAGATCATACATGAGATGCAGATTTTTATAAGCACAACTTTCTAGTATGATCTCAAGATAGCTGTCAACGTTGAGAGTGATTCAGAAATACGGGCCTTCGTACTTACTTAATATGTTGCCAGCAGTTGAAATCTGTATCTTATAGGTAATTCCAGTTGTTTCAATGTTTCTTTTGTAATAAAAAAATATTTATTGACTACAAGGCATATTACAATTTGAATGCTCCTGCCTCCTGAACTAGGTATTGAACCTGTATGTCAGGATGCAGTCGCACCCCATAAGTAACGCATTACAGTAGCCAGTGCAGACATAATACTTTAGTAGGTAGTTAACAATATAAAAAATATAAAAATCTAAATAAAACAATTACAAACTTAAAAAATAATGACAAGAAGATTTGTAGCCGCCTGTACTTGTTGAACGGTGAGATGAGAAGTGAATCGAACGTCACTAGAGGGCCTACTAACACTTCAGTTTTCGGTTTTTCGATGTACGTTCCGCTTTGTGACATTATTGGCAAAGGAATAAGATCCAATATTAAGTCAATCGAACGACGAATTTCGTCCGATAATCGCAATTCTTTTTCGTAGTGGGCCCTCAGATTGCTTTCTATCTATATGGAAATGTTTCGGTTTATTGGTGGTTAAGACAAAAACTAAACTACTAGACTAAAAATTGATTTCTTCTTGAAGAAACTTAGGTAAGTATTTAGTTTATGTCAAAACTTTTTGTTTCTTCATGCGAATCGCAGCGAGATGACATCGAGCCTTTTATGAGGAAGAACATCGTAACCTCCATTTACAGGAGATGGTTAGCGACAAGTATTTAACTTATTTTTCATAATTTACTAACGTGAGCGCCAAGTAGGATGCATGCTTTACTTAATATTTTATCGTAAGCGACGTGGTTTTCGTCGTAAGCGACAGGTGATATCTTTACGATATTATCAGTCGATGTAGTAGGTTACGACAAATAACTGAATGAGTTGTAATTTACGATAAAAACTTCAAAATTTAATAAAATTGAATTAAATTCTGCTATAAATTCTAAAGTCACTGTAAAGTGTAGGAAATGAAGACCCCATCACTAAATCCTCAGTCAATGAAACTTAACAGGGGTGTAATGTAGTTTTAGGCATTTTGCTTCATAGGCAGCGTGCATTTTAGGTACTTCGCTCAAAAGAGACCAAAACCTATGTAAAGATATCAAAAAACAAAAGCAAAAACGATTTGGGTAATTTAAAAAATATGTTTCCTATATGATACTTTATCATACATACTGTAAAGTTTCGTCTACTGAGGATTTATTGTGGGGTCCACGACCTTCCTTTACTACACTAGTATAAGGTGCAAAATCAGCTGATATGGCGGGTACTATAAAAACACTTTTTTCGAAAAAAATTGGCGCTTACGATGAAAAGGCTTGAGTCATATGATGGATTTGCAGGGAGGTTCAAATACGTTAGTTTTTTTGTTTATACCTTCAATACGATTAAATTGACAATGGACGTGATCCGCGGCAACTTCACTCGAGAATACATGGTGTATTATATTATACACGGTACACCGAAAGTGCTCTGAAGGTTGTCACATATGCCATCTGTTGGATAAAGTCAAATTAATCACATTGACAAGAAACAGCTGATTTTTTTCCGCGATTTCGGAGTTGGTCCCATAGTAAAAGTTGTTCAGTTTGATGGTCCCTATCTACCATATTCGGCTTTATAAGGCTTTTACCTAACACCTTGTATATTATTATACCTATTCAGTTTCTTGAACAAAACATTCCCTTTAAGTTTGGATCACGAAATAAAATAATCCATAAATTGAGGCTTTAGAAGTAAAAAATAGCACATTTATTTTAAGGCTTAGATTGAAAAAAGTGCGAATAAACTTAAGACCTAATACTTTTAAGATAATTAAGCAATACTTATTTATAATGAAATTGCAAACTAGAAAGGAATTAAAAATCTACTGGTTAAACATACAACTTATGACCACAAAATGGGAAAACCGTCTTTTCGGACCATCCAATTCAACTTCCTTTCCTATGGGACCAACTCTAAAATCGCAAAAAATAACTGCTTTTTTATTCAAAAATGAATAACGAAAATATCAAAATGTATGGAACAGCAAATGTTTTTCGTGGTTTTAGAACTGGTCTCATAGTAAAAGTTGTTCAGTTTGATGGTCCGAAGAAAGGGTTTTCTCATTTTGGGTTCATTCATTAACAGTTGTATATTTTGCTTTTAAATTTTACATATAGAAGATGTAATAAAACCAAATTAAAGTAAATAATATTGTTTATTTTTTAATTTTTAATAATTTTCCTAAATGACATACTGTGGCGGTCACTAAAGACACCAGTCGATTTTCATACAAACGAGGTAACTTTGAAGATTTGGTTCTCTGCCAAGGATTGACTTAGCTGTGATCTGATAATGGCTATCCAGGGAATGATTGGAAGAGATTCAGTATCTACCTATATACACACACCCAACTGATATAGCATTCTAAGTGATATAAGGATCAGAGTTTTTAGTTTCAAGATTTCCAAACATTTTTATGCTAATTTCGCGGTTTTTATAATCATATCCTAATATATCTTAGAATTTTTCAATTTAGAGATTTTTGCATTCACAATGCTATTTTTAAACAATACTGAATAATATACTAGAAAAATACGACTATATATACACCGTCATTTTGTAGTCGTTTTAATTAACTTAAGGGAGTGTTCTACTAACGGAACTAAACATTTTTGCCAAAGAAACATAGGTCGAAAAACGACAAAAAAATTTGACTTTCCCATACTAATAAAATGTTTTAGCTGTCTACTTAGTATGGGAGACCCAAAATTTTTTGTCGTTTTTCGACCCATGTTTCTTGGGCAAAAATGTTTATTTTCATTGGTACAACACACCCTTAAGTTAATTAAAACGACTAAAAAATGACGGTGTATAGTACGTATTTTTTCTAGTATATTCTTTAGTATTATTTAGTAATATCTTAGAATGTCGATCAGATCAGTTGAGTGTGTATGGTGAATATGGTGATCTTAGTCTGCTACATTCACTCCCTGTATAGCCATCATCAGATCACAAGATATGAAGCTAGATCAATCCTTAGCGGAGAACCAAGGCTTCAAAATTTCCTTGACTGGTGTCTTCAATTTATGTGACAGCCACTGTAATTCATAAAATGTTAGATAGAGATGACAAATATTTTGTTGAAACATTACAACAAACCATTTCTATCTAAAATAACATAACATTCACATATAAAGTATGAGATCTGTTTGATATCAAAACTGTTAAAACACATTACTAACAAAAAATATTAAACAGATATAAGTATTTAATAACAGAAACCGCAATCTGGTCGATCGCCACTAATAAATTGAGTATACATTTCTTATAATGCCATGGTATCAGTTCAGCTATTAGTACAAAACTTTAAGATTAAAACGATCGACTAAATCGAAATCGATCGCCTCAGGAACCACAATTTAACACTTACAACAAGGCTAAAGGCAGTCGTTAACCCTCCTTCGCCTAAAGTCAGACTTAATAACAACGCGTAATAAAACAGATAACATGAAATTCAAAAGCTGACACGATAGTATTAAAGGGTTAGATAGCCTACGGACTTAGAAAAAAATGTTGGTAAAAACATCTTATTTTACAAAACAAATCCAATCGATACTCAACTCTTACTTTTAGAAGTTAAGGTGCAGATTTCAATGTAATGAATTTAACCCGTAGACTGCCAGTGGTATATTTTATTTACTTCCGTTGGTAACAGTAACAGGCTGAATAATTGTCTATAATGATATATTATTGTTATCTGAGCATCGGCTCGTCTAGCATGGCCATCTTTGATAGCTATCTGACATTTACTTTACACATATAATTATCTTTTGTTACAACAGTTTTACATTAATTCTAGCCGTTATTAATGTTATAAAAGTCTGTAAATTATTTTTTATGAATCTTGCATTGTGTGCTAAAAAAGCTATTATTGAAGTTTTATTGAAAGTTTCCGTACCAGTGATATTATTATTAAGTAATTTATAGCGTATGTGAGTCCAAGATTATAAGAAATTATAAGTATTCTACAATTACAAGAGTAATATACAATATAGATTACATATATTAAGAGAGTTGTTAGGTGAGACCATTTAGAGTTTACTATACATATTATCATAATAAGTAAGAATGGTTCATCATATAATATTCCGATTACATTCCGGTTTCAACAGCCTTTTGCTGTTGAAAATTATTGTTGTTTATGACGAAGTTTTAGGTTTACAAAAAAGTTTACAATTGTAAAACGAGTTGTACGAGACGAAACTCACAGTACTCACAACACAAAACACGTACAGTAAGACAGAGATGAGTTTTTTTTTAAATCATCTCATTTTATTTCATAATGTAAGTAATAACAAAATTTAGTATACACATATTCTAAAACAATTATATTGAACAATCTTTAATACAATGTACATAATAAAATGTAACAATCACATAATTAAAAATTTGCCAAATTTTGACGATTTTTTTAACGTTTGCAATTCTCTCTTTATTTCAGTGCTAGGTGAAAATGAAATAAAATTTTCTCATATTTTTTTTTTCATTGTAGGTAAGTAGGTAATAAAGAATACAGCCTTTTTAGGAACTCCTGTAACACCAAAGACCATGTTGAGTAATAAAATGTATTATGAATTCTACAAAGTTTCCATTTTTCATAATCTTGATGGTGACCTAAGCACTACCCATAAAATATTTAATGCATTACACCCCAGCAATCACGCGACTAGTACATAAAACTACATCCAACCAGTAAAAAGCAGGAAACGGAAGTAACGACAGATGTGCGTGATTTTTTCTTTTGTCAAGAAAAAAACAACGTATGCAAATGTCAACTTCATTTGCATAATATAAACGTGTTCGCTTTCAATCATAGAGCAAAAAAGTTAACCCTTTACTTTTTTTCATGTCAGATGAGGTCTTTGCGTAATAATTAGAATAATACCTTGTGTTATTTGTCATTTTTTGTCCCACAGATGTGCGTCAGGAAGTGGGTAAAACCGGCTTAAGATCGAAAGTGGAGGGTTAACTTTTTTTATTTTAAAAAAAAGTTATAAAACGGCCACTGGTTTGAATTGAGTGTTAAAGATGACTGCATGGTTTATTGGGATATAGTTAAATTAATGTTGAGTTTACAAATAAAATTTAGTTAATTTATTATTTATTATAATAGAATTTATATTGCTCGACCTCTACTACCCTTTTTAAAGCACCGCATTCGAATTTTAGAAGCCAAGTCGAAAGTGTTTTACGGTAACTTCAGTTTATATAATACAGGAATCAAAAATAAATGTTAATCTAAATGTACTTAGTATAGCTTTTCCGTGAATACAATAATTTGACAAACTATAAATTTATTGGGAAAATAATCTATCTCTATTGTATAAAACCGTTTCTCCATACCACCAAACTGAACAATTATGAAACCAACTCTGAAATCACAAAAACAGCTGTTTTTTTTACAAAAAAATATAAAAAAAATATCAAAATGTATAAAACAGCTGATCTTTTTTAGATTTGGTCCAAAAGTAAAAGTGGTTTAGTTCGATGGTCCGATGAAAACGTTTTCCCATTTTGGGTGGGGAGGAAAAGCGCAATTTTATCCCGATAGGTGGCGTCTGGTCTTTGGTACCCGGCCGCCTCAAAGAAAGTGTCAAAACATATGGGAATCTCTTGGAGTATTGCACTTTTTAATTTTATACTGAGAAAATGCCGCATTGTTATGCATGTAACTTGTAAAATATTGGAGTTCATCGATTTCCCAGTAACAAAAAAAATAGTGGGCAAAAAATATAAAAAAAAAGATGCTTTTCCCTCGATTTTCTCCTTTGCTGAGCCTGAGAAACATTATAAATCAAAAGGAATGTTTCATGAATTTGATGAAGCTTCGCCAAAATAAAACAACATTTGAATTATAACAGCTTTGTTCTTTAATATTTCAACCTCAGCAGTTTCTAGCATATTTATAACTTGGATGAATTTGATAGGTATATCAAATATGGAATAAGCCCAATATTGGGGCCAAACAGAGAATTAATAGAATTTTATATGCCAGAGTCATTCAAGAAACTTAGAATAATAAAATAAATATGATAAAATGGTTCGTGTAATTTTGGATGGTACATAAATTCCAGTACAGAAACCTGAAATTACTATTGCACAGAAGGTATCATGAGGCAACTATAAACACGATATGCTTCTAATCTGAAATAAAAAGACTACTTGTAAATCTTACACGAAATTTAAAAAAATGTAATGCTTGTTAGCAATTTTTTGTAAGTTGCTATAGGTAAACTCTCTTGCCTGTTGTTTTGGCTTTTCTTTTCCGTAATTCTTCTTTTATCTGAGCTAAAGTTAGCATAGAATACATTGTTTGTCCGCAAAATCGAAAAAAATACAATCTAAGAAAGTAAAATCACGTAATACACAGTCAATACAATATAGGCTCAAACTGACAATTGTTCCAAAGACTAAGCGCCATCTGTAATTCACTTTGCCTTCGCCTCCCCATTAAGTGGTTGTCATCCTATTTTTTCATACATTAGGTTTTCAATGACATATTTCTACTTTAATACGATATTAAAGTAGAAAAGTCTAACTACGTAGATACTGTTCTTTTTTAATTTTATTGCACGTACAGTGTTGTTATTACTTTTAACAAGAATTATTAAAGTCGCCACGACGCGTATAAGAAAGGGTTGATAGACTTATTATTATTAAAGATGACGCTTCTATTTCGACTGTTGCACCTTGGGAACGTAATTTGAATATGCATTGTGATTATAATTTATTCAAATTTGTTAACAAAAGAGTTGTAATTCAATAATTTGCGTAACTGTCGACTTATTGTTGGGTAGTTTGCGTGTGGTTATTGAGAAGGTGAGAATTTTTTAAGGAAATTAATAGATTGACTGAAGATTGTTTGGTATTTTTGGTGTGAACATTTGAGGGTTAAAATATTTTTTTTCGTGTGAAATAAAGTAAATTAAACATAAACGGTGTTATTACAAAAGATTGTTCAACACATGTTTAACTAAACACTGTTTATATACGTGATGCTGTCTCTGTCAAACAATATTGTCAAAAAAGTGACAGCATCATATTAAAACATGTGTTTAGTTAAACAGTGTTTAAAAATCTTTTGTAATAACACGGAAAATGTTTATGAATAAAGATTAATAATCTCTAAACATCTTATGTGTTTTTATTGTAAATATTTTTATAGAGATTTCCTGTTTTACGATAACTCTCCGTACTTAATTACCAAGCAATAGTGTCAAACTACAATCTTAGAATAATAACACTATAAACGATAGTTCTCTACAAAGCGCGCTGTCAAAAGTGAGGCAACTAAAACAGCCAAAATGGCGCCGTTTTCTGATTTTTATTCTCCATTATTACCTAATCATATCGAATAAGTACAAAACAGTTTAAATTTTCCTACATTTATTAGATTAGTTACTATATTATTGGATTTTAGTTAAGATTAGGTAACGTATGAAGGATACCAAATCTGAAAACTAAGCCATTTTGGATTAGTATTAGTTGCCTCACTTTGCATACGAAAACACGGCTTGCATGTGTTCTTATTCTAAGTTAATTATTCTAAGTATAAGTACTTAATTAATTTAAAATCTATAAACCACTAATTAAGTTTTGGCAGGACTCCCAATCTGAAACAAAAATACACGTGTTAATTTATGTGATTAGTGAAAATATTCTTTTCACAGAACCAAATGGACAAGAGTTTTTTTTTTATTTCGTTTCATTTTAATGTATGTTACATAAACTTTTGTTGGTCATGAGTGTTCACAGTTGTTAAATGAACAAAGATAATGCTAGTATGAAAAATGCAATTTATACTACACCTGCTCGGAAAGTACCTTGATACTTTATCAAATTTACGGTAGAAAGTACGTCATTGCATATCGAACAAATATGCGGGGAGAAAACGCATCTGAGCGGGAGAGAAAAGTGTATGAAAATCCATTTCTTACGTGGTTTTTCTTTTTTAATTTTGGGTAAGACTATGCGCCGGTAACCTAAATATCAAAAGCCAAAAAGTTTTTACAGTGAGTTTTATCTCCAAGTTCGCAAAATGACACTGGCCACTAGCTGTGTGTCGGATGGTGTCGGGCTGGCAGTGCGACCCTGCGGCGGCAGGATAAACAATTTGAAAAAAGAACATGTGAAAATTGCAGACGCCATTGGCGCCATTTTCAATTTGTGTGTTGTTTGAGGATTCGTTTTAGTTTTTTTATTTTCCTCGTAGGTGTAGTATAAAGCACTATGTATCACTCGAGAGAAAGTGCGATTCCCGATCTCGGGTGTTTGAAAGCCCTCGCCTGACACCCTCGACGGTAATCGGTCTCTTTCTCCTCTCGGTGAACAATGTACTATTTTTAAATATTCTCCATACAAATCGGCAATTTCATAGGTAAAAAAAAACCTATTATTTCTACCGAGTACTACCTACTTACTTAGTCTATTAATAAGAAATATTTGCTTTGTTAATTAATAAAAATCAAAAGGTTTCAGAAGATTTAAAATACATTTTCGATTTGAATTTAGCTAAGTCGGTAAGTAATAACAGTACACAACAATATTAAAAATAAAATGCCTTTGTAGCGTGTCAGAGTTCACTTTTCATTACACAATCTTCGATGGTTTGTTATGCGGAAAAGCAAAGTACACCTAGGTAAGTACCTACTTACTTTTCAGAAGACTTAATACTAAGTACATAATTTTATAAATCCATCACCAAACATTTCTAAACAACAAACATCTTATTTCCTCACCTATCACTAAAATTTTCCACAAAAACAGCGCAAAACCTCACAGTGCGACGCAAAATGGCGCAGCGAGCGGGCGGCCATGTTGGCCACTGCGCGAAACGATGCGCAGTCGAGCGAAAACTTACAACCCCTTTCGGACACTATTGTTGCTCTGAGAATCACCCACGCGATTCCTAATTCAAATTTAGTTCAAGCGAAATGCGACGTTATTATGAAGGAAGTCGAGTCTATGTTTGCATAAATGTTACTTTGATCTATTCTTCAGCGTTATTCTAAAAACAGTCATAAGAATTGAGGTGCTTTATTTGAATGTCAATTTGAGACCTTACTAAATAAGGTTCAATTTTGAATGAGTTCGTGTCCGGAAAATTCCAAATGTATATCTCGGAAATACATCTTACGCAGCAAAGTTTAAGGTGCATAGTCGCAATACTGTTATATGAAAACTGTTTTTTCACGCTTGTGTTGGTGATTTCTATCGATACGAGAGAAAACCTTGTTACGAATGCCCATGTGTTAGTATTTGATAAAGAAAGGGTAACGAACGTCACATTTCGATGTTGAATTTTTACCTATGAATGTGACATTTGGCGAAATAAGAATACATTTGGACGAATATGTGTGCTCCGTGTATTGTTCAAGAGTCGCGTGTGTGGCGTATTTTAATAATATTCATTTTTCCATGTCACTGGTTTTTGGTATTCCGGCAAACGTAGCGTATTGCGAGTTGCGAGCTAATAAAATGTTTTAATATGTCGAATTGTGTATTAAGTGGTTTTGTTATCAATATATCAACGTTGTGTAAAACGTGAGATATAATATAACCTTTGAGGAGCTCGGTGGTGCAGTGGTGTAGCGCCTGCCCCAGCGATTGCGGAGATTAAGCAACGTTCGCAAGGGTCGGTCATGGGATGGGTGACCAAACATTTATTATCTCGAGCTTCTCCGTGCTTCGGAAGGCACGTTAAGCCGTTGGTCCCAGTTGCATTTGCAGTCGTTAACACCCACCAATCCGCATTGGGCCCCCGTGGTGGCTTATGGCCTGTCCTCCTTATCCACCCATAAGGAAGGCCTGTGCCCCAGCAGTGGGGACATTAAAAAAATGGCTAATGGACACTTTAACCTAACCAAAGAAAAACACGTCTTTAACCCTTTTATTTTTGCAAAAACTTTTAAAGCTCTTCTGTTAGAAAGAAAAAAAGAAAAATGTTTATTTGGTACAATTACATTAAAATGATACTTAAAAAAAAATGTCTAGGTACCAAATAGGCCTCTACTCAGTATAAGCCGTAGAGCAACGTATGTCACCACGACACTGGTTTTCTGCAGATGCCTGTAGGTAGAGGGTAAGGCGCAAGGCACTAGGCAAACAAATCTTAAAAATTATTTACATCAACAAAATTAAAAAAATAAAATAAAATTCAATCAAAATAAGACAATAAATAGTAATAATAATTGAAAAGAACATCAGAGCATATATTAAATAAGAGAAAATAAAAATAAAGAAATCAATTAGGTACATAATAACAAATACATCATTCAAATATATTTCATCAGATTAAATTATTAACTTATATCTATAAAATATTTAAATATTACAGAGACCAGTTGTTGGCACGTCGAGCTGACATTCACCCTGGATTCTTTTGTGCATTCAGACGCATGTTACAATACTTCATTAAAATTTGTTCGCCACTTGACGTTTGTAGTGTTAATTTTGACTTATTATTACGTTAAAATAATGTGAATAAAATATGTACTTAGCAATATCAAATGGATTAATATTCCTCTAAAAATACAAGCGGAACTTACGATTCCGTCAAAAACATCGATAAAAATTACAAGTCATTACGCATCATCGAATGCCATAAATAAAAGTCGGAGTGTATCTTACTTCTTATCTCTTATGACGAACAATACATTTACGTAAGCGAACTCTAAAAAGCATTCACGAATAGTAAGTAAAACCCCTATCTCTCGTAAGGAGGGCCATAAATAAAAACAAATGGTCTGTTCTTTGGGTGTTGCTTACGAAAACGTAATTGATGGAGACGTGTCAGAAACAAAACTGTGCGCATTTATAGTGGCCCTGAAATTCTACGCTTCGACGCAAGCTTCCGTATGGCGGTAGTGATGTGCTGCAGCTGCTTGGAAAATAGGTGTCGATACTTTCACTATGTTTGATTAGTGCAACTCTCTCTCTCCTATCTCATAAGATATAATCTCTCTCATAAAGACCCTGATAGACGAGCGAGTAAAACCTTGGTCTTATGACTCGTCGGTAAAGCTCGCCGGTGTATAATTGCAATACTGCGGTCTTGTGAGTTGACGAGCCTGGCTCGCGGCTCGTCATGTTTGCTTAATTTTTCTTTTCTTTAAAACCGCGTGTCGATCACGGCTGGCGAGCCAAGTCGCCATTTATTGGCGACAGTGGTAGAGGTCGGGCGCGCTCCACGTCACATTTTTAGTAATGGATCTGCGAACTCACAGTCACGATTTCACAATAGAATTCATAAATGGCTTCCGAGAGTGTGCTTGTTTATGGTATACTAAATCAAGGTAGTATAAAAACAAGGGAAATCGGCTTGCAACGTATAACAAACTCGTGGAGATTGCAAAAGAACTCGGATGTAGGTGGTGTTAAAAAAAATCAGGGTATGCTATAAATAATACCAAGATAATACAAAGCTTCAGACTTCGAACAAGACATGTTACCTCAATTCTTATTCAAATACCTACGTTTCACTCGCTAGTCGATCAACACCAACGAGCCGCGAGTAAAACTACGTTCTTTATAACCGCGGTATAGGCTCGTACGTCGATAACCGACTTGATATCCTCATAAAAGCCCTGATCGACGAGCGAGTAAAACCGCGGTCTTATGACTCGTCGGTAAAGCTCGCCGGTGTATCATTGCAATACTGCAGTTTTGTAAGTCGACGAGCCAGATTAGTGGCCACCTCTGGTGTTTAAGTTTATCAAGCCGCCTGTGAGGCATCTGACTTGGCTTAACGACTGTCATCAGATGACAACAGCTGGGACCGACAGTTTAACGTGCCCTTTGAAACACGGAAGCGCTGCGTTGCAATGCCACTTAACGGTCACCCATCGGATACCTGGCCGGACCGAGCGTTGCTTAACAAACGTGATCGAGTACGATCAGTCTATCAAGTTCCGCCATGTGCGCTTCGATTAGTGCAACTGACCAATCATTTAATTGAATGCATTTTTCAATTAAATTATTAGTAAGCTCCGAGTGGTTAATTTCATAAAATTATGAGCAGTCTTTTTGATTTAGCCATCCCGTAACCACGGCCCATGGAAAGGTGTCGTAACGTCGGGAATTAAAAAAACTGGCCAAGTGCGAGTCGGACTCACGTACGAAGGGTTCCGTACCAAAAAACGGCATAAAAATCACATTTGTTGTATGGGAGCCCCCCTTAAATATTTATTTTGTTCTGTTTTTAATATTTGTTGTTAAGCGGCAACAGAAATACATCATCTGTGAAAATTTCAACTGTCTAGCTATCACGGTTCATGAGATACAGCCTGGTGACAGACAGACAGACCGACAGACATACAGACAGACGGACAGCGGAGTCTTAGTAATAGGGTCCCGTTTTACCCTTTTGGGTACGGAACCCTAAAAAACAATAAAACTAAAACTAAATAATTCTAAAATACCACCTGAATTAATAGGTAATAATGTAGTATACGAGTTGATTCGTAAAAAGTGTATTATTTCTTTAAAGTAAACTGTACGCGCGGAAGTCTTAGAAGTATAGTCAACTGAATTGTATTTAGGTACGGAAAATAACCCAAGCTATAATTTACTTCAAATTTTAACAACGTGTTATACTTAATGACAAAAATTGAGACATCATGCCATGCAAAATATTAAGTGAACTGTCAAAAAACATGTCTTTAAGACTCAATCATGATTTAAAAGTTTTATACCTAATCTTAGAATAATTACACCTAGAAGCCGTGTCCTCGTATGCAAAGTGAGGCAACTAATACTGAGGTAAAATGGCTCAGTTTTCAGATTTATATCCTTCATACGTTACCTAATCCTACTAATCCTACTTCCTACTAATCCTACTAATATTATACCTATAAATCGGAAAGTTTGTGGGTTTGGATGTTTGTTCCTCAATCACGCAAAAACGGCTGAACAGATTTGGATGAAATTTGACACACATAATTTATACCCTGTATTAAAACATAGGATACTTTTTATCCCGGTCAAAGGTTCCCTAGGGATTTTCCGAATATCCACGCGAACGAAGTCGCGGGCGGATGCTAGTCTATTAATATAGTAACTAATCTCCATAGAGTAGGGAAATTGAAACTGTTTTGTACTTATAAGGTACGATTATGTACCTAATAAGTACAAAACAGTGATAATGGAGAATAAAAAACTGAAAACGGCGCAATTATGGCTGTTTTAGTTGCCTCACTTTTGACAGTGCGCTATGTAGGGAATTATCGTTCTAGGTGTTATTATTCTAAGTACCTAATGTGAAAAACTACAAAAGATGCTGTAACGCCAGACATTATCAATTCTGATTAAATTATGCTAATGATTGACTGACAGCAAAAACCTCATCATCATATTAAAGCCATTTGCAGAATTCCATTGAGCTAGTTTTGTAAAAACGGAGTTAAGTCGTGAAGCATAACTTAGCACGGTATGTTCCGTTGTTATAAGTAATCAATTTGATCGACTCTGAAGTTAAATACTTATTAAAAAGTCATTAGTTTAAAAAACTTGGTAACGTACCGTTTAGAACATTAGTCACAATTTATTTCAGATTTGTTAAAACTGATTATAATTTTCTTATTCACGGAATCTGATTATTAGAAACTATGGAAATTATTATGTTACTATACAAAAAAGAGTATAGCGATATTAGCGATACAGTAATACTATCTGCATACAGGTACAATTTTATAATTTTAGTAAAAACCTGCGCAACTCAAGTGTTAAAACTAACATCTTACTGTCTTATTCAAAGATGTTTCACAAAACTGGGGTGCAAGACTGTTCTAACAAAACCTGGTTTAATGCTTGTAAACCAATCACGATGCACGTTTTAATCCTTAAACGGTGGGACTAAACGTTAAACTGTCACTCTGAATACGATTTGCGCTAAAATGGCGTTAGTCCACAGTCTAACGCCATGTAAACTTTGGCCCTAGTTTAACGAACGCGCTCTGAATAAGACAGTTACGGTTAAGATTGTTAAATGTTATACAATGGAATAAATATTTTTTTAACTTTCTTTTATTTTGACATTATGACTGATTTATTTTGATACCCTTTTGTATTACTGCGAACTAATATTTTGCATGCACGTTCTCAAGGGTACAGAGAAGGACATAGGGTACCTTTCATCCCGAAAAAAGTATTGTTCCCGAGGCAAAAAACTTTTCAACGCAGACAAAGTCGCCGGCGGCCGCTAGTCGTCTTATAAAAACAGAAAATACCAAGTTCCTATAGTAGGTTTTGCTGAGTTGTACCAAGATCAACTGTTTTTTTCAACTCTATCAATAACATAAAAAGCTTAGAATAATCACACCTAGAAGCCGTGTCCTCGTACGCAAAGTGAGGCAACTAATACTAAGCCAAAACGGCTTAGTTTTCAGATTTATTACCCTTCATACGTTACCTAATCATAACTAAAATCTAATAATAATCTCCTAAATGTACTGTTCTGTACTTATTCGGTTTGATTAGGATGGAGAATACAAATCTGAAAACAGAGCCATTTTGGCTGTTTTAGTTGCCTCACTTTTGACAGTACGCTTTGTAGAGAACTATCGTTCTGGGTGTTATTATTCTAAGATAAAAAGGTACAATACCATGCAAGTTTTATTTTATACCCTTCGTCCATAACGTAATGTATAATTAACCAGATACATCAATTGAAGCGTAAAAATCCGCTACACCATCTTCGCATGTCAATGGCATGATCATTGCTCATGCGTCGCAGACTTACAGGCGTCAGTTATAATGAGTCATTCTAGGGTGCGCAGGAGTTTCTATATCTCACCGACTCATTACCATTGAAAAGATGCGCGGTGCAAATAAATGAATGTATGAAATGAATTCTATTGGTGATGTCTTGTTCGCCTCTTTACCATATCTATTTTGCGATAGCCGGATGCATGTTTTACGGTATGCAAATTCGAATGCAATAGTTTTTGCGCGTTTTTTACACTGCAATATTGTTACCGACATGAATATTCACGGATCGGTAATAGGCGAGCTGCTTTTTATGGTCTTTCATTATTTTATTAAACGGCTTCGTCGTTTGTGACGCTAGTAAGTAATAGTGTAGTGTGTAGCGTAAGTTAGTCATTTAAGTAATTTTAATGCTCATTGACTTAGAATAATTACACCTAGAACGATAATTCCCTACAAAGCGCGCTGTCAAAAGTGAGGCAACAAAAACAGCCAAAATGGCGCCGTTTTCAGATTTTTATTGTCCATTATTAAATAATCATGCCTAATAAGAACAAAACTGTTTCAATTTCTCTATCGTTAAGAGATTAATTATTATATTATTGGAATTTAGTTTCGATTAGGTAACGTATGAAGGATATAAATCTGAGAACTGAGCCATTTTGGCTCAGTATCAGTTGCCTCACTTTGCATACAAGGACACGGCTTCTAGGTGTAATTATTCTAAGCTCATTAAATACAGTAACTTGTACAATAAATGCGATTAAATTGACAATAGATTGTGATCCTCTGCATCTTTTCTCGAGATTGTATGGAAAGTGTTTTGAAGTTGATCACTTCTGTTGTTTTTTTTTATCCAATGGGGAATATGTTTATACATATCTACATTTTATATTTTGACATTTTGACATCTTGACATCTTGTCATTTCAATATTTGTCATTTTTTTTATAATTAGTACTTATTATGTAATGTAGGTATGCATGCACCAGGATTTATTTTATTATTTTATGAATGACTGTTTACTATTATGGATCTTGTTATCTGACATAAATAAATTATTATTATTATATTAATATTCATTTAAGCCACCGATTTTGTAAATTTGAGCTTGATCGCTTCGGCCACGTATAAAAACATGATGGATGGAACAGAAAAAATGTATTATTTACTTTTATCACACGATGAAATCAGGAAAACATTAAGATTTTTTTTCCTTTTTGGGATATAATGCACTAATCAGTCAGATAAAATATCGAATAAGAAATATATTTTGTATGACACATTTGTACTTAAACGCAAAATTTAGGGAGATAATTAAAAATAATTGAAAAATCTTGGCTAACTCCATAATAAACGCGCCTGAAGCGTGACATATTGTGACGTCACAAATTATGACTGTTTTGTATATGTTACCGGCAATGTGTATTCCTAGGCATTGTATACAATGCCTGAAACGATCAGGCAATGTATGAAATATACATTGCCTAGGCATTGTATACAATGCCTGCTGGTCCACCGGCAATGTGTAAAATAAGTTTATTTCTGTTGTCTGTTATAAAAAAATAACCTCGAAATTTAAATTTCTAACCTAACCCGGGACCTACAGGAGTAAAGCAGGTTCGGTTCCAAACTCAATAAGCCGCCCTCGAGCCCCCCTCGAGCCCCCCCCCGAGCCCCCCTCGAGCCCCACCCCCCCGAGCCCCCCTCGAGCCCCCTCGAGCCCCCCCCGAGCCCCCTCGAGACCCCCCCGAGGCCCGCCGAGCCCCTCTCGAGCCCCCCCCGAAGCCCACCGAGCCCCCCTCGAGCCCCCCCCGAGCCTCCCTCGAGCCCCTCGAGCCCCCCCTCGATCAAAATCTTTTTATTTTACACATTGCCGGTGGACCAGCAGGCATTGTATACAATGCCTAGGTAATGTGTGAAATAGACAATAATATTCATTCTATTTCATGCATTGCCTAAAGGGGCCAGGCATTGTATACAATGCCTGCGTTTCATACATTGCCGGTGACATATATAACGTTTTCGGCGTTTGCTGCTGTGTGAAAACTTCAAGTAACTATATCACGAGAAAATAACGCAAGAGAAAAGTTTTAGTATTACAGTTGATTTTCTCACGCATTATACTTTTGATTTTCATTCAAAAAAATTTATTGATATTCCCTATTGTACAATAATTTTGTAACCCAAACGTTCATATATCCTCTATTAACCATAATAGAGGACATTTAAAGATCTTTAAGAATAGATTAGTATTAGAAGTGTTCCACATGTATTGCGACAGTGGAAAGGCGAAATTCCTAATACGCCAAAATGCCAGTTTTGGGAAATGAAATAAAGTATTTTTTTAATCCCTAACTCTTTGTTTTTAATGTGATATACCTAGTACATTTTCAGATATCCAAATTTAGAATATCTTTTTATATTAATAACTAATTTAATAAGCAAAAACCATAACTCATTTTGGCCAAATTGGAGCTTTAGCAATGTCGCCTTTCCACTGTTTAAACTTCAATCGACCTTTATCTTTAATCGACAGCGTCACATCACTACGCCAAGTACGGATACAAGGCATTTGTTTCAGTAGGCAGTCGATTTCACTCTTTCTGGAGCAGTCGAAATAGGCGGCCAAATCGAGTAACAAATTACATCCCTACTACCTACCCACCAGCCAGTTTATTGGCCATGATTAAGTTATTTAGAATGTTGCTTGCATGTAGGACTTGCATTGTTTGGGATAATTTATACTACTGCATACTACTAATTTCAGTGTAATTTGAAATTTTCGCGATGGAAAATTAAACTAAATTAAATGATAAGGGTGTTTTTTTTTAAACCATAGAGTGGTTTAAAAGTTATGTTATTTAAAATTTCGCTATGGGTACCTAATACAATTTTGTCGAAAAATATACAGTCACCGTATTTAAAGGTTCAATGATTGAGGAGATGCCGATTGCAGACTTTGCAACTTGACAATCGAAATCAACATAAAATGCAAAAAGTTACGTGATTTTAAAATGCATGGAAGAAGAAAGAAAGGGCTCATAATTTGAGATGCAAAACTATTATACCTGCTTATTTTTAAATTTGAGATTTTAACATTCACATTGCTATTTTATACGATACTAAATAATATAGGTGCTTACTAAAAAAAGTCGACTTGTCACCAGGATTGTCTCGGGGAATCAAGTCCTTCCAAGTCCGGTCCAATGCTCTTTTTTCCTAGTATATTATTTTAGCTATATCATAACATAATGAATACAAAGTTTAGAACAATATCAAACTCCGGAAAATTATATTAGTTCTTCTTCTCAGTAGGTATAAATGTCAAAATTTGATTTCTATGGTATTCAAAACCTATTTTCTTATTAAACTTTAAGTTTCAACTATTATTCAAATACAAACCTAATCCTTACATATAATAAAACAGTAAAAAAAGTGTGTCTGTACATTACATATATTTCAAAAAAATATATCTGGGGCGATGGAGACATAGTAATATTAGTAATAGAGTAAGAATTTGAAAAAAAAAGTGTGTCTGTTTGTCTGTTTGTTTGTCTGTTTGAACACGCTAATCTCAGGAAATACTGAACGGATTCGAATGAAAAATTTTTTGTTGTATAGCTGTTAAGCCTGGGCATAGTTTAGGGTATAATTGATTTTGGAAAATGGAACAATGATGGAGAACCACAATGGTCCAACTTAACTATAAGGAATATAAAAATGACACCTTTGCAAAAGTTGTTCAACCTGATGAGCATTTTTTGATGAGGTATAAAAATCGAAGATCTGGAACACCTGATTATGGTCCAGCTAAACTGTACAAAATATAAAAATGATATCTTTGCAAAAGTGGTTCAGCCTGATGAGCATTTCTTGTCGAGGTAAAAAAATCTAAGACCTGGATGACCTTATATGAATACGCCGGAGTAATAATGTCCACGCGTACGAAGTTGCAGGCATCAGCTAGTATTAAATACGAATACAGCAGCTGCTATCAAAATATCTTCTTTATCCTAATAAAAAATAAGTGTTAATAATAAACAATGTTCAAACGACGTAGCAACAATGGGTTATCACATCAACAGATCTTGGCTTGTTCAATAAAAACGATAAAAAAATGTTAAGTAGAAAGAGCCGGTTATGACGACAGAAACACTTGTTATATTGATAGCCATCGACAATAAGATGATATCTTAAATATTAATAATAACACGCTTGAGTTATTTTGTAACGAGGCAGAAGAATTTTATGATAATACTAGATGAAAACCCGGCTTCGCTCGGGTGAAATGACTCATAATACACATCTAGGTACAAAATGTAGGTAGATATTTCTGTAGTCATCGGTTCTCAAGGAATATTAAAGGTAAGCAAGGCATAGATTCGTATACCTAGCTGCGTTCGTTGTGTTTAATATAGTAAATAAAAACTGCAAAAGTTTTTACAAAAATATTTTTTAATTCAAAATAAACTACCGCTGTTTTAAGCACTCAGTCTTTTTCTCTACTTAGGCAGGTAGAATCTGAAATGTGTCGGAATTTCAGTGTAAAGATATTGTCGAGCCCTTTCTTTTCTTCTGTTTAGTTCAAAAAATGCCAATATTGTTGATTTTTCAGCTGATCTAGCTGCTGCTTCATGAACATTCTGATTTGTAAATACGACAGTTTGTTGGTTTCCCAAATGAACACCTGACTGTATAATTGTGTGACTTATTTTGTGCATTGAAAATTCAAATATAATTTCGTCATGCTTTTCATTGCTTGATGTCGATTGATCACTGAACTCTTGTGGCGCTACTGTGATTTGTATCTTTGCTTGGTTTATATATTTCACACATTTGACACTTGAACAAATTTCCACATTTATGTGAGCATTATTTTTTTACATAGATAGGGATTGTAGTAGAGCACCACCTATCCTATCTGTTATTATCACACTCGAAATCCTTCTTTTTATTATTCTTCCATCATCTCTTCTTATTATAGCATAACCTCCATTTTGGGTACCATCTCTAGTTTCTCCGCAAAATGTCTTTGGGTAGTTTTTAGAACATTTAGAGGCAGTTCCATCATTTTTACCCACGACGGACGGAACGGAACGGAGGCGGTATATGCGTTTGGGGTTAGAGGTTGTGCGTTTGTTTGTTTGTTTGTGTGTTTGTCTGTTACCATTTTCCTCGGAAACTACTAAGCCGATTTCGATGCGGTTTTTTGCATTCAAATGGTTTCATTTCAGAGCAGGTTCTTAGACTTGTTTCATAGTGGTAGACTACCAGGGGGCTCTGCAGCAACCAGATAAGTCAAGTTTGTCTATTACCATTTTCCTTGGAAACTACTGGGCCAATTTCAAGGCGGTTTTTGCAATCAAAAGGTTTCATTTCAGAGCAGGTTCTTAGATAAGTTACATGGTGGTAGATCACCAGGGGGCGCTGCAGCAACCAGATAAGTCGCGCTTGAGAAGTTCTCAAAAACTACTCAACTGATTCCGATGCGGTTTTCTGTAATGGGTTTGTAGGTTATCGGCGATGGTTCTCAGATAGATGTTATGGTGTTTAACCGCTAGGGGGCGCTGCAGTTATCATTTTCTCATTTATTTCCAAAGCGGATTGACCAATTTGGATGCGGTTTTCTGGTTTTCTGTACCTTATAGTTTTGTAGTTTGTCTGCGATGGTTCTTGGTGTTATGGTGTTCAGCCGCTAGGGGGCGCTGTAGTAATCATTTTCCGAATGGTTTGACCGATTTAGATGCGGTTTTTAGAGTAGATAACGTACGAATTCTTTAAAAAGTTTAAAATAAAATGGCAAAATTAAAATTTTTGAAAAAACCCACGACGGTTAAAATTGTAACTCTTTATTTAAAAAGACTAAAATAAGTTTCTTTTACAAAAATCCCTCGTTTATGCACATTGGGCCACATGGCCCATAGATCATGTTTTTTGACACAGTCTGAAAAAGTTTCTGGTCTTTATCTGGCTCAGGTATTTCTTCACACACAAATTTATCATAATCTTCTGATGACTTTGGTTTATCTTAGAATAATAAGCATATGAGCACGTGGAAGCCCTCGTTTCTAAAATTCAATGGTGTAAAGTAAAAGCACGCACTCGGTAGGTACTCCAAAAATATGTTTGGAGTACCTACTGAGTGCGTGCTTTTACTTGTAATGTCATCTAAAAGTTCCTCCAATTTAAGTTTAAAAATTCTGGCAATTAAATCGGGTATATGTTCTTTTTTAGTCTCTTGTAAATTTATCTAAGATTTCCTGCCAAATCAGATTTTATGAAATACGATTACAAACAAAGCAGGGGGGGGACACTCTTGACACTCCTATACTAAGTGACATTATTGTAAAGGAAGTGCCTTCATCTCTCATCGGCGAAGATCATTACTTCATACAATTTTTTTTTTATAAGAACTCCCTCAACGATCAAGCAATGCTTGACAAGCACGTAAATGCTTGTCAAGCAGTTTATGGTTTGGGAATAGACAATGATTTTCTAATAGTCATTAGCGAGAGTACATTCATAAAGGTAGGTATACTCTTTTTATCAAAAACAAAATTTAATTGTCAGAATTTTCCTTTAGCAATATCACAAAAATCTTTTTCTGTGTTTATTTCGCCCGTTCACTTATTTCAGTTGCTCGATTCCACCGTTTCCCAACAAAAGAATAAGGGCCCGGATAGTTTTAAAGATTGGGTAGAGATTGTTGGTGAAAATGTTTTGACAAGTTAAAAGAATGGGGTCTGCAACCAGCACCTTCGCTAGCAGGATAAGGCCTGTAGGCGTAGTACCTTCCCTACACCTACCGGCAATTCATCGTGTAAGTTTTTTGTGTAGGTACCAGGTAGGTACCATAGTAGAATCAAATTACTACGTCCTTGATTTAGTGTGCGTTTCCACTGAAGCAACATCACGTACATTTTTTTGGGGTTGGCTTTAAAAATGGGGCGCTTGATTTTGAAATTGAAATATATATAACTTTGTAGAGTTTCGTAAGGCCTTTCAAATGATACTATAACCCCGGCGCGGAAATTTGTATTTTTTTTTAGTGTTTATGAAAATATATTTTGTTATGTTATATTTTTTTCAGGCAACCAGACCCATCCCAGTTCCAGACCCATTTCAATTCCAACCCATCCCACTTCGTCTTCATATACCAGAAATATCATGTAAGTTTTGTTTACGCATATTAAGGGTAGATATTTCTCAAAATAATTGTACCGTTACGTGCAGGTAAAACGCAGTTACTTTACGCACACGTTTTGTTATGAACATCGCTCCTCTAGAATTACAAAGACGTAACTGCAAATGCCCTCATTATGCATCAATTTCATAAGCTACAATATTTTTAATAATAAAATTACAAACATTTTTTTTTTCAGATCACAGCCCACCCCCATCCCGCTCTGTTGTCATCCTGATACAGGTGCAGTACGAGCTATCGAGCAGTTTAGTTGTGGCAACCGCAAATGATGAAAATTAATATTTTTTTTTATAAAAAACAAGTATCATTACTTGTTTTAATTCCGGGACTCTTTGGCTCCATAATCGTTTTATAGACTTAAAGTAAGGGTGTAAGTAAAATGATTGTATTATATCTCGTAATAATATATAGGACTTCGTATAGGTGTGGCGTATTCAGTTATCAATTACTGGCTGCGCAACATGTTTTGATGAAAATGTATTTTCATTAAAACTGCTAGCTATACTTATTAAAGTGTTAGTGATGTGTTCTTTAATAGGTTACATTTAACAAGATTATGTTATACTTACCTGGGAAAAATTAATGGCTGTGGCGAGGGGTGAAATTATGGCGAAGGTAAGCCGTTCAACAAAAGTGTTATGATCTGCATAGTGGATCTGTAGGGTGGGATTTCTAAAAGGTAAGCCAATGGGAATCGTCTTGTATGGACCCTTCGCCACTGATGGGTACATTAGTATACCTAATACTACTAGGTAGGTATACTAATGTACTACACAAACACGGTCAGGGTACCTACTACGCTACCTACTACGTAGGCACCCTGACCGTGTTTGTGAATGAATAAATATTAAGAAATAAGAATATGAACAATTTTGAATAAAATTATCCCTAGGCATAAACTGAGAGGAATAAATAAAAACATAATGACTCTTTCACTTAATTGTTTAATTTTGTGTCCTTTTCTTTTCTCCCTTTTGTAATTATGTTTTTAACTGTTTTGTTCTAGTTATCTCTTATAACATTTGAAACGTTTGTTCTCATGTGTAAGTTATTTTCTTCGGAAAAAATACTAATACTAGTGAACACGGCGTTAAGACTTTTATAAAAGATAATTAGAACAAAGCCGTAGGTAGGATTGTTATATTAGGTACTAAAAAAAAAACAAACTAACAAGAAAATCGCCGATCAGAGATGGCGCTTCAAAATGAGTAAGTTTTAAAATCGCCAGAGGGCTCTCTACCCCTATTTTTTTTTATCTTACTCTATGAAACAAAGTAAATCACTATGTAAAACTAAATGTCAATGTAAAGGTTACGGTTGGTATTCTTTCTTTTTTCTATGGTTGTTATCGCAATCGGTCAATCAAGGTTTAAAGAAAAAACACATATCAAAGAGTATATCATAAAAAAGTGTCAAAAACAATATTTTCGCGCGAAACGTCAACGACTAAAGAAACTACCCAAGATGGCGAATGTGGTTTGTTTGTCAGTGCCATTAGAATTTAACGAAATTCTCCATAATCCGAATTTTGCAGATATATGTTGTCGACTCGAAATCAATATTTTTTTATGTTTTGTTATTCATATAAGGTTTCAATCGAGTCTACCGTACCCCTTGACGAAATTATTAATATAGAAAAATCGTTGAAATAAATTTTAAATCGTTCGAATTAGTTGTAAATTTTATTGCCTAGTTAGGATTAAAAATGTTGCAGTTTTATTTTAATCTCACTAATTAAAATACCTCTGCCAGTACCTATAGATTTTTAAATCTCTTTTAGACTAAATTTACGACATAATACCTCAGTGGATAAAATATGACTTGCATACTTTTAAAGCTCAAGTGGTTCAACTTACTTAAAAACTATCAAAATATTTGAAAATCATCGTTATCGCTTCGCTTTCGAGAGATTTGACGTTTCAAAAATCGATTTTTAATGAAAATTTAGCAATCTCATAGCCTATTTCAATTTGCAAGTATTCTTTGTCTATGGCTTATTAGTTGATTAATATTACCTATTAATAATTGAATCTAAATAAATTAAAACTTGTGAGTTTTTTTTGGCGAGCGCGGTTTGTTCTTTAGCCAATGTCAAGTAGGTACACTGCTACGTACGCTGCAAGGATCTTTTGGCACTCCAATGTTGGCGCCAATTTTCCTGCTAAACTAATATCTTATTGGAAACTGGGGGGGAGGGGGGTTACTCCCGAAACACGAACGAGAAACTGAGATCGAATTGGTATCGAGTAAACGTCAAAACGGTACAATGAAACCATGGCAAAAGCTTCTTTATGGCAACTGTTTATAATGTACTAAAATATCAGATTTTTGACGTTTATTCGATACTAATGTGAACTCGATCTCGTTAATTTGAGAGTAGGAGGGCTGACCCTCATTATAGCTGCCAGAATTCGATTTTCGTTACGAAAGGTCCTCGTTGCCTTAGAGCAACGCCACCTTCTGGGAAGCCCGTGTTGCTTTAAACTTGTTGCACTTGTGTATTTAAAAAGAAGTTTTATCCAAAGGCCAAAAAGAGGTTCTATATCAGTTTTATATTTTATTTTTTCTTTGTTGCTTGTCTGAGGCTGAAGTTCACCAACACTAAAACATGTGATTAAGTTTTAAACGGCTGATTTTGACATTTATAAGTATGGAGAAAATGTCAAAAACAGATGGTTAAAAATTAATCGGCTGTTTGAGTAATTGGTGAACTCGAGTCTAAGGAGTATGAGGCACTCATACTTTTTGCATCTAGCCGTCCAATTCGATCCCGCCATTTTCCCGTAATGCGAATAACCAGCGTCAAAGCCTGCCCGATAGGCGCTGCACCCGTTTTATTTATTCCTTGGAAACTAAATTTCCCGATAGTGAACGAGATGGCTGGACCCCATGTGCTCGTTACTCACTCTTTCTCGAATATTCCGCATTCGTTTTGACAGTTTTGGTAGCAAATCAAAAGGTGGAAGTGTGATTTTTAAAATTTCAATTCATGGTAAGATGAATAAATAATGAAAAATATTAAAAAAAATCGACTCACCCGTAGCAACTCAGACGGGAGTCATCATAATATAAAAATTGCATTGTGAATGCAAAAATCTAAAAGTTTAAATTTCAATTTATGGTTTTATGCTCTTTATGACTATTAGCCATTTTTAGGGTCCCGTACCTCAAAAGCAAAAACGAAACCCTTATAAGATCACTTTGTTGTCCGTCTGTCTGTCTGTCTGTCCTTTATCTCGAGAACGAATGGAGGCATTGAAAGGAGAAGGAGTTTTGCAAACTAAACGTATCCTATCCTTCCTAATATTATAAATGCGAAAGTCCGTTTGTTTGTTTGTTATGCCTTCACGTCTTAACTACTGAACCGATCAGCATGAAATTTTACTTGCATAATGCCAGGGGACAAAGAAGGACATAACTTTCCATCCCGAAAAAAAGTATAGTTCTTGAGGGATAGCAAAAAAAACTTTCCACGCAAAGTCGCGGGCGGCCGCTACTGACTTATATTGCCTGAAATTTCCTCAAAAGCGAAATACATTAATGCTCACATTAAAATAGTTCATTAGCTAAAGTGGTAACTAGAGATGATTTTTCGACTTACTCATTTCTAACAAAGTTTTCAGTTACGTCGTTGTGCTTACCAACCGTAACCCCAACCTCAAGCGCTTGTTAGACGACAATATTATGCAGTAACTATGCAATGTGCATTCACCGATCGCATGCACGGAATCATTATTTGCTTATTGTGATTTGCCCAACTACTGAACTCTTGTTAAATATGTTGGGGGTTATGTTCATATTTTTAATTTAAGTGAAGGAAGTTTACCATTCTGCAATATGAAAGGTCATTTGGAATAACAATTTTAGGTACCTTTTTAGACTGTTGGTGAGTAGAACTAAAAGAAACACGCTATTTGCAAAAAGTGAGTACTTAAGTAAGTACTTAGATTTACTTTTCCAATTGAGTAATTTTTAAATTTCAAGTTCTGTGAGGTAAATCTGACTGACTACATAGTTATGTTTGAGTTTTTAGTTTTAGGTTGTATCCTTACTAATATTATAAATGAGAAAGTCCGTTTGTTTGTTACGCCTTCACGTCTTAACTAGGTAGTGATCCGATCATCATGAAATTTTGCATACACGTTGTCACGGGTACTGAAAAGGACATAGGGTACCTTTCATCCAGAAAAACGTACAGTTCCCGAGGGATAGCAAAAAACTGTCTACGCAGACGAAGTCGTAGTTTAGAATAAAAATGTGTAGTGGATAGTACCTATACACACTGTGTACTGTGTATACATCTGCTATACAATCTTTATTACACTGGCCCGCAAAACTAAGTACTACAGAGGTCTATTTTCATACAAACGAGGTAACTTTGAAGCATTGGTTCTCCGCCCAGGATTAAACGTGGTGTGATCTGATGATGGCCATCCAGGGAGTGCATGGAGAATATTCAGATCCCCATACACACCCAATTGATCTGATCAGCATTCTAAGAGCTGTAGGATAAGAGTTATCAGTTACAGCATTTCCATACATTTTATTGCTATTTTCATAGTTTTTTTAAACATATCCAAACAGCTCTTAGAATGCTGATCAGGTCTATTGGGTGTATATAAGGGATCTGAATCTTCTCCATTCACTCCCTGGATGGCCATCATCAGATCACACCACGTTTAATCCTGGGCGGAGAACCAATGCTTCAAAGTTACCTCGTTTGTATGAAAATAGACCTCTGCAGTACTTAGTTTTGCAGGCCAGTGTAGTAAGTGCGTAAGAAACATAAAGATAATAGATGAGATAAGATAGACCGTGTATAAAATATGCCCCAATTTAAAAGTGGGGCGTTATTTTGAGGTGTTGTTTTAGAGACTCGGACCGGACATCTAAGGTGTTCTAGGTAAGATATATTCTATACACCACTCCGACATAATATATCGTATATCTTATTTAGGTCTATTTTCGGTCCAAAAGTAAACATCAAAAGCCAAGAGAAATAAAATACGAAACTTGGTTCTACAGCGCTTTTCCACGACAATGTTCCATACTTTATTTTAAACCATATTTGTATGGCGTTAGAGTTTATTTTAGAAATATATTTTCTAAGACTAGGGGACTATCATCTCATTGTAATGCAGGAAACATGACAAGTGTCAAAAATTTACTAAGCAAATGTACAAGGAGGCTTTTGTAGGCCTTTCCTATCGATGCAGAATATTAATGTTGTAGAGAATTTAGGAAAAAAATAGCTGTAAGAAAAGAAAGGTCTTGAAATAGTTTGGCGTATTCTTTTTCTTGTTATTTTATATGAAAACGGTTATTTTATAAGAAAACGGTAGGGGAACAAGTAAGATATGGCTTAAATGGTTGACCGTATTCAGCTTTTAATTTTTAACATAATTTAGGCATAACTATAGTTAAAATATAACAGTAGTAAAGAAAAATATTTAATCAAAAATCTAAACCATGAAAAACAATAAACAGACTTAGGGAAAAAAACTATTAATGTTTTCATATTGCCTTAGCTAAGCTCAGGAAATAATTTCCTAATATTCATAGAAATAATCAATATTTATCCATTTACGAATTATTGATTGGTATTCATGTTTATTGAGTGAGAACTAGTTTCCGCCCGCAACTTCGATCGCATACTTTCGGTAAATCTCTAGAAAACCTAAGACTGGCATAAAAAGTATACTATGTTTTGGTTTTGGCTATAAAGTGTGTTTGCGAAGAAAAAAAGAATGCCCATTTCTGACCTGTCAAAATCTTGATTTATCAATTATTGTGTATGAGAAGTAATATAGCTCGCAAAATTGAATTTTTCATCCAAATCCGTTTAGCCGTGATTATGTAACAAACATCCAAAAATCATATTCACGATATTATTTACATCTAGTAGGAGTAGGATAGCATACGTTAACAACAGGTCATTCTTTTATTCAGTCATTCATTTCATAATCAGAAAATCTCTCCGTGAGTAAACCTTTAATTGCTCATAAAAAACCAAAGGTAGTAAAACATCTTTAAAACCATCCCCAAACGCTTACCGCGTTTAATCTTAAACCTCTTCACAACATAAATTACTGTACGGATATAAAATCACCCCCCAATTCACTCAGTTAACCCAGTAACCGACTAATAAAGTATCTGCGCCAATCTAACCTTGACACAGCCCTAGTTAGTATGCACAGGCTTTCTTTTAAAATCTGATGTATTAATTTGCTAACTTTTTCCCATATCAATCTACACCCAACCACCCTTATCACAAGAACTAAAATCAAACAAACCTTTTTTCTGTTTTCAAAAATGGAAATTCTCCTGAAAATAATTTCTTGGTTCCAAACATAAATCTAATCTCAACCCTACCAGCCAGCGTTAAAGAATGAAATTCGAATTTTAAAATTTCGAACGTAAGTCGTTTTAAATGTAGAACGGTTATTTAGCACGTGGTTCTCGTGACGACGTTCGCAATTTGAGTATAAATTAGAACACTTATCTCGTCGCGGTCTCTTGTCCGTCTCACTCGCACTACTAAGTTTTCCTATTGTTGCCATCTTCGTCTCGCCCCATGTCAAGTAAGCGTAGGGGTGTCTACCTCGTCAAAAATTTGCTTTATCGATATTCCCGGGTAAGACTCCGCGAGAAAGGGAGATGTAACGTCCTCATAAATAGAGAAATGATAAATGCGTTCAAGTCACGAGATAGACTCGGTTTCTCATAAGATAAGAAATTGTTTTTTTAGAGTATACTACCTATCCAAAATGGAAGTTCTAATAACTTAAAAGGGTAAGCTTACAAAAGTTGACTATGCTGGGTTGAATAAAAAGAATTAAATTAAGTTTGGAACAAAAAATAAACTCATTTTATCGACATCGACGTTTTGTCTAATACGGTTCGCTCTCATATTTAATTTAGCTTGCGGAAGCAACAGGTTATTAGCACGGAGCTTTCCCGCCTAACTTTCCGGGCGTTCACTTTTTAAATTCCTCTCTTTCCCTTTCTAATTGGATTGCCTTTCTCCCTTGCCCGTGAATGAATGAAACTTGTTGCTCGCTGAATCATTTCGCATTTATTTTAAGACGTTCGAATTTTAAATGTGTCATTGCACTTTAACCACTTGGCCGCTTACGTTCGATCCGAAATCGATTGTTACTCGATTTGACTTCGGCAGGTATCTCTTTGAGCCGATTTTCATGTCCCCATAATCGTTTGGCCGTAAAAGTTATTTTAGCGTATAATTTTACGCGCGAGCGAACACCTTTCGGGTGTAAAAATTAACGTGTCGAAAGACTAATAATTTTCCGCTCATTAGCTCTATTGAACCTCTTCACTCGATTATGAAAGTTATCTTTACGTAACATTTATTTATTCGTCGTTAAAAAGCCTGATATTTAGATACACCTACCGCAGACAAAAGATAGCAGTACAAAAGGAAAACGTACAAACAATATTGCTTTCTCAATACAATTTCTCATTTTGTGACAAATTGCGAGACGTATCCACATATCAAAATTCACGGTTTTTTTCACGCAGGACGCTTTTCCATTTTCTCATACGTACAATAATAGGTCTCTACAGTCACACGCGAAGCCCGCACCATATCTTATTCGAAGCTACACGTACATGTATAAATATATTTCTACTCACCACCCAATACATTTTATCTATGTTACCGTTGCCTTACTAGAAATATTGATAAAGCAAAAAGGGTACAACACTATCGAATTCTTGTCAAAAGTGACTCGTATTGGAACGGGGTGTGATTTGAATTTGGAACGCGGCGACGGCGTCGCTTCTCTCTGAAATTCAACCGACGCGCGATCGAGTCTCACAAGGTATTCTCAAGGGGTGAGCGTAGTTCTTGCGCTTAGATATAAAGAAAGGTAGATACTTATGAAATTCGAAGGAAAAACCACCCTTCCCTATACTTACACAGCGCAGTCGATTCGGTTTTCGCGGAGGAAATTGTAGCGTAGTTTGAGCGGGACATTCGCTCACCGTACGCCGCCTGGAGACGACGATTTTCTCGAATTTCCTTCGGGACACGTCTCCGGTTTCCAAATTTGAATTTGTCATTTGAATTTTATATTCTTTTTTTTACTTTTCTGGCTTGGGTTCCGAATGTAGCGCGAAGTATTATTGTCTTTTGTTCTTTTGGTTGTTGTGCTCAATCAAATAAAGTAACTTCGCGGCGCGATAAAAAAACTTGAAAACTTTGTCGGCTGAGCGGAAGAGGTAAGATATTTTTTATTTACACATTAATAAGTACTGATTTAATTTGTATAAGCGTTCAATCACTTATTATCACTTAAGTGAATTCATTTTTGGATGCTGAAAATGTATATAAAAAAGATTTTCTTTTAAAAAGATAAATAATGAATACAATATGTTCTTAGAAAAGCCTAATTAAACTAAACTGATAGGTAGGTATAGTAAAGATGCAACCTTATCATGGATTTATAATGCCTATACATAGATCATACTTTAATAACATAATTTATTTGCCTTTCACTTAAGTTAGCCTTATGTTTATCTTCTAATCTAAAAGAAAAAAAAAACATTTCTTTTCTTAAAGAAAAAATACAATAACTTACAGCTTTACATCGCGTTTTGCGTTTTAAGAGATTGTTAAAAATATAAATGTGTTTTTGAAGTTCAAAACATATACCTAAGTACTTTAAAAAATGTAAAAAGCGAACACATAGATCTGAATAATTTTTCCTGCTTAGACAATTCTCTATAAATAAACCTAACTTTGGGTTTGTTTTTGGGTTTGATTGCTTTAATAACTTAAAGCAAAAGCTTAAATAAGTTAGTAGGTAAGTACCTAAATTATCGACATTTATATCATTTAAGTTAAATGCTTTTATGGATGGTTTAAGTTGAGAGTTTTTAAGTTCATTTTACAAAGAGTTTATATTTCACGAAACCAGCATTGATTTCTATTTTTTTATTAAATTAATCATGATATTATAAAGGGTGTCCCACGGCTATGCCACTAGAGGGAAAATGCCTTAAAATAATGTTGGGGATAGAAAAGGAGATCCGCAAAATTGATCCAGAAAAAGAATCCGGCACAAAAGAATTGTGTCTCAAATTATCAAATATTAATAGTATAATTATTCTATAGTGTCTCTATTACTACATTCGGTGGCTAACCTAATTTTTCTGCCACGAGAAGTTTTAAAGAAGTTATATAGGTGCTAGATAATGTCACTTTTTAAGGAAAAAACATCATGAATATGTTTTACATCTACCGCTTATGAAACTTTTTACGGCAAATAAAAAACAATGTTAGCAACTTAATTCCGAAATAGCGATACTTTACAAATATCATAAAAATATAGTATTTCGACTGCCGCAACGAACAGTATCGAATCTGCTAAATCTAGATTTCTATGCAAATATGATACTATTAGGAAAATATTTTTTTATTTGAAAAAGTATTATTTCATGAGATATTTAATCGAACAATATCAAAACTTCACATTGCTCACGATGTGACGAACGACGAACATTATCGAATGAGGTAAATTCAATACTGTTCTAGCACGACGGTATACAGTAGGTGCAGATCAAAACTGCCTGATTCGTTAGTGTTTTCTGGGATGTGGAAAAGGGAAGGCGTGTTGGTTTATTTTAAATTAGTTCGTTATTATTTAATTGCTATTTGTTTTTTTGCGTTATAATTACTTTAAGTAGCGATTAGAGAGTAAAACTATCGAATTTAGTAGATTCGATAGTGTCCGTATAAGTTAGTGTAACGAATCTGCCACTTTCGATAAAATTTCGGATTTTAAAAGCATCGAATACTATCAAATCAGAAACATTCGATCAAATTCCAGATTTCAAAAACATTGAATACTAACGAATGTGAAATATCTCGGGAAAAAAATATTAAACATTAAAATCGTTATAAGGCACAAAAAAAGAGAAGAAAAATATAAGCTATCATTCAGTAAAGAAACTTTTACGACACGATCATAATTACGATTTTGTGTCAAATTTTGTGCCAAAAAGACTTTAAACTGCTCTACTGTAAAGTGCGTGATTTGCAGTTTCGATACTATTCGTTGCGGCAGTAAAATTTTATTTAAGCACCTATAAATTTGTACGGAACCCTCGGTGGGCGAGTCCGACTCGCACTTGTCCTGTTTTTTGAACACAAAAAACTTTGTTAATCACACTATTACCAAACAAATTTACATTTTTGGCTCAGAAAACAGATTGGTTAGTAATAGGAAAAAGTTAAAGGTTAACTTTAATTTTTTTGTGAAATAAGTTTTTTTATAATATCGATATGTTACTGTAAAAGCTCGTACAAAAAAATACCTAAGTAAAGCCCGTAAAACCTAACATTTACCAATAGGGTAAATCTTAGGATTTGCCAACTTGTATTGGTAAATGTAAGGATTTTATATGAAAGAGAAAATTCGGGATTTACCATTGGCATTTGGAAAATGCCAATGATAGTTGTTAAATGTGTCAAATTATTATCTATCATGCCTATGGCACATTTTTTACTTAGTAAACATAATTTTAAAACACCTTCAAAATAAATCCTTTTAAATATTTCTGTATCTTTGGGGTAAAACCTAAGATTTACTGAGAGAATATTGGTAAAAGTTCGAAATAAACGATGATTACGGGACAGTTCGGAATTTTATCAGTACTAATAGTTGGTAAATTTTAGGTTTAACTGGAACATCTTAGGATTTACCTAATTTCGGGGTTTTACAGTAACTAGGGTTACCAGATGGTCGGGATTCGCCTGGTTTCTCCCGACATTTCAAGAGATCTCCCGATTCCCAAAAAATCTAAAATTCTCCCTACAAACAGCTTTTCTAAAAGTTGCCTATAAAAAAATAATTAAATAAAAATTGCCACGCGTGCTTTAACTGTCGAACGGGACGGTGGAGTTGAGGCGGAGCCGCGGGCGGCTGGCGACTGTGGCTCGCTTCAGCAGTAGCTAAAAATCCCCTCCGGCCGTATTCGCTACTATGTTTCGCAACCAGTTGCAAATAAGGATTTTTTATACTTTGTTCGCAACCAGTTGCGAATCTTTTTCCTTAACCGCAACTAGGCATCCTGGTTCGCCTGATTCGCAACCAGTTGCGACATAAAATCGCACTGTGCGATTGTTTTATTTTACTATAGACAGGCAAGAGATTAGTGGATAAAACTGACTAAAAATTGTGCTGCGCGGCCATTTTTTAGGGTTCCGTACCCAAAGGGTAAAAACGGGACCCTATTACTAAGACTCCGCTGTCCGTCTGTATGTCTGTCACCAGGCTGTATCTCATGAACAGTGATAGATAGACAGCTGAAATTTTCACAGATAGTGTATTTCTGTTGCCGCTATAACAACAAATACTAAAAAGTAAGAAACAAGAAAATATTCTAAAAAAGGATAACCGTAGTCGCATGCCACTTTGTCCTAGACACGCACGGCACGGGCTGGAGGTGGCATGCGACTACGGTTATCCTTTTTATGAATATTTTCTTGTTTCTTACTTTTTAGAGCAGGATTTTTCCGTAGTCGGGTTTTAGTTTTTAAACTTCTTTTTTATTTTAAATATTTTGGAGTTGTCAATAGGGTGAAATCAAGCAAAGCCACGGGCAAAAGCTAACAATTTATATATTTTTGAAAAGTGCTCATTAAGCCCTTTCATTTGGTACCCAACACGGCATTATTAAAAAAATTTTTTTTTTTAGTTCATGTCTTTAACTCCTCTAGAGGGCGCCACATTCAATTTAATGTAACTTCATATAGCCTATGTTCATTGGACAAATTAAGACGCTTCTAACGATACCTCATTTGTCAAATTATAACAAGTAGTTTAGAAGTTATGAGGGAACAGATGAATTTACAAACATACATACATACATACAGGTCAAAATCATATACCCTCCGTTTTGGCTTCGCCGTAGTCGGATAAAAACAGAATAATATAAATATTTAAGGAAGCTCCTATACAACAAATGTGATTTTTTTGCCTTTTTTTGCTCGATCTTAATAACAACAGCAGGTAGACAGTTGAAATTTTCACAGTATTTCTGTTGCTGCTATAACAACAAGTAATAAAAACAAAATAAAATAAATATTCAAGGGGGGCTCCCATACAACAAACTTGATTTTTTTGCCGTTTTATGGTATGGAACCCTTCGTGCGTGAGGCGTGAGTCCGACTCGCACTTGGCCGGTTTTTAATTTTTTACAATAGACAGGCAAGATTACAAGATTAGTGGATGAAACTAACTAAAAATCGCGCTGCGCGGCCGTTTTTTTGAAATAGACAGGCAAGATTGCAAGATTAGTGGATGAAACAAACTAATAAACGCGCTGCGTGGCCGTTTTTTTAGAATAGACAGGCAAGATTTTATACAACTTAATAGATTAGTGGATGAAACTGACTAAACATCACTATTTACAGGCATTTAAGTTAATTTTTTTAAATATTTATTTCTCCCGACAGTCATTTTCTCTAGATATTTTGGCCTTCCGATCTGGCAACCCTTAGTAACATTTTATTTTAAAAATAGTTTGAATATAATGTTACTATTTTTAATATATACCTATGTTTTTTAATTAATTGAATTGATTTTTTACTGCGAGTACATTCACTTATTGTCTTCAGATTAAGATAACATTATAATAATTAAAACAAACAATAATTAAAAATTTACGAGGTATCGTCTTAATCTCAAAAAGATAAAAGACGAATGTAAGTAGGTACTTACTGAAGTGAAATAGAAAAGTGATAGAAAGTTTTAAGCTCCAAAAATCCAGAAATAAAAACAACTCACACCTCAAATAATAGAATGTTTTAATTTATTACCTAACACAATCAACATTATCTGTATTAGTATATTATAGTATAGGCGTATAAAGATGTTAACCCTTTGAATGACCCCCGGTTTCTGATTATAGGAGGTTCTGAGGGTCCACATTATCTGGTTTACAGTAATAAAATTAACTTTTAACCAGAAAATATGGACCTCTCCGATAAAGTAAAACCTCCGATTAACCACCTCAAGCCAGTCATAAATCTAATAGGACTATTGCTTAATAGCTATAGGGTCGGTCAGCTCCATAGCTTTCATGATAAAAATATATTATTATCAATAATAAATAAGATATAATATTGTAAACTTTTTAATTTTAAAATTTCGTTCTTAATGCTTACAAAACGTAGTTTGTTATAAAAAAGACACATAGCTAGAAAATTTTCGCCAAAGCAACTTTTTTGTCGGTAAAAATGCAAATTCAATAGATTTTATACCGACGACGTCGATCACAAACTAATATCGAATCTCCATACATTATACAATTGATGGGGTGAACGACATATAATTTATATACACACGTATAGTCGGGAATAGTTGAACCCACCCTCGTACCTTCCCCCGCACGCACACGTACATAAGTGTATGTAACGTAGGGTTGAGGACAAAATCGATAGGGCTTACTGCTTTGTAAACCACCGGCTTCGCGATTTTTGAGCTGTCAAAAAGTTTTTTCTTCTTAAAACTGTGTTGCCGCCAAAAATTACGCGCCATAAGTAATTAGTGCGGCGACTCACGGTCAGCGAGAACGAGCTTTTCAAATTTCGAACCTCAGCTAGGTTTAAAAATGGAATTGATACTGGCTTATTTTATTAGAATGAGCTAAAACTTCTTTGGAGGATTAACGAAAATATATTCTTTTGACTCTGAATAAAAAACTGAATAATAATAAACTGTTGATAGGTTGAGGATCAAATTACAGTTGCCTATCAAAAGAGATCGCGTTGAACATAAAATCCGTTAAATATAAATTACTCACGGCGTCTTTAAAAAATATGCTAACCACCGGTTTGACCGACGAAGCCTCGGTTTACAGTTTATTAGCACCTATAATAATAACTTTGGTATCGTATAAACTACGTATAACGGCAGTTTTCTGATGGAAAAAGTCATATTGGTTGCCTAGTGTTTAAAACGGTTGAACGTAGGTACTACGTACCACTAGGCAAGAGGTTTTATTGTAATTCCGTGCCCTTTTTCTCGCGTCCTTAGCTTACAATGTAAAACATAGCAATGTGTCATTAAACAGGATTTCCCTTCATATCGGATACAGCGATGCAGTTAATTATTTAAAACCACTCACAGATGATATTTTTTACATGTCTCAGTTAATTTATAGTATGACCAAACGGGGAGTCGAACGCGCAGCTATTTATTTAACGGTGAAGAGTAGGATCGTAAAATTTTATTTTGTTGTTTGTATTTAAAAGATGCCTAATAAAGAACGAGCTTAATCGACTATGATGCTACCGTCGATTATCGAACCTTCCCGTTTTTAAACGAGTCTTCGGAATTTGAAATTGGAAAGTTTCAAATTTGGAATTTATGTTCATCACGCTAGTTTCAAAATTGGAATTCATTTTCGAACACGCTAGAACCGTTTAATGGCTGCTGTAGGAAATTGTGTTTCGGTGCGCCAGTATCATTAGTATCTAATTGCCCAATCAATTTAGTTAGGTATAATTTAATAGGCACTTTTTGTTGTTCTTTTTTGTTTATAGTTTATTACTAATAGATACAGTTAGAGTTTATTGTTATTCTGTTGTAATTACTGTTATTGCATAAGTTGGTTGGAATCGTTTTTTGATTGGCCCACTTCAATTTGTGATGGTTCTTTTTTGTTTTAATTGAGCAAGTTCTTTTGAGATTGCTTAATTTAATTTTGGGGGAGATGATTTTGTACTAAATAAGTTGTTGTCCATTATTAAAAATATTTTAATTTTATAACTATTTGGCAAAATGACAAAAAGTTGTAAATATAGCTTTTTCTTTTATAACGATACCCGATAGTTATTACCTACAAAGGAGACCCGACACATCCCATAGAAAAAATGCGAAACTTGTATACGATTGCATTTGGTCTTAAAATTTATGGCCAATAGTAACTGCTACATGAATTAAGTTCTTTTTTATTTTTAGCGTATGTAGGAAAATTATGTTTTTATATGGAAACACTACGAGAACAATGCGTCATCGAAAAACATTTCGTTATTCACATTGAATATTCAAAGGGCAGAAAAGTCAATATGAAATGTAAAAACATGGCTGCATAAACCATAATTTCTTTACTTTTTCGAAATGAATAAAGCAAAATGTCAACTTGACATTGACGGCTGACATTGTGACAAAAATCACAAATTATTAACAAGTACAAGCAAATTCTGAATCCCATATTCAAAAATAAAAAAATAAGTAGGTACCTTATACAACTTAAGCATAAAATTATGGGTATTTTTATTAAATTCATTGACCTTTTCAATTTTAATTTCATGTTGAAACAAAAAAAGAATCTAAGTATAGAAAATACAAAGAAAATATCTACTAGTCAATTTAAAAATTCGTTTGAACATTTTGTACAAATAAATAGTACGTACTTATCAAAACTTATTGTACTCCATTTACATGAGTAAGTACTTATTTTGTTTATGAATTTCTTATAAGATTTTAAAAGGCACTATGCTGACTACAAACATTATATTTTAAGTACAGGTAAGTTATTTGAAATACGTTAATTAAGTCTTTTACATAGCTAAGTGGGACATCAATAATTAAAAGTATATTTTATAAGTTTTAACCCTTAAATCGGATTTTTCAAGCATAACTATCAACATTAAAAATAATAATCTATCTTTTATAAAAAGAGTGTAATCTTCAGTTAGCTTTGAAGTCTCGAACTAGCAACACTTTGATATAGGATTCGGGGGTAATATTATTACGAGGCCCCACCCCCGATGTCAATCGATCAAACGTGTGCAAACATACTACCGAACCAATTCTAAAAGGACACAACTGTCACTGAAAACACAAAGAAATTTCTACCTTATTGCCGTAAAAAGAAGGTTTAGATTCAAATGTTCAAAGTTCTGTGTACTGAGTTTATTTCGACTGTTTGCAATATGGACATATTTTTCATGTATATAGAGAGTGGAAATGTATTGACAAATATATCGCATTACAGTTTCCATTAGGATATTGTTTATTCCAATTTATGAACACTCGATGCTCTTTTTCATATCGAAATGTAGTATCGAGTGACAGCTTTACGTTCTTGTATTACGTTATGGCGGTAAATAAGTATTTAATATATTGAAATATCTGTTAAACTTTATACTAAACTTCGACTGCGACTTCAATGCATTTAATTTAACAATGTACATACAAACAGAAGTGACCAAGTTCGAAGTCTGTAAAATAATCGCCATCTATTCTTGAGTGAAGTTGCCGCGGATCACTCTCTTTTGTCAATTTAATCACATTGTACAAGATAAAACTAAATCCCATCAGAACTAAATGATAAAACAAATATTCATTATTTGATACATTCTCAAAACACAAACGATAAAAACAAACAAAAAAAACGTGTACCTTTTTCACACTACAACTTTCACTCACTTTCAGCGCTTGCGTTTCGCGCCACACTAAACCACACCACGTGACGTTCTAGAACCCAAATTTCAAATTTCGAACACAAACCCTAGAACACGTCTGAACACCATTCTGACATGTTTTTGAATGAACACAACAGACCCATGACCTCAGTATCAGAACGTGAATAAATTATTACTTACCATTTTTTGAACCCCTCGCGGCGAAAGGGTTAACAATTTCTATAGAAGAACTTATGGGTCGTGAATTTGCATATAATTTTTAGTTTATTATTTATATTTGGAGGGGTCTATTGTCATGTTAACGTTTTTCAGGGTTGATGAATTGGCCGTATTAATAAGGATTACGTAGGTTCGTCGTGTCTGTGGGGATGTGTGTCATCTGTCGGAGATGACACTGATTCACGGAACTTCGCTATAGACTATAGTCAGAGGGCCTACTACAAAAAAACATCTTTCGCGTAACGCATAAGCGTACGATGTTCGTCCCACTTCGTGACATTATTAACTCAAGTATAAGGTTCAAAATGAAGAAATCTATCAACGAACAACGTCCGGCTATCGTGATTATTTTTGAAATAGGCCCTCTTGTACATCTTTTGAGGAAAAACGTGCCTAACAGTACTCGATCGAGTAAATTCTCTACGGGAAATTTAGTTTCGCTTTTCGGCGGTAGATGGTGCTGTACAAAGGGGTTCGGGCACTTTGGTCCATATGACCAATAGACTTGAATCGTACATCGATGGATAAGTCTTTTCAAGAGGAAAAAAGTTATTATGAGGTTATATTTGGATTTGTTGTCCGATTCGAGATATCGGCTTATGAAGTACGTGTTTTCAGTATCTCGGGTAGTACAGTCAGCAATGAATATTGCTTAAGCGGCGGGTCCATAGAATAGCCGGACAACATTTTAGGACAAGCGCCATACCTATTCGTGCTCTATGAGAATATACCTTTCTAACAATATACTATTTATATCTATCGGGTCCAGGACCAGAGTCCATACATTTGTGCCCATACCCCTTTCCCATACAAAATATTACTGTATCGATTTTTTTAAGTGCGTTTTTTTCTCGATATATATTTCTGTCAATTCTGACGATTAACAATTCGTTTTACAATTTATTTGCTATAAATTGCCATGTTGTCAAACTATACGCTTCTGCCAGTCAAAATAAAAAAAATCTATTTAGAATTTTTATTTCAATTACCTATTAATTTCTACGATAAAAGAAGGAAAAAGTATTTAGTGGCGCGAAAATAAAATGCTATGCCGGTTGAGGGTTGCCGACGAAGGAAATGAGACAGGGTTGTCAAAACTATAAGTAGTTTAAAATTTGGGGTTGTGACTATTTGTTATCATAGATATACCTTCTGAAGCTGATAAAAGGCAATAAATAAAAAAAAATTTCGTAACAAAATCTAATTGATAAAAAAAATCCCAAAAAGGCCTTTTTTTTCTGAACAGGAATCTACTTAGTTGCTACAAAGTATCTGATAGCTCCATAAAACCTTTTTCTAAGGAATTATCAAAGTGGATTTTACATGTTGGTTAGCTTACAAACCCGTAATTTGGTAAAAAATGTCAGCCCGCATACGGCATGACTGTCCTTTTTAGATTGTAGAATGTCACGCAGGTGGCATTGCTTTGGTTCTTATAGCTTAGGACTTGTTCCATTTGAAGCTACGCTTGAGAAAACTTTGACCATCAGCCATTTTTAATGTCCCCACTGCTGGGGCACAGTACTTCCTTATGGGTGGATAAGGAGGATGTGCCATAACCAACCACGCGGGCCTAATGAGGTGGGTGTTAACGACTGCAAATGAACCCGGCACGCTCAACATGCCTTCCGAAGCACGGAGGACATCGAGATAATAAAAATTTTGGTGACCCATCCCATGGCCGACCCTTGCGAAGTTGATTAACCTCCGTAATTCTCAAAAAAAGCTTTGTCTTTAGAAATTCCTTTACTTAGTAGATTATTTTACGTTTTTATTTTAGATTAGTTTACAACATTTCAGAGAAAACTAAGCAATTGATCCAAATTCAAAGGTTAGAATATTTTTTGCATGGTACTTCATTATTACAAAATAAAATAAATTGCAAGAAAGTATGACTTATTATTGATATGATATGATATGATAAAACTAGCAGCCACCTGCGACTTCGTCTGCGTGGAATGTTTTTTTGCTATCCCTCGGGAACAGTGCTTTTTATCGGGATGAAAGTTACCCTATGTCCTTCTCGGCAATCCCTGACAACGTGTATGCAAAATTTCAGTTCAGTAGTTAAGATGTGAAGGTGTAACAAACAAACAAACAAACGTACTTTCGCATTTGTAATATTAGTAAGGATTAAGGATTACATATCATAAGACAAAAACATGACGTGGAGTTGTTTCAACATTCACTCCATACCCCATTATAATAACAACTTCCAATTATTTTAAAATATTATTCACTATAGCAATGCGCTATTCAACAGCCTTTATCCTCATCAAAATTATTAATAATAAAACAGGCAGATACTATCGCGTTTCTTATTATCTATCGTTATTAATATTCGTAGCCACAATGCGCCTGACGAGCCGGAAGCTCGCTCTTTTGTATAAAAAAAGCTCAAACCCTTCCGGCGGCCATCTTGAATGGATGCTGTTGCCATTGATTCTGACCCCATGGGAGATCTCACGGTATCTTCACATGAATGAGATCTTGAGTGTAGATCTGTTTTATGGTAAACGGATTTATTTTAAGTGATTTTATGCAAGCATTACGTTTAATCGAAATAAAAGTTGTATATTTATCGATTTTCGACAAATATAGCAAAAAAAAAATTAATTTTTAGGGTTCCATACCCCAAAAGGAAAAAACGGAACCTTATAAGGATCACTTTGTTGTCCGTCTGTCAGTCTGTCTGTCAAATCTCGCGGGAACGCGTGGAGGTATCGAGTTGAAATTAAAACCATGTAGGTAGTGTAGGTACTCAGGTCTACAGTCCCTTGAAACTGTGAAAAAATTTAATACGGTCGTTTATGCCGCAAAAAACGCATTTTTCTACACTCTCAAGGGAATCAAAATTTAAAGGATATTTTCTGTTGACCTATCCGCACTTTTTTTAATATGTACTTACAAAAGGATTGGGTAAAAAAATCATTTATTGGAATGGTTTTTTTTATTTCCTAAACGACTTTAATTCGGAACATGCAGATTTTTTCTACAACAATCAAAATTATCAATAGTCACAACTTTGTGAAGAATCCGCTCAAATATTTGCACAAACATGAAAACACTTCACACACAATGCGCTACCAATCATCGGCGTATCGATCAAACATCCCGAAGGAAAAAAACCACTACAACAGACAAACATTTCACGGGTTAAAAAAACACACTGCCACCAACAGAGGGTTGTCTTTGTATAGAATTTGACTATTCTTTGTTTAAAATGCTGATTTATAGGCAGTTATGGACTATTAAACCCTTTTTATTAATGTATGGATAGATAAATTCGTATTATTCGCCTTTAAAAAATGTTAGACATATTTTATGGTCGCAACAAAGAAGTTAGGGGCGCATACGCATCGTCTCACTATTATTTCTTTTTTTTTAAATTATATTGAACTCTGTTACGATGACTATCTGTAAAAGGAGTTATGGTTTTAATTTGAACTTGACGAGTCTTCTTTCAAACTCTATTTGCATAGAACATGGAAAATTTATCTGCAATTATCATTTTAATTCATCATTCATTCTCGTTCTTCATAACATTTGACTTGTAATTAAAAAAAAAACGAAAATTTAAAATCATATTTCATTATTAATTATGTGTATCATGAAAAAAAAATGATTAAGGGCCAATTTTTTTTGGGCTCGGATAACAGATATCAGTCAGTTAAATTCTTGTTAAATTATTAACCAAATAAAATAAAAATAATTAAAAAAATGTCAGACAAACGAATGAAAACATTTTTAATTTGACGGTATAATACGTTATCAAACGGATAAATTTTTGAAAAAATCAGCCCTTAATTAAAACTATAACATAAAATTTTGGTCGGCCATTTGATGATCTAAGTTTCTAAGTGTTTGTCAAAAGTACTACTTATTGACACCAAAGGATATTAAAAAAAGAATCAGATTACCTTTCTTACACTTTTGCCATAACCTGACCTGACCCTTGTGAAAGTATTTTTTTTAGTCAAAAGATCTTTGAAGGCAGGTACCATTAATACTTTTTAGTTGCTATTGTCAAAATAAACGTTTGTCCTACCGTGTAACAACCTTACTATTATTAGCTTTAATGCGATATTTAATTTTTGACAGTTTATTGTATTTTGGGGATTCTGTGTGCCCTTTTTGAGGATTGTTTTTACAATATCAGTCTTTAAAAAAAGTATTTAATTAAAAATACCATAGTTTTTACATACAACAGTAGTCAAGTGTTGCCAAATAAAATATCACTAATGACAAAGACATTGGCTCCCCATTATTTTATAAACTTTTTGACAAACTGCAAAACTTGATACTAAATTATATACTAGAAAAAATTCGACTCGTCGCCAGGATTGTCTAAGGCGGGAACCGAACCCGCGACCTTTGGAAGTCCAATCCAATGCTCTTAATTTAATTTTGGCAACCGCTTGGCGCAGACTCATGAAAATCCTGGTAGTTTGTTTAATGAGCATTTACTTAGGAAAGCTTTTTTTTTTCATGGACGTTTATATTCTTATTTCTTTATATCCGTTATTTGGTCATCAAAGTAAAAGCATTGTCATAATTTTATTTGTCCAGAATAATTATCTATTTCTTCTTCTCATTTCACAAAATTGAATGATCTAACGAAATCTAATAAATGAACTTAACGACTCGAATAAAAATTAAAGATTTAAAAATAGTTTCGAACTTAAACGCATAAAGTCAATTCTTTACACCCCACTTCGAAAGTATCCAAAACAACTTTCGCCTTTTCCCCGAAGCCGAGAGCAACACAACTAAGTCCCTGAACTAGGTAAATGGCGTGAGAAAAAAGTAATTTTCATTCATAAAACCATTTTCTTAGAAGCACTGGACGGAGATGGAGCACGGAAATGGCATAGCTCTGTCCTGCTCGCGCACACTCATTTTTAATGCACTTTCCCTCGTGGAGTTTGCTTTATACCTCTTTTTAAGACTTACAGGTAGAACCTTACAGCAATTTGTTTTCTTCTAAGTTTGAGCTCACTCTCATTTAAAACTTTTCTTGCATTCTTAGAAGTTTATGGCCATTATTAATTCGCATCACTTTTCTCTTAATTTTCAACCTTCGATCAAGAATACCATGGATATCCGGTCAGAGTCTCAAAAACGGCATGTCAAAATAAAGCCCCACTTTCAAACAGGGTTGTTATTTTGTACAAAGTATTATCTTTACTTCTTGCCATTTAAAGTTGAATTTGAAAAGAATAGTAATTTGTATTCAGATAAAAATATTAATGTGGAGATTCGAATTTTAAAATTTTGAAAAATGTTTTGACAACATTCATCAGCATTGATAGTGTGCCTTTATAATTTGTCAGTCGGTGCTCCGCCATAAATAATCTTAAAGTGAATCAAATAAAAATATTTACGTTACAACGACACAAATGACATTTTACTGTCGCATTTTTCACTGTTTATTTACTAAAATATTTTTTTTTTGCATGTTGATTTAAATTTGTTAATATGTTTTGTAACTTTCTGGCAAAATATAGCTTGAACTATTGTCAAAGAAGATGAAGCCACAAGCCAACTTAAACACGCTGTAAAAATGAAACTTATTTCAGCTTTGAAATTTAGTAAATGCTGCCGCTACTTTTAAAGTTCCAAATTTGAAATATCACACGTCAAGCGTCAAGCACGGCCAATAAAGCGCTATTTAAATAAACCAATCAGTTGTAACGATTTTGAATATCGAACAGTAATCCCTTGAGTGGTACTTTTAACAGTGTTGTCTGAAAGGGATGCAACCGTGCATTGTGTCTTTTTAATTTATTGTCGCTGCTCTGTTTATGAATGCTCTACATTTTTTATGGCCGTGTCTATGGAAATGGTTTTACGGTACATGCGCGCACGTTGTCGATATTGTGTCAACAATTTTCTTTCGTTATTTTTATAAAGTTCTGTTTTATTCAACATTTTAACAACTTAATGGTGTTAATCTATAATATTACCAATGTCTTAGATGTGTAATGTCCCTTAGGATTTATTTTGGATTTTTTTTAACTAAAACACAATTTTTGAATTATGATTCAGAGTTGGAAACTGACATATTGGCTAAAGTTAATGCATACAATACAAAACCCAAAACGTAAAATATCAAAGACGTGATTTAGAACTAAAATTTTATTCGCTTTGTAGCTCCATACCTACTAAAATTCTTCCCCACTCAGCGCGAAAGATTCCAAATATAAAGTTTCTCACAAAAGAGGTTATAAATAAAATAAGTATGGCGCCCGACCGTTGGATGCACAACTTATGACAGGGAGCTCTGAAACCACTCCAAAAAGTCGGAGCAAAGTTTCGCCAACAATATATTTGTCTGATCGCCAAACGTATGTTGGGGGGAGAAGGTGAGGAGTTATATTTTGGAAGAAACAAAGTTTAAATATGGAACTGTTATTCAGATAAAAAATTAAGTAGTACTGTCACATGATTGTGGTACTGGGTTGCGTTCCTAAAGTTCGCTCGACGACGGACCTTCACTCCGAGGCGTGCGACGTTCGTCATCCGACGTTTACGAACGACATGTATACTAGAATTATCTAATCCAGTTATTATCTTATTTTCTGACCAGTTGGAGAAAGATTTGATATGTCCAATAGATACAATAAGATAAAATTAAGTAATTCTGATCACCAATAACACTATAAATTAATTAAACAAAATCTCACATCAAAAAACGCGTCCGACAAGTCAAACGTTTCCCGCCTTTTTTCCAAAACCAATGTTTATAAACAAAGAAGACGTGTCAACTGTCCAATAAAACGTCAGAGCGAATTTCACCCACCTATTTCGTGGGGTGACCGGTGCGTTCGCCGGGCGACATTTACGAACGGTAAGAGTGATCGTCGGACGATCGCCTCGGTGGTTTTAGAACGCGTACTATGTCATCGAGCGTCGTCGAGCGAACTTTAGGAACGCACCCGTATAAGCTATTTGCTCGATTAGAATACATTCAAAACTTTTTGACAAATTTAAAATTGAAATAATGTAAATACATTAAAAAATCTAAAAAAAATATAAAAAAAAATTAAGATTGTGAGCTGAAAATATTTGAAAAAATTTTTTTTATCAAAATATTTTCAGATTGAATGAGGATGGAGGAGTAACAGGTTTAAATCCTTTAGTTTTATTAGTATAATATAAAAACGTATTCATAGCTATGAAACTTAGTAAAATATTTTTTTAACTAAATACTAACTACTACTTTTACTAAATAGATATAGTTTTATTGATATAATATAAACACATATTGATAGCTATGAAACCTAGTGAAAGAATTTTTGAAATCCGTTTAGAAATGGTTGAGTTAAAAGGGTTTTGAAGGAAATGCCAAGCTCAATGCAATATGTGCTTTATCACGTACGACATTTAGTTCGCGTACGTCTCGATGACGTCATAAGGACCCCCCAAAATAACACCGTGTTATTACAAAAGATTTTTAAACACTGTTTAACTAAACACATGTTTTGATGTGATGCTGTCACTTTTTTGACAATATTGTTTGACAGAGACAGCATCATGTTTAAACAGTGTTTAGTTAAACATGTGTTGAACAATCTTTTGTAATAACACCGACAGTGTTTTAGCACGTTTTAGCTCGTATATCTTCTCAGGTTTAAGAGATATCGTAAAAATTTCGTCACAGTTAATCATGTGGTGGCATAAGATTTCTGATAAGCCACTAAACAAAAATCGTTACTGATCCTCATTATTGCACTGCTTGAATTCAATACACTTCTGACCGATTGGCAATCTTATTAATCTAAAAACACCTATTAATACATCCAAAAGTATGACATGTTATTGAACTCAGCTGCCACCTCATTTAAAAACAAATCACGGGCACAGACTATAAAAACGATTGCTAGGTATTTATAGCTCTTTTCTCAGCACAATAACTCACATGAAAAAACCTAAGATCGGACGTGGAGCATACACATTCAGATTTTGTGGGAAAACTTCGTCTGCGAAGTGCCCACACGTTCCCGAGTTTATCACCAAGCTCCTAAGTTCGGATACTTTTTAAATTTTTACTTGTATCTCCGACTTGAGTTGGGAACATCGACAATTTTGTTGGCATGTTAATAGATTGACTTTGCTGTTGTTTGTTAGTATTTTTCTTAACTAAGTGTAAAGAGTAAGAGGACGGATAACTAAAATTTTACAGTTAAAATACGTATTTTAACGAGAAGTTCGATAATTATCACCAGTTTTAGCACAACTAAAGGTATTCAAGTGACCATAAAAATGGTCATGTTGTAATTTTCGGCATATAATATTTATTTATCCATTTATGTTTGGTTAATGCCCAGAAATTCACACTATTGTCTAATTTTCAAAATCTATCGTAATCGCTTTCATTTGACAGATGGATGTGACACATTGCTGCATTTCTTTGGTAAGTTTTTATTTGTGCCAAAAAGAAGCATCAATGTATCACATCCTATAAGCGAAATTAGACAATAAGTACCCAGATTTATCTCAGAACCAAATTTCGAGTTTATTTGAAAATGAAAGGAACAGAAGAAAATTTAATACCAGGGCCCTGTTTAATAACAATTGTCATGACAATTTGGTTTACATTGCGGTGTAGCTATGAGTAGTTTGCTCTATTTGCAAATTAGTTGACGCATTCGTTATAAAAATGTCATGACAATAATGTCACGTTTATTAAGGCTCTCAAATTACCCTGTTCATATCATTCTCAAAACGAACCAATCAACCAACTAAAACAAATTAAATGCGCAACAAAATATTTTCTTCAGCTCAATATGTTTTATTAAAAAGTAGCGATGACGTGTGAATAACGTTCGTATCATTGTCTTCTTTGTCTCCACTGTATGGAGATGAAAGAATGTATGACAATAACGAGACTTTTCTTCACAAAGCCATATCTCAGAGCCATCTTGGAAGGTCGCCGGGAAACCGGACAAGTTAACGTAGGTGTTGGGTGTTTTTTTTTATTTTATCTTTTTCAGACGAAGAGTAAGATTTTTAAATATTTATGTAAATTTTCAGGACATTGTGTTTTTAGAGTTATACCTGTTTTCACTGAAGGTACAGATCTATGAAAAGGAAATAAGTATCTTCTGGGAATTAATATTTTTTTATTATTGGTTATAGAATTCAGTTTGTAGGTAAGTTGGTATCTACCTATAGTGTAAGTCCTGTAAGATACCTACTGATTAACTTATACTACAAAAGGCATTTCTAAAATAACAATACTAAAATGTGCGTTTTTTTCACAATTTTTTAAGTTACTTCCATAAGAAAGTTGATCACGATTAGTCCTTTAACACACTTATTAAATTTTATTACTGAAACGTTACGTCATTAGGTAATTCTTGACCAAAAAAACTTCGTTTCATATTATGCTCTGGTTTGAAGAATATTTCGCGCTAGTAATATTATCTAATAGAGTACAAACCCAGATGTGGAGACGCATTAATATTAAATTATTTTAAAAAGTAGTACTACTTACTAGTTTTTTAAGGCCAGTATATTCCAAAAACTCTGTCTCTGTCTTTTTCTTTACGTGTGAAGAGTAATGAAAATAACCTCACTTTTTCATTTTTTCCATGTTTTTGTTGTTATTTTGAGGATAAAGTAACTTTTTGAAAAAGTAACCTTTGAATATTCTTCTATATGTAATTACCTATTTTTCTATATATTTTTCGTGAATAAGAAATTAATATGCTTTAAGTATTATCCAAAAAACATAAAATTAATGAAAATTTTCTTTGACTTTGCATATTTTTTTAGTCGAGTGAAGATATGAATATCGTATTTTCAACAGTAAAATAATCAAGTTCGTTTATGAAACTTCAACATATATTTTTATCTGCTCAAAATAACGAATATTTGATTGTTTATTATTGAATCAAAAATAGGCCAAATTCGATAATTTCGAATGTACTGGCCTTAAAGTAACAATTACTTACCTTTACTGAGCAATGTTCTGTTGTAGAGACGATGTTATCATCCAGAATTCGGTTGGGTTATAATTTTTGTTTTTTTTTAACCACAACGGGGTAATGCTAGGCCTTTACCTCACCTGATGTTAATTTGTGAGTATTGTGACGATAAGGCTGAAAGTGTAAGAGCACCACACCCGGAATTCTCACCACTGAGGAACTGGCTATATCTGTGACTGCCGGAACACGTCAATTTTTAAATTGTTATTATGGATTCAGACTAGTAAGATGGTGGTAGCTAGGCTAACACCAACCAAACCGAGGTACACATTAGTAATCTACCCGCTCCTGGGAATCGAACCCACTGCGTCTTCCACGGGTGGGCGGTTTACGTTTTATGGCGGCCTTACTTAATTTTTACTAGCATTGAAAAAATCACAGATTTTACAGTCCCCGCAAGAATCGGAGCATTGAAAATGAACACCAAAATTTACGAAAAACTAAAATCAAATCAAATGCAGTCCTACATATTATATTTTTAAAGTTACCTACCTATATTTATTTTTACGATTGTGACACTCGGCTCCGCCTCGTGTCACAAAAGCGCCCGCTGACTGCCTCGACGCAGCCGAAATATTATTAACCGATTTTCAAAATTCCAACGAATGCACTTCTCGTCTGCTTCTGCATCTTTTAACACTATTATCATGACGATCGGTCAATAATCATAGAAGCTACATCACTTTTTATTTACGGAAACAGCCGTTTTTCTACAATTCCAAATCTAAAGGGACCACCTACAGGTCACAATTATTGACCGATTTTTTAAATTATTTTTCCACTTGGTAGCTAAACTAATACCCTAGGACCTTTTTTTTCATTTTTTCTTAAGTCAGTTTTTTTCCAGAAATATTTACAATTTAGTAAACAAACACCCCCCAAAAAACCCGGAATTTTCGGAATTTTAATAAATTCCAAAAAAAGTTATCAGTAGATTTTCAAAATTCAAACGTTCACAGGTGTCTCGATAAATTCCTCAACTTTTGGTACTATTCCTATTTCGATCCTCTCAAAATCCTCGGAGATATGGTCAAAAATACGTCTCAGGCGATTTGCATTTGATAACCATTTTCAATGGTAAAACATAATTTCTGTTAGGTTGATTCATTCAAGTGTAGACATAGGATTTTATGGGTTTTCACTTTGAAACTTTAAGCGTAAGTATTTTTAATGTGATACCTCCTCAAATATTTCAATTCTTTCGACTCTACAGTTTTCATAGCCCAAACGGCATGTCTTATGACACATGTGCGGCATAAAGCGAGTATTGATCTAGTGTCTGCCCGTTCTTTTGAGATAGTGTGTTTCCTTTACTGGAAGCAAATCTGTCTGTGAAAACTTTGAATAAAATTTATAACATGGGAAATGGTTACCTTCGCTTAAGGTCAGTTGCAATTAATTAAACTTATTTGAGAACAGACAGACAGTTTTGGTAATACTAAAAAGCAAAAATGATGAAAGTATTTTAAGTATTTCGACCCATGTTTGTTAGAGAAATTTGTTCAGTTTCTTGAACTGAATAATCCTGATAGTTTGGATGATGACATTAACCATGTTTTTTTAGTTCCTTATTTACTATATTGTTTAGATCAACTAACACTATAATGAAGCTACCAAAAAACGAAGGCTGAGAATTTAAATTCTACTATACAATTATTTTTGTGTTTCTTTATTGGTGCCGAATCACCCTGGCCTAGCAATTTAATTAACACCCTGTATATTTTAACCCTTCGTAAAAGTTGTCGACTATTGACACCGTTCATTTTCTCTAACATATTATATTATCTTAAAGGAAAATTTATTATCTAGTTACACAACAGTTATCTTGAATATGATCTTTGAAAATCATAATTTCAAAAGCTTCTGCGAAATATTACGCGCCAAGAAAATAACGTCAAAGTTGGCCCCGAGCGATCGCGCAAACTATGCGGTGGAACCAATAAACGCCTTGTCATCCCGCTCTGATTGATCTTAATTTTATGCGCAAAACTATCAGTCCGTCTCCCTCCCACGCGGCGCGTTGCCAGCGAATATATTTTCCCGCGCGCGGTGCAGAAAATGTGGTCTTTTCCGTTTTTATTTGAATACAGAATGGGTGTGATAATGATTGTGTGAACGCGGGTAGTTTACATCACCTTATTGTTTGAGTTTGGGCGGTTTATTAAGGAGTATATCAAGTCAGTGGAGGCAACTGAAACGTCGTCATTGGCAATGTTTTACTTCAGTAATGTCATTAATACCTACGCATACCTAAACACATTATTTTGTTTTACTTAAAGATACAGAATCTACATTGAGCCTTTTAAAGTATCTGGTGAGTTTTGTGACGCTACACTATACACTTAGAATAATTACACCTAGAACGATAATTCCCTACAAAGCGCGCTGTCAAAAATGAGGCAACTAAAACAGCCAAAATGGCGCCGTTTTCAGATTTTTATTGTCCATTATTACATAATCATACATATTCAGTACAAAACAGTTTCAATTTCCCTACCTTAAAGAGATTAATTATTTTATTATTGAATTTTAGTTACGATTAGGTAACGTATGAAGGATATAAATCTGAGAACTGAGCCATTTTGGCTCAGTATAAGTTGCCTCACTTTGCATACAAGGACATGGCTTCTAGGTGTAATTATTCTAAGACTATGCATTATAAGCTAATCTTTATGTTGGAGCTATAAAATTGCCGATTTGTATAGAGAATTTTCAAGAAGTTGCATTTTTCATACCATTACTAGTATTTCCTTTGTGAATACTTATGTAACAATACTTTTATGTACGTACTAATGTTTGGACCTATGCTTACTTATTCCAAACACTATAAGCAAAAAAATAATTTTTGGCTAAGTTACAAGTTCACAAAAAAAAGAGTCACATTCAAGATCTTTTTTTAATGTTAAGAAAGTTAAAATAAAGACTTTATTTTTACTAATCGATATAATATCAAGATATTGTCAAATATTTTAAATCATAGAAGTTATTATTTTCTCTGTATGTGACAAATATCAACAACTTCATAGGTAAAGACCTAATATTTAAAAAAATCGCTTAAATATCTGCTACCGGCTCCCCTAAGGCCAGTTAGGGTGTGTCGCGACTCAAACAATATTTGAAATTAGACACCCTGAAAAGTAGTGTCAACTGCAGTTTGTTTCCATCAAGCGATAAACTAATGACAGACGTAGGCATCTGAAAAGTCTTATTTTATGCTCAAAAAAGTTTTGAGATTTCCAGAATTCGAATTATTTTCATAAATTACCAACTCATACAATCTTATGAAATGATACGTAAAAATTAGCTGTCTTATTCAGAGATGTTTCACAAAACTGGGGTGTAAGGCTGTTCTAACAAAACCTGGTTTAATGCTTGTAAACCAATCACAGTGCACCTTTTACCTGAATACGATTTGCCATTTTAGCGCAAATCGTATTCAGAGTGACAGTTTAACGTTTAGTTCCACTGTTTAAGGATTAAAAGGTGCATTGTGATTGGTTTACAAGCATTAAACCAGGTTTTGTTAGAACAGTCTTGCACCCTAGTTTTGGGAAACATCTCTGAATAAGACAGTAAGAGTTTAAATGAGTAAACCTTCGTAGATAAAATATCACATGACAACGCCAAACTATAAATTGTACGAAAAAAAATATATAAAAAATGTTTCCCTCTACAAACAGCCAAACGTGGTAAAAATCGTTACAACATAACATAACGCGTAGGCAGGCGTGCGGTTGACAGGCCAGCTAAAGGATTTATGAACGTTTCCTTTGCCTTGGGAAAAAAATACTTGCAAGTTATAAAGGAATAGAAAATGGTGCGACGCTTATGATTCATGATATAATCTGTATTTTTACTATTAACTATAGGTATTAAGGGCCGGGTTACTCTTAATAAAAATATTCCGCATAAATAATTTTCATTCTGTTTTCAACTAGAAATTTGTGTTAGTTATAGCAGAAGGTCTATAACATAAAAAGAAGCGAGCTTGACTGACTAATCGTACTTGATCACGTTTGTTAAGCAACACTTGGTCCGGTCAGGTGTCGGATGGGTGACCGTAAAGTGGCATTATTACTAAGCGCTTCCGTGCTTCGGAGGGTACGTTAAACCGTCGGTCCCGGCTGTTGTCATCTGATAACAGTCGTTAAGCCAAGTTAGAGGCCTTACAGTTGATAAACTCTAAAGCTAGGGTTTCCTAGGATGACGGTGCCGTCATATTACGGTCGTAATTTAGCGGTGTAGTACGTTGTCTATGTAAACCATTTGTCGTAACGGTGTCCAGCACCGCTCTCTAGGAAACCGCACCGTATTGTTTACATAGACAACGTTCTACACCACCAATTTACGGCCGTAATATGACGGCACCGTCATCCTAGGAAACCCTAGCTGTTAACCAGAGGTGGCCACTAATCCTCATTCGATTAGAAAGAAAGAAAGAACATAAAAGATTCTGAGTGGGACGAATATCGTCCCCCTTAGAGGCAGGCCCCCTCGAATTTAAAAAAAGTTTGTTAAAACCTTTAAAAGTTGTCTTGTACTCTGGTAACAGTTTTTTTTAAGGAACATGGTTCAGTATACACCTTTTTGAGTATTCAATCCATCGCAACGTGTCACAGATTCAAACAGGCAAATCAGTAGACAACGCAAGCCGACACAGAGCCGCGTAGTATTTGAATATTAAAACTGCCATTGTTAGTCAAATTAGCAGGCAGATGTGAAATCCCTACCTCCGTTGGTACAGCACGGATCTAATTGGAACACATTTGCATTATAATGCACTGATGCAGCGAAAGTACGGGCTTGTTAAAAATTGTGAGCATGAAAACTTTTTTGAGTTTTTTTTTTAAATTAAAAACTCTGTAGAGTTGTTTTTTATTTGGTGAAAAAACGCATGAGGGGTTACTTTTAACCGTAAACCTAGTGAGTTGTTTTTTTTTTGCCTTGCAGGTCAAACTCTTTCTGTCATGTGAATTAGTTAGGTATTGATTTATTTTGACTATGATCACCTATAGAGCACTATTAAAAATGATCCAAAGTCAAAGTCAATTTTTTTTATTAAAATAAACCCGGTGATGACAGGATAATTAGGATCGAACTTCACTTCAGGTAAGTTCGTTTGATCATCTAATAACTAAGTACGTTTGAATCGTCATTATTTAAAAAAAAATATGTTATTATTTATTGCAGCAAGTATATTTATAACTTATGAAATATCACCTATCTTCCAATCTAATTTAAATAAAAATAGAACAGGTTTTCTATTGAAACATTTACCAACTGTATTAATTAAAACCTAACTGGAACCTGTGAATTAGGCACTAGTAGGCTTATGGTGACGTCATTTACTTTTTTTGTGGAATTAGGCACTAGTAGGCTTATGGTGACGTCATTCACTTTTTTTGTGGATTGTAGGACATTGAATTAAATCATAACCAGCCATTTGCGTGACTATAGTAAACTTTAAAGTTAAAGCTCTTCTCAACCCTATGGGACAAAAACATCAAGAAGGTGTAAATACAAGCGATATAAAAAATTGTGATATCAAAGTCATTTGGAAAAATGCGAACTCATATGCACATCCCGAATATTCGAGATAAGTAGAACGTTCGAGATAAGCCAAAGGTTATAGAGCTATTCGGAAAGCACAGCGCCGCCATTTTGATGCATTAAAGATTACGGAATGGGTGCATGATTGACTTTGATACATCCTTCTTCAACAGTGTTACGGGAAGTTCAAGATATATAAATATAATACTTATGATTATAATATAATACTTTTAAACCGAGTGCAAATTAAGACATCGTTAATGCTTTTGTCTGAAAACACTAATGTCTTAAAGAAACTACGAGTCTTTATGCTGAAATAAGTAGTCTTTTTGCAATCTCTGAACATAAATATTTAATTTGGTTAAAAAATATCTTCTTTCCGAAATAAATCAAGCAGCGTATTATAATTGCATCGTCCCACGAAATCATGTTCGCAAATTTCCCGCAAAAAACCTATACGATATCAGAAAAGCCCGAGACATTCCAATAATCCTTTACTTTAGTACTCATACCATGCTTCCAGAGATTAAATTCCTCGACAATATAACTACTGTATCTTCATGTGAGCCTTTTTTAATATCGTGTGTTGTGGGAGAGTTTTTTATACTGAATATAAAATATACAATTTCAACGTAGCAGTGACATTGTGTACCATCCATCTTTTCGGGTTTAACATTCGCTCTCCCTCTTTCATATAGGGATGTCTCCCTCTAGGTTTTAGTTGCCCCCCTCGGGGTAGAGTTGCTTCAAGCAGTCAACTCTTTGCGCATTTTTCATTCGAAATACAGCGGATATGAAGAAATGTATCGCTTACTCAGCCGTGTTATGATTTTTCTTGTTCTATTTCAAGTAGGGCCTTATGAGATTTTGAGCGTGTGTGGATTAATGTGTGGGGTTATTTAAAATCTCAATATGACGCCGAGGGTCTAGATAATTTTAGTTTATATCTTCGATTTGAATATAAATATCAATTAAAGTCAATGTTAGATTTAGATCTGAAAAATTCAACAAGCAGTTCAGATAATACTGTCGATTCGGTTGGCAACAACTTAACTTAAATGACAGGACTGAACTAAATATAATTTTCCATCCTTTTCTTTCTGTATCAAAAAGACATAAACAGAATGCTATAATTAAGTTAAGTCTGTCAATTTATTTAAGCCGTGCCAACCGAATCGCATAATCCAAGTCTTATTATGACACTACTTTTAGTACTTTTAGGTGGTGTTATTCTATGGAATAGAGTGCTGTTCGGAAATTATTATGTTGTCCTGTATGAATATAAAGTCGAGTGCTACAAGCCGCCCAGTTTTTATGATGTCAAAACACAGACCATATAACAAATACTGCGTCTAAATGACATAAATCAAATACATTAACACCTTCGGTGAGACTACGTCAAAATATCGATATGTTTCAAAGTGACACTACGTCTTTTGATGTTGTGTATTGTTTGGAAAATAAAGGGAAAATGAAGGTAAGTATGGAATTTAACTGACATTTCACGAACCTCAACGAAGAGCTCGATGGCGCAGTGGTTTAGTGCCTGGCTCAGCGATTGCGGAGGTTAAGCAACGTTCGCAAAGGTCGGTATGGTCATGGGATAGGTGACCAAAAATATATTATCTCGAGCTCCTCCGTGGAAGGCACGTTAAACCGTTGGGCCCGGCTGCATTTGCAGTCGTTAACACCCACCAATCCGTATTGGGCCCGCATGGTGGGTTATGGCCCGTCCTCCTTACCCACCCATAAGGAAGGCCTGTAGCCCAGCAGTGGGGACATTAAAAATGACTGATGGACATTTCACGAACTCGCCACGTTGTTCTCGCGTCCACGAAACAGCAATGTTACAACACTTAGTAAGGGTTTAAGCCTTAACAACTCATGACTATTCATTCCACGTATTAACTCTACTATGTTTAGTTATGATTTCAATTACGCACACCGCCATTCCATCGCCTCCTGCTCTATATTCAAGCCAAAAGTCTCGCTAAACCAAACGTAGATGTAAAGCAAACCCTTCGACTGCACCGCTAACAATCGACGCTTATTCCAGTCACAATCGAGTTATATTTACTAAAGAGAAGTCGAATCGAAGCCTTAAAAACCATTGGCATTCAGAGCACGTGACGCGTACGTGCCACCGCCATCTACCGACCACAGCCGGTACTAATACTAACGTGGTTTGAGTCTGGAACGTTTTAACTATGTATTATTAGCTTTTTGAGCACGTTTGCTTGCGAGAGCGATCGGAATAACTGATTATTATGAATGGTAATGCGATTTATTATATTTGTGATGTGACGGGAGTGTGGAGTGACATAATAATATGTGATGGTACCTGAGCTTATATGGGAATGTTAATATACATTATGCATACTTAAAAGTTATATAAATAGGTCTCTCAAGTGTGATAATAACGATCATTGTCTAGGTATGTCTACTGCAAAAAACAGCTTATCACATCTATAAGTACATATAATATGATAAAATGTCCAATTCTGTGACCATACACAAATCTTTTTTGACTTAGTCATATTCTAACTGTTTAATGACCAAATTAAAAATTTAACCAAAAAACAGTTAAGGGAAATCTATGATTGAAAATATCACAAAGATAATTTATAGCAAACCAAGCAGAAATTACTGATTCAACATAAAATTAAATATATTGTCTGGTGATAGCATTTTTTTAAGTTTTCCACAAACTCTGCTGGAAAATTATAAAAAATAAAGATTCCTAAATATTAATGCATAACATAAATAAGCGATAAATTTTATATTATCGTCCATACAACACGGGGTCAATTCGAAAAATATTGCACAATCTAACTGCAACACAAAAGACGATCGTTTAGTGTTCTATAAAAACTTATGATCGATCTTCATTTGTTTGAAAATTATAATCAGTGACTTTTTTTCATATTTCCGTTTCTTTCCCGATGTTTGCTTTCCCCATCGATAGACATAGAACCTCTAAAGACAGAAGCAAATTCCCACGAGCGCTCATAATGTAAGCACGCTTTAACCAAATACAAAGGATGGTTCAGAATAGGTAATGCGGTATATAAAGAAAACATGAAATTTCCATGCGATTCGGATGGCAATCTACATGACTAGCGACCGATATCGGGTATATAAGTATATTCCCAATAAGCCCGGATAAGATTTCGATGTATTCCTTATGTATCAGCCATTTTGATTATGTAGAGTCTTATAGAAAGATCGGATTTGTCAATTTGGCTATGCTAAGTTAGATTCCCATATCTTCTCAAATCTAAGGATTTGTGTTTTCATTTTGTTAGAAATGAGACGAAAATATGGAATTCGCATCGTTTTCAAAGAGTAGACATAAAAGAAAACAGACAAAGCCATTAGTCTTAATACATAGACTGGCACAATTTTATGTCACAGACAGGACAGTAAACTGTGCAAAATCAATGTTGTGTAGAGTGCTACCTTTATAACTTTCGTACGTATTTCTATCAAAAATCTTTCTGCTTATACTAACGAGTTTGAAAAGCGGTCACTTTTATCCCATAAACAAGCGCCCCTTTTCTTTACTTATCTATTTATATAGGTACCTAAGACGCATACTCTAGATAGAAGTGATGAAATATGAACTACCAAAATCTTACTACGTAGCAAGGGCGGAACAAGCTCGCTACGAAGAAAAAAGAATCTCATCCATCAACAGAGAAAATAACGATTCCCGTGCCTCAGACAAATGATTGACAGTGAATGAAAAAAGGAATAAAAAAGGGGCAAAAAAAGAAATGATTCCTTATTCAAATTTTCACGGCGTTCGATTTTTTCCTTTGTCGCGAACGTTCCGTTTTGTTTCCATTTGTAATTTGTCGGTTTGCTCTTTCCAGAAAAACGTTGCGTTCCTTCGGAGCGTAAAAGTCTTTTGGCAAGTTTTTATTGGTTTATTATAAAGACGAGCGTGTCGCTCTGTACGTTAGGTAATTGCTTAGATGACAATTGAAGTGTGGCGCTAACATTCGGATTGTTATTGCGTTCAAAGGGTACCTTCGTTTGAATCAATTATATCGATCTGGTTCAAATAAGCTAGTAGTCATTCAATTTAAGCAGCAAAAGATTGCTTGGGAATTTGGTAACTTATTAACATAGAGACGACATTTAATGCTCAACTTGAATCCTATCTTTTTATGGAAATATCAGCGTCGTCATTATAAACATCGTGATGAGGATGTAAAAGAATAAATTACAAGGCTCACTTTCCAATGTTCTAAATTCAAACTCCAATGCTGTTAAAACAACAAACCAACAAATTCCACATCGATTCCAAATTCAAAATCAGCTGTTCGATTGGAACACATTCCGTGTCGCATTTAAACATCGGTGACCTTGTGGAGTGGAATCGCTAATTCGAGCCCCGCATCCCCACATAATTTGCGCTTACCGTAAAACTGATTACGTTCTCGCAGACGATTCCTTCTCTCTCACACACCCTCTCTTTCCCGCCCATTCATGAAACGTTTAATTATACCGCCTTGGGATGGCATTATGCGGTAGTGAAAGTGGGAAAGTTTGATTGGACTTTCCCGAGGAATTTCCATTCGTGAATCCGAAATAAGGGCAGCGAGAGTGCAAGTTGTGGATTTTAATGATAGCTAGTAAAGTGTGCTTGTTTTATGGCAAAACTTAAATAGCTTAGGTGGAATTGCGTCGTTATTTTTGATACAATGTCTGTTGATCTACTTATTTCTATAAAAGCTTCGTATGAAGCTTTTATATATGATACAAAATGACATAACTAACCAATTAACACAACGATGGATAAATGATTAAGTACTAAATTTTAACCATCTTTAAACCTAAAATTACTGATTGAAGTACATCCAAAATCCCACAGTAAGTAGAGCAGATAGTAGAAGTTTTCCATCCGATCATTGTACAAAAAAACACCAGGCTGAAAAAGAATCACAAGTTTGCATGACACCATCTCTGCCATTACTTATGGGGGTACATCTTTCTCTCCCGCGTTTTTTAAATATGGAACAAACGCCCGGAGCGAACTCTCAAACACTCATTTATTTTCTCTCTCACTTTCTTATCTTTCGTATCCGGGTTAATTTTAAATGTAGAACACGAGTGTTGAGGCAGGTCGGGTATATTAGACCCCGGGCGTAATGAGTCGGGTGGGGGTTTGGCGTTAGGAATTAAGGAGCGTTAAACAAGCGATTTGGGGTTAATTTTGTCACTTGTTGATGTGTTGGGGTGTTAATAAGATGGTTGAGTTTCGGAAGTCATTTGTTAATCGGTTTGGGGGTTTCGATTTGCATTTGGTTCTGTTTTACATAGAAAAGTGTAACTTGCATTTACGTAACTTTAAACAACTTTTCTCTCAACAGCTTAAAGTGTGGCAAAATGACAAGATAAGTTGTTTCCTTATAGAATCTTTTATGATCAAAGACAGTTTTTCATTCATATTTTTCCCCACAAAAATGCACAAGAGATATCAACCAACATTAGTCACTATATTTATTAACTAGACTGCTGTTAAAAAATTGATAATTAGAGGTGTCAAAAAAAACTGATTTATAAACGTCTCAGTTTGTTGAAAAACAAATCTGAAATCAAAACTCAAAGATATGAATCCCTAAAGTAAAGATAAAGTATCCCATAAAGAGTGGTAGTAAAATTGTCTTACTGATAGACGAGATCCAATATCAATAAACTGCAACAATCTCAAATTGCTATTACACTTCAAAGCAATAACAGCCAATACGTACTATAAAGTGATTGCTAACTTGGTAGTAAGAAATATTGAACTAGTAGAAAAAACCGGACAAGTGCCAGTAGTACACGCCCAGCGAGAGTTCCGTAGTGCAGGTACTTAAATAAAGATTATATTAACACTTTTTTTATTTAATTACAAACGTAGAGTTTTAAGATTTTACCCTGTACTTGTAGTATAAGACGATAATACTTGCCAAATATCATAGTTCTAGGTCAATGGAAAGTACCCTATTTTGATTCCTTTGAGAGTGTCGAAATATCCGTTTTCGGCGGCATAAACGGCCGTATCTTTTTTACGTTAACTTAGAACTTTGAAATTTTTTCACAGCTTCAAGGGACTACAGACCTGAGTATATGGTTTTCTTAATTTCAACTCAATACCTCCACGCGCTCCCGAGATGAAGAGTCTTGACAGATAGATGGACTGAGAGACAGATAGGCCGACAACCTAAAAGGGTCCCGTTTTTTCCTTTTGAGGTACGGAACCCTAAAAACTTCCTAATATTATTTCCGTGTTAAATATTTTTTTTTAGTTTCACAAAGTAGGTTTCGAATTGAAAAACTATCATAAAAGTCAGGAAATAGGTAATAAAGTCATTATCTACGCTCTACTTTCTCGAAGTAATTATTTCCATACATATGTGGTTATTTAACTTCAACGAAGAGAAAAGAGAATAAAACTTACATATTTGGGAAAAACCGCACTAGAACCTGTAAAAAGCGTTTTATCCTACTAATATTATAAATGTGAAAGTTTGTGGGTTTCGATGTTTAGATGTTTGTTCCTCAATTACGCAAAAACTACTGAACGGATTTGGTTGAAATTTGGCACACAGATAGTAGATAGCCCAGATTAAAACATCATCATCATCATATCAGCCACACGACACCCACTGCTGGGTATAGGCCTCCCCTAAGGATCTCCACGACGATCGGTCCTGCGCTGCCTGCATCCACTGGCTTTCCGCGACCTTCACCAGATCGTCGGTCCACCTTGTCGGGGGCCTACCCACGGAGCGTCGTCCGGTGCGCGGTCGCCATTCCAGAACCTTTCTGCCCCAACGGCCATCGGTTCTTCTCGCTATGTGTCCCGCCCATTGCCACTTCAGCTGAGCAATCCTTCGAGCGATGTCGGTTACTTTAGTTCTCCTGCGGATCTCCTCGTTTCTGATTTGATCACGTAGGGAAACGCCGAGCATGGCTCTCTCCATTGCACGCTGAGCGACCTTGAGCCTCCTTATGAGACCCATAGTTAGCGGCCACGTTTCACTGCCGTAAGTCATCACTGGCAACACACACTGTTCATAGACTTTCGTCTTGAGACACTGAGGTAAGTCGGACGCGAAGATTTTTCGAAGCTTCCCGAATGCTGCCCACCCGAGTTGGATTCGGCGAGAGATCTCTTTCTCGAAGTTGGACCTACCTAACTGGACTGCCTGTCCTAGGTATACGTAATGGTCAACAACTTCAAGTGTAGTGTTCCCAACATGAACTGGAGAGGGTACAACATGGGCATTTGACATAATTTTCGTCTTTTCCATGTTCATCCTAAGACCCACTCTTTGGGAAGCACTACGGAGATCTTCGAGCATTGTGTTCAGGTCTTCCATGGTCTCAGCCATAAGGACTATATCATCGGCAAAACGAAGGTGTGTTAGGTACTCGCCATTAATGTTGATGCCGAGTCCTTTCCAGTCCAAGAGCTTAAAGATGTCCTCCAACGCAGCTGTGAACAGTTTCGGAGAAATAACGTCTCCCTGTCTCACACCACGCTGCAGTTGGATAGGATTTGTGTTCTGGTTCTGTACTCGGATCGTCATGGTGGCATTTTGGTATAAGTACCTCAACACCTCGATATACCTATAGTCCACTTGGCACCTTTGGAGAGACTGCAGCACCGCCCAGGTTTCAATCGAATCAAAGGCTTTCTCATAGTCCACGAACGCCAAGCAAAGTGGCTCATTATACTCCTCGGTCTTCTGTATAACCTGCCGCAGCGTATGGATGTGGTCTATGGTGCTAAAGCCTTTTCGGAACCCGGCTTGTTCGGATTAAAACATAGGATACTTTTTTACCGATATTCCCACGGGAACGGGAACCACGCGGGTGAAACCGTGAGCGGCCGCTAGTTTCAATATATAACGCAAACAAAAAACCCTTAAGTCGAATATGGTAGATAGGGTACCATGCATACAACCTCAGAAAATTATTATAACACATGAAAACCGCCATATTTTTGAAAAAAAAAAATCATTTCATAATAAACTGCATAGTGACAACCCTAGACCTAAATTGTATTTCGCTTTTGCCCATTCATGGGATTGAACATAGAATATAATAGTCTATTCGCGTCTAGTAGGTTTGTCACTTTGTAGTTATCCATACAAATAAAAAACATCATTTTACGAGTTATTATGAATCACTGTATTGTATAGTACTTACTTAACTTACGTGTGTAAGTCACAGAAGTCAATAATGAGATATTTCATTCGATCGTAGTAAGTATTCAATACGTTTCTAATGAAACAGTATTGTATACGATTCGAGAAAGGCATTGTGCCTCCAACAATCGATAATAATTTCAAACATCGATTCAAACTTCACGCATCACTCGCAAAAAAGGTTATAATCTTAAAGAAACCCGGCCCTCAGGGTATTCCGGGAAATTGGAGCCTCCAAAAGATATATTTTGAATTTTTATTATGTACTATTTTCTATTCCGCTCCCAAGGTAACCCTTTTGCCGCAAGGGGTTTCGAATGCGGAGACATTCTATAGGTGTGGGTGGCTTACACCCCCTAGCTCCTTTTGGGGAATGATGCCCCCCTGTCCCATCTTATTCTGTGAAGGATTTACCAAGTAGCACGTGTATACATTTGTATATAAAAACATTCATTCTTGGCGCATATTTCTGAATAATTCGACACGGTGGCTTCTTAATAAGGTCATCGTTTGTGTAGACACGGCTCCGAGAGGATTATCCTGTGTCAATTCCGGGGATCAGGCTGTAAGGATTATAGGGTTAACGTTTTAATATTGTTGGATATTAGGGTGAGGATGTCCGCAAACTGTCTAATAAAACTTCTAAGGAATAGTTATTCTACGGTTAAAGTAACTATTCCTTAGTTTTATTAGATAATTTGCGGACCTGTAAAGATTGTTGCCAAACACACACGAACATTCATAGACTTGGAAAAAGTACAACGAAATCTTTATTTTTTTTAAACATTTATTTCCATTTGAATTCATCAATTTGCAAATTTAAAAAAGAACTTTGATTCTCTAAAATTAAATCGTCGAAATTATTATGTCTGATGCTAAAAAAAATCTTGCAAAGTCGAAGTTTTTCCTGCATCAATGAATTATAATTTGACAATAGAAATAGTGTTGTCTTAACTCTTACTAGTTTACCTCTCTTACGCGCTCACTTGATATGAAATAAAACAGTTTTTCGGATACTACTGCGGTTTTATTGATCTTGAGGGTAGGCTCACAAACAGCTTCAGTCCCCCGTGACCACGTCAGCTGCAAAGGTGCTGAAACGTCGGGAAAACAAAAAATCAAACCAAATACCAACTAATTACCAAAGTACTTTCAATAAAACCGCGCTAGTATCCATTAACAAGTGATTGTTATGGATATTTACTTACATGTTTTGGATATTTTTGTACTACTTATACGAAGAATAGTTTAACTGGGGCAGTAGTTTAATGAATACTTTTCTTGTATAAATCGTATACCGAAAAGGTGTTTTGAAAGGAATAATTTAAAAGCTCCGTTAAGAAATACTTTCCGCAATATATGCAGGCCGACATTTTGTACGTAACATCAAATTCGCTAACGCAATCCACGTTTTCTAAGGAAATTGTGGTTTGATCTAACATCCTGCCGCAGGTACGTACTGGAAAGAAATTCCATTTTCACAAACGAAAAATCCATCCAATACAATATATCACATGGTTCTAAGCCTGTTAGGTGAGCGGGAGGGAAATATGTGGGGTCGTAGGAGTGAGGGAGAGGAGGAATCAAATGTCCCTGCGAAATGGGACGTAAGGAGATTGAATAGAGACACACTAATACTCGCGCTTACCTTTGCTTGTGAGCATGTGTGTAGTTAAGGCGAGTCGCTTTTAAGGCTACTTTTCCAGTTTTCGATTTTTCATATTTACGCACTTACTAAAACTGGTTGCATTAGAGTAATAGTGCATTAGAGTATAGTACCTATATAGGTGATTCTCTGTCATGTTCTTCTTTAACCTGACAGAAACATATTCACACAGAATTTTAAGAAGGAAGCCCACAGAATGTCTTGGAAAAATCGAATTGGCTGAATATTTTAACATTGAAAATGTTTATGTTTTCGTGATCAAGTATAGTGGCCCATTTTTATGAAATTGTGAAATGTGCATGTAGTTTCGCAGATATGAAAGGTACGCGGATAAACTATATGTCAAAATGTGCGTCTGCCGGAGGGCTTCAAAGTGTAATTTGAATTCCTAAAATCGGTCAGTAACTTTTAGAGATTTTACAAAATTTCAAAAAAAAATCGCCGACTTGGATCGAGAATTTCTGAATATTTTTTTTTGAGCTCTTTATTCAAGAAACGGAAAAAAATACCTCTCGCGATTGAATCAAGCTACAGTTTGAGCCATCTAAGGAAGCGGGCGGATAAAAAATAGCGTAGCCTGTAGTGTCCCTTTCTCGCGAGATTGACTTTAGTTTCGCAGATATAAAAGGCATGCAAATGAACCATATGTCAAAATTTGCGTCTGCTAGAGGGCTTCAAAGTGTAATTTGAATTTCTAAAGTCAGTCGCTAACTTTTAGAGATTTCCAAAATATATCAAAATTTCAAAACTTTTTCGCCGACTTGGATAGAGAATATACGAATAAACTTTTTGAGCTCTTTATTCAAGAAACTGAAAAAAATAGATCTCGGGATAGAATTAAGTACAGTTTGAGCCATCTTAGGAGGCAGGCGGACAAAAATAGTGCAGACCTTTCGTGCGAGGTCAGCCTGCGCTCAGTTCACTTTATCGTCAGTACGATAAATAATGAATTCCTATTAACTATGTGTGGAGCCTATGCGGCATTGATAATAGCGAACCTTGAACTATGGCTTAAACGAAAAGTACCAAGCTAGCATGAATGTGAAGGAGCTAATTTAAGAACCTGTTCATAGATCCGGTTAGTACTTTTCCTACAGCTCTGAGTCATAACTGCTGAAGACCAGGTCAAAAAGGGCAATCAGTCTATTCAAAAGTACCTGGTTAGCATGGATGTAAAGAGGTCCCAATAACTTTTTTTAAGATCTTTATTCAAGAAATGGAAAAAATGGATCTCGGGTTTGAGCCATCTCAGAAGGAGGGCGGACAAAAACTGTAGGTTGTAGCGGATTCTATACGCGCGAGATCAGACTGCGCTCCGTTCACTTTATCGTCAGTACGATAAATAATGAATTCCTGTTAAGACTATACTGTATTGTATGGAGTTATGCGGCATTGATAACAGGCAGCGCCATCAATATAATTCCGCCACTAACTAAGTCCGCTTCACAGAAAGATTTAGTACATAGGAAACCATGTAAATGACGTTATTCGCAGCCTTACTTTCTTTCCGTAAATAAAAAACAAATTTGTCAAATTTTATCGTGTGCTTTATTTCTTAATTACATTTTCAATGCCTTTGATAGTTGCACGTAGTTGCGCGTAGTGTAAGATCTGTAGATTTTTTTATAAGTAGATCTCCCTTATTAATCTCCCTAATTAATATAAAAAATGTTCAGAATTTTTGGTAGCGTGGAAAATAAAAAAAAATTAAGGTAACCTACTTCTTTTCGCAAACTTACAGAAGTAACAGCAGAATGGAGATGATTCCCTAAACACCATGTTATCTCAAGAGTACAACCTCTCGAGTGCTGCAAGTTAATGTCAAAGAAATAAAATTGTCTTGTTGTCACACGCATGGCGAGCGGTTCTTAATTTATCTCCCATCTATAGAAATTATTCCCATACACACCACTTTATGAGAAATATCTTTGAGAATCTTTTATTTTCCGACCGAAATCTAAACGAATCATGCCCTTAACAAAATACTCTTGTACGCCATACACACATGCAAAGTCACAGATCAGCCGTAAAGAAACGCGCACACTGGCAAAACGAAAGGCTTAGATCACCCACACACGCTCGCGCCGTGTAAACCTGTGACAATCTTGTCTGTTTCTGTGTGATCTTGCCGTACTCGGAGTAATAGGGGTGATTTCTGTTTATTTATTTTTTCCTTTCTTTGTGTAGTTTTGTTGTGAAATGTGAGTATTGGTTATGCTGCTATTAGCTGAAAAAAAGCAGATCGGTAACAAAACAGTATATTTTGATTGATGTTTCTCCAACATGTGGCCAGTGTGGAAAAACTGACCGCATAGAACAATTTTGGATCTATCGACAACTTTTTTTGACAAACTGAAATATCCTACTTCCTACTAATACATATTATAAATGTGAAAGTTTGTGGGTTTGGATGTTTGTTCCTCAATCAAGCAAAAACGGATGAACAGGTTTGAATGAAATTTGACACACAGATAGTTTATAGCCTGTTTTAAAACATTGGATACTTTTTATCCCGGTCAAAAGTTCCCTAGGGATTTTACGAATGTCCCTGCAGACGAAGTCGCGGGCGGAAGCTAGTATTATCTAATATTTTTTTCTGATCCTAACTGAATTTAAATCATCAACAATCTTTAAGTCTTTTAAAAACTGTATCCAAGGGCAGATATGTCTGTAGAGTGGGTACCTTTTCCCATAGTACCTACGACAAATAGTCAGTCTGTGTGTAATACCTTTAATGCGATAGTATTTAATCATCCAGTTAATTACTTGTCTCGATTATGTCAATTGAAAAAGGTCAAAATGTAATTTACCTTACGATATTAACTATTTCAAGAAAAAGTTATTTTATGTTACCATAAACAAAAAATATCTCACTACCTACTGCATTCCAAAGTCGTACATATTTCTAACTAGCCTTATTATGGTCACGGCACATAACCTCGAAACACTGGATATATTTCAACGATATACTAATACGCTGAATGCCATGAATTCAACTCTTCATTGTAACGTTTTCGAACCACGCAAACATTCCACATAAAAACGACATTCGTATTATATAAACACATAGGCTCACGACATATTGAAAGTGTAATAAAAAAGGTTTTATTGGGAGAACACTCAACCCTCAACTAGTCGTAAAGTTGGCTCATGCATGCAAGTTTGGTATAAGCATGTAAAAGTAGGCTTTATGTACGAATGTCATGCACGGAAGTTGGCGGTTTGAGTTAACATTCGGATATTTTGTTCGAAAAAGTGATGCGTTTGGTTGGGCAAGTTGACTTGGGCTTGTAAAAATGTGATCAAAATGATCGATTTACGTCGTTTTTTGTAGTAATTGATAATTTTACTTACAATGTTTCTTACTTTTTGTTTTAAGTGTTTTCATTATTTTGAAAATATGATCGTAGAATAATAAAAAAAAATTAACATTGTAAAACAAGTTTATGCATCTAATGTAAGCCATTCCTTAAGAAAACTAAATAACCATGGACACAAAAGACAATAATTTGTCATTGCTGTTCTCAAGTCAATCTTTCTGCAACGAAATGACATTAGAAGCTACCAAAAAGTTCCATTGCTTACATTTTAAAAAGTCAAAGAGCACAACCTCTTAACAGATTTTTAAGCAAGTATACTATCCCATAGAATTGCGTGCCGTGTTAACCTTACATTCGTAGCCTGTAAAGATCCATGTGGTATGCAAATCGAGACATAATGTCAGGTGATTGGTACCGTCCGGCTTGGCTGGCACCGGCAATGCACAGGTTAACATTCTTCGTGTTAATACGCGTTGGGATGGTCTGTGGTTTGTATGGAAACGGTGGAGGAAAATAGCATAATTTGGGGGTGAAATATGCGACATTAATGGTCGTGTGTTAAATTAGTAGCTGGATTTTTCAAAGATTCAAGGAACATTTTTGACCTAAATATTAAATAAGATTAATTTTAACTTGATACTTTAATCCCTTTCTGAGAATAAGACTCTTTTAACAGAAATATGAACGGACAGACAGAAAAACTTAATTTTATGTTATAAAGGTTCCGTTTTTTAAAGATACGACACTAACATTTTTAATTCACTAGTTACTAGTGTTTCCATAACCATAAGTTCAACTTTTTTAACTTAACAAAGTAATGGTAATTTCTCCTCCTAAGTGACATCGTTGGCATCCGGTGTCCTTTAGTAACTCCTGAAATGGGGGATATCAAACCGGATCTCCAAACAAAGTCTGGGGAGAACGTAGGGTTAATATAATGTGAGAAGGCAATATCATTCTTATTGCCATGATACATAAAAAACTAAAACCATTGGCTAAATATGAAATTCATTTAAAATCCATGAAGAAAATAATTAATTACATTGCATAATTTCCCTAATCAAGACAGGAACGAGAATCTAGTTTTTTGGTAGAAACCTAAATTAAGTCATGTCACAAAAATCGATATGAGATTTTTATATTTTAATTTTAATATCACTGGCTAGCATAAACTTAAACAGGTTATAGTTTTTTTTCCAGGAAAGGTTTCAACAATGAAATCGGATTATAATCTCAAGTCCGTGAAAAACGAGGTTAAAAACATTGTTACGAACTTTTCCAGCAATAACGCAACTCAACTTTTGCTGACAACATTTTGCAAACTTAAAGTTTATAGAGAACCTTTAAGAAAACCCAAAATAATATCTATCTAGTAAGTACTTTGTTTTCGCAAAGCAAATTCCTATAGGCATTAAATATCTAACACTTCTTCTATAAGCCGATATCTCCGATCGTCTGGACGGGAAATCCGATCCGGCCGAAATTCTACCCTCGTTCGAGTTTGGGCAAGTTCATTGTTTTAGAGGACAGCTTAGTTTAGACAAGTCCATTGTTTTGGAGATTTAGACGTACTCATTATAGGACAGGAGATATCACCTGCCTGCTTGTAATCCTGCTCTCTTATCTCAAATGGGGAGAGAGTACGATAAATACAAGAGGTAAAATTCAAATAAAACGACATAAAAATTATGACTCCTAAAACTGCCCCTAAAACACAGCTACGTTACTTGTTTCAATATGCAATAAATGCACAATTAATATAATAATGTAGGTACCTTTTTCTTGAATATCATTAGTATAAAACGCCTTACATAGCTCATGAAATGTCAAACACGTTTTTTCACAAAGCATCTCCTAATTGAGAAAATCTTTTTCTTGCTCGCAAAGCGTACATAAAAATGTATCTACATCTGTGAACATAAAAAAATACTATAGAATACTCAGAAGTTTTTTTTGAACGACACAGGTAAAGTATAATTAAACTATTAAGACGCTGAAGCCGCATCTACCTAATTTAAAGAGTTCATTAACAAACTACAAAAATATCATTTTGTGATATTTTGTCAAAGAAAATGTTATCACCAAAGAAGAACCATACTATCATTATGAATAGTGGAAAGAAATTGATTTCCTTTCTAATGTTTGGTATCTTTAAATTGTATCATCCGTACCGCTGCCTTGTCTGAGTGTGTTTCCTGATGGTACATACAATCTGGGGGTCTTCAAGTCACGAGTAAATAGGTTATTTCTAGGCAAGCACGTTTCATCGTAGATTGCCTCACCGCCGCGTCAAGCGCTTCTCATACATTAAAACAAATAATTAATATTTTTCAGGATTAAAAAAAAAATACTAGCCAGATCTCTATAATTTTTATGGGACCACACGTGAACTATGTTCTTTAAGATAAAAAAGAATTGTATAAATCGGTTAACAACTAACGAAACTATGGTAAAACATACATAAAAAAATACCGTCGATTTGATAACCTCCTCCTTTTTGAAGTCGGTTAAAAAGTAATACGATCAATTCCTAATGAACTTACTAGAAATCAGTCAGCCTAGTGACGACATTGATGTTATTTTTTAACTTTCGGACAAGCAAATGTAATATTGCTTGTATAATTAATGTTGTTATAATTAATAAAAAAAATAAAAAAAAACAACATTATTTAGAAAACGTCAACAAATCGTTACTTGCATTATTTTACTGTTTTAACTTGATAAATAAATAAAAATATTTTCATTTTACTTAGATCTAAGATTATTTGTCAACTGATCAACGCTCGAAGCCAGAAGTTGGATACTAATTTGCATCAAAACGTAAGTGTATTGGGATTTACAAAAACTACCTATAATTCACAACAATCAATACGCGATCGCAACATTTCTGCTGTTTTGCCAGACTTTTGGCGTCTATACTTAAACTGAGAGAAAAAATTCGTGCGCGACAAAAAAAAAACAATTTTTAAAATGAACAATGAAATATAGTTCTTACTACTTATAGGAACAGTGACTGCAGGGGAACTATACATTTACTGCACAGAGTTGTAGAGTTATCAATAAAACTTATAATATACCTAAGTTATGTATAGTACACATATTATATATAATATATATACATATTATGTATAGTTATATGAATTTGACACAACAAAATCAGGTAACGTTAATTTCAGTCGCGTTAGACACGTGTAATTTTAAAATTCTTTGATTGTAGACGTAAAGCATATAATATATAAATTAGTAACAATGACTTCCATGTTTTTTCCACGATGGCATAGGATAAGTCTCCCATAGTATTATATTATTTCCCAAATATATTATATTTTTTTAAATACGCCAACTTATTTCAAAACATCATGTTGATTTTTTACAAAGAGGTAAATTCATGTTTCTTTCTTTTGTTTCAAAAGATTTCTTCATGGCTTATTTGGATTTGTTACGAATTCGACATTGCTCTAGGTATTCCTAAGTCGCCATATTCCAGATTTATCTTATTCTAGATTCGTCGTAATACAGTCGATGTCATATAAAAAAAAAATTTGGAGCATCAAAAATTATTTATCTTTTTATCAGACTTCGGTCGATGTACTCGAATTAATCGAATATCATACACATAACAATTTCGAGTGTTGCCAACATAAAACCTCTTATAATTCTCCGATATTCTTGGTGCTTAACAGCATGTTTACGACATGGTTCTACCGACGCGATCACGAACCGTTCCGATGAAATATGAAATGACATTTTTCCAATTCACTAATGGCTTTTATAGTTTAGGGAATGCCGCCATATTCAAACTGTTATTGGACAGTTAGTATTGTCGTATTTTGTTGTATCGATAACGATAATCGATGGCGACAATCCTTAATAAATTGGATATCGTACAAAATAACGTCGACTACTATTGTAAGTTAAAGCTGAAACCTTCGAATTATTCTGCTCGTCTGTTTGTTAGGGGTGTGAGCTGTGAGTTTCGTAATTAATGTAGTAGGATATTTTTTCTTTTAAAGAAAATATTTGTTAGATGATACATATCTTTTTATATTAACAGCTTATTATAGTTCCTAGATGCATAACATAAAGACGTCCATTTTCAATGTTAGAAAAATCTTACATAAAGAATAAAAGTATACGTTATAATTTCTGCTTACATAAAACTAAGTTTCGAATGATTTTGTTTATAAAATAACTTAACTTTTTAATTGATGTCGGTTACGTTTAACACTAGAAGGTCTTGATGTCTTAATTAAATAAAATATTCAAATTACAATTATTAAATCCTCCTTTAATTTTAGTATTCGTTGTTTTTAAATGAATAACAATTTCCACTTGCATACCTTTAACCTCAAAGCTAGATAAGAAAACACATGAAAGTTTTACAACCATTTATTAAGCAAATTTTCTAGGTTTTTATCTTTCAAATCAAGCTTTAGACTTATCATTTTGAACCCTCTAAATAATAGTGCATTTGCACCTGCATTTTACACCCTAGAGGCACAACTTGCACATTAATTGTATCGCAATTTACATTCGTAGGCCGCAATATGTCTATCCACGTGTCTGCTTTAAGGGCCTTATGTCCGTCTTAAAAGTGTACTAACAGCGTGACATTTAAAGTCTTTGTGTTGCATAAAACTTAAGCCTCGCATACATTAAAGAACAAGGTCGCCATGCGTGTTGTCGTTTGAGTCGGGTGACAGCGAAGTCGAGCGATGTCATCAGACATTTGCCTAGAGATATTTTACATCTACAATATGGACGTCGGAAGCATATCCTCGGATGTGCAAATCCGACGAAAATTGCTTTTTATATCTATGATACTCAGCTCGTCGAGTTCTTTCTACCCATCTAAGAATTTTATGTCTATCTCACTGCGTTGCTTTTAATAACACAGCTGCATAATGTCGTATGTGAGTTTTTATCCAAATATCTTAGATGCATTTGGCAGTATCATCATAAACGCTTTTACGCTACTAACAATTTCTGGAAAAATCAGCCGTAATTATGGTTACAGCATTATGCCTTCCACTAGAATTGGCCCAGAACCACCAGAACGACGCTGATGCTGACGCTGCATTTGTTTTTTCAATTTTTGTATTTTGTATTTATTTTATTTATTTTTGTATATTGTATACTTCCACAAGAAATAATGAATCTTAGGCGTAAAGTCAGATACGATATTATGCTTCAAATATAATATTTTGCATTACGAAATTTTATTTTTGCTCTCCTGAAAAGTTGACTTTTGTCATATCTGAGGAAATGCTTCTGACGTCCAGCAATATGGAGGATATTGCAATAATCTCCACGCTTGGCAGGCGGGTTCACCATGTATTTGAACCTCAAATGCAGAAACATGACAACAATTTACTAATCGATATGTCTTCGTCTTGAACTATGCCGTCTTTCGGCAAGACTTCTCAAACAAGACGTCTCACGTGAAGTCGGAAAATATTGTCAGACTTTTCGTTTGAACTCGCACGACATCTTTACTGACTTCCGTCGTCACTATCGCGCCACAGTTGTACTCTAGTGAATAGGAGCCTTTATAAAAGACAAATGTGGATAAATTGGCTATAAACTATCGCATCTGTTTTTTAACGAGTTTATTATTCTAGTGACTTAGAATTAGAACTGGTATCCATTTATTGATTGTAAATCGATAAAAGATCGAGTGTGCAACTTGAATTATGCAGCTGCTGGAAATGTACGCAGTTTCTTTGTTGCGATTTCCGCAATAAAATGTTCTTGAGTGTTTTATGTTATTAGTTGTGTTAAAGTTTACTAATTATGTTTAAATAGTTGCGTCAGTCTCATATTATAAATATCTCATACGAGTACAAAGGAAGATCAAAGGAAATAATTAAAAAGTTAAACTTGACAATATGTTTTATCTTTTTCTATTTTTAAGTATATTCTTCTGTTCGATAAAGTAAAGGAAAAAACATAAAAAATCCTAGCAAACAAAAGTGCGAAAGAAATTAAATTGTAATTCAAAGACATCGCTTTCCTGTTTTTAAATAAGATTCCACTAACATTAATAAATGTTTTGTGATACCATAAGAACAAAAACAGACTGGTATAAAGTTCTAATAATAAAACGATGCGTTCTTTAACACTTAAAGATGTCACTTTTTATCAAAGTTGCCGCTAGTTAGACATGATGGATGGTACAACTAATACGAGTACTCGTTGGATTTATATAGTTTTTCCTCGCTAATTCCCTACAATTAAGCGCGGGACAGTCAAATACTCTAAATACTAAGGCATCGTTAGTACCCTAATAGGGTACTAGAATAATCCACGCGGCTTAGTAAATAAGCAAATGGATTTTAAAACAAAAACGGCAAGACAATGTCGATAATTTTGATTGTTCCATAATTGGTACCGCTCGAAGGCTTGGAAAGAAAATTATTATAGGTATACTTATTTAATGATATTGTCGGCGTTAGTTTTGTAATGTCTGTTAGCGAATTCTATTATCGAAAATTGCAATTTGAACGGAAGTATTAAATACAATTTGAATAGACACCTCGTTATCATAAATTGGTTTGCCGTAATTTTTAGTCGAATGGCGTTTTGCAATGTTACATTTAGTCTGAGTTAGGAGTTGCTTTATATTTTAATAAGCTTTGTTCGATATATTATTAAGTACCTAGTAAAAATGTCTACTAACATGATCATTCTACGAAGTTCTAAAAATACGAAATGCACCTTTCCGTTTAAATCAATTTCGTTGCAGGCAACACTCTAAGCCCATCTACAGATTTTCTCAAGCTTCCGGCCAATTTTTTTTGCGATAATCTTCTGATCCTCGCTAAGCACAACTTTTCCGACCGCGTGCCATGCCACCACCATCATGATGATGTCATATGACGTAGGCAATACTGTCGCGGGCTCACGGTCTATAAGATATTGTTTAAAAAAATATCGTTCAAGAAAGTATTTATTTTAATGATCGAATAAATACTTTCTTGTCTAGATGCCTTATAAAGTTGGACACTTTGTACTTGTGTTTAATAAAAAAGAAGACACTTTATTTCCAACATATTAAAAAAATTAGGAAAGCTTTGCTTTTTTAAGCCTTCCATTAAATGGGAGTTTATGTCAAAAAAGTAGGTAGTCTAACTTTCCAACAATATTTTCGTGATGTTTCATTTCTATAGCGTTTAAGGAATATTTTGCTTTGCAAAAGTTCAAAAGGAAATAATAAGTATAAAGATTCTATGATTTGCTTTGCTGAGGAATTCAACTATTCTTATTTATAAAAAAATTACAATTTTAAGGTTTAATTACTTAATAATGTTAAACAGTTATTACCCTCATCTTCTAACTAATACCTTTTAAACTAATATTGATACTTCGTGATCAACTGATCAAATAATTGTATGGTCGGCTTCAAAAGTACAGGATATATTTAGTACTCTGTCACACCAACGTTAAGCTTACAAACTTGCAACTCTACCATAAAGAACGCAATAATCATCAATGTGACACGGTACTAAAGATGCCAGTTACTTATTATCGTGATGAGTCAGTCTCTAAGTGAATGGTATTTTATTTATTTATGATTATGAGATAAAGATAAATTGCTGCAATTAACTTCTAGTTTGACGAGTATGTATTGCTATAAAAATGTATAGTTTACTTACAACCTTCAATTCATATACCTAACCTTTTTAACCGACTTCAGAAAAGGAGAATGTCCTCAGTGCGTTGGAATCTTTTTTTAATATTATTTTTATTTATTTACACTGATTAATTGAAGACGCCTAAACCAATTTGGAATTTTTTATTTTTATTTTATAAACTCATATCCAAAAGCCTAATTAATTTTAGTAATGTTCAGTTTTAAGGTCATTAGGTACAGAACAACCCGGGTGAAACTCACTACCCAATAATATGCAAAACGAATAATTATATTGCAGGAGAAACTACTTATTTTTTTAATAAAAAAATATTCTATCACATGAAAAGAAAAATCAAAAAATCCCTCTTAAAATGTTATTCTTATTAAGAGTATACAATTTATAGCGATTTTTGGAGTCGATATATTATATATATACAAAAATTAAAACAAAGTATGGAGTTATTAGCTTTTAGTCATAACATAATATGGAAGAACTCCAAGCAAATATCACAACAAACAGATAACAGAACTATCATCTCCAAGCCCAGTGTAGTTAATTGGGATGTTGACAACTTTTTTTATTTTATATTACATAAATTACCTCTCAAAAAAAGAAACATTGGTAAAATAATAATTTCGCTAGCTTGAAAACTGCTCGAGATATCACAGTGTGAAATACACACAAATGGACTCGCCCAAAAACGCTCCATACTAACGGCTACTGAATTATGACGTCACGCCTCAGTAGTTTGTATGCAACGCGTAGGAAATTTGTTCGGCAGCTATATTAAATATTGTGTTTATCAAAATGGTTTCTTTGACAAATTTGCTATACATTTTACGAACTAATTAAAGGTATCATTTATTTTATTAAATTTTATATTTTTTAAATGGACTTGTCCACCCAACTTTGAAGGGTCATAAAACAAATAATACGCAATATATAAAACCAAGAGGTATACAAGCTACTCTAAAAGTTTAATATGTTTACGATTTTTATTAGTATTTCGTTATTTTATTCATTAGTCAACATCCCAATTACCTTTGAATAATGCTAATAAATACTTTTATCGGAATAAAACACCGAAAACATACACTTGCTTTTGTGACGTCATCCGTGCAAAATCGCGGCTTCCGCGGGTGTTACTTAACTTCTTTGTTGAAATTGACACGTTCCGTTTCAAGTAGGGTTATTTGATTTTTGATAGCGTTTTAAACTAAAAATATTTTGTATCTCGGAGATATTAGAATGGTATGTAATAGAGAGAGAAAAACTATTTTCTACCGGTTTCAAAACTAATTTACGACCAAAAGTGGAGTTACTAGTTTTGCGAATAAAGGTATCATAATGCATCATCAGGTGATATGAAAGGCTTCTCCATTGTATCTAAAATTAAAATTTTAATGCATTCTGTCACTTCTTCAAGTCCTTTTACAATTAAGCCTTTATAGGTGCATTGTTTATGTCTAGCTATCGATTATTGACATCTATCTGAAAATTATGATCGTATTTATCGATAAATTAAGACATCAAACGATATATTTATACAATTAACGTTAAAAACATTATCTTCATGCAGTCGCATAAGTAATGACTATGTGGAAAAAAAACAAAGAAAACATTACTTTATCATTGAGGCGTAATTTCTCTAAAGGAGTTAAGTAGGCTCGAACAATTTAACACTTTGTCCGAAATGACACTTTAATTTTATTACTTTTTGACGGTTCGGACACTCTACAAAACGCTTTAACTATAAAAGTGTCCGAATCGTCAGTGAAAAAATAATTAAATTAGAAAGTGTAATTTCGGACCAAACCCAAAATTATTTCGCTAGAGACGTCAGTAACTCTTCTCAAAATACTTTCTTTGATGGCCAGGGCTCTATTTAATAAATGCGACAATTTGTCACCTGTCATGACATTTTTATATCCATTGCGTCAACAGATTTGAAAATAAAAATTTACCTTTTTTTTAAAGCGACCGCCTGCGATTTGTTCTGCTAGTTCTTTTGCTACCCCTCAGGGACAGTACTTTTGTTCTGGATGAAAGGTACCCTATGTCTTTCTCTGTACCCCTGACCACGTGTATGCAAAATTTCATGATGATCGTTTGAGTAGTTAAGACGTGAATAACAAAGAAATTTTCATATCCCGAAGAAATTTCTAAAAATCCTTTCTTAGCGGATACCTACCTCAGAATATGATTCATTCTTATTGGCCGCTGTGAATCCTAACTATTCTTTCTAATATTATAATGCGAAAGTTTGTTTGTTTGTTACGCCTTCACGTCTAAACTACTCAACCGATCATCATGAAATTTTACATACACGTTGTCAGGAGTACAGAAAAGAATATAGGGTACATTTCTTCCAGAAAAAAAACACTGTTCCTAAGGGAAAACAAAAAACTTTCCATGCAACGATAGAAAATTTGTTTGTTACGCTTTCACGTCTTAATTACTCAACCGGTCATCATAAAATTTTGCATACACTTTGCCAGGGGACAGAAAAGGATATAAAGTGCCTTTCATCCAGAAAAAAGAATTGTTCCCGAGGGATACAAAAGTAACCGTTCACGCAGACGAAGTCGCGTTCGGTCGCTAGTAGTATCATATTTATTCGTATCTCTATTTCTAGTCTATAAAGGTATGTTTACAAAATTATATATCGTCGCATTAGCACACAAGTTGACGTTATTTACAGACCGTCTACTGCGTTATTTGACGTCGATTAATGCGAGACAAGCCTTAGTTAATTGTCACTTGGCTCACTTGAGTAATTCTTAAGACCTTTATGTTAAAATTGGATTAAAATTCACTGAAGTATAAAAGCATATTTTTTTTAATTACTATGGGCACTTAATTATTTAAGTTTCCATAGTAATTTATACAAAATGCAATGCTTCAAACTAGAAGGTGCGAGCATCATTTCATCCATCAGCCATTTTTAATGTCCCCACTGCTGGAGCACAGGCCTTTCTTATGGGTGGTAAGAAAGATGGGCCATAATCCACCACGCGGGCCCAATGCGGATTGGTGGGTGTTAACGACTGCAAATGCAGCCGGGACGCGACATTAGAAATGCCTGTGGGGTACAGACACAACCTGTTCTGTACCACTCTGGGTTTTTCTGATAAAATAACTAGAAAAAGCCTGTGTGTTTCAGAGCATCGCTTGTTCTGTAGCGCGCGGGGTTTTTCGACTAAAAATTTAATAATATCACCCTAAAAAGCCTGTGGAACACAGACAATCCAGAAAATTATAGTTCATTAGTAATTAAAGTATTCCTTCTTTGTGTTTCATTATATTATTTAGACTATTGGTTTGACCTTGTTTTACATTGGTTTATACTAGTCATATTTTTTTACTGAAGTGGTGTCATTTTTTGAGTTTATCCTACTATTAATATTGATTTATTGTAAATGGGAACGTTTTTTTTTATCAATCACTTAAAAATCGCAGGCTATGCTAGATGGGATAGATTGCAATGAAATTTGGCACACATATAGTTTTTTTTAACTTGGACTATAAGATAGCAGACTTTGGTTCCTAAGATCGTTGCGGGCGGAAGCTAGTGGCTAATATTGATAGTGCGCATTTTCAATTTTCATGGATAATTAATAAACAATCCCTACTTAAATTTTATTGTATCACTAATCTAACATAGTAATAATACAAATATGATAAGTACCATTATTTTAAAATTAGTTTGAGTTTTTTATTTCGATTTTTTTTCATCAACTTCTTTGTGTTATAAATAAAATATTACGAAAAAAGACAAAACATATATATTTAAGAAACAAAACTAAAGTTTAAAGTCTGGCAAGCAGATAAGCGATTATAATTCTGGTTAAATGGACCTAGTAACTTATTAAGAGAAAAAGCCAGCAAGATTATTAATTTTTAGCCGACTTCCAAAAAAGAGGAGGTTCTCTGTTCGTATGTATATTTGTTTTTTTTTGTGTGTGTCCACCGATTACTCGAAAACGGCTGGACCGATTGAAATGATTCAAACGTTTTATTACATTAGGTAAACTCCCAAGTTGGTCCCATTTTTTAAATTTGGAAATCGGTTCAGTTCTTTTCAAGTAATCTTGAAAAACTACAATAGCACTAAAATAGTATGATTTTGTGTGAATTACCTCGATGATAATGGTCGTATTACTTCTTTGTTTATAAACTGAATAAGATAATTATTTTTTTGTTGGAAGAGGGATATCTGTGTAGTTCTTTAACCGACTTAAAAAAGGAGGTTCTCAGTTTGACCCGTATGTATGTATGTTTCTTCGCAATTATCTCACGTATGGCTGAGCCGATTTTACTATCTAAATAATATACCTACAAGGCACCTACACTTAAAATAAAAAAATAAAAATTGTTTGAAAAAAAAACCGACTTCAAAAACCTACCTCTTAAAAGCAAGAAATAATATTCGTAATAATAGCCCCACCCGACTTCAATAGACGTGTTTTTATTATTACGAATATTATTTCTTGTTTTTTAGAGGTAGGTTGCTGAAGTCGGTTTTTTGTTTTTTTTTATATTACAAAAGTACTCTTTGATGTAGGTACATATACAAGATAGCAAGTTAAGTTAAACATTTGAACTGAGAAAACAGTTTTTATTACGTGTGGCATAAAGGCGGTCACAGGGCCAAGTTTAGCCTAAATCTGATGTACCCTGATGTACCTTTAAGTATAGGTAAAATTATTACCAAAAAAAAACGAAATAACGTTACGTTCGGTTGTTAGTTACAATCACTCGTTGCGCTCTAAAATTGCGAAAAACTCTAAAAACTAAGTTTTTTAGGAAAATAATTTTGTAAAACTCTGAATTAAAATTATTTATAGGTACAGTCGACCCAACTGAATCATGACCCACTTTGCCAATAATTCCTTTGAAACCATAAACTTAATATCCACTGGAATAGACGAACAGAGTTCACTTGGCTGCGAAACCAAAAGTGAGATGAACGTGTGCGTGAATTTAGAGATGCACTGAAGTCCATTTTAGGTTGTCGATAACCATAATGTATTATTGCTCTAATAAATAAAACACAAACAAGATTTTGAACAATTTTATTTAAATAATTTCTTAAGGTCTCCTTTGAGGCTCCCTGCTTATTTACTTATGACATTTATCCAGTTTAATTTAATCACTGGATTTACAGAAAACCTGGAAATAATTGTTAAATTGGTACTTAAGTTGGTATAATTTACCATTTGAAAACGGTCGGTTACAAGCAGCTTTAAATAAAACTATCAGTGTTCACAAAGACAAACAAAGTTATATTGGAAATCATCGACATGAGTATCGATATCGATAATTTTTGATCAATATCTACGCCTTATTTTCTCAAGTTCACGGACATAATATCTTTTTATCTAACACATAATGTTTAGAAATCAGCCTTTATTTAGGAAATAGGCGTTTAATAGCATCATATTAGTATATAACTTAGTGTGTTTGGGAATATATTCAACTAAAATATGAATTATGAAAATGGTAACAGTACAATCATATTTACCTGTGAAATAAGTGTTTATTTGGGTTATTGTCGTAAGTAACATTACAATCCAGTACAGAACACGACACCATTATTGATTTATATAGCTTTGAGAGCCAAACCGACCCGATCGCAATCAAAATTACAAAATAATCTTGTTGACGCTTTTCACCAAGGTGATAAACGATGATAAATGAAGTCAAACCAGGTTCAGCTGTCAGTTTCTTTTTACTCTTTCTCGCACATCGCATAAGCCGTAAGAATCGGTTTCTCACTCGCACCTTTGTCCGTCTACTTGAGCATAGCGAAAAATTTTCTAAGTCTATGTTTGAAACCATAAAAATAGCTAGGTTTTCTTTTTTATCATGTACGTTGGACTTAGTACGTTTTGAATATGAATAAAAATGCATCATCACGAGTGAGAAATCTATGCAATTTCAACCTTTATTATCAGTACACTAGATTATGTTTTTAAATAAAGCGTTCATGATTTGAATAAAGAATAAGATATGGTTCATAATCTATTTTATACAAGGTGTTTGGTAAAAGCCTTATAAAGCCGAATATGGTAGATAGGGACCATCAAACTGAACAACTTTTACTATGGGACCAACTCTGAAATCGCGAAAAAAAAATCAGCTGTTTCATACATTTTGAAATTTTCGTTATTAATTTTTGTATGAAACAGCAGATTTTTTTTTCGCGATTTCAGAGTTGGTCCCATAGTAAAAGTTGTTCAATGTGATGGTCTCTATCTATCATATTCGGCTTTATAAGGCTTTTACCAAACACCTTGTATATTTAAAATTATATTTTTTTCTACAGTAAAAAGAGTTAGGACTCTTTTTACTGTAGAAAAAAATATAATTTTAAAAATAAAATGACACTATTCAACGCTTGACACTGGCAAAAATAACTGCCTAAAGAGGAAAGTAGATTGCCAAACCAAAAAGAAAAAGAAGACATAATGACATTGTGTCAGATGTCAAGTAGAGTCATGAGAAAAAATATATTTTATGAATGACAGAGACAGTAGTAGGATTTCTCTGTTGTTGTCACGAGTGAGTTTAGTCGAGTCAGTCCGATCTATTCACCATAGCCTAGCCTGTCAGTACTGTCAGTGTCTAATAAAATGATAACAGGTTCGTTACCAAGGTAATGAATGTTCAAGCTAATTTCAACCTAATTGTATTTGAATGACTGTAAGAAAATTACGTTAAGGTGGGTCATGATTCAATTGGGTTGACTGTACTTTCAAGTCCTTTCTTTTACTGTCATACAAATGTGAAAAAAGGTAAAAACTTAATGAAAAGCTTATGCTGTTTTCGAGAAATTTTGCAAATTATGATACCAACAGCTGTCGTTTGGGGATTTCTTTCTAAAAGGGGGTTACCAAAAATAAAATTTCTTCCCATACTTTTTTAACGAGTTAAAAGTTCTTTTGGTAAGTAATTTAGTTTATCTACACTCACAACGTAATGTTCCAAATATGAATTCAAAAAAGGTAATATAAATACGTACTTTATTTTCGTGGATAGGTAAAATTAAAAAATAAACTCATTACGATGCAGTCAACTGCATCATAAAATAACTTTTTTTCTCATTACGATACAGGGCAAATCCAAAAAGAAGGCAGTGCCGTAACATTAAAAAAAAACAACGATATTTTCCCACATATTTTTCATGATTAAAATGCACTCTATGGTAATCGATGACTTTAGTGCGATTAGTTTGTTGGAATGCACTGATCTATTTTTTTTTCTTATGGAATGCGCGCCAAGCATTTCCGATAAAGTTTTGATTTCAATTTTTACATTTTGTTATACTTACTGAATTTTGTAGGTTTTTTTTATTCTTGCTTTAAAATGTGAAAAAAATTTACTCTGCCCGATATTTTAGTTTAGATGCAGTTAAGGAATTGACTTATTACAAGTTAATACAAACAAAGTCTCTCTCTCTCTTTTCTAACGTTGATCTTTTATTTAGTAGGTTCAATCCCAAATGTATGAGTGTAGATAAAGTAGTGTATGAAACTGCACATAACTAGGTATTAAAACACTCGTGTGATACTATTAAAAACCTCGCCTACGGCTCGGTTTTTAAACACACACTCGTGTTTTAATACCCCTCTTTATGTGTCAGTTTCATAAACTACTATTAAATTTCACATTTTTTTAATTATCCAAGTTTCACGATACTTAGTACCAAGGAACATTATACTCACAGCTTAGTACGTAACGTGTCTGTATCGCTCGGGGTATTTATATTTAGAAAATCACAGGTGTGAGTGTTAGAATGCTGATTAGATCAATTGGGTGTGTATGGGGATCTGAATCTTCTGCATTCACTCCTTGGATGGCTATCATCAGTTTACACCACGATTAATCCTGGGCGGAGAACCAATGCTTCAAAGTAACCTCGTTTGTATGAAAATAGACCTCTGTAGTTAGTTTTGCAGGCCAGTGTATCTGTGTGCCTTTCATCCCAATCCATCCCATTTAGCATAGCCTGCCATTTTTATGGGTTTAAGAGAAAAAATATTTTAACATACACAATAAATTAATATGAATAGTAGGAAACTAAAAAAATATACCACTTCAAAAAAAATATCGCTAGTATGACTATAGATCACTATTTTAATATTCTACATAATTTACCGAAACATGAAGAAGGAATACTTTAACCACAACTGTAATTTTCTGAATTGTCTGTGTTCCACAGGCTTTTTACGGTGATATTATTAAATTTTTAGTCGAAGAACCCCGCGCGCTCCAGAGCAAGCGATGCTCTGAAACACACAGGCTTTTTCTAACGTTATTAGTTAGAAAAACCCAGAGCGGTACAGATCAGGTAGTGTCTGTACCCCACAGGCATTTCTAATATCGCAGCCGGGACCAACGACTCAACCTGTCTGCCGAAGCACGGAGGAGCTCAAATAATAAAAATTTTTGGTCACCCACCCCATGACCGACCCTTGCGAACGTTGCTTAACCTCCGCAATCGCTGGGCCAGGTGCTAAACCACTGCGCCACCGAGCTCCTCAATTAAAATTAATATTATTTTTTGTTAATAATAACCCGATCATCACAAAAATCAGCGCACCTTCATTTTATACGAAAATTCAACAACTTTTAATATATTGAATGAAACAAATAATTGTTTATAATCGTACCACATGTCCCACATGTGCTCTATAGGACTTACTTCTTCAAAATATTATAACATGAGTTTTCGTGTAAAATATAAGTGGGCCGATTTTTGTGATGACCAGGGTATTTTTTGCATTAAAAACTCCAAATAGTTGTTTACAGAAGCACACGATTCAATCCGTGTGTGCAAACACAAAAAAATACTCTCAATCTCAAAAAAATATAGAGCACAACTTCACTTTCACCACAACCTGTGTTTAACCCTTCGTGAAAAAAAACTACAACAGCTTTACACCACCTGAGACACAAAGGGATGCATACACCTTTTTTGCTCAACAATTGTCAGTTAACCCTTTCGTAGGGTCTTTGGGTCGCTTAGACACCTGCGTAGAAAGTGAATCCGTTTTAGGGTTAAGTTTGTAATCATCTTCGGAACTGATTTTGTGAGACATGGAATTGATATTAGAAAGGCAAGTGGAGTTAATATTTTGTTTGTTTCTTGTTAAATCAAATGAGACAATAATACTAAGGTATTATTGCCTCCAACTACCTTCCTGGTCGAATGGCTTTTACACCGGTTTTTAAGGTGCTGCCATCTCTTAGGTCCCGGGTTCGATGCTAGGCTAAAAAATAACTAACTTTTCTATAATGACCCAGGTTGGGTATTTGTAGTTCCAGCGTTGTCTCTGATTTTCATAACACAATTAGTGCTTTAGCTACTTACTTTGAAATCAGAGCAATGTTTGCGATGTTGTCTCATATTTATATTATTTGTTTATAAAAACCAAGCACTATTGTATTTTGTTGAAATCACGAAATAGATGATATAGTTATTACAGGTTATTCTCTAATGATTATTTCCATACACTAATACCACCTAACACTATGCAGTGAACTAAAGATTGATTCCGTAGGTCTCCGTAATTATGTCTGTAAATATAATTCAAAGGCACAAACATATGATCCTAAGGTACGCACCTAAAACAAACTAATTAAATTACGTACCTTTAAAATGGAACAATGACTCGAACACAATAATTAGCGAATTCGAAGCCGCTTCAAAAACTTTCTTCACGCAGTCTCTACAAGAAATATTTCACACGCATATAAAATAGACTACTTTCATTTCAATCCCTTAACCGTAACAATAATGAGAAGTATTTTTTACGTCGGCCATTGTGACATCTCAGAGCACCTGAGTTTTACAATGCTTCATTGTGGCGGATACATGATTTATATTTGCATACCGTTTTGTATGAGTTCGTTAGCTTGGGGTCCATTTGATCGAGGATTGTGTGATTGTAAAGATATGCCACACGTAGGGTTACTGGTTAAGATTTGGTGATTAATTATCGAATGATATCGAAAGGGTTAGTTAAGCATAGCTGTTAAGTGTTAAAACTTAGTTGTAAGAGTTTTATAACTAAATTCTGTTATATTGGTCATTATGCAACTATTCAATTTTCAAAAGCGATTTACGGCGTAGCATTATTTTTCGAGATTATCATGTTAAAATAAAACTTTGTTTAAAAATAGCAAACCTACTCCATCGAAGCTTTGTTTAAATAGTTTATAAGACTTTTTTGTCAAAAAACTTTGTCATTTTCTAAATTAAACTAAATGCTGCGCATCTGAACAATATAAAAACCGGCCAAGTGCGTGTCGGGCCACGCGCAGTAGGATTCCGTAGTTACCATATACTATTCCATATTTAATACCACTATCACCTTTCGTCTGCAAAAATGACTTATTTTCAAAACTGATTTTCACAGTGTTTGTATGAATGACAAAGTTATATTTGCGGTTTTGGAAAATGTACTATATCTCTAAAACTGATTACTATATCTCGTTCAAACCAATTCAAATGAAAATAGGTTCCTAAAAAACTATAGAATATATATTTTTATTAGATTTTCACTCTCTTATTTTAAAAGTTAGAGGGGACACATATTTTACCACTTTGGCAGATCATATCTTTCAAACGGTTGACTTTGAAAAAAAATTCTAAGGACCTCGATGTCATTTTAAAGACCTCTATCTATAGATACACCCCAAGTATTGGTTTGGTAAAAAAAACATTTTCAGTTCCATATGTGGGGAGACCCCCTTAATCTTATATTTTTTTTATTTTTGTGTAGATATCGTAAAGCGGTTTACAGAATATATCTACCAACCAAATTCAACTGTGTAGTACTAATACTTTCGGAATAAAGTGGCTGTCACATACGGACAGACAGACAGACAGACATGACGAATCTATAAGGGTTCCGTTATTTGCAACTTAGGCTACGGAACCCTAAAAAGGGACCACTAAATATAAAAGACACAACTTGCTATAACTACCTTGCGATTTTTAATTAGCTCAGATTGTTTTAGCCTTACGTTAATTTTCTCATAAAATAATAATGACATAAAATACCCCGTAGTTACATTTCAATCCAAACGGCATATTTAAGTATGATTAAATGATTTAATGAATTAAAATGTAATTAAAGCAAATTATTCGATTATATTATATGACGTCTCAAGGTTTAGCGAACTTGTACTTTCAATTAAAGATTCTGAATTATAAAACCGTTATTACAGTCACCATGGAATATTATGATGGGATCTCAAAATCAAAATCAAAATAAATATCTATATTTAAATTTAATAACTAAGCACTTTTGAATGGTCTATATTTTCCTACCACCCGTTTCAGACTTTTTCAACTGATAAGAAGAACGGGCGCAACTTAGAATAATTACACCTAGAAGCCGTGTCCATGTATGCAAAGTGAGGCAACTTATACTGAGCCAAAATGGCTCAGTTCTCAGATTTATGTCCTTCATACGTTACCTAATCGTAACTAAAATCCAATAATATAATAATTAATCTCTTTAAGGTAGGGAAATTGAAACTATTTTGTACTTATTAGGTATGATTACGTAATAATGGACTGTAAAAATCTGAAAACGGCGCCATTTTGGCTATTTTAGTTGCCTCACTTTTGACAGCGCGCTTTGTAGGGAATTATCGTTCTAGGTGTAATTATTCTAAGGGGCGCAAGAAACTTATCAGCTTTAACCGAAATAAGTAAGTAACGATATTTACGAACTTTAATATTATATTATACAAGGTGCATTTGTAACCACTCTCCAAATTTTAAGGATGTTTCAGTCCATGAAACTGCACAACTTTCTCCATGAAACATGTGTCGAAATACGCCAAAAAATTTTGGTCATCCCATACTAAACTGATCACGTGATTTGTATGAAAAGTTTTTTTTACATATTTGACCCTGTTTCTATAGAAGATTAATCACTTGTTGTGGATCTTAATTAAAAGAGGCTATGCCCTCCCTCATAAAAGAACCTCTAGTTTATGCAAGCCTAAATCTTATAGATCTTCTTTTAACCTACTTAAATATAAGTCAAAATTGTGAGTTAGTAACTTTAGATGGTAGAAAGAAGATACAGTCTGAAAGTACTGAAGGAATCTTTTCATTACATTGTACTTTTCATTATAATGAACTATCATTATTAGATAAGTAACCAAAGTATCATGAGTAGGGTCCTATCATTAGGAAATAAAATAAAATAAATATTAACTAATGAGAATGCAATTATTAATTGTTAAAGATATAGAGACTTCAAATACTATAAAAACGTCAAATCGCTCTGAATTCTCGAAATAATCAGGCAGATAAAATCCAATAGTTAAGTTAATATACCTATAGAGATTTTCTTTCTTTTAGATTTAAACTATATAAGAGAGAGAATAAACAACTATAGCACTTTTGCAACTCCCTGTAGATTTGAACCCGAAAACCCAGGTAAGTGCCCAACAATGGTTCGTTTTTATTATTATTATGCAAAACGAAATCCAATATGCAAATGCTGTAACCTTTGGGATGCAAATTTTTTTCAACAATAACGGCACAATTGCGCCCGGGCCGCTTGGGGACTGATTTCTGGATCGGATCAATACGGCTATTGATTTTTCGAGTGATTTATTAGCTTAAAGGTTTGTAAAGATTTGTTAACGGCTGTTTGTAAATGTGTATTTTTTTATGATAGGCAAGCGTTTGCCCGCTATCATGCTTGATGTTAAGCGATGATGTGAATTACGTTGAAACGCGTGCCTAGAAAAAAACCTATCCACTCGCGACTTGAAGGCCCCTAGATTGTAGGTACATTATCGGGAAACAAAGCAAAACGAGACTTTAGAATATCCAACAAAAAAACGGTGGCGCTGATTCGTATAATGTTACATTTTGGTTGTCATTTTAGTAAAACATATAGTGGTTCTCTATCTTACGAAGACCGTTTTGCTATGAATGTTGTTAGGCGTGCATATGCACAATATTTTTTTAGTGACGTAATACGAGAGCGTGCAGACGCACACTAAAACAAAGTGCATGTGCACACATTCATAGCAAAACAGTTAACTTGAGATAGAAGAACTACTTATAACTACGCAATGCTCTTATTGAGTCATTTATTTGGTATTAATCTTCCGTTAATGTAAATTTCAGAAAATCAAACAACAAATCTATTTTCGCTAAGATTTAAAATAATATTTGTAGAAATTAACAATTAAAAACTATCCCTTGGATTTATTAAATCAATATCTTTGATTTATTAAAGCATAGGTATTTTTCTATGCTTGTTTTGGTTTATGAGTTGATTAAGTAAAATAAGTTATCTTACGCACGTACAGTTCATTAGAAATAAAATAAATCAAAACTAAATAATTAATATAATCACTAAACATTACTTTAATTACAACATTAATATAATCGCTGTAATCCGTAAAAAAAAAGTGTTTTATATCTAAAGTAATAAATTCTTAGCTTTTTCTTAAGGTATGTAAATGATTGTTATTTATGATATCTGGTCATATGTTAACGCTATTTTAAAATACTTAATTATTACTTCACCATATTTTTTATTCATGTCAAAACTACAACAGTTGTTTTAATATAACTGACCATGTACAAAAAACTCAACCATATTATCACAAAAAAGTAGCGTGACTCTCCAAAAATTGCCGTAAAAAACACTTAATAACACGTCCAATAAAAAAGTAATTTCAATGTTTGACCGCCCCTTCCGCATTATGTGCCGATTTACCCCAAAATTTTACCCCAAAACTTCCACAGGGACGGCCCATGGTCACCCCCTCAAGGGGCCATTGTATGCAGACATGTGCTTACTTTATAATACTTTTATCGGCAAAGAATATTTGTAAACTTCAGTCTCCTAAAATGAGTTATCGGTAAAGTACCTATGTACTTAAGAAATTTATAAGGTACTAGCGGCCGCCCGCGACTTCGTCTGCGTGGAAAAGTTTATGCTATCCCTCGGGAACAATACTTTTTATTCGGTATGAAATGTACCTATTTACTTCTCTGTACCCCTGACAGCGTGTATGTAAAATTTCATGATGATCGGTTCAGTAGTTAAGACGGGAACGCGTAACAAACAAACAAACAGACTTTCCAATTAATCAACTTTTACATTTGGGTCAACAAAATATTAACTTTTTATAGTGTTATTTCAGGGGTTTCATTTAGTTTGAAATTAATTAATTTCGGTACATTTAGCACTTAAAAAATTATGCTGGACTAGAAACGAGGCATTGTTACTTAGATCAGGATTCCCCTTTTCATTGAAAATTTGACGTATGTAGGTAGGTACCTATAAATTATTCAAATCAATAATCATAAAAGGCACAAGTAAATCCCATTAAAACCTAGATGTATGTTGATGGTTATTCATTTTTAATACGTCGTTTAAGTACAGGTACATGGCACATTAGCATGTTTGATTTCAAGCACGCGGCGGGACATAGAACAGGCGGGCCCAAAGTATTACAAGTCACTCTGTGGTGAAACAATAGTATAATGCTGTTGGAAAATGTGTCTGTTTGTTTTTATTTTTACATACATATGATTTGCGTAGATATAAATTCACCTACAGCAGAGTTTACCCAAATACTGTACTAAAATATACAATGTGTAACAGAATTAATAGCTAAACCAGATGGTAGATAGGGACCATCAAACTGAAGAACGGTTACTATGGGACCAACTTAGAAATCGCGAATAAATCAGCAAACTCATACAAAACTTAATAACGAAAATATGAAAGTATGAAAGAGTTGATTTTTTTTCGCGATTTCAGAGATGGTCCTATAGTAAAGGTTTCTGTTTGATGGTCCCTATCTCTACCATATTTTGGTTTAGCTCTATTAATTCTGTTAAGTACGCGCTGTATAAACAATGGTTCAATCAGACATCTTTATTAGCCTTACATTTAGCAAATTATGACATCGGCCAATGTGGCAGATTAATGCATGCATAGAAATAGAATGTCAAAGAACAACAATGTCAATAAACAGGTGATCCGAAAACGAATGCATTCATTTTATATGAGATACGTAAAATATGACTTAGATTCATAAAATATAACTATATATGGCAAAGAAAATTAGTAAACTATGTTCCATACTGTTTTCTTCGTCGATAAACGAATAAATGTAGAGAAATTTCGTTTTAGAGAAATGTGTGGCAATATCTTATTTACCTGTGAAAAGTGTGATTACTTGGATTATTTCTTTTTGTCACATCACAATTACTTACTTAGAGCACAAGACCTTTATTTTTAATTCTAATTAAGATTACCAATATTTTAAACAAATTGTGATTGCTCATTGCTAAGCGGGACGCTAGGGGCTCTTACTGTAAAAAATGTTGGCACATGTCACTTGATCCTTTGTCTCTTTTTTACATAGACCGTGTCCGTATGATGTAAACTTCTCTTTTCCACGCTTTGTTGGTCGTCTTGAGCGCAGCGAAAATTTTTCTATGTCTATGGTTCAATCAGACACCTTTTGCCTTACATACATTTAGCAAGTTGTGACATCGGCCAATGTGGCAGATTACATGCATGCATGACACTTGCTGGACAGTACCAACTAGTCCTAAGTCCTAAGAAAAATATATTTTAGAAAAGTATGAACACAATGTGGTTCAATAAATTGTGTCAAGTAATTTCATAAATGGTAAAACAGTTATCACTTTTTAAATCCCTTCGTTTTTTGGGAAATGATACAATTTTGAGTAATATATTAAGCCATCTATTTACAATTTACTATAGTTGATATAAAATTAAAACAATAACTTCTCACTAAAAATCTTCATAATGTAAAAAAAAAAAAAAAAAACCTAAAGTAAACTGATAATTTCTTGAAAATTATTCAAAATCTCGTCATATATATAGATAAATAATCAATATACCTACTTATAAAAGTTTTAATTACCTTTTGAGAAAACCACGGAGAACAGCTGTTTAAAAAATCTATAGCCAGTGTCACTCGGGATGATATAAGGATTCTAACTATACCCCATACATATAAATCTGTTCAGGCATTTAGAAGTTATGGTGGAATAAAGATACAAACATACCCTGAACACAATACACTCCTTCTCGGCAGTCGTGTAATAAAAACAATCGAAGCCGCGGGCAAAAACTAGTTCAGTACAAACTAAAGACGTCATAGTGACGTAGTAATCGAGGTTTAAATACAGGTTATTAAAAACCTATTAGATAGCAATTAAAAATGGCTGATTAAGTTGCAGAGGAAATTTTAAATTACGTAAGATTATAAAGAATTAATTGTTGCTTTCGTCTTAATGAGACAAGTTGATGATTTTAGTAAAACGGTAAATTTTATTTTAATTAACGACTACAGTAAATATTATATAAACGGTGCTACTGCCTTTAGATATACAGGGTGTTACAAAACTGAACAACTTTTACATTAGGACTAACTCTGAAATCGCGAAAAAACAGCTGTTTCATACATTTTGATAATAGGGAATATGCATCAAATTTTTTTTTTATCAAAATCAATAGTATAATGCATGAGAAAATCAACTGTAATATTGAAACTTGTCTCTTGCGTTTTTTTCTCGTAATATAGTTACTTGAAGTTAGCACGCATCAGCTCCCGCCGAAAACGCTCTATACAAAACGGTGACGTCACACATCACGTTTCGGTGTGTTTCGGGCGCGTTTAATATGGAGTTAGCCAATAATCTTCAATTATCTCCCTAAATTTTGCGTTTAAGTAGATATGTGTCATACAAAATATAATTTCTTTTTCGATATTCTATCTGACTGTAAAGTGCATTATATCCGAAAACGAAAAAAAATATTGTTATTTTCCCCTGATTTCATCGTGTGATATAACGAAAATAATAATTTTTTTTAATTTTTCTTTCTGTTCCATCATGTTTTTACAAGTGTCCGCAGCGATCAAGCTCAATTTTAGGAAAATCGGTGACTTATGCATATTCCCTATTATTTTCCTTATAAAAAAAAACAACTGATTTTTTTTCGCGATTTCTGAGTTAGTCCCATAGTAAAAAACATCAGTTTGGTGGTCCCTATCTACGCGTTTAATTCCTGTTATTTTAATTAAGCATTTTCAATTAAATTGATAAAAAAAACAACTGAGTTGAAATGAGAACCTTTTATAAAATTAATTATGAAAACAATTTTGTTGAAAATATTAGTTAAATCAATAGTGTCACCTCACTAATAATGCCGTTTAAAAAAAAACATTAGAATGGCTTCCAAACGACACAACAAATAGGTTATTTCCCAAAAAACTGACCACAACTGCATTTTTAACGAGGCAATTTACTTAATTAAAGCGTTAAAAAAACTCACTACACGCACGTCACCCTATAATAAACCACATGTGAATAAAAAAACTGTGTCCCCACGCTTTTACCCCACTACTGGGCGGATTCACCCCACTACTTATAACGCCCATCGATTTTTTTGGCATCAGCCGCACCTCTCGAATTCTTTTTTTGAAATTTTCTAATAAGACATTCGTTTGTATTTTTAGTGTGTAGAAATGACATAAAAAGAACCCTTTTTCTACAATAAGATTTTCTAAAATGTTTTTTGAGGATTTTATTGCTTTTAGTTTTAAAGTGGAAAATGATAAAACACTAGACTTTTTTATTGAAAAGGTTTAAAATAAAGGTTCTGCCAATAATTTCGAATAGGTAGGTACCTGTTTTCTTTAGGCAAATGTTTTTAGAAAGGTTTCACTGTTTACTATTATCACCCCAAACTTTACGGTTTTAATGGTTTTTTCGTTGCTCATTACACTGTGTTAAAACATTCCTGTGGAATGATTTGTAATCGTTACAATACTTCATTTATGGAAGCACACGATACAACTATATATTATGCAAATCATAAAGGCGTGACACGTGAAACAAACAAAGTCCATGAGAAAAAATAGGTGAACCTACTATGTTTTTGTAATATTTTCTTCACATTCAAATCTAATAAGAAAACCGTGCTTTTTTAACTTTAGCCAAATTCTTGTTTCAGGTGTCGTATCAAGTACTAGTAACGCCATCTCTTGACAAAGGGTGAGTACAGGAGACGTGCAAAAACATCCCCTCCGCGAAATAGTTCCTTGCTTTCCCGCAAACGTCGGGGTGGCGATGGCGGTGGCGCCACTTCATGAGTTATTGCTCAACGCTACGATTAATTTTTATTTCCCATTGTTGTTGGTGCTAATTTGCAATGAAAACTCATTTATTGAGCATTCAATAAGCGATCACGCAAGATAAAGACTAAAGACTATAATTAATAGTGAAACTGATTGATACTTAAGTTTTTTTCCCAAAGCAAATGCCGTTTTGTTTAAAACATTTAATGATGATATACATAAAGGCACTACTTAACTACAGAATGGAATTTCAAAATATATGATTCTTACTGGCATTAGTTTAAGCAAATCCACTATGATACAGTAAAAAACTGCATCAAAATCAGTCCATTAGTTGTCATTGACGCACATCAACAATCAGTATTATAAGTGTCATGTCCATGTTAAACCTAATCCAGACATAGGTATTATCCTACTTAATATTATAAATGTGAAAGTTTGTGGGTTTGGATGTTTGTTCCTCAATCACGCAAAAACTGCTAAACGGATTTGCTTGAAATTTGGCACACAGATAGTAGATAGCCCAGATTAAAATAAAGAATACTTTTTATCCCGATATTCCCACGGGAACGGAAACCACGCGGGTGAAACCACGGGCGGCCGCTAGTAATAAAATACTAACATCGATAGAAAAAATCAGGTTTTCATATTACCATTTATTATACCACTTAGCTACGTCTGGCTCGACATGTTTCTAGAAAAAGCCGCTAAATTCTACAAACCAAGTTCAGTCACGGCAACTTTAAACAATTATCTAGGATCTATTGTTTGAAGTCGATCGGTAGATTTATGTGAAGCGTTTGACAAGATCAGCGGTTCACTATTATAATACCGAAATATGTTGAGTCAATTTATATTTTCGCTATCGTTTTGCTTCTTCATTATTTTTATTTAACAATACTAAATTAGGAGTAGTCCTATAATTTCATCTTATAATAATCATTTTCTGAAACATTAAACATTATTGCGTATTTCTTTGTAGTTTTGAAAATGATATACCCCAAAAAATAGTTGAATTATCATAGAATACATAATGGAACTATTAAAAAAATTACAAATGGTTTCTCTGAATGTTAAAAACGTACTAAAACAAATGCCAAAACAATTTTTTACTAAAATAAACTTAATTTTGACGAAACAATTAGTGTTTCTGATGACATTAACTTCGGTGAAACATAGCTCTCTAAAATATTATTAGATTACGAACACAGGTTTAAAACGCGATTTTAACTAAACAATGAAACCTTACCTTTTCCCGACGTTTCGACAGAGTTGCATCGGCCGTGGTCACGGGCTGACTAAAATATTAGTTCAATGAATTAATAGAAATCCGGTACAAAGTATTTCGGACGATCAATAGGAACCCTAAGATGGCGTTTAGTGCAGTCGCCACGCCATTTCTGCCCACGTCACCGATACACGTGTAAGGTTGACATGATTGTGAATTGTTTTTGCTATGTTTCTAGTATATTTTTCTTGGACAAGTTTATTTGAATAACACTTTGTCGCCACACGTTACGTGACAATTCTGATGCAATAATACTTGTGCGTCCTTGCATATGAACGACTTTTTGTTGTTACACAACTTATGACGTAGGTAGAATAAATAACAACAGTTCTATAATGTAGTATATAGTAAAAGGTTCTATAATGACATATTAATTAAATAAGTCAACTGTCCCGCCCCCTACTCAAATGGCCAACTTTCTATTCGTTTGAACGCTACGCTTACTTTTAAAGCTTAAATATGAGCAATAGATAATAATTAAATCACATGTCGCAAACTAATGTAAATCACAGACTTCGATGTATTGTATGGAATTGTCAAGCTTACGGCACGTAATTTTAAGTTTACTGCTTATTTTAAAGTTTCAAACGAATAGAATGCTGGCTATGTGAGTAGGGGGGCAGTATAGTCAGAAGCAGTCATAACGAAGTTAATATAAAAAGCTGTGAACCTTGCATTTTTGACATTTTCGAAAAGGCTGAAATATGATATTCCCCATATCTCCGCCTTTTTGAAAAAAAATACTTAATCGAAAAAAAACTATACATATAATAATAATATAACCTGTTCACAAAATTTTAACGAGAATCGGTTGAGAAATGCGATCTGTAGAAGAGAACAGACGGACAGCTGGAAAGCCGGACAGACTTATGAGTTATGTGACAGCATTTTTGCCTAAACTGAAACGGAGACGCTTTACGCTGGCTCGGTCAATAAATTTCTACAGCAGCACTATTTCAATTCTTTGGTGACAGATCATCATTAAAGTTCAACTAATCCTTATGCCTAAGAAAACTGAAATTCCAAATGAGGTCTTATAAAAAACGACCTGGCCACTAGGACTATTATAACCTCTTTTGTCAACAGCAAAAAGTAAGTTCCTGGCCATTTGCTACTTTAGGACACTTAGGACGTAAGCTTGTACTTTTTACCCAGCATATTGCTTTCTAGAACTCGTGGTATAAATGGACTCCCACAAGGAGATGTTATAGGCCCACATTTTTATATACTGTTTTTAAAGACGCTAATTACTGTAATCAACAACATAGCAGACGTAATCAGACTTGAGATTAACAATAAAGACATTATCTGTAAAAGTATGTATAATTTTTTTAAACGTAGTTAATGTACTTAATTATTTGTCTGATATATTGATCGTATATTTTTTGTTTACATATTATTAACCACTGCTGGATTTGTGGTCGAGTCTCAGTTTAAAAATTTTCAGATATTCAAAGAATTTCTATTTTACTAATGAGATTAAGCCAACTCAAAATACAAAAAAAAATCTGAATAATTTACTTATAAGTTGACAGGTAGCGCAGTGTTCAGCGCTTAGCCCTGCGATTGTGGTTAAATTTTACAGGGGTCGGTCTTGGGATGGGTGACCGAAACCGGAAGGCACGTAAAGCCGTTGATCCCGGCTGTATTTGCAGTCCTGTTGACACCCACCAATCTGCATTGGGCTTGCGTGATGTTATGGCTCATCCTCCTTATCCGCCCATAAGGAAGGTCTGTGCCACAGCAGTAGGGACATTAAAAATGGCAGTGGGCGGATGGCGGGCAGAAAATATAAAATTAATCAATAATTAATTTAAAAGAATACGCCGTACAGTTCCAGTTAAGACGCCGTACAGTTCCGGTTAAGAATGGGACTGTCCCATCTCATTCCGTGGGTATCGTAGAAGGCGATAGAGGGAAGTTTTTAGGGACCCGGTACAGACCATCGCACAAAGGGTCACTCGAATGGCAGCGAGGAAACTGTCAACAACAGCATTCCCGAGGAGGGTTGGTGTCAGGCAGGCGGCCGACCGTAAAACTTTGCCAAAACCTAATGCAGTATGAATTACATGCTGCGCCGATCCCAATAGTGGTCGTTCTACGAGCTCAAAATTTTATTTTGTGTAGAACACTATAAATAAATTGGGATAAGGGCAGGAGGATGATGATGATGAGTTGTCTGTCAAGGTTTATTTGAAACAACATTTGACGTTTCATGAATCAGTACTTAAATATTAGGTTTAGTTGGAAGTTTATACCCACCTATTTAGGATCTAAAATTATAATTAACGAGCACAACACCCGTTCACACCTTATACACTGCAATACTTATCTCGTTGTGTTAGCCACTGATTTCGTCGAGTAATTCTTCATTATGTTTTAATGACAGTAGATATTCTGCCTACACAAGCCTTGTACGGTCAGCATTAACATTCTTCGTCTTGTAACGTTTTTGCTTCTTACTATGAGTTATTTTGAACAACGACTTATGAAGATTATAATGAGATGAAGTATTTTAATTGAACGGTTGTTAAGGATGCAATCTCCACATGTGGTGGTTTAATTTTAAGTGCGACGTCACTAAAAAGCTGTTTGTGAATTCACTACCTACCGCTATTTATTATTTTACTAAGTCTTTTTATGTATCCAGACTGTACAATTCACCCATGTTGATTCATCCTCGATGATAACATGATAAAAAATTCACAGATTTTACAGTCCCCGTAAGAATCGGAGCATTGAAAATGAACACAAAAATTTACGAAAAACCAAAATCAAATCAAATGCTAAGTCCTATTATATTTTTAAAGTTACCTAGCTATTTATCTTTACGATTGTGACACTCGGCTGCGCCTCGTGCCACAAAAGCGCCCGCTGACTGCCTCGACGCAGCCGAAATATTATTAAGCGATTTACGAAATTCCAACGAATGCACTTCTCGTCTGCTTCTGCATCTTTTAACACTATTACCATGACGATCGCTCAATAATCATAGAAGCTACATCACTTTTTATGTACGGAAACAGCCGTTTTTCTACAAATCCAAATCTAAAGGGACCACCTACAGGTCACAATTATTAACCGATTTTCAAAATTATTTTTCCATTTGGTAGCTAAACTAATACCCTAGGACCCTTTTTTTCATTTTTTCTTAAGTCAGTTTTTTTTCCGAAATATTTACAATTTAGTAAATAAACACCCCCCAAAAAACCCGGAATTTTTGGAATTTTACAAAATTCCAAAAAAAGTCAAAATTTCTCAACTTTTGGTACTATTTTCATCTCGATCCTCTCAAAATCCTCGGAGTTATGGCCAAAAATACGTCTGATTTGCATTTGATAACCATTTTCAATGGTAAAATAATTATCCTGATTTGAATTGAAAAATAGAAATGTTTCTACTACTCCCTTTTTCCCTTCTCCACCTTTCGGCTGTTTTCGAAACCAAGTTTCGAAATCAGTTTCGATAGAAGAATTTATTAAAAATAAGATTTTCTTTCTTGCCAGTATCTCTGTCAATAGAATGTGGTATCATTGACAATTACGAGTAAGCAAAGCGTAATTAATATATTACTCAGCAAATATAGTCCGATTGCAGAGGGCCTAATCTGGAAATCGAATTTATAATAATCAGTCGGCGTTCTTTCCTTTTCGTGTCATTATAAGCTCAGTAATATGGTCGAAGAGCTTAGTAGTTTAGCGCTTGGCCCAGCGATTGCGGAGGTTAAGCAAATTTCGCAAGGATCAGTCATGGGATGGGTGACCAAAAATTTATTATCTCGAGCTTCTCCGTGCTTCGGAAGGCACGTTAAGCAGTTGGTCCCGGGTGGGCCTTCAACCCACCAATCCGCATTGGGCCCGCGTGGACCTTCCTTATAGATGGATGGGCCATAACCCATATGACCCATCCATCCATAAGGAAGGCCTGTGCCCCCCAGCAGTGGGGACATCAAAAATGGTTGATGGTCAATACGGTCCAAAGCTAGCCAAGTGCTACACCGGTCGCCAAACAATCATTGCAAGCTCCTCACGAGGCATGCATTGTTGCATTTTTCAATTGTTAGCATCCACCAATCAGCCCCCTACTCAAATGGCCAACATTATATACGTCTGAACGCTACGCTTACTATTAAAACTTAAATATAAGCTATAGACGATTTAATCACATGTCGAAAACTTATGTTAATCACAGACTTTGGTGTATTGTATGGAATTGACAAGCTTACGGCACGTAATTTTATAGTTCACTGCATATTTTTTCAAGCTTGAATAGTAAGCGTAGCATTCAAACGCTTAGAATTTTAGCCATTTGAGTATGGGGGCAGAGCCACTTGATCAAAAATGGACGATGTTGAACCGAAACTGGCCAAAATATGCCATATGCTAGCGTAGACTTGGTATTGAGTCATTCTTTAATTGTTTAAAGTTTTTACAAACAATTTCTAAGAAAGGGGTGTTGTTGCACAATTTATAGTTCATAGTTAAATCGTCATACAAAGACCATTGATATAAATGTCAAACAAACGTCAAACAAAAGAGATTGCATAGTAGTCGAATGCCGAAAAGTACCAATGACGATTGAATGATAGTTCGATAGACTGCCATGAAAAAACAATTGGTCTTTAATAAAAAGCAGAATACTAATATGTCAAAATCGTCTTATGAAATTCGTAAATTAGGAGACTTGAGCCTCTGGTTACCGTGTAGTCCACATATAAGTAACTCGAACAACGAACATCGGTCGAATATCGCAATTCCGCTTTTATAGTAGGCTCTCCAGTCCTTCATCGTGAGTCGCCGATCAGGAGAACTCATTAAAATATAAATGCTTTTGTCGAATCATGCGCAGGATTGGCGCATTCACTGCATCAAAGATCGCTTTGCTGATTGCGATGATTTCAAATTCTTCATTGCAATGCAATTTTGCTGTGTGTGGGTTATTGCCGAGTTAATTTGTAAGTTTATATTAACATATACTTAAGTATTTCATAACTTGTAAGTGTATTGTAATTAATTTTGATAATAAGTTTAAATACTTAAATATTGGAATGCTGGATCCATTTTGCTCAGATTCCAAAGTAATTAGGTAACTAAGAAAAGCACGTGTTTTAAGGAACAACAATGCCACATGCCACATACACCCAGACCTCAAACAATATAGAAAAAAATATATTCCTAAATTAATCCAGCCAGGGATAGAACCCTGGACCTCAAAAAAGGCCACCGTGAAATCCGGTTTGACTAAACATTATTAAATGACACAACTTTTTCCAAATGTAGTTAATAAACTTTATGCCACTAATACACAATGATTAAAATTATGTCAAATTTAATACTCACTGAAATTTTCATCATTTGGTTCCCGCAGTGGGGTGGTTCCACTCTTGATTACAAGCAACTATAGGACCAATTCTGATATCGTGAAAAAAAACAGCTGTTCCATACATTAAGGTCGAGTAAGTATTGCGCTTTTGTACGGAACAGCTGATGTTTTCGCTATATCAAAGTTGGCCCAATAGTTGCTTGTAATCATGAGTGGAACCACCCCTCTGCGACAGCCAAATGATTTAAATTTCACGCTATACTTATACCAAACAAAAGTACCTAATAAGTTTTCTCATATATTACGAGCTTACAACATAAAAAACTATACACGTGTATAGCAAATACGAATGTTAACTGCATACACACAACTCTGAATTATCCTTGACAGCAAATATCTCGAGATATTGTTAATTAGTGACTATTAACGCGGCTAGGCATCGAACCCACACCAGCGGCCCTTTGGGTACATAATAAATAATATTACTGGCGTCTTTGAGCTAATGCAACAATTCGTTCCACAATTACTTATGAGAATATACACCTACGATTGTGCTGCCAGATGTGGTCAGACGCAGGTCGCAAGATATTATTAATTGAAATAAGTTTAATCAATTTACGTCACTTTACGTCACAATAACATTCACAATTAAAAAGTTAGTTCTGAGTAGCTTAGTTAACAGGTTATGATTATTTTTCATATAATTATCACAACTGTCAAATTGTCTGTCAAGTAAGTAAACTTAGTTTTTTAGAGCCACATGCTTGCGTTTTCTTACTTCCTGATTGTGAATTTTTCTAAAACTTAATAACCAAAATATACAGTTGAAGTTAATTGCGTTAATTGTAAATTTTTCATTAAATACGGAACTTTTTTCTGAGCTTATATGTCACGAAGCAGAAGAAAGTCGTACGATTATCATGCTTTAGTCATTGTTGGAGGTCCTCAGTTTTACGTCGTAGGAAATAATTAGTTTGATATGTACGAAATCACTACTCAATCAAATGTACAACGTAAACTATACTAGCTGCAGCCCGCGACTTGAAAGATTTTTTGCTATCCCTCGGGAACAATACTTTTTTCGGGATGAAAGGTACCTTATTTCCTTCTCTGTACTCCTGACAACGTGTATGTAAAATTTCATGATGATCGTTTTAGTAGTTAAGACGTGAAGGCGTTACAAACAAGCAAACAAACGGACTTTCGCATTTATAATATTAGTAAGGATAGTTCCGCAACTGATATTTTATTGGAAATGTTAAAAAGCGACCCTGTGTCATTAAGTTGGTGTACCCTGCACGGTAGTGTTTAGGTCTTAATCAAGGTCACACCAAGGTCCTAGGTCTAATGTAGGTAGTGCTGGCGTGGGCTTGCAATCAAGAGTCCTTTGAAGATTTACGCATAATGGATAATTTGTTATTGTTATTTAAATAAATGCATTACATTTTACCTTGCATTTTACTGATTGACACTGAATAATCTGACACGAGTCATAATTAATTTTTATTAAAGTATATTTTTTTATTTGGTCAAATCTACATCGTAATTAAATTTATCGTATACATGATGCGTTACTTTGCAACAGAATTGTAAAATTTTGATTGGAAATGTTGTCGGGTGGTAGAAACATGTTGACGATTGAAAAGTGCTTAATTATTAAGTTTATTGGAATAAAGCCAATTTGACTTTGACTTTGTTATTCTACCTAATATTTTAAAACGTTCCCGTTTCTCTTGAGCTTTCAACAGAACAGCCTCATTGTATTCAATAGTGCATGCACTATCTTCTCAAAAAAGGTCAAATTTATTTGGTAGAAAGTTGAAAGGAAAAGCTCGTCGCTTGGAAGCTATATTGCATGCGTCAGACGCAATTTGTATTGAAAGTTGAAGCGCCTCGGTGAACACAGACCATGTCCTAATGATGCAGAAAAAATACAAGAAACCAGCGTTTGTTATCCTACTAATATTATAAATGTGAAAGTTTGTGGGATTGGATGTTTGGATGTTTGTTCCTCAATCACGCAAAAACTACTGAACGGATTAGGTAGAAATTTGACACACAGATAGTAGATAGCCTGGATTAAAACAAAGGATACTTTTTATCCCGATATTCCCACGGGAACCGGAACCACGCGGGTGAAACCGCGGGCGGCCGCTAGTAAATATATAAAATCTTGAACATAATTTACCAAGTCACACCTACGAAAATATTATTTTTAAAATCTAAGATACTGTAATTTATCATACCAAAAGCTGCTTGTTAATTAAGAGTAAATACTTACATTGCCTTGAAAAACTAATGAAGATCTTGTCTTCAAACGTTGGACTATGATATTCATCAAGTGTTTGTTATATAGCCTTAAAGTATAATGTTATTATTAAGTGCCTCATCAGCCTTTGTTCTTACAGTGCATAATGCATTCAGACAACATCTAATAAAAATATTATTGTTTGCATTATTTGTGACTTGAATAACAATCAAGTTTGTTAAAGTAAATTCAGAGATAAATAAGAGAGAATACACTTGGGGTTAAAGAAAAAAAAACGTATACAATACACAGTGTTGCTATAATATTCTGATAAATGCACCCAATTTTTTATATTCATCAACGGTCACCGGCGACCGACAATAATAGAAAATCTATTGTGTCTCGTTTTCCGGGCGTTGACGAGTTAATGTTATATTGCAAAGACTAGTGGAGTAACATCCTCTTCACAATAAATTTATGCCAAGAAAAAAAACAAAAACAAGCACTAGATATTTTGTCGTGAAAATTAAATTGGAATGATTCCAAAGTAGGTAGGTACTTCATAACATCTGAAGTAGACATTCAGCACTTGACAGGCACTTTATCTGGGCACTATGTCAATGGCTGCATTCTCATTTCGTATTCATTTGTTACAATGACAGGCTTATTAAGATTCTAACAACCTAGCTTACCAGAGTTGGATGTCGAATCTTGGACTTTACAGACCGGCTACATTTGTGGCGATGTCTTTTTTCTTTGAGTTTTTTAAGATTGTCGCTATCATTACTAATCCTTACTAATATTATAAATGCGAAAGTCCGTTTGTTTGTTTGTTTGTTACGCCTTCACGTCTTAACTACTGAACCGATCATCATGAAATTTTGCATACACGTTGTCAGGGGTACAGAAAAGGACATAGGGTACCTTTTGTCACGGAAAAAAGTATTGTTCCCGAAGGATAGGAAAAAAACTTTCCACGCAGACGAAGTCGCGGGCGGTCGCTAGTATTACAAATACGAAAGTCCATTTGTTTGTTTGTTACGCCTTCTCGTCTTAACTACTGAACCGATCATCATACAATTTTGCATACACGTTTTCAGGGTTACAAAGAAGGACATAGGGCTTTTCATCCCGAAGAAAGGAAAAAGAAAGAAAAAGAATAGAAAAAACTTTCCGCGCAGAAGTAGTCGCGAGCAGTCGCAAGTACGGACTAAAATATTAAAGCTTCGCATTTGATTGAAGAAATTAAAGTGATAGGCAAATTGTTTGAACAGAATTAGTTTTGAAGAATTTAAAATTCTTTACTTTTTTCACAATCCAACGACATTTTATGCTTTTATATTTCATTTCAATCCAAGGCTTTTACAGTTCATCTCAACAACAAGCTAAAATGAGTAAAATAAAACAAGAGAACCAGCTAATATTTTCAAAAAATAAAAAAAGATGCCGCAATTTTGACTTTCAAATAATTTTATATGGAGAGATTATTAATGTTCCATTATGCATTTAAAAAAGAACCACAAATACTGAGGTTTTCTTTTTTAACAAGAAAATAGTGGTTTAAACCAGCAACATCAACTACAGCTTGTCGCCGATTCTCGCAACAAAAAGTATCAGTATCTGCTCACTCGCGTCGCAGTTATGGCATACTACCTCGCGCCAATCAGCCGCGTTGAATAACCATTGTAAACGCAATTTCTGGTACAAGCCCCGTCGATACAGCGCCGTGTACTCGTAAAACGGAGCGCCTCGGTGGCTTGCATACTCGATTGAAGACTACCGTTTGATCTAAATTCTAAATAATCCAAATAGCCACAACTTTTTTAATCTTTTAAAGTATAGTAAGTACAATGCTATTACTAAGTGAACAATTTCAGAGTACTTGCGGTACAAAACCATACAAAACGATGTATTGTAATATAAAATTTTGGGTAAAACCCGAATAGTCGCCTCGGGGGTATAGTCCCAAAATTTAGAGGTCCGCAAAAATCGCCAATACTCTAGAAATATCAAAGATAATATTTATTCCTTTCATAAAGGTGATGTCCAAAAATGTATGAGGTCTGGGCCACGTCTTTGTACAGTATACCAAAAAATAGATAAAGACACGATAAACAGTTTCTAATTATTCAATTTCTTTAAAATCGCTTTGTTTTCTGGAAGGAACATAAAACAAAATGCAAAAACGCATAAAAAAAGCATCATGGCGGAAGATGTTAACAACTTCTTATACGTCTGTGTTAACAACAACCCACAGCACAGAGTAGGTAGAACTCAATGACAGTGACAATGGGCGCATTCTGCCAGACAAATCTTTGAGTCATCGATCGCCATAGAGAGTACATTTTAACCATGGATAGTAAAATATTGAACAATACCGGCAGCTAGACCGCCTATCTCAAAGCGAAAGCAATGCTCTATCCGTCCTTGTCATATCATAACACGATGACAAGGATGGACAGTGCACTGACGTCATAAACCAAAAAATAGACAAAGCAATCAAGCCGCAGGCCTCCTACACTCGCTCGTCGGTCGCGCGATAAGAGTGCTGCACGGTGCATGTATCTTGCGCACGTTGAGGCACGGGTTACTTGCGCGGGTGTACAATGCTATGGAGCTAGACCCGCTTTACGTGTTTCCACGCGGGGCATGTAACTTGCGCAAGTGCTCAAGTTGCGCGGGCTACTTGCACCGTGTAGAAACACTCACTATCGCTATACTTTCCATGGTTAAAAATGGCAATCGATGACTTCACGATTTGTCTGGCAGAATGCGCCCACTGACGGCTTTTTAACGGAGAGTTGCCATATTTGACGCTTTATTTCAAGTAAAAAATATTGATCTGTTTTTATTAATAACCATTTAACCATGCATTCTTTAAAATTATTTGTATTTTTCTCAGAATCAGCATATTTTTCTCCATCTTTGAGGGTGGTGTACATAGACGTGGCCCAAATTAGGACATGTCCTTTGAAGATAATAAACCAAAGTAGCTACCCGTTTAACAACTAAAGAATCTCGCTTTTTGTACTAAGAGATATTAAGTAATTTCAAAAAGTGGGGCAACTATCCGGGTTCTACCCTACTCTTTACCATACATTCTCGAGTAAAGTTGCAGCGGATCACTGTCTATTGTCATTTTAATCGCATTCTATAGCTGGTATTATGTTTAACAAATAAGTAGGTTAGCTGGACCTATTTTAAATAGGATATAGTACGTACATAAAATACTAAAGTACAGATATTGATAGATGGGACCTTGAGGAAGGACATAGGCTACTTTTTATCGCGCTGCAGGGCACGGCGAAGTTGTGGGCTTAGTATACTATAATTTCATCAAACAAAAAGTACGATAAGCTACATTACATACGATATCAATGTACTCTTAAATAAATAAATGACATGAAGTATTTAATATTTGTTTATAACTTTTCAACTGAGAATGTGTAAGAAACTGAAGATCAATTTGTATGAAGTGTACTGTATGAAGTATACTTACATCATAAGCTACTTGTATCATCAAATACTTGAATCATCTTATATTATACTTGTGTATACAAAAATACCACCGAGTATGCGCTTGCGACACTCCCTCAGGAACACAATTGGACTGAATTTCAATCTGATTTCTATCAGCAAAACTGACTGTCAACCGAGAGTGGGCAGTGACCAGCTTACTCTGACCTTCCCTCCCCCTTTTATGGAGAAACCTCTCGTGCAAATCATGGGAGCAAAAAGATCTTAGGATCAAAAAATAGTAGCAGTTTCTTGCGCAACAAAACACGTGAAAACAAAAGACGTTAGCGTTTTCCAATATATCAATGTTAACAGATTCGAAAGTGTCTTTTAAAGGATTTGACAATAAACCCAATCGCAATTAGTTCACTCAATGGCCGCATAATATTGGCTCAATACTGCGCTGGTGACGCAAATCGATAGTACGAAACGTTACTATTCCTGTTGATCAATCGGGATTGATTTCGAATAGTAAGCTTGCAGAGCGGTGCTTCTGTAGAACATACAACTTTACATTTAGTTATCTCAGAGGTCAGTCTTATGTGGTTGAGTTAACAGATTTCGCCGTCAGGCTTAATCAAGTTATTTGTGTTGCCAGGGCTTGCGACACAAGCCCTTTAACGGATTCGATTCTCGTTTTGGTTAAAACGGAATGCTCTTAATGTTGAAGATAAAATAGAAATAGGAACGCTGGAGATAGCCTAAAGCAGATTATACGATATATCCGATAAATGCCAATCTGTAGATGTCACATGGGTTTTAGATTTAATTGGATGAAGGTAGAACATGTCGTAAATTGTAGATTTTATTATTATAAAGTATTTGTTAAAGTTAATACTAAAACATAATAAATATCTTGTTGTTCAGACATGAATCGATTTTTTGTTTCAACGAAAAACTAAAAATACTAGAAAATGCGGCTTCTAATATTTCGATAGTTCAGTGGTTAGAGTCAATATGTGTGCACAAATAACATATTTATACTTATTATACCTTACTTATACCTAAAAAGGGTATTATGAATAAAAACAGATAATTGATATTAAGTACTATTTCTAAATTAACAAAAAAATATTTATTTAACGCCGATTTAACATTTCTATAAATATATCCATCGACACCTTTTTCAAATTAAATCTTTTCCTTGCAGTATGGGGACAGGCAAATTTTCTTCCCGTTTAAGGGCCCTATCACAATTTTTCGTCGAAATTTCCATTTTGACGGATTTTAGCGATACAACCTAGAGAAACCTTTGGGTCTACTAAATACATTTATATGTGTCCGCGACAAAAAGTAATATGATGATTCACGGGAAAGTTAAAGGGTTAGAAAGGAAAATGAAAGTTGGTGAACGATTTCTTAGAGTCAACTTTGAACATACACAGAAAGACAAACAAGTACAAACAACAAATAAAAGTATGAAATTTGATTTTTTTATGAAGTAAAGATTATTATGATATAATTTTTACGTAATAATAACAATGTATCAAGGAGAAATCCACAGTTTATTCTGAGCGTTTTTAGTAGTTTTATGGTTTTTGATTGGAATTTTTTTTCGCATATTCTATACTTAATTTCAAAATTCCGAGGCCGCTATGAACTATTCGACTATATAAGAGTTAACATTAATTTTTTTTTATTTCAATTGTTTAGCACAGTTGTTCAATCCATGAGCTCAAAAAAGTGCCTTCGCGCATTTTATGAAAATCTTTCTCTGCAATTTCGGGTTTAATTATAAAGCTACGCAAATTTTCAAAAAAGCGAGGCCGCTATGAACTATTCCAATAGCTATTCTGTACCATCCAATAAGTCAAAAGTGTTAATGTATTATTGTTTCTGAGATCGATAACGCCAAAATTGGCCATTTTACGCAAAAATCACAGTGGAAAAGTAATATCACAGAATACATAGTACAACAGAAGCCGCATTAATATGCCTCTTAATTCCACCAACTTCAATTTTTTAAAGATCTCTAAGGAATGCTATAATACCTATGTATTTCTCCAATGATATATCGTGTCTAATAATACTTAAATATTGATAATGTCAGTGCAACCGACGCATAAGCCCTTGATACCTTGATCACGATCCCCGATTTGAGCTATTATGACTTCAAACATACAACTCATGTGCAAAAACAAAAGATTTTAGAACTTATGACTTAAATAATAAGAGCTTGTGTTGTAATACCACCGGTATGATAGAAGTTAGGTAACGCTAGTCTTTAATGACATTCTTGAGCCGTTGACGAGAATTCATTCACTTACCAAGGTTGTAGATAAATGCTTAAGATCTATGGAAAAGAATGTTGCAATCGGTCGTACTAATGCTAGGGTTTCGCAGAATAAATTCAGTCAAAAGTAAAAAAGGAAACGTTGAACTAATTTTTATTTTGAAAGTTTTTTGGACAAGCGTCCAGTAATAATAGTACCATGGGCAACAGCGACGCTTAACCACTGCTAAGGTCAAAATCGCTTGCACGCCGCGCCGTCACAACCATACGTTTAGTTCGTGTAGGCACGTAGGGGCGATACGCGCGCACACGAATTTTGTTGCAAACTGGTTAAGCGTCGCTGTTGCCCATAGTACATTTAAATCACGAAAATGGTTATCGTTTGCCTTTGTGATATAGATATTTATTACGCCATTGTTATATTATCTTAATATATAAAATCGTAAACTGAATGACTGACTGACTGACTGACTGACTGACTGACTGATCTATCAACGCACAGCCCAAACCGCTGGACCTAGAGACTTGAAATTTTGCACACAGATACCTTATACCGTGTAGGCATCCACTAAGGAAGGATTTTTGAAAATTCTATCCCTAAGGGGATGAAATAAGGGATGAAAGTTTGTATGAAAGTCCCTCAGTTTTGAAGCTAGGATCTTCAAATTTTGTGTTTAGGCTGACGATTGAAAATTAATAAATACGGGTCTCGGCGTTTTTCAAAATTCTATCCCCGAAGGGGTCAAAAGGGGGATGAAGTTGTGTATTGAAGAAAATCCTTTATTTTCGAAGTCAAAATTGCTAAATATATAATTTAGGCTTATGGATGCAAATCTAACGCAACGTATATTGTTTTTGTTAGTATTTCAACCCCTACTGGGATAAAATGGGGGTGAAAAGGGGTAAAAAAACCTAAAAATAGATATGGATGTCGTTATTGGGGTTTTCTGGGATGACGATTGCAAAAATGACATTTATTTTGAAGTCCAACATGGTGGACATGATTTGACCCCTCAAGGGGTGAAAATGGAGTTCAAATTTTTTATGGAAAAATTATATTAAATGGACATTACAACTTTAAACTTCATAGGAACACGTCTAAAAATAAATAAGCAAACATATGTTTTGTGATTTTGGAAATCCACCCCTTAGGGGGTAAATGGGGTGAGTAAATCTAAAAATAGATATGGATGTCATTGTTGGGGTTTTCTGGGATGACGATTGCAAAAATGACATTAATTTTGAAATCCAACATGGTGGACATGATTTGACCCCTCAAGGGGTGAAAATGGGGTTCAAATTTTGTATGGAAAAATAATATTAAATGGACCTTACAACTTTAAACTTCATAGGAGCACGTCTAAAAATAAATAAGCAAACATATATTTTGTGATTTTGGAAATCAACCCCTTAGGGGGTAAATGGGGTGAGTAAACGTAAAAATAGATATGGATGTCATTATTGGGGTTTTCTGGGATGACGATTGCAAAAATGACATTTAATTTGAAGTCCAACACGGTGGACATGATTTGACCCCTGAAGGGGTGAAAATGGGGTTCAAATTTTGTATGGAAAAAAATATTAAATAGACATTACAACTATGAACTTCGTAGGAGCACATCTAAAAATAAATAGGCAAACATATATTTTGTGATTTTGAAAATCAACCCCTTAGGGGGTAAATGGGTAAGTAAACATGAAAATCGATGTGGATGTCGTTCTTGAGGTTTCATGGGATGGTGATTGCGAAAATGACATTTATTTTGAAGTCCAACACGGTGGACATGACACATCATGGACCTCGACCTGGACATGCACATCCAGGGAACAGGAACGGGAACGGGAACAGGACGAAAACGGGAAGGGGAACGGAACGGGCCGGAACGGAAACGGAACGGGAAGGAAACGGGAACGGAAAGGGAACGGAATGGGAACGGGAACATAACGGTAACGGAACGGGAATGGAACGGGAATGAGAAAGGGTCAGGAACGGGACGGGAACGGTACCGGGAAAAGGAACGGAAGGAGTACGGGACGGGAACGGGACGCGAACGGGAACGAAACGGGAATGGAATGGGACGAAACGGAACCGGTACGAAACGGGAAAGAAACGGGAACGAAACAGGAACGAAACGAGAACGGGACGGGAACGGGAAAGAAACGGCACGGGAACGGGACGGGAACGGAGGGGAAAGAAACGGGAACGGAACGGAACGAGAACGATACGGGAACGGAACGGGACGAGAACGGGACGGGAACGGAACGGAAACGATACGGGAACAGAACGGGACGAGAACGGGACGGGAACGGGAACGGGAACGGGAACGAGAACGGGACGGGAATGGGAATGGGAACGGAAGGGGTACGGGACGGAAACGGAACGGGACGGAATGGGAACGGAACGGGAACGGAATGGGAACGGGAACGGCACGGGAACGAGAACAGGACTGGAATGGGAATGGGAACTGAAGGGGTACGGGACGGGTACGTAACGGGAACAAGAACGGAACGGGACGGAATGGGAACGGAACGGGAACGGAATGGGAACGAGAACGGAACGGGAATGAAACGGGAACGGAACGAGAACGGTACGGGAACGGGAACGAGAACGGGATGGGAACGGGAATGGCAACGGAAGGGTTACGGGAACGGGACAGGAAAGGGACGGGAACAGAACGGGAACGGGAACCGGAACCGGAAACGTAAAAATGACTGGTCAGATCCTGGTTGAAGGTTCTCTAAGGATTTTTTCTAACATCCACGCGGACGAAGTCGCGGGCAGAAGCTAGTATAATATATAAAATCGTAAACTGAATGACTGACTGACTGACTGACTGACTGACTGATCTATCAACGCACAGCCCAAACCGCCCAAGACTTGAAATTTTGCACACAGATACTTTATACAGTGCAGGCATCCACTAAGGAAGGATTTTTGAAAATTCTATCCCTAAGGGGATGAAATAAGGGATGAAAGTTTGTATGAAAGTCCCTCAGTTTTGAAGCTAGAATCTTCAAACTTTGTGTTTAGGCTAAAAATTGAAAATACATAAATACGGGTCTCAGCGTTTTTCAAAATTCTACCCCCGAAGGGGTCAAAAGGGGGATGAAGTTGTGTATTGAAGAAAATCCTTTATTTTCGAAGTAAAAATCGCTAAATTTGTAATTTAGGCTTATGGATGAAAATCTGACGCAACGTATATTGTTTTTGTTATTATTTCAACCCCTATGGGGATGAAATGGGGGTGAAAAGGGATAAAAAACCTAAAAATAGATATGGATATCGTTATCGGGTTTTTCTGGGATGACGATTGCAAAAATTTCATTTATTTTGAAGTCCAACACGATGGATATGATTAATGCCCTAAAGGGGTGAAAATGGGGTTCAAATTATGTATGTAAAAATAATATAAAATAGACATTACAACTTTAAACTTCGTAGGAGCACGTCTAAAACTAAATAGGCAAACATATATTTTGTGATTTTGAAAATCAACCCCTTAGGGGCTAAATGGGGTGAGTGAACATAAAAATCGATATGGATATCGTTCTTGAGGTTTTATGGGATGGTGATTGCAAAAATGAGTTTTATTTTGAAGTTCAACACGGTGGACATGATTTAACCCCTAAAAGGGTGAAAACCGGGTAAAAAATTTTGTATGAAAAAAGAATATAAAATAGATATTACTACTTTAAAATTCGTAGGAGCATGTCTAAAAATAAATAGGCAAACACATATGGATGTCGTTCTTGAGGTTTCATGGGATGGTAATCACCATATGCGAAAATGACATTTATTTTGAAGTCCTACTCGGTGGACATGATTGGAACTGGACATGCACATCCAAGGGACGTGGACAGGGACGGGAACGGGAACGGAACGGAACGGGAACGGAACAGTAACGGAACGCGAACAGAACGGGATCGGGAACAGGAAGGGGAACGGAACGGAAACAGTACGGGAACGGAACGGGAATGGAACGGAACGGGAACGGACCAGGAACGGGAACGGGAATGGAACGGAACGGTAACGGAACGCGAACGGAACGGGATCGGGAACGGAACGGGAAAGGGGCGGGAAAAGAATGGGAATGGAACAGGAACGGGAACTGGAACGGAATGGAACGGAAACGGGAACGGAACGGTAACGGAACAGTAACGGAACGCGAACGGAACGGAACGGGAAAGGGGCGGGAAAGGAACGGGAACGGGAAGCCTCGTGCGAAGTCCGCCACACGTGGCAAATGTCTTGGTTCGCGAGGCAGCGCGCTTGGTGGAGGAGACCCGCCTAATCGCGTAAAAATGGCTGGTTGGATCCCGGTTGAAGGTTCCCTAAGGATTTTCCCTAATATCCACGCGGACGAAGTCGCGGGCAGAAGCTAGTTATATACTAAAACCTATAACGCGACCCGCCGTAACCTATTTATAGGATCTCCAAAAAGGATATTTTATTTTTTATTTTTCGAGGTTAATTGTAGGCTGTAGAACACGACAATAGCTAATTGTCGTGTTCTACAGCTTTGTTTGATTGCCACTGATAGTAGTAAGACTATGGAAACTGGGCATATACAAATTTAAAACCAGATAAAGTTAAGTAAAATAAAGTCTGGTCTTAAATATGTGTATGGCCACTTTCCATAAACTTATTATTAACTGTGGCAATCGAAAAAAGCTGTAGAACCACATAATAAATAATAATACAAGTTTAGAACACAAAAATAGCTAAACCATGTAGCAAACCTCGAAAATTAAAAAAAAAAATCTCTTTTGGAGAATTTTGATTTAACATATAAAATAGGTTACGGCAAACCTATAAAGCAATGCAAGTATCTACTTGCGAGATAATTTGCAAATTTTATTCCTTTTTTAGGGTTCCGTACCCAAAGGGTAAAAACGGGACCCTATTACTAAGGCTCCGCTGTCCGTCTGTCTGTCTGTCCGTCTGTCTGTTTGTCTGTCTGTCTGTCACCAGGCTGTATCTCAAGAACCGTGATAGCTAGACAGTTGAAATTTTCACAGATGATGTATTTTTGTTGCCGCTATAACAACAAATACTAAAAACAGAACAAAATAAATATTTAAGGGGGGCTCTCATACAACAAACGTGTTTTTTTGCCGTTTTTTGGTACGGAACCCTTCGTGCGCGAGTCCGACTCGCACTTGGCCGGTTTTTTTAAGAATATTGGTCGTTGTCTGTTCGCTGATACTGTCATAGAATATGATTTTAAAGTTCTTGCTGATACTCTAACACACTATTTTTTTCTCTACAGTCCTTCAATCAACATCTCATCACAGTTACAAATCATTATCAATAATTAAGAAAAAAAATAGAACACGGCTAAACGGTTGTCATTTAAATATTTTTTACTAAAAATCGTTTGCCTTACTTTGGTACCCCGTTCCCCGTTTTGAAGAGATTTTGAATAAAGTTGAATGTAAAGCAGTCGTTCAGAGATAAATCTATTAGTTGGTTGACAAGGAATGCTTATTGTCAGCAAAAAAGAATGAAACATTAATAAAAAAGTGATTGTCCCTTAGTTAAATAATAACGATCACCTTCCATAGGTTGTTCTTATTAATAATAAATTCCTTTATTGATTCCATAAAGCCATTGTTTAGTTCCAAGACATGAGACTATTATTCATGTTAAGGTGAATCACCATTTGACATCATGATGATTCACCTTTGCACGTGTCATTGTTTCCTGAATTGCATTCGATGTATAAACATGAACAAAAATGAAGTTATTAGGATCACAATTAAAGTTCATAGTTGATGTTGTCAAAACCAATAAGATAAAAAGTTGTGTAGGTATTAGTAATGAAAGAAATTGCAATCACAGTCGTTAACACTCATTAATCCATATTGGGTCTGAGTGATGGGTTAAGATCCATCCTCCTTAATCCATCCATATTAAGGAAGGCCTATGTGGCCTACAGTAGTGGAAATATTTAAAATATCTGCTGATAATGTTGATGAATAATGAAGAAATCATACTGTAGTATACAGGGTTAATTATTTGTTAAACCCCAGCAACCTCGCAGGGGTAGATTACTGATATCATAAACAACAATGTTTGTTCTACGACTTTTCCGAAAACAGCCAAAAGAAACGACTTTTCATACATATGTCCGAACATGTGATCGAGATTTGTATGAATAGACGATTTTTAGGTTTCTTTACCCAAAGGGTAAAAACGGGACCCTATTACTAAGCCTCCACTGTCCGTCTGTCTGTCTGTCTGTCTGTCTGTCACCAGGCTGTATCTCATGAACCGTGATAGCTAGATGGTTGAAATTTTCACAGTTAATGTATTTTTGTTGCCGCTATAACAACAAATACTAAAAACAGAATAAAATAAATATTTAAGGGGAGCTCCCATACAACAAACGTGATTTTTTTGCTGTTTTTGCTCCATATTGATAACGACTACAGGTAGATAGTTGAAATTTTCTCAGATCGTGTATTTCTATTGCTGCTATAACAACATATGCTAAAAAAACAGAATAAAATAAATATTTAAGGGGGGCTCCCATACAACAAACGTGATTTTTTGCTGTTTTTTTTGGTACGGAACCTTTCGTGCGCGAGTCCGACTCGCACTTGGCCGGTTTTTTTAAACTGTTTTCAGAAAAGTCGTAGAACAAAATGTTGGTGTTTATTATGTCCCCACTGCTGAGGCACAGGCTTTCCTTAATATGGATGGATTAAGGAAGATGGACCCTAACCTATCACACGGGCCCAATATGGATTAGTGGGTGTTCTACTCCTGCGAGGTTGTTGGTGTTTTACAAATAACCCTGTATATTAGCTGCTTACCATACCTTGATGAAATAGTTAAAAAAAGTCCGTAAAAACTGAAGGACTTATTAAAAGTAATATTTTGACCTAAAGGAATAACTTGGGAGGATATATATGGCCCTACTTAGATAGGAGTTAATACATACATACTATTGTTTATTCTGTAGTTAAACTATGATTACAGTTTTACTTAAAATGTGTTTTTTTATCTCAATATTTTCTCAGTGTTTGAGTATTCTTAGTGTAGTGCGCTTCCACCTTAGGGCCTGACTCACTGATCAGGAGAAATGAATGCCAAACACTAGCCAGCAGTGATGATCAATTGACAAAGAAATAATCTACAGGGTGAAATCAAACTCATTAGAAATCTTTTTAAACTACGAATCTAATCGCGATATTGATAAGTTTAGGAAAAAAATGTCTTTAATCAAAATTCATGTAAAATAAACATAATAAAAAATCACAAGAAGTCACAAGTAATAGATAACTGATGCTGCTAAAAATAAGAAAGTGTTGATTTTTTTATTTTAGTTTAAAAGATTATTAATGACTTCAATTTCGCACTGTACTTATAGGGAACTTATAGAATCATCAACTACTGGCTAATTTTAACAACGTATGTTTTAATTACTGTGTAAGCAATGACCGCTAGTGATTAAAGTTATTACCCTGCTAACTGAGGTCAAATAAATTTAACAGTGCTAAAAATAACAAGCAGATTAAGAACAATGTGTGGTGTAGTACTTAACTGTGGACGACTGCAAAATGCATTTTACACTTGACGCTTTGGGATTTCCAGATAGAAAAAAAAATGTTGGCATGTGACAATAAAATTATGATTGATCTTAGAATATCAATATAAATAAGACTCTTAATTGTTCGATTCAGTGACTCATATCACAAATTCTATTTTTTTTAAACACGTTTATGTACCTCCATATGCAAGTGCTAAAAGTCTTAGGAAACCTTTCCTGAAGGTAGGTTTATGTGTTTTTTTGTAAGACAAGTATTTTCTGGTTTCCTTAAAATTTAAAAGTTCCAAATAACAGTTTGAAACTTTTATTAAAATGAAAATTTTGTAATTTTTATGTGATTTCTGAAGAAACCCACACCATGTAGGTGTGGCCTACGTTAAATAATAAATAACTTAGGTATTACAAAAAAAACATAATCTTAAATTTTAGAAGACTGCAGATGTAGGTAGTAAGCAAGCTGCAAACTGAATAGACCATTAAAATACTCCGTAATTTACACTTAACGTAAAAGGTATTAAAAAGGTGTAAATACCTTACTCTAAACTGTAAAGCAAGAAGCTACCACCTTTAAACCAAATACCATGAATGCTCACAGATTATAAAACTTTTTCACAGAATGAAAGCGCGGGTTGCGCGTACCATCGACATAGTATGTTTTTTTTCTCTACCTACAGTAGAAGCATCAGAGATTCTCCGTTACTTATCTGCATTAAAATTTGGTTCAAGTAGCTAAATTTCCTAGATTTAAACGCAATGAAATAATCCAGAACGGCATGCGACTTAACGGGTGACTACTGAAGTAGGGTCTGCAAAAAAGCTGATAGCCCACAAAGTATGTATCTTAATACAAAAAAGTATGAATTATTAGAACTTGCAAATGTAAAAAATATTTATTACTGAATGCGTTTATTGAAGGAAGTTTGGGAAAAGTTTAAAAAAGGTGTGACTGAAACAGCTGAGGAAATATGTGGAGTGAGTAAAAGGAAGAATGCTCCCCCAATAAACTGGTGGGATAGTGAGGTAAGACAGATAGTGAATGAAAAGAAAAAAGTATGGCAGGATCTGCTGGCCATCAAAGCCAGTAAAAGAGTGAATGCAAGTGTTACAGAAGATGATGTTGATACAGTTGCAAGGGAGTTTAAAAGGATTAAGAAAGTAGTGAAAGAAAAAGTAGACGAAAAAAAGAGAAAGATGAAAGAAAAGTGTGACTTCAAACTCTGTGATAACTTTCGAGACAATATAAAATTGTTTTGGAAACAAGTTAAAACGTCTCGAAGTGGATCACATAAGTCTAAAATGAATGTGATAAGAGATGAAAAAGGTGAGCTAGTGACAGATGAAAAAGGTGTACTACAGGAGTGGATGAAATATTTTGAGAGTTTGTTTGAGGCGGATGGCTCTATGCTAGAAGCCTCGGATAAAAAGGTGGAAGACGAGGAAGAGACAGAAGTGGATGAAAGAGATATATATATGGATGAGATTATTAGTGCAATGAAGAGCATGAAAAAAGGGAAAGCAGCAGGATATGACAGAATTACTGTTGAAATGCTGAGAGGTGGGAAAGAGCTGGTTGCGTCCTGGCTGTGCCTGATCTTTAATAAATGTTGGAACAGTGGCAAAGTGCCGGAAGATTGGCGTAAAGCCGTGGTCGTGCCGCTGTACAAAGGGAAAGGGTCACGGCAGGATGCTAAAAACTACCGCGGGATCAGTCTTCTCAGCATTGTCAGTAAATTGTATGCAAAGGTACTGATTGAAAGAGTGATGCAAAAAACTGATCAGAGTATTTGGGATGTGCAAGCGGGATTCAGAAAGGGAATGGGATGCACGGATCAGGTCTTCTCCTTGAGGTGCTTAACCGAAAAACACCTGGCTAAGCACAAAAAGGTTTACTGTGCCTTTGTGGACCTGGAGAAGGCCTACGATCGAGTTGACAGGAATGAGCTATGGAAGGCGTTGTCCGAATACGGATTGAAGAGCAGACTGATTCATGCACTGAAATCTCTCTATGAGGATTCCCGTGCATGCGTCAGGATTGACGGCGTATACACTGACTGGTTTGGCATCTCTAGGGGTGTCAGACAGGGATGTGTTGCGTCACCATGGCTCTTTAATCTGTTTTTGGACAGTTGTATGAAAGGTCTGAAAGAACGTGACTGTGGGGTTGTGATGAATGGGACTCAAATCAAGTGCCTTCTCTACGCTGACGACCAAGTTATACTTGCGTCTTCTGCGCAAGAGTTGCAGGAAATGATGTCGGTTATGAATGAAGATTTTGTGAGAAAAGGGATGAAAGTGAATGTAACTAAGACTAAAGTGATGGTGTTTGAGAGAGATGAAGAAATGACTGACTGTACGGTAATGTTAGGTGGCGAAAAAGTGGAACAAGTCCGTGAGTTTGTATACTTGGGGAGTTTGTTCACAAGGGACGGAAAGAGTGAGGAAGACATAGAAAGACGAGTGAAGAAAGGAAATTCGGTGAGTGGTGCTATACACTCGGTTATGAGTAGCCAAACCGTTTCTGCAAAGGCGCGAATGGCTATTCATAACGGAGTGCTGGTACCGACACTGATGTATGGAAGTGAATCTTGGGTATGGCAGAAGAAGAATGAAAGCAGAATAAATGCGGTAGAGATGCGATCGTTGAGGAAAATATGTGGAGTAAAACTGAGTGATAGAGAGAGCAATGAGGTGATTCGCAAAAGGTGTGGTCTGAAAGATGATATAGTGACAAGAATTGAGAAAGGAATGCTCCAGTGGTTTGGTCACTTAGAGAGGATGAATGAAAGGCGAATCACGAAAGAGATATACTGTGCGAATGTGGAAGGAACGATTGCACGAGGGCGTCCCAGAAAAACCTACGCGGACCAAATAGAGGTTATTATAAAAAAGGCTGGTGTACGCAGTGACAAAAACCGCAGGGCATGTATGAAAAGATTGATGGATATGAATGAAGCGAAAGAAGTGTGCAAGGATCGTAGCAGGTGGCGATCCATAGTCTCTGCCTACCCCCATGGGAAACAGGCGTGAGTGTATGTATGTATGTATGTTTATTGAAAGTATACACTGCTGGCGCGCAGTGCTGTACAGTATTCGAGTATATTTTCCGATATTTAATGCACGTATCAGTAATGCAAAATATACCTTGCTTTGCTAGTATGCAATAATCGGATAATATTTTCAAGCACTTCATACAGTAATAACAACAGGAAAATATACCATTTACCAGTAACCAGGCGCGGGTTTCTCCCGCGCAATCGGAAACCATACTCGATCATTGGCGTGCCTGCCATTTTGTTGGATTGCTATCCCTTTCTTTTGCAAAGGAGAAAGTTAGTTATCTATATTGTTTTCTATCGGCACGCACCATTGTTTTGACTACCGGCTTTTTATTTAACAAGCACATGGAAAAGTCATTAAAAGGAAAAATAATTTAGCATTTAATATTTCTATAAATCATAACGCAAAAAAATAACACTGTAAAAAAATAATTCATATTTTTTTCCTAAGTTCATAAAAATTATTTGAGAATAAGTTTTTAGGGTTCCGTACCCAAAGAGTAAAAACAGGACCCTATTACTAAGACTCCGCTGTCCGTCAGTCTATCTGTCTGTCTGTCTGTCACCAGGCTGTATCTCACGAACCATTATAGCTAGACAGGTGCAATTTTCACAGATGATGTATTTCTATTGCTGCTATAACAACAAATACTAAAAACAGAAAAAAAAATATTTAAGGGGGGCTCCCATACAACAAACGTGATTTGTTTGCCGTTTTTGGTACGGAACCCTTCGTGCGCGAGTCCGACTCGCACTTGGCCTTTGACTTTTGACTTTTGTTGTATACAAACGTGATTTTTTGCTGTTTTTGGTACGGAACCCCTTAGATTCGGAACCCTTCGTGCGCGAGTCCGACTCGCACTTGGCTGGTTTTTATAATAATAACTTCTTAATTTTTGTTAAGTTATTATCTTTTGATAATTGTAACTTTCGGACCTAATTCATTAACTAATAATTTCATAAGTTCACAATATAGGTACTAATCGTTATCTGAGAATAAGTTTTTATTAGTAACTTCTTAATAAAATATGATTGTCACTTTCGGATCTCCTAGTAAAGTTTCTGAACTTCTTTATATTATCCAATGCGGTGTAAAGTATACTCGACTATCGCGCATAAATCGAGTATAGTTTCGACACATATCTTTGTTTTTGCTCTTGAAAATATACTGCGCTAATAAAGTATGGGTGCGGCAAAGTTGGCAAAGTATATTTTCAATAAACGCCTACTTAATAGTAGGACAAATAACTTTTTTGTAGTATTCTGTAAAACTAATTTTCAAGTCTCTTTAATTATTGTGCAATCAGTTTCTCAAAGTTTTATGTAACATTTTTCTATCCGGTTTTTCTTTTTGTGTGATCTTCACATCTAACAAACACCAAACAGATAAAAAAAAAATACAATTTTGATTAGTGTGGCCCTGTTACGCACTATTTTATGAATGCTATAATTTTAACTCCAAACTCAAACAAAGATTTAATTCACTAGGATGTTCGTAACAAAAAACAAAACTACAAACAATACCTATTTTGCTATCGGCCCACTTAGGCCAACGCAATCAAGATCCGAAACTCACCCAATTGAGTTATGATGACTCTTGCGCCGCATTGGAATGCTGCAGTGTTGCGCCCGCGCACCTTAAGCCGGGGTTGTAGTGACAGCGAGTAACAAAGTGTGGAATCAATTCATTTTCCACCATATTCTGATTAAACATTGTTTTGTATTATAAGTCGAAAATAAGATAAACCGTTTTTTTACATACTTATTTGACAGACATACAATTGTAGGCTGGCCCCAGACCTACCGGTTCCGGTTCTTTGCTTTGCTGTTCTACCATGGACCGCCGGCCAAGAGGCTCATTTTCAATCTATCGCATATTTTGACCTGACCACATTGGCAAGATAGCCATTAGTTTGGTGTTATCAAATATCGTCGTCTGGGGTGCGATGAGAAGTTTTAGTTTTCGTTTTTTAAAAAAACTGCTGTTTTATACAAAAATTAATAACGAAATTATCAAAATGTATGAAACAGTTCATTTTTTTCGCGATTTCAGATTTGGTCCCATAGTAAAAGTTGTTCAGTTTTATTATGGTCCCTATCTACCATATTCAGTTTTATAAGGCTTTACCAAACATCTTGTATAAATAAGCGATCGAGTTATTTTTAACGATCGGAGTCCATGTTCAGGGTGGCATATCTCCTAAAAGCTTCCTACTTCGCAATCCAGGCGATGACATTTGATAAAACCAAGCTAATGGCTATCTTGCCAATTTGGTCTAGTCCCAAAATGCGATAGATTGAAAATTACCCTGGTTGGCCGGCGGTCTTTCAAGCAAGGTAGCACAGCAAAGCAAAGAAACGGAACCGGTAGGTCTGGGGCCAGCCTTAGCGGTTTGAGGTTTTGATTTTATTGAACAATGACTGACACAATCAAGGCAGTGTGATCATTTGTACATTTTTGGGGCACAATACTAGGTACGCAAATACGTCATATTTTTCAAGTAAAACCCAATAGCCGGGTAATAGCCATCATTCAACAAATTACTACCTAGTTTTGCTAAGAAAACTTATTGTAAAAATACATTACATAAGCTACTTAGTACAATTTCCACAAAATTGAGTGAAAGTTATTTAAAAGTATAATCGTAAGGCATTTTAATCGGTCAACGCCCGATCAGCCCGACCGGGCCGCACAACAATGGAAAATCTATTGTGCCTAATTTTCCGGGGCTTCAGGATTAATCGTTATTTACAATATCACTTTATTGTTTAAAACTTGTTGTTTTAGTTTTTACAGTAGTTCTACCTCTCCGCTGGCACCTCAGCTCCGCTACCCGCTGTCATCGGGCCCCACCTCACCCCTCCCAACAACAATAGTTGCCAGTATCGACAGTGAACGGCGCATTGTCTGATTTATACAAATTGGAACGTTAGTATTGTGAAATAGCACCCGGAGAGTGTTGGTTACACTTTAACTATGATATGTATATAGATAGACGATAGGTCTTACTTTTGGTGGCATTGGTTGATTCCGCTACTGAATCTCGAAATATGATAATATGATATTATTGTCGTAGTTGACATTTTTCATTGATCTGTTCATAAAAGTATAGCCTTTAGACTGAAAAATTTCTAAACTGTATACATATTTTTAGACATGTAATTTTTTTGACGCCACGTGATACAAAATATACCATTTGTTTAGAACAAATTGAATAGTCTAACTTTTTTCTAAAAAAACGGATGTCCCAAGAAACAATCCCTGAATTTTTTTTGTACATTATCTCAAAAGAAGGTTAAAGTAGACGAGATTGAAGTAGTTCAAAAGTACGCGAGTGCGATATACACCAGTTCGAAAGTACACCGTACTGACGAGGACGTATGTCGGTATCTTAAGTTAGAAAATGATTGAGTACGAATGTAATCTTAACTCGAAAGCTAATCTAGAATAATTCCTCGTCATACAAGCTTAATATGCTAAAGACATAATATGCTCCAACCCAGGATTGCTGCTACCGAAACTGACTGAATTGGCTGAAATTCGCTGATTTTTAACATGCTACAAAAATATTTACCGTTGTATCCAAAGTATCCTTTATTCCCATCTGCCCCCTCCAAGTTCCGTCGCCGGGGTGGTGGTTGGCACTAATAGGTGGCGTTCACCACCCCGGTGGTCGATGGCACCTATTTATTCCCATCTGCCACCTTCGAGGGTGTCATGGGGGTGGTGGTTGGCACTAATAGGTGGCGTTTACCACCCCGGTGCTCGATGGCACATTATCACCAACTACCGGGGTAGTAAACACCACCTATTAGTGCCAACCAGCACTTCCATGGCACCCTCGAAGGTGGCAGATGGGAATAAATAGGTGCCATCAACCACCGGGGTGGTGAACGCCGTGAACGCCACCTATTAGTGCCAACCACCACCCCGGTGGCGGAGCTTGAAGGGTACAGATAGGCATAAAGGCAAAATATTGTTGTTATTCACCCCAGTTTTCGGAATGTGAGCGTGCACGGAAAACTGCGATTCATTCAGAGTTGCTCTTCTGTTCATTCTAAAATTACGCGTTTCAATACGCTACGAGCTGCTACAGTTTGCCCCGAGATTGCCTGTACGTATAATGTCTGTGTGTGCGTGCGTAGAAAACCGTGATTTGTCGCGATTGTTTCTGCTGTTAACTTCATTATTTAGTTAGTGTTTGAGCTCTAACTGCGTATAACAATCGAATCAATTTAAAACCGGTAGCTGTCCTTTATCAATATTAAACGGCGACCGATAAATAACAAATTGCTGGACACGTTCTCGTTAGCTGCGATGAAAGGCGATAACACTGCAAGTTAATCTAGAATTATCCATTTAATAACAATTATATCTTAGCCGATGAACTGATTTTAAAAATGATTCATTAAAAAAAAGTATTAGGGGCAAACTTTTGAAACGTTCTAAGTAAAAACATATTTTTTTAAATTACATACTTACCAAAATGTTTAGATATATTTTTTTTACCGTGTAATGACGTTCTTTTCATTAATTTAATAATATGAACAAGAACAATGTGTTTTGCAAAAGCAAGATTGAAAGTTGTTAACTGAAGTCGCATTTAAAGTTAGCAAAATTTCTGCCTGTAACAAAACTATAAAAGCTTAAGCGAAATGTTAGTTTTAGGTACTTATTATGTAATCTGTGGTTTTACGTTAATATTAATCTTTAATAGTCTTAAGATCTCGAATGAAAGAGCAATAAAATGGCAGTAAAATTTTAAACGTGTGTGATGTATTCTAGCAGTTTCATTAAGATTCATTAAATCTGTTGTGTCGCAATTTTTCTTATACCAAAGCCGTTAATCTAACTTGTCTCGACGACGACGAGCCTAAAGCGCCCCCTGCTGGCAACAGCCAGAGTAACGGGCAAATAAAATGCTAATTGAAGCCAAATCGGGTTTTATTACGCCGCCTATGCGTGTTAAATTCTTTACACAGCTTCTGGTCCACGTACTAAACAGTATTTATCAAATTCACAAAAATCTTTATTTCTAGGAACAAACGTCCTAAAGTGAGGTTGGTTCGTTTCTAATGCGGCGCCACTGCAGAGCGGAAAATACGGGAACTAAATCGACTTTGAAAACAACCCCTTTCCCACAGTGCTGCCCCGTTCCCGGGGAAAGTATATCCCTTCGTAAAAGTTTCGCTACTCCCCGGTAGGTACCGCCACTTAGGACCGTCCCGAAGCATTCGGTAGAGCTTCGCATGTGTGCTAGTTAGAACGAGACCGCAAGTGAAAAATAAAAAAGGAGTAAAATAGACAGCAATATGTGTGTATACCGAGGCGTGGTTACGTGCATGCAAGCGATTTTTTATCGCAAAAATGGCCGGAACTTTACACGTTTCGCGTTAGATTGTAGAGTCGCAACTACAATGGAGCCGTGGAGCTGTAAACTTTACGATGTAGTAAATAAGGTTGAAAATAGGAATTTGAGTTTTCAAAGTTGCTTTTCGACACCGACGTATAGCGAAATAATTGGCGTCACCGGCGTCGCGGCGTCACTAGAAAGAGAGGGTGAAACGCCTCTATCGCTTCGCTCGGCACGACCGTTAGACGGAGGGGGATGGCGAATTAGCACGCGCGGACGCTAGAACGGGACGTAGAGAAAAAATTGCCCGAAAAAAACAGTTTTTCACTAAAGGTGCGCGGCGCGATAGAAATTACAGAAACATGGGCGCGGTTTAAAAAATGTCAGGGGCGCTTGCGCCCTCGGCTGGGAGTCGGCTCGGAAGTAAAGGGGGAAAGAGACGTTGTTAGTGGGCATTATGTGACGAGTGCAGTGCCGTGGCGCGCCGCCGCCGTTCACTCGCGCCGGCAAAAACAATAACCGCTAATTATTGCGATTAACAAGCGAATGCACCGCGTACACGCGACGAGTGAATGCGTCCCAGAATACCAAATTCAAAAGTGTGTGTGTTCAAAATCCGAATTTTTCTTTTTTTCTGCAAGGAGGTTGAATTTCAGCAAAAATAAACATTTCCATTTGTTTGCGTAAACTGTGGTGTTGGCTGTTTGTTCGATAACGACTTCAGACGTGATGACTCGGCTATTTTCCCGCTAAAATTGATAAATGGCTGAACGTAGCGTAGTCTGCGTCGTGTTGTGATCGAAAGTGTTTCCCTAAGTACCAATGTTGGTGGCAATCAGAAACCAAGAAATTAGAAAGAAGAGGAAAATACTTATATGTTTTTGTAAGTTGTAGGTATTTCATTGTTTTCACCAAGTAGAGTTCAAAAGTGCACTAATATTTAAAAAAAAACATGGAATACTTTGAAAATTCGCAAACCAATCAAACCAATGTCTTTAATTGCAATTTTGGACATTGTTAAACAAGGAATTTTGAACATAATTAGATAAGTTATCTTCCACAACCTAAAATGTTAATGGTTATCGAGGTTAGGTTAAATGTTAATCGATTCATTAATAATTTCATCACAAATTTTGGTAGGTGTTGCAATACTTATTTTCATGAAATTTTCCGAAAACATAATTCATTACCTAAGGCAGTATTATTGCCACGAAATAAAAATAAACCTGAAAATTTCACTTTTCTAATACTACTACTATACTAATCACACCGTTTTTTCGATACTTACATAACATCTTACCTCTGTCACATTTTTATCTGTAGTTATATAAATGCTAAGAAAGTTTTTATCAAATTTTCTTTAACAATACGGTTATCTCAATGTCATTTTTTGTATATCTGCCGTGATAAGCGATATGACTTGTCAGGTATGATATTTTATATTAAGTATCATATCTAAACCCTATCTGCCAATGTCATTTTGTTTACAAGGTTATTCAGAGAAAAATTATAAAGAAAATGTGAGTATTTTTTGCTGTCTAAGATTTAGATCTTGTATGAACATTTGAAAAGTGAATTCATATTATTATGGTGAAATTTTCATTAGATTAAAAAATTTCGTAAAACTGTCATATTCACTTTGTTTTTCCAATTACAAATTGTTGAAGTTTTTGCAGTAAAATTATGTTTTTTTTTATTTAACGTTTGTTATGTCCAGTAAAGTAAATCTTTTGCACCAAAAAAGGTTTTTCAAAATTTCGTACGATATTTTTGTCAAATTATTGAATTTGTTACAATAAATTATGCAATAAGTACCTACCTAGGTACTTCACTGTTTTTTTTTTCATTTTACGATAAGTTTATAAATACAAGTGATTCTTGAATGAGGCAAAATTTTAATAATAATTAAATTTTCCTGTTAGCTTGGTATGCACAACATTTGTTATTTCAGAGACAATTTATAATTTTAATAAATGAATACCTAATATTATGGTCGCTGTTACACAAAACAGACAACTGTGTGGACACATTTTTTTATTCAATAAATAAAACCATTAATTTATCTCTACATTTTTTTGCCAAGCCAATAATACCAATGTCAAGTTTTTGAACTTGCTTAACAAATTAATTTGACATGTTATAAAATGTTTAACATTAAATTATGTTTTTAATTTTGGTAGAGTTAATTTTTCTACCATAAGTAATGGTATTTTGAAATCAAATAGCTCTCCCATGATATTTTATGCGATTTGTTTTTATAACAATTTGTTTTAATGATAGTTAAGAAAAAAACTTAACTGAAATAGATTGGAAATAATTTTGCTAGTAAAGAAACACAACAAAAACTTTACAAAATTTTGTATAATTATTTCAATAAAAATATTTATACTTTTAATCAGTGATCTCATAATTCATTAACAAAAAGAGCTCGTTGGCGCAGTGGTTTAGCGCCTGGCCCAGCGATTGCGGAGGTTAAGCTACTTTCGCATGGGTCGGTCATGGAATGGGTGACCAAATATGTATTATCTCGAGCTCCTCCGTGCTTCAGAAGGCACGTTAAGCCGTTAGTCCTGGGTGCATTTGCAGTCGTTAACACCCACCAATCCGCATTGGGCCCACGTGGTGGGTTATGGCCCGTCCTCCTTATCCACCCATAAGGAAGGCCTGTGCCCCAACAGTGGGGACATTAAAAATGGCTGATGGATAAAAAGTTTTTTAAGTAGGTACCTATGTATGTATGTAAAAAAATGTGAAAAGTATAACTTTATCAATACCTAACTGTAACTGATTTAAGTAGTTTATGAGGGTAAGATTTTTTAATGAAAAGAAATACGTTTACAATTTAGAGTTTAGTTACACGTTTCTAATCGGTCAAATAAATCATTGTACACAAGTTGCCAACAAATTGTCTCAAGCAACACCTGTGCCGGGCTGCCCATAAAGCCATAACAAGTTTTCCTTTAAAACATATACATTTGACTAAAGATAAAAACTGGTTGTAAACGAATATCTTATATCGATTTCCATAAGAATGCCTATATTCTTTTTTCTTTATATTTTAATTTCGAAACTCCACATTTTCAAGTCGATACGTAGACCAGCTAGTGGGTGTGGGCGCCCATCGCCAACTGTGTAAACGATCTCCACTCAACCTCCATATTTCACTCGTCGTAAAACCACCGACGACGCTACACGAAAAAGGTCTTTAAACTCCACTACTTAAAAACAATCTTGAAGGCCGTTAACGAACATTCGCTCGTCACCGAACCGACTCTTATAACATTTCGGCTCCCATAAAATCGTTAATAAAACAACGCTCTCTAATAATCTATAGTGATAGGATAGCATAAGTTAAATTTGGTATTATTTGCCATCCGTTGACTCACTCTACATTTTAGCGTACAGGCGCCAAATCGACAGAGGGCGTCACCCGACTCTACATTTCTAATTCCACTTGAAATCGAGCTGAAGACTTACTTTGAGTAAGTAGTCGTTCGTTTTAACGAGGCTTTAAGCTGTCTGTCACTAGCTCGCGAGCTCATTCGTCAAAAGTTAATTAAACATTTACATCGATCCAGGTAGAGAGTGTAGAGACGCGAGCTTCGACGTCGACTAAATGAAGCGCTGTTACGCCTGATGGGCCGTGACGATAAATATAGTTTAATTATTAATTTCGATTAGCAATAATGGTGCGACTGTGCACCACATGTTGCCTGAAGTGCCCCATTAGGCTGAAACTAAAGTGTACAAAACAGAGGCTCTTTCATTTCAGTTTCGAGGCGCAGCACTTTGTACGCGTACTTACAAAGTCTGACACTACGGCACTATTGCATCGGCTCTCGAGAGGACACACATGCGTTACGCGGCTCCACTACCGATGTCGCCCCGTCCCTCTCTCTTGCAGCGCACGATTCCCCCCTCTCGCTCTACACGCACGATCTGATGTCGGTCGCGGTCCGCTCGTCATCCGCGAGTTCGTATATCTAGTGGATAGGAGCTAGATTGGCGCGCGCGTATTCAAAATAGGAACGTTAGAAATGGATGGCAGCCGTGTACAGTGGGTGAGTGTGTGCGTTCGAGAGAGCGAGCGACCCTCCCCCGCCGCCCGCCGACGCCAACCGAGCGAGTGGCGCACGTTTATACAATCCGTTGACTCGGATCGCGGGTGATGCTCGCGTCGCGTAGCGCCCTTCCTTCTCGTGACGACGATCGACGCGCGAACACGTATCGTCAATTGTTTTTTTTTTCACATCTCGAAACTCATGGGCTTAGCGCGCTCTTCGCTACGACTACGATACGAGACTATCCAATAAGAATTTGTACTTCAACAATTTGAATTTCGAGCGTCTAGTGTAGAAGGAACAGTGACTTTGAAATATTTTCGAAGATTTTAAAAAAATTTCGAAATGGAAACTACTGTTGCAAGACAAGACATCACCACCAGCAAACCTTTGCCAGCAGCAAAAGAAAACGGAGTGATTTGAAGTTTTTTGATTATTTTCTAATAATCTCAAAACATTTGATTGCTCATAAACATAATCATAAAAAACGTAATAAAATTGTGAATTCAACGAATATAGTGAGAGACAAGTGCCACAAGTGTAAGAAAATTTAGAAGAACACAGAGGCGCATGTTACAGTGCCATGGAAAATAAAAAACTTTTTTAAACATTATTTAAAAAAACCAAGAATCAATTACCTACATATCAGCATAGGTGAGTTTTTTTTACTTTATAATAAGATAACTGCAGTAAAAAAAGAGATAAAGATCCGACGGAACATAACAACCACGACTCTACTTTTTGCTTTCCATTATTAAAAAACTTAGACTCATATTAAATGCTCAATAATCGTCCCACAATTTATAAAAAAAACTTGCAAAAAAACCGATCACTTTAATCATCGCCGCACACAGGTTGTTTTTGTAAATAGAATTTTCGTAGCAAAAACTCTACCAAAAAATTGGGTCGTAGTTTTTTTTACCATACTTACTATAGAATGTCATCGAACGAAAAAACGTAACATAAAAAATACGGAGTGAAATGTTAAAAGAAGGTGAAATGTTTACAATAGGATTGTTTTGAATTACAAAATATGGTGGATTTTTTAAAAACACGGTGATTTAAATAATACGTATTTTTGAATAAAGAAACAAACTGTCGCTATATAGCTGGGTTAGTAACAGTCCGTAGTTTGTGATAATACAGCAGTCACGTTTTTTATCTTGTTGCCATTTAACATTCAGCCCTTATCAGGTCTAAATAAATAACGAAAGTGTAAAAAAATTCAACGTTTTAAAAACATGTGATTTTCGATATTATATAATTGTGAATTGCGAACTCCTATTTTGATTTCGAAACCTTTTACCTCCTTGGTTTTCAATGCAATTTAAAGTTTTGTATCTCGTGATTTTCCACATTTGAATAGCGAACTCTTTTTTTTTAATTCGAAGTTTTAAGTTTTACCTTCTTGGTTTTTATTGCAATTTGAACTTTTGTATCTCGTGATTATCCACATTTGAATTCGGAACACCATTTTTTTTTAATTTCTAAACCTAAGTTTAGGCGTCTTGGATTTCTTTGCAATTTCAAGTTTTGTATCTCGTGATGTTCCAGATTTGAATTGCGACACCTTTTTAATTTCGAAGCTTTAAGTTTTACCTTCTTGGTTTTCAGTGCAATTTGCAGTTCTGTATCTCGAGATTTTCCACATTTGAATTAAAACGCCTTTTTTAATTTCTATACTTAAAGTTTTATCCTCTTTCATTGCAATTTGAAGTGTTGTGTCTCGTGGTTTTTCATATTTGGATTGTGAACACGTTTTTTAATTTCAAAACTTTAAGTTTTAACTATCTCCTTGGTTTTCATTGCAATTTGAAGTTTTGTACGTCGTACGTAATTTTCTTATAATTTTCCACATTTGAATAAGAAACTTTTTAAAGTGTCATTTATAAAAATATAGTAACTATTTGCCTCACTAGATGGCGTTGATAGACAAGCTAAGTGTCAAAACAGGGTTTGAAAAACAAACGGTCTGTGCTTAAAAAAAAACTTTTGATCCAAAGCTAACCATAGAAAATCGAGATCAATTTCAACAAAGATTTAAAAGTATAGTCGTGAATTCTCTAAATGGCAACCTCGATTGCCCAAATAATCTAGCAGATAAACGCAGTGTTTTAAGCATAGAAATAGAATGCCAAAGAACAACAAGTCAATAAACAGGTGATCCGAAAAACGAATGTATACATTATTATATGAGATACGTAAAATAGGACTTACATACATAAAATATGACTATATTATGGCAAAGGAAATTAATAAACTATGTATGTTCCATACTGTTTTCTTCGTCGATAAACTTATAATTGTAGCGAAATTTGGTTTTAGAGAAATGTGTGGCAAAATATTATTTACCTTTGAAAAGTGTGATTACTTGGATTGTTTATTTTTATCACATCACATCACAATTACTTACAGCACAAGACACCATGGCTCCACGATACCTTTATTTGAAATTCTAATGAGTATTAACAAATATTTTAAACAAACTTGATTGCTCATTTGCAAGGCGGGACGCTAGGGGCTCTTACTGTAAAAAATGTTGGCACATTGTCACTTGATTCTTTGTCTCTTTTTTCACAGACCGTGTCCGTATAATGTTAACTTCTCTTTTCCACGCTTTGTTGGTCTTCTTGAGCACAGCGAAAGTTTTTCTATGTCTATGGTATTTAGAGACCATGATTATTTGAAGACATTGACAGTTGACATTTGGCCACCTATCGAGCCTAAAGTTTTTGTCATTTTGAAAAGTCCTCATTGCGAAAACTTTTTAAATTTCCTTGGTTTTCATTGCAATTTTAAAGAGGTGAATAAGTATTCAAGTCTGTGTACAGTGCTACAACCTTATCTGGCCCAATGACGGCGTCGCTGTTGGTGAATATTTACAACGTGACTTAACTTATTATAGTTCCATGTTTGGCCACCGAATTAGATAAGTTTGTGGCACTGTAGGTCCCTTGGCTTACATAACCATCGTGCCCCCAACAATCAGCATCACCTTTAACTTATCGCTTTGTTTTTGCTAAAAGGTGAATTTCGAACACCACCTCTTTCCAAATGCAAATAGTCTTTATGGCACTGATAATAAATGCTAATTTAAGTGGCAAACGTCAGAGCAGACGCAACAAGCCGTGTTTTGTTAGTTGTAAGCACCACTATCGCGCCTTATCTTCGTTGCTATGGCACAGATGTACAGACGATCAGAACACGTATTTATTATACTAAATACCTACCAAAACAAGTTCAGACATAAAGTTAAGTATGGCGAGCAGATTAAAAATTCTGCAACTTTTAAGAGTAGGTATGAAATAGACAACCGAAAGACTATCGTAAGTTTGGGTAGAATAAAATGTAAAAGAAAATTTCAAGTAAGCTCTAATTTGGTACCAAGACTATCAAGTACCGACTGTTTTCTTATGGTAAGATGAAATAACTCAAAGTCTACAAGGCTCACTTTTCTAAGAAAATTACATGACCAAAAAAGTAGAGTTGTGTGATGTAGAAAAAAAACTTTCCAATTTCAAATTATGTATTTAAGCACCGACATGAGAACTGGCATTCATGACAGTCGCTACCAAAAAAGTAATTTATCACTTTGTTCTAAATTCAAAACAGAACGTAACGTAATCAACGCTTTCACGTGCCATTACGAAGTAAACATCTGTTGTGAATATTCCGATGTTCGAAATTTGAAACGTGCAGTGATCTTTTTTGTTTTTTTTTACACTGAAGCATTTTTTAACAGCCAGTACGACGATATGCAATCTGACGCCCACACGAATATATTTTTATCTGGTAATAATTTGGGAGAAGAGCTTTGCATTTCTGTAAAGTTTTGTTACATATTTGATTATTATGTCCAGATCCAAATTTTGTATTGCAAAACAGTTTGTGAAATATACAAAGTTGAAACAGAAAAAAACATGTACTGAGAAAATTCCTAGTACCTACTTACTTGCTTGCAAGTGAGGTTAAAATTGTATAGAATTTCCACAGAATATTTTACTCTAAAGAATTGTTGCAGAATAATTTATTTATTTTGGCCCAATTTTGAGATTATCGTGAATTTGCGTTTGCGTCTGGGACATTCCTTTCGTCATTTGTTTTTTTTTTATTTGAACAGTGTCACAGAATATATACTCTAACGCGAAAAGAAACGACACTCGCGCATGTATGCTCGTAAAATCGCTCGCGGCTATGTGTGCGTGTCTGGAGGCGCGCGGGGGCTGCGCGCGGCGCGCGGGGAGTGCAGCCGTTAGTCGCCGACTTACTCGGGCAAGGGTTCTTTCTACTTTCGCTCGCCGCTCGCTTGTCCCACCGCAATCCGTATTGTACCGCATTTCGCACGGATTGACTAGATACGCGTTTAATTTACATTATTTAATTGTTAGATAATTAATCATGCCCGGCGGTGGGCGTTATTGTTGTGTTTATGGCTGTGGCAACAACCAGAAACAAAATTTAAAATAACAAAAATATGTCAAAAATTTTAAAATAACAAAAATATGTCAAAGTTGCCATAGTTGATGGGACCTACTATTGCAACTTTACCATATTTTGAATTTTAATAAAATAAATATTTATCGACTATTTTATAAGTTAAAATATACGAAATATTAGTCATGCCCTTACCGTTCCTTTAACCTGACTTTAATTATAACAAAAAGCTCTGAAAATAAGGATTTCAGACGATTAAACCTCGTAAACTCGCAAGTAGGTAAAATTGACAATAAATAAAAAAACCGGCCAAGTGCGAGCCGGACTCGCGCACAAAGGGTTCCGTACCAAAAAACGGCAAAAAAAAAAAAGGACTTTTCTTGTATGGGAGCCCCCCTTAAATATTTATTTTATTCTGTTTTTAGTATTTGCTGTTTTATCGGCAACAGAAATACATCATCTGTTAAAATTTCAACTGTCCAGCTAACACGGTTCATGAGATACAGCCTGGTGACAGACCGACAGACAGCGGTGTCTTAGTAATAGGGTCCCGTTTTTTACCCTTTGGGTACGGAACCCTAATAAAAATGATTATAAATCAAACCTTTCCTTCATTAACACGTTAAGAGATTAAAAAAATGATTATATGATAAATAACAGAAAATAAAGTATAAAGGTTGCAATTTATGATGTGTACTTACCTTATATAATTAAAAGATTACAAAAACTTATTATAAATCAAACCTATCTATCATTAACATGTCCTTGCACAAGTTTATTTCCTAAAATACCTACTATGTAATTTCCTTTGCCACAAGTCTAAATTCCATTTCGGTATCAACCCTAGCGCTTACACGCTCTGGCTCAAGGTCGCTGGCGCTCGAACTCTCATGTACAGAGTGTGTCACGGCTGTGACAGTGTTTTTAGAATTCAAACTAAGGTTGAAAATGGATACCTAAATTGTTTTGAAGAAAGCTACAGGCAAAGGCCTTGAACCGAAATATCACCCTGAGAAAAGTAATAGAAAAAAAGTTAGAGAAGGCAAAGGAAAAGTTTTCGTGTGCCTAATTAGACAATTAATCTTTGAGCGAGACGAAAGTAATTGATGCTCTTACTGAAATAGGCAACATTTTTGAACGATATACTTGAAAATATGAAGATATAAATCAGGTGGTTGTTCGATGTTATTAATTTCAGTCCGCCGTAAGCGACAGGTACGATCGTTAGTCTCGAGGTGCGGGGTTCGATTCCCGGTCGCTAATTATTATTTATGGGTACCTCTTATCTTTCGCTCCGGGCCCAGGAAGTATTACAAAATGTTGGAGGCATGTTTTGAACTTTCAAGCCGTTAATTGCTTAGACATTGGTTCGTATAATGAATAAAAAGAGGTGATGAAACATGATAAGTTCTTTTTAAAATTGAACATAAAACCAAAGGCAATTTATTATGTTTTCGATGGTTCGGCTTTTTTTCCTTTGCCTAACGCAGTTTTGTTTAGAAATTTCAAAAGCAAAGCGCCGAAAGTTTGAAATTTCAACTGTTTCTTTACAGAAGTTTATTTAAAGTCTTGTTGAATTTAAGAAACAAACAGCTAATTCTTCTCGCGATTTCCGAATTGTTTTCATACAAAAAGTTGGTCAATTATCAACTCTACAAAAGCCTTTTATGTTAGGGGTTAAAAAAAGTTACAAAGTTTACAATAAAATAAATATCACCCCGTTTAATAATTATAAAAACCATTACATGATCATATCCAAAAGCTACAATCAGTTATTTCAAACCTTACAAGTAAAAAATGGTCATCCATCTTATATGTCGACCGTTGAAGGTTGCTTAACTTTTGCGATAATTTCGACCCCTCTTTACTGACAAGTTTACAGCTCGTTAACAGTTACTGATCGTTTTCTGATATAATTAAAAAGATATCTTTAAACTGATGGTGATACATATGTATTAACATAAACTTTTATGTAAATTTTCGCCCAAAAGAAGTAGCATGTAAAATACATCTTTTGGAATAAAATCTTGTTTGTCGCCCAAATCCATCACTATGCTTTAAATTAAAATAATGTTACATATTTAATAATGCTATATAACCATGAAATTAATTCTAAAATTAGTACATATCGGGTCATTTTGAACATACCATCCAAATTTTGAGGATGTGTTCACTCCATGAATCTGAACAACTTTCTCTAAGGAACACATGGTCAAATATGTAAAATAAAAATCGACTTTCCATACAAATCAAAGAGATCACGTGATAAATTTAGTATGGGATGGGCAAAAATTTTTGTGGCGAAATTTGACACATGTTTCTTACAGAAAGTTGTTTAGTTTCATGGACTGGACACATCCTAAAAATTTGGATGGTAAGTTCAAAATGACCCGATATAATGCCACAAACTTATGTGACACAGTGGCCAAAATTGGAACTAAGTTTAGTTTTGTCTACTTATTCAACAGCAACGACATCACCCGTACAGATAAATTTGTGGTAGTCTACCTGCTAATAAAATAACCTGTTTGTGATATTCTAATACTTATCAAAATGGAACAAAAATGACATATAATAAAAACTAACCGTGCGTCACCGCGTCGTATTCATAAAAAGCCTAAATAAAGTTAAAAGACTATTTAAGTTAAAATTCAATACTTGTCTTATTTTCGCACTGGTCTACTAGGCAATGCAATTAAATTGACAATGGGCAACTTCAGAGCGCTTACGGTACAAAACGACATATTTTAATCTGTAAAAAAATATCTTTGCCATACACTCTTGAGTGAAGTTGCAGCGGATACTGTCTATTGTCAATTTAATCACATTATAAATTGTTATGAAGTTGTCGTGCCGATGAATCCAAAGACAAAACAGGTAAATCCACTGGCAGATATTCAAGTCTCTCGAAAAAATAAAACAACTGTTTGAAAAACTAACATTTTATCCTACTAATATTATAAATGTGAAAGTTTGTGGGTTTGGATGTCTAGATGTTTGGATGTTTGTTCCTCAATCACGCAAAAACTGCTGAACGGATTTGCTTGAAATTTTGCACACAGATAGTAGATAGCCTAGATTAAACATAGGACACTTTTTATCCCGATATTCTCACGAAAACGGGAACCACGCGCGGATGAAACTGCGGGCGGCCGCTAGTGTCAATATAATTTAATGACCTAGCCATCACTTCAATCAGCTGTTATGTAGTCAGCCATGTTATTCACTAAATAAAATAGGTTTATAGACGACGGGTGCACCCTACTTTAACTTTATCAAAGGTTTGCAGAACGTTTGTGACTGTTAAACTAGGTCATTATGAATAATAATTTTCAAGAAATTCCCTATACTTAACGAGTTAATAAGCCCACTGTAAATTTTTATGAATAAGACACTAAAAAAATAAAAGTTCCAAAAATGTTACCATAGCTGTTAGCACCAAGGAATATTATGGTGGTGTTATTATCGATTGACTGAGTAATGTAGAGTTCAGCCACGTGGTTGTCACACACAATCTGAGACCTTGAGCACTATTTGGGAATTACTGAGTATGGTTTACTATTTATTTTTGAATCATGTAGATTCTCAGTTAAAATTGTGGAGGTCCAAACCAAAATGAATTTTCTGAATATGTCAAAACGTTAATTTTGTAAGTAGTAATGTAGTAAGTGAAATGTTACTTTTGGTGCAAAACTTGATTTTCTTTTGCCTAAAACTTAGGATTAATGATGTTTTAGTGCGATCCAGTGTATTTTTTGGATGAATTTTATCCTTTGTGACCGATTTGCATACTTGGTTTAGGTATATTTTTACTTGAAGTGGGAATGTAAAATGTTGAATAAATGTTTTTATTTTTTGCGTTTCCATAGCTAAGCATGCTAAGCAAATACATGTATTTTTGACAAACACTCGTGTTCACGTAGAATTTCATTTCAAATTACAAAAAAGAAAATTATCTAAACAATTCTATACCAAAATCATCAAAATTGGTTTTAAGATTAGATACTGCATGTATGCAGTATCTAATCTTAATTCTAAATTCATGCACTTTACACTTTATGATTTATAGATATGAAACAACATAAAAGAATTTATAAAAGTAAGTTTTTAATAATTTCATTTTAATGCTTAGAAAAACACAACCACATCTTCTCTTGCTGGATGGCACGGTGGCACCACTCACTAGAACTGTCAAAATGTCACTAAACAACACGTTAGTCTACCCCAGAATGACGAATTGTCTCAATGGATTTGGAACTTTACTTCCCATACGTTATGGTTTAAAATCAAATGGGGGAATTTACAGTCTTGTATGTTTCAACCGTCATTTGTTATGTTGTTCTAGGAGCTGTTTGTTGTATACTGTAGTATGTACAGTCAACAAAAATCGACCCTCAATTAGGTATCTCAAGACATTAAGGTGCACTTTCATTTGTTATCTTAGAACAATAATTTCTTGAGATAAGGTTGATTTTTGTCAAATGCTTATCTATTTTGATAAGCTTGAATGTTCAAATCATTTTAGCGCTGACTTTACTTTACTGGCTGTAGCTCAGTTAAGCCTGAGATCATCAATATATCTACAATGTGTGCATGCTTATATTTTGTGGTCCAACCACCGATTCTCGTATAGTCCGACCAGTTGCGTTTAATCATAATCATTATTGTCTTCGCATTTTTTACATAGTCTATAAACACAGCCACTGACATTTCCGACGCAACAAGTCACAATTATTAAAATGGATTCCACTGCCATATTAAACTCAAACTAGTTTGTGGTTTCCTTTTAACGAGAGACTTAACTAAATTGGATTGTAAGAACTAATAAGTAATATATTCTTATACTCGTTTTACTTTTAACCTGATTACAAGTTGTTAATAAGTTTTTATTTTAACATACCTACATTAATTAAGTAAATATGTGGAATTCAATAGTCAAAGTAAGTTTTATTAGGTTCAAATAAAAAGAAACTGCTCAGGCTAAGCAATTAATAGCCCAATTGGAAAAGAAAAAAAAACCGTAATGCTTTCGTAATCGTTTGCAAACGAGGAATTCCAGGCGATCCAGCTGCCAATTACACAAGAATGGTATCTTCGCTTTGATATATGCTGTATATAAACGCGATCACGTGCTAACTTCCATCAAACTTAGTACGTTCATTAAGCAGGTTCATATTTTGTAACAGTTAATTTGTAAAAAAAAACTCAAAACATTACTTTCCTAATTACTTAAAAACACGATATGAACTGATTTGACTTGTACCGATGTATCTTACAAGTAACATAAATTATTAACACGTAGTTTTCTTTCTATACTTACTATTTCGATTATAGCTAATCTATAAATCCGTGATCGTCTTGCAATCACTTTGAACGACGTCAAATGACCACAAAATGTCGGTTGGAGCCTTTCAATAACATCATAATAGTACACCACGACTGAATTACTGCGAAGCCGATCGTTATGCGCTACTGAATAGGGTAATTTCGATTTAACCTACGGTATTTTCGAAGTAGATGTGTTCTAAGAAATCAAGGATCAAGTGCAACAAGTCCGTATATCAAAATATTAATCTGAAAAAAAGCTCAAAAAAAAGCATTCGGTATTTGAATTTTTTAAGTTGTTTTGCCAAATAGTTTCTTCTCATGTAATGGCCGTTTATTATTCGAACCAAAATTAAAATTAAAAAGCAAAACATTTTAAACTGTGATGACTTTTCAATTATATTTTCTCATTTGTTCTAATGGCATTTTTCTCCCACTTGTTTTATAGTTGTGTAAAACTAATTACTTGAATAAGTAATTACTTCAAACGTCACTAGATATATTCACTTCTAAGTTTAACGTTAGAATACTGCACTGAGAAATAAGGTCACCAACTTATTGCATTAAGGGCTGATTTTTCAATGCCCAGATAAAGCTTTATTCGTTTGATAACGTGTTATGCCGCCAAATTGAAGATGATTGTCATTATGTTTGTTTGTAAATTTTTTTGAATGACTTTTATGTTATTCGGATTATAATTTAACTGACTGATATCTGTTATCTGAGGATTGAAAAATCAGCCCTAAATGAAATACGTACTAACCAAGCCAATAAGTAAGTAAACAAGATTTAAAAAAGAAAAGTAAAAGATTTAAATGAAACTATTCAAAATCAAGTAATAATTTGTCATTCTTGTTAGAAAAATCGGTAACTGAGCAACCTGAACATAAGAAAATCTCTATTACTCGTACTTAGACAAGTAATAGTTGCTCTTTTATAAATACGAGATTTATAATATAGAAAAAGAATTTCAAAATTATTATTTTTAAACTGTCTTACTAAAATTAGCAAGTACCTATTTAGACAAAGATGACCGTAGGCACTTATTGTGTCGGTATATACATAAGTAACTTTATATGAATATTACAATTTACAATAATTATACAATTATTATAGGTAACAATATTCATACGTCCATACGTATAATCATAATTTATATTAACGTAGATAATTACATCATTACTTATTATTACAAAACTAATGACACGATTAAAGCAAAAAGTCATTATTTCAAATTAATGAAGTCGTTCTTGGCATTATTCGTAATAAGAAGTTTATTGGCATTAAATAAATGGGATATGTTGTTAATAATATATTATTTTCCTCCAACCAACAGATGTATAATCATCAATATGATATCATAATCATCAGATGAAAGGCACAAGACAGTTTTCTCGTGGTTTTTTCTTAAAAAATATAGAAGTGATTGACACCGTATTCAAACCAACACTAAGAGCAAAGAAGTGAGGCTCACTCACTTGAATGTTGACACATTTCGGTGAGCTCATACTATATTAGGGGCACATCTAACGATCTAGATCTATGCCTGTAAACTGTTAATGATGAGTACTAATGTTTATTGGTATCCCGAGATACAGGCATTGCCTAGTTCGGGAACCCCTGTTAAATCTAGTCTTATATATAACTACATTTAATAATATTGTTGTTAAAATGCATTTATTCAATAAATATTATTTATTATTATTAATATATGTGGTAAACTAAATAAGACTATGTCATTCTTTTAAAACACGACAGATGATTACGCAATAAAACTGGTTAAAATGTACAATATTTTAAAATAAAAATACTTTTCAATTCACAATAAATATTACCGTAACGAGTAATTTCATATAAACTCTGTTCCATTGTTAAATCAAACTAGAAGTAGTAATCACCATAATCACAAAGATTTAAATCTTAATCAAAGATTTTTAAACAGTTTAAACTTACTTAAATATTTTTTTAATTGTTGATAAAGAGGATGAATCCCAGTGCTTGGTAAAACCTTAATAATAGCACTGTTAAATGTATGAAAACATTGTTCTTTAAGTGTTTTGATAATAATAAATATTTTTTTATTTTATTTGTAAGTAAAATTGAGCCTATCCAATTCCAGTGGCATTAACAATTTATATTCAGCAATGTCAGTTGTCAAACCTCTATCAAACGTCAAATACGAACTGTCAAGTCTCCTACGCTCGTCCGGCATGATTTTGTAATGAATTATTTATTTTAGCTTCACCTGATGGCTCTTTCAGTTTCACTATGACAGTTATAGTAAATCTTATTTATTTTTATTACTACATAATTTTTCATTCTTTAAACAAGCAATTTTTCAAATCTCTATTGAAAATAATGCGTAATACCTCTTTCCTTTTTTAAAGTCGTTTAAAAATAAAAGACACTTGAAAATGAAACATAACTTTTTAGTGCAGTCAAATCTCTTCCTTTTTTATTCAAATTTGTTTTTGTTCTGGCCAGTTATTTTTTGGATTTGGGTTTAAAAAATGACAATATAAGTACCGTAGAGTTTTTAACAGTATAATGTATCGACCAGTGCGCGTGGCAACTTGTACATTTGTCCAATAAACATAGCTGATGAAGTAGCAAAACATGTTTGTTACAATGGCGTCTGAGTCACCCTCTGTCACAGCCCAGAATAGAATGGACGGTTCGTTCGTATACCGTTTCTAGTTTTAATGTACTGCAAACGGCGAATCAAATGGACTTGGCTTATAACGGACTTGGGTTATTTTGTATTTTGGTCATTATTGTAGGGCTAAACCACGCTAAACACAGTGTTCTTTTTTTAAATCGTTTGTGCTAAATATTTGGCATTTAAATTATTTCGTTTATGAATTATTGTAAATCTGAAATCAGCGCAATTTTGAGATAAGTAGATATTTGCCATAGTGTTTATCTTAAATCTTTTAGTATTAATATGAAAAAGTGAAAAGATTATTTTTAACTGTTATTTTAAAGTGTTCATAAGACAGTGTTAGCTAATAAATAATTTCATGCCAGCTGCTAAAACAATCCAAAGACAGACATAAGCACCAATACCTAACCTAGGTATTTCATTTGTAAATTAGGTACTCATTATTATATTAAATACTTTAAGAGGTTTCAGATACATTTTAAAACAGATAAAATATGAATATGTACAACCAAGTTTTAAAAGTTCCACAGTAACTTGAATCACAGAACAGGCCTTGAAAAATAAAATTTTAATTATTTAGAATTTTTATATTAAATAACTAAATCAAACTCAAAACTAAACATCATGAAATAGTAGATTGTTATACAAGACGCTAAAATGACCCATTGCATACGAGGTAGTTTTATTCTCGAGCTTTAGCGAGGGAATAAATAGAAACCGAGTTACAATGGGTTTTAGCGTCGTGTGTTACACTCTACTTTTCACTACGATTGCGAAAAAATAAAATCCAATATTAAATACCTATAGTTTATACTTCCGTAAACGAATCCACTCGTTTTTCTATCCTCCACTTCATAAACTTTTCATACAGTATTTAAATAAATGATTTGTGCTTGACGGCAAAAGATTAAAATAATTTCTTTCCTATTACTTACTTACAGTCACACAATTCAATCAGTTTGGAATTAGAGAAAAATTCTAAAGATTTCGCGCCAGTGCCTCTTTTAATTTCTACTGTAGCAGCTAAGAAACACAATGCACGCATTTTAAACTAAAAGTCACAGAGTATAAATAAGTCTATGATTTCACCGAAGAGATCGCTGCTTTTAGTTCCATTTTCAAAAATCGAGCGAGTTTTTATTCGTAATTATGAATAAATACTTTTTCGTTTTAGTAGGTTCATTGGTAATAGACAAACATTAAAAAAGAAAAAACTTTATCCCCTAGGGGTATTTATGCTATTTTATCCTGACTCTTGTACCTTACAATGACGGACTTTTTGAGCAAGAGGAGTGAAAAATAATTAACTAAGTAAAATATTTTAAGTAAATTTTACTTATACTTACATAAAAAAACTAAGTACTTAGGTAGTACAATGAACATAGATCTTTGCACAAAAAAATCCCACTTTTTTGTATTTTTACAACGAGCCTTTTTAATAATTGCTACATTTATTGAACACAATCGGAGCAAAACGTGGCAGTTACTCATTATTTCAATTGGAACGGGTGAAATAGCAGTTTTGTAAGAACCAAAGCTTCTAAAATACAGATTTTTTTATTCAAAATTACTGCTTAGGTCTTACATAAATTACAGACCTAACAAGTCATTGCTTTTAATTTTTATACTGAAATAACATACCATGTTCTGTTTTTATTCAATTGAAGGTAAAAAAACTAATAATCATTCATATTATATTTATTTAAATAACAATAGCTCGAACTTTACATTGTAAATTGTTAACAATTAAAACTGCGGCAATATGTAAATGTCGTATTTTTAAAAAGTTCGCATGAAGTCACTTGGTGAACTTAAAAAAACATTCAAAGGTTAGATGTCAATAAAAAAACTGACAGGTAATTAAACAAAGACATTCAAACTCCGGAGCGCATTGTCGTGAAACGCGTAAATTGTTATTTATTACCATCATCCGATCCGACATTTCGATTCAAGGGCAATTCATGACACTTACAAATGATTATTAGATATATTCCGACCTCCTTTTTCACTAATACACTGTACATTATAAAAAAAAAGTTGCATCACTGACTGGTTTTAATTAAATATTTTAAAAATGGAAGGGCTCATTATTTCGGTTACGTCATTCATCGCGATTTAACTATTTTATTTACCTTGGCTCTGATTAAGCACAAATAAATAACACAGTATCCAGGTTGTCCTAAAACAAATTCGCACTGAGGGAAATCATTTAGTTTTTTTTTAATAATTGCAACTGCATTCAATGTTTAAAAAAATCGCATATACGCTAAAAATATTTTTTAAAGGTAAATGTCATGGTCTTCCTTTGGTTTAGGAGTTATCAAAAAAAAAATATCAATGAGTAACCCTTTCGATCGGTATCGGAAAAGTAAAAGTTTTTTTTTTTCACATTTGTTGGGTTGGATTCCTGATTAAAGAAGGCGATTTTAAAAAAATCTTTGAATACAGTTCCAGTTATTTTTAAAATCAAAATGAAGTCGTCTTTCAGTAAAATTTCCTATCTTCAATATTTAAGGTAATTTTCCTGCGTGTGGCAAAGTTTTGGGACAACCTGTATATTATATTAGTTGCAAATAAGTTTGTTACTACACCTAACCATTAAAATTTGTCCGTAAACAAAAACACATCCATACTCATGTCCGTAAGCATGAGTAATTAAAATCTATTTGTTAATTCACCACAAGCTCTACGAACTTTCGCCGCAGCGTAAAAAGCTCTTATGCTCGCTGTCAAAACATGTTTGACATCGTAAAGTAACAAGTAATTCATTACTGTCTCGTACACAATACAAAGGAATAGAAATCCATAGACCACAAAGCGTACAATAGGGCACAATCATATAAAGTGCTGTTTCTTTCATTATTATCGACACAAAGAAGTGAACTTATTGTATTTTGGTCTCCGAGTCTCGAGTTGCATCTTCAAGTTCTTTTATCTACACTCACAACGTAATGTTCCAAATATGAATTCAAAAAAGGTAATATAAATACGCACTTTATTTTCGTGGATAGGTAAAATTAAAAAATAAACTCATTACGATGCAGTCAACTGCATCATAAAATAACTTTTTTTCTCATTACGATACAGGGCAAATCCAAAAAGAAGCCAGTGCCGTAACATTAAAAAAAAACAACGATATTTTCCCACATATTTTCATTGATTTAAATGCACTCTATGGTAATCGATGACTTAGTGCGATTGCACTGATCTCTTTTTTTTTCTAATAGAATGCGCGCCATTTCTAAAGCATTTCAATTAAAGTTTTTATTTCAATTTTTACATTTTGTTATACTTACTGAAATTTGTAGGTTTTTTATTCTTGCTTTAAAATGTGAAAAAATGGACTCTGCCCAAGGAAACGACTTATTACAAGGTAGGTACCTAGCTAATACAAACAAAGTCTCTCTCTCTCTTTTCTAACGTTGATCTTTTATTTAGTAGGTTCAATCCCAAATGTATGAGTGTAGATAAAGTAGTGTATGAAACTGCACATAACTAGGTATTAAAACACTCGTGTGATACTATTAAAAACCTCGCCTACGGCTCGGTTTTTAAACACACACTCGTGTTTTAATACCCCTCTTTATGTGTCAGTTTCATAAACTACTATTTTCAAACAGTTAATTTTTTATTCTTAATTGGTCGTGTGTTTTATTGATGGCCTGGTACTGTAGACTTATTCCTTTTTTATTAAAAATTAGTTGTATAACGTTAGGTTGGATTTAATAAATTGTCTAAACTTTTTGCACAGATACGGTTTCTTGATTAAAGCTCTTAATATCCGTTTACCACTTTTAAGCCCGTATAGCGTTCCTTTCTAAGAAGCGAAGCTTTGAAATCCGATACTTTGAAACTTACAATGTTGCGCTTGTACGGGGCAAGTCAATATTTTAAAACATCATAACGCCAATAAGGCAGCATATTACAGTGGTTTCAGTTAATTTTACATAATTAGCAAAACATAATTGATCACTTAATTTATGAACTTTTTTTTTAAACTTCTATTGATGTGCAATTTTCCTCAACTTCTCTATTTTTAATTTATCCTTACTTGAATGTAGAAAGTAAATTAGTTTTAACCCTGCATTGCTCATGTTCATAAACTAAAGAATTATAGGTAAGCTTAATTACCAACACGCTCACTCTTTGAAACGTGATCAAGTTAGCTTAAAAGCTCAACTCACTGAGCGGAAAATTAGTTCTCAAGGTTAAATTTTAATGTCAAAGACAACGGTGCCACATTTTTTTATTTTGCAAGAAATGGAGCAATTACTGTAACTGACCCTATTTGCAGCTCTAGTGTCGAAATGTATTTGTTTCGATTTTTTTCTTACTAATCTCATCATTATAAACATCGGCAAAAAATATCTAAGTGTGTTCTTTCTACTATTAAGTTTTCCTGCCATACTTAATATGATTAAATCTACTTTACTTACATAAAAAAGAATTTCACAGTAGAACCTACTACTAAGAAAACTTTACAAAATCATGAATGTGCTGTCCATAGTTTTGTCCCTAACAAAACCTTTTTTTTTAAATCCAACATTAGTAGTTCAGATTCGAAGCGAAGGAATGTGATTCGAAGTTCATACAACATTACTATTCAGCCAGCGTGCCCAAGCTTACAGCGCTACCAACCTTAGAATCACAATTATCTACGATACCGCAGGCTTGCCAATAGCGTGAAGATAACTTCTAAGATATCCAAAGAGTTCTGTTTGCGTATGCAATGGTTACATCCCGCTATCAGGCAGGGTGTTAGAATTAGGATGTTTTTTTACCACAAAACGTACCTAATTAGTTTTAAACCACAGAAATAATAATAGTACTGTTAAACCACCTTAAACTAAAGAAATTTTACTTTGGATATGAATATAAATTAGGTAATTAATTAACCCAAAATGGGAAAACAGCATCAAACTAAAAAAAAATACTATGGCCCAACTCTAAAATGAGCTGTTTCATACATTTTGATATAGTTATTATTTTTTGGTACATTCATTAAGACGGTGTTGTATAGGTAAACAGCCATGATTATTGAAACTGAAATTGAAAAATTATTCATTCAAATACTTGTAAAATATTTATTATAAAATTATTCATAAAAAATATTCATTCAAATAATACATATTCAAATACTTAGAAATTGTGCTTTTGAATTGTCTATACTATATTTTCCAACCGCCTATTCGAGACTTTTTTGCTGACAAGAAAAATGGGCGCAAGAAACTTACCAGTTTTATCAGAAATCAGAAGTAACGATATTCACAAAGAAATGATATCGTTACCAAATAAATTTAAAACAAAATATACAACATAATATAAAAAACAATAATTTGAATAAAGTTATTGAAAACTGTACTATTTCATTTATTTATAAAAGTTTACATGCTGACTTACAGTAAGGCCCAAATCACCAGCAAGTTAAATATTAGGTAGTACATTGCAAATAAAAAAAAATAACATTACTTACATACACTTACACATTACTAATGACTTTGCCGACCACAAAGCCATTTGCCTCAACCGGGATATAAACCCGCGACCACCAGCAGCACATAAGAAGGTTTCACTACCGCAGCACTAAACAGTCGTCATGTTACATACAAACTGGAGCTTCTCAAAAGTTTTCAGCGTCATGTGGAAAAAAACGACTATTGAAATTGTCAAAAAACCAATTTCTTAGTCAATACGTTTACCTTTAAAGTACTTAAGAAAACAAAATAAAATGGTAATCTTCTAGATTTTTAAAATCTATCCATAGGGCAAATTTACAAAACTTGCAGCCGTTAAAAAATAGAAAAAACTCCCAGCACACCATAGACAGACTTAACCCTTGAAGCGTCGATGCAAATTTCGCGCATAAATAAATAATGTATGGCTGCCACAGATATCTGTGCGCGATAAGCTCGTTAGACAAAGACGAATGGCTCAATAAGATCCGTTGACACCTCCGTGTGATAAAATTTTTGATAAATCACACCTCGCTCGGATTTCTCGTGCCGACGCCCTTTCATGACTAATATGAATTAATTTTCGTTTGTAAACGTCACTTTCGAAATACGTACTTAACTGGACTGAGTGGGGAATTTTATCAAAACTATAAATTACACTAAAACAGAATCGCCTAAGTAATTTATTGTGGATGTAAGCTAAAGCGAGATGTATAAAATATTGCTTTTAACGAAACCAGAAAAGATTCCTCATCCATCCGTTTTATAACACTTCAGGCGAAGCTAAAAGTGTAGATTTAATTAAATAACATTTTCTTTTTGAACTTTAACAATTAATTACATTTTTTTATTTCCTTGTTTCAGATAAAAGGAATGCCCTGGATTATTATAGCAAAACTGCAATCATCTTGAAAGGTAAATTAATATTGCTTATTAATTTTGATTATCGTATAAACTTCACACAAATATTGTATTCATGATATTGCTTTGTGTTTTAAACAAAATACAAATCATAATTGAAGGGGTGAGTGGAATAAGGTGTTAACCAACAAAAATGTCAAAATGAGTTTACTTACACTACTAAAGAGTATGCATTTATGTAGGGTCTGTATTTTTGACTCGAATTAAAATTTGCGTGTATTGAGCTCATCAGTCGATTTATCATCTCTTAGTTGGACCACCATGTTAATGCAAAAAGTAGTTGTTTTTCAGTTTTATTGCATAACAAACTAATCCCTTCAATTATGAATAGTTTTTTTTACAAAAAAAATAGTTATCTTAACCCCTTAACTGTCTGGAAAACTATTACAATAATACAAAATACCTACTTATTGGTTTGAGTCGGTAGTCGCATGAAACAAATAGTATGAAAAAACAGTGAAGTCGAATACGTTGCGTATTTTCGTCGCCAGACCACAGGTCGCCGTGGTCTCGCGCGCATCATCGCCGTAGTTAAGCTGCGACCACAAGTTCGAATCTGAGGTCTTTTCGCGCCTATATCGAAGCTAACGTATTTCATAATAAATATGCTAGTCAAAATCAAGGCCTATATGAACTGCCCCAAACGGTCGCGATTTAGACGTCATGTCTTCAGAGTATTACCAACGGGGCTTACATTTAATAAAAAAACAGCTTTTTTGATTGTTATTGAATCAATGACACGTTTTGAAAGCCAAAATAATATGAATCTCAAAATATCAGTTAATATAATAAAGAAAACAAACAAATGAGTCGAGTCGTTGCTACCTACCTAAGTTAGTGTTAAAAATGGATTACAGATTTAGATACGTGTTTTTACCTGTCAATGTCAATGGTTGATTTTCTGTTTACAGCCTTAAATAACCTAATTTAAGTTATCTAACTGAAATCTAATTCTACTTTTTCATAATATAAAGTTATCCTAATCTCTTTCGAAACATTCGAGAGAAAGTAACGATAATCGAAATTGATTGATGGTGAAAGATAACTCACTGCGAATAAACAATGTCAGTACGGTCAATTGTATGTCATAATGTTAAGTAGTACAATAAAACTTATCAAAGGATTTTAACCAAAGATAAGATACGTTACGTACACATCGATTCTGATGTGATAGCTTTTGAAAGAACAAAATAAAGAAAAAATATGTTTGTGCGCGTTTGTTAAAAAAATAAAAATAAAGGATTACTCATTATAAATAAATGTACCTGATTATAAACAAATAGTGTTAGTTCTACAAGAGTGATTAAAAAAAAGAAACACAAAAACGTATTTCTTAAAATAGATCTCGATTAATATGTTTTGGATGTAAAACGAAATATGTACTTAGTACTTGTGTTCTAATTTTAATTAATTTTGTTATTGGATCTGCATAGTTGCTTATATTTTGCTGACAGATTTTTTTATTACTTTCTTAGCAAGTTATAACATTTTTGATATTTCATAAGAAATATGATTTATTCAGTTTGAAACTTTGAAACATTGTCTAATTTCAAAATCTATCGCAATCATTTTCATTTGACAGAACATTGCTACATGTTTTTGGCACAAATAAAAACGTACCAAAGAAATGCAGCAATGTGTCACATCCATCTGTCAAATGAAAGCAATAGGGAATATGCATAAGTCACCGATTTTGATGAATTTGAGCTTGATCGCTGCGGACACTTATAAAAACATGATGGAACAGGAAAAAAAATAAAAAAAATGTATTATTTTAGTTTTATCACATGATGAAATCGGGGAAAATAACGATTTTTTTTTTTCATTTTCGGATATAATGCACTTTACAGTCAGATAGCATATCGAATAAGAAACAATATTTTGTATGACACATATGTACTTAAACGCAAAATTTAGGGAGATAATTGAAGATTATTGGCTAACTCTATATTAAACGCGCCGAAACACACCTGAAACGTGATGTGTGACGTCACCGTTTTGTATGGAGCGTTTTCGGCGGGTGCTGCTGCGCGCTAACTTCAAGTAGCTATATCACGAGAAAAAAACGCAAGAGAAAAGTTTTAATAATACAGTTAATTTTCTTACGCATTATACTTTTGATTAAGATTAAAAAAAAAATTGATGCATATTCCCTATTGCGATAGATTTTGAAATTAGACAATTAGCCCCCTGGGTACTTATTGTCTAATTTCAAAATCTATCGCAATCGCTTTCATTTGACAGATGGATGTGACACATTGATATCTCTTTTTGGCACAAATAAAAGCATACCTAAGTAAGTTAAATGAAAGCGATTGCGATAGATTTTGAAATTAGGCAATGAATACCAGTGTCGTACTTGTTTAAGTTGTTGTCATGTAGTTCCACATTTTTTTTCTAATTTGATCCATAGCATTAGTTTTCGAAAATAAAGAAGAATTTGTAATTCGAGATAGTAAATTGACATTTACAACTGTTTGAGCAATGTCGCCATCTCATACTATCTGGCGAAACATCAATTCACAGACTCTTTTTTTTTGTAATATAATCGAACATTCCGAGTGACCGAACAAGGTCATCGATATTATTTTGCTACCTACTAATTTGTAAATACCTACTCAGTTTTATCCACTTAGCAATAAAGTTCAATATCGACAATTGAGCTTTTCGCGCTATAAATATCACGTACAACTTAATTAAACGTAATAGCTTTGTTTACGTGATTTGACATTTCCTTAACAATGATTCGTAGCGTAAAGTATCCCGTTCTTACTTATTTTCTCCCACCTAAAAACTACCGTTTGGAAATTAATTTGAATTATGGCAACATTGGCTGTTTACCTCGTAGAAAATCATTACATCATTTTAACGTTACCCCGCTTCCAGAGTTTTGAATAGGCAACTCATCATTTCGAGTTTTGCTTACCACAAAAAGGCTATAATTCATTTTATTAGATAGAGAAATGTTTCTTTGAACACCACCCGGTCCGATACACAACCCTTCACTGCCATACGGTGTCTTTAATACCCGACTTTCACATCCTTCCTGTTTTAAATGTATTCATAACACAGTAAAAAAACTAATGCGTATCATTTGACGGTTTGTAGACAAAAGGTCGATATCTTTTGTGGGGATAAAAGGATTTTTTGTGACCCCGAAAGTGGGTCGGAGATGCAACGGATAGTTTGAGCCGTTTCGAGTAGACTTTCGATTTCGTTTGGCTTTGCTTTTTTGAGTCATCAATACTTTGGCAACTTATTCTCGGGTACACTTATCAAGCTATAATGCCGACGATATTTCTGTATACTTTTGCATAAAAATGCAAAAGTATACAGAAATAAGTAAATAAAGTCTTTCCACTTGATTTCTAAAACTTTTTTATATTGATATAAGTAAAGAATACAAAATTAAGTAAATATTTAGATAATGAATATTCAACATTGAAACATAGGTCGTATATAGCATACCAAGAATAGGATAGTTGCTATAAACTATTAGAAATAAATTTTGAATTATTTTACATTAAACCTCTTAAAACTAACGCCTCGTTAACCTGAGCTACTTCAGCCCTTTCAACGAGTATCTTACAAACCGCTGTCACAATGCAAGCCATTGTCATCCAATCCCTTATCTCTTTACAAACGCTACCGTGCATTAAGCTCACCGGCACGGAATCCAGGCTATTTTGAATAACACATCCCATTGTCAATATTATAAATATTATGTTAATGCGATAAAAGAAACTTTTGACTCCGGTCGAAACGGCCAGGTGTCGCGAAGGAAGGGTTATGAGATTCAAATGTCTTGCACCCTTTCGTGCGATCATTTATTAAGATTTGGCCTTTTGTTTACCCGTTGTTCCCATGCGTATGCATCGCTTGTTATTTATGTGAGAGAATGCTTATGATATATTTTTAATATTCTAATGCAATGCACAAGACTTGAATGCTTAGGCGGTTGGCTGGTCATAAATTTAGGATTATACCATTATTGTTTCGCAAACCACCTTGAACGGTTAAATGAACAAAAAATGGGTACTAAAATTATGATTTATTGTACAAAATTTACATTCATGTTTCCCTAAAGTTAACATATTTTTTCTACTGTTTAGTAAAAATGGAAACAGCTTAAATGCTGAACGGATATCATCTCGCCTAATTTGTGAAATGAAATATGCTAAGCGATGTTGTTACTTAATTTAAAACGATCTCTCGCTTAATGACGAAAATTACCACATCCGTAGGACGATAACACCACACAAAATGGCCGCAACCTAAAATTATGTAATTACCTTCCAAACATAGCGGTGTTGAAATCTCTATAATTTATATACATTCGACCGGCGTTTTCATTGTGATGTTATTGTCATTTTTGACAAACTTCAGATTAATTTGAGCTATTCAATCGTTTGAGACATCTGTCGAAATTAATTTATAGTCTCTAATCTTTTTACTTCATGTCCTTTTTGTCCATTTTGTTAGTTACTAATGTGTATTTTTTTTGTTTCAAAATATATTTGACTAAGACTTAATTAGAACTGTCATTCAAACTTTATTAAAAATGCAATTAAACTGGAATACCAATGTGTCACACTCAATTAAGAACATCCGTTTTCATAATAACAGGGTCTTTATGAGAACACTTTATTTGCAGATGGATATTATACAATTATTCATAATTAAAAGACTTATTTAAACACTAATAAAAATATAGAAAGAAAATTCCACTCTTTAGTAATACAAAACAGGTTGAATGAAAGGTTAAGGCCAGTAAAATCTTAAAAAAATACCTAAAAACGCAAAACGCGATGTAAACATGCATTTTTAGTAATAGTCATATGTAGTCCTTTGGAAAATTATTGTTTTTATAGTACCTACCTAACGTAAAAACATTTTTTTTACTTAAAATTTATGATGTAAAATAGCTGTTATGTTAATACATCAAAATGTCTGAAGTCCTGCATTTGGTTGAATGTGATAGCAACACATTTGGACATTTCCATGGTCCGAGAAATACGTCACTATCCAGTTACGCGATTTTATAGTAACAAGCAAAGAATGGAGAATTATTTTTCTGTCACACTCATAACAAAATTCTTACTTGCGCATTTTAATTGTGATTTGTTTCTCAAAGCAAACGAAACAGTTCAAGTTAAAGATGTACAAACGTACAACGTAATTTTCAATACCGATAGCGGAGATGACCATAATGACCTGTTGACTTCACCTGTTTCAGAACGCTACCTGGCACAGTATATTAATGTACACCCTTAGAATAATTACATTTTAGGACGATAATTCCCTACAAAGCGCGCTGTCAAAAGTGAGGCAACAAAAACAGCCAAAATGGCGCCGTTTTCAGTTTTTATTGTCCATTATTAAATAATCATACCTAATAAGTAAACAACAGTTTCAATTTCCCTACCTTAAATAGATTAATTATTATATTATTGGTTTTAGTTACAATTAGGTAACGTATGAAGAATATAAATCTGAGAACTGAGCCATTTTGGCTCAGTATTTATTAAGTTGCCTCACTTTGCATACAAGTACACGGCTTCTATGTGTAATTATTCTAAGTGTACACCATGGAAATTTCAAATTCTGTACCCGTAGCATAAATAGCTACCAAAAAAAAGTGCGTAAAAACATTCGATGAGTAATTTTGTATGGAAAATTTTCACAGCGACATCTACCGTTGAAAAGCGATATGATATTTTATACTATCGAGGACTTTAATGCGCGTTTTTCTCTCGATAATTCTTCGTGCTAAGGTTACAGAACTAACTTTCATAGTATCTTAAACTCAGCCGCAGAGATATGTACATACAAACCGTATGTTAATAAGAGGCAACACAGATGGCTTGCACAGCTGTGTCGCGCCATTTTTATGCAAAACGGTCTTATTGTACTCTGTACTAGTCGCGTTGTACGATACGTAGTATTGTTGTATGGTCTGTGACTGTACATCTAGGCATGTGACGGGTTAGTTTTAAGTCTTACTTTGTACGGAAGTGAATGGGGAATGCCTGAAAAAAATCAAATTGGCTAAATATTTTTACCATTGAAAATGGTTATCAGATGCAAATCGCCTGAGACGTATTTTTGACCATATCTCCGAGGATTTTAAGAGGATCGAGATAGGAATAGTACTAAAAGTTGAGTAATTTATCGAGACACCTGTGTACGTTTAAATTTTGAAAATCTATTGGTAACTTTTTTGAGAATTTTGCAAAATTAAAAAAATTCCGGGTTTTTTGTAGGGTGTTTGTTTACAAAATTGTAAATATTTCGGAAATGAAACCGATTTAAGAAAAAATAAAAAAAGGGTCCTAGGGTATTAGTTTAGCTATCAAATGGCGAAATAATTTTGTAAATCAGTTAATAATTGTGACCTGTAGGTGGTCCTTTTAGATTTGGAATTGTAGAAAAACGGGTGTTTCCGTACTTAAAAAGTGATGTAGCTTTTATAATTATTGACCGATCGTCATGGTAATAGTGTTAAAAGATGCAAAAGCTGACGAGAAGTGCATTCGTTGGAATTTTGAAAATCGGTTAATAATATTATATAATAATAATAATATTCGGCTGCGTCGAGGCAGTCAGCGGGCGCTTTTGTGACACGAGGCGGAGCCGAGTGTCACAATCGTAAAAATAAATAGGTACTACCTAGGTAACTTTAAAAATATAATAGGACTTCGGATTTGATTTGATTTTGGTTTTTCGTAAATTTTGGTGTTCATTTTCAATGCTCCGATTCTTGCGGGGACTGTAAAATCTGTGAATTTTTTATAGGTAGAAATAAGCTCCCTTAGTAATAGAAAAAAGTTTCAGATTTTCGTAAAAAATTAAAAACTCTTCGACTTTACAAATGTGTAAAGTAACAGCAGAATGGAGGTAATACCTTTGCCACCATTTGCCAACAACAACAACACGAATAAAAAATAAAAAGATTTGACATTTTGACATTTGTCATGTTTGAAACTTTTTTTTAATACCATCTTGTGGCTGTGGCAGGTGGTGGCAAAGGTATTATTTCCATTCTGCTGTTACTTTTGTATATTTGAAGTGAAGTCGAATAAACTTTAGTTTTTTTAAACTTTTTCACGCAACCAAAACTTCTGAATTTTTTTTCTATTACTAAGGGAGCTTATTCCTACCTATAGAAAAATATTCAGCCAATTTGATTATTTTCGGACATTCCCCATTGTTGTATACTTAGTTATAGTCTTGTTTTTAAGACATTTGAAACTTGTTTTAAGTTAATTGATTGATGATTACACATATTCAAATTAGCTTTGAAAACGATCATAGGATTTGAAAGCTAGGAGGTGTATAATTTTAAAGGAAATTAAACAGATTTAGGGCCTGTCAAAAATCAAGTTCTGAGATGCTAACTTGCCAGATGATTGACAGAAAGTTGTGATATGAAAAATATGTCAAATCATCTATTAAGTAAGCTTACTTGACATTGGCAGATTATTTGACATAATATAGGACCACAAGTACTTGTTGTATGGTCTGTATATAGGACCACAGAAAGTACTTGTTGTATGGTCTGTGTATAGGACCCATGTATTTATTGTCTAATTTTCAAAATCTATCGCAATCGCTTTCATTTGACAGATGGATGCATTTGTTTGGTAAGTTTTTATTTGTGCTTAAAAGAAGCATCAATGTATCACATACTTACAGTCATACACTTACATACAGTCTGTAGCAACGAAATATAAATGATGGGATCACATATAGGATTAATGTTTTATAAATGTTGGCGAGTTTCTTGTCAGTTCTTCTTGTTACAAGGTCTCCCGCTTAGGGTATGCGAACCGATGGCGTAGCTTCTATGACATTCACATCACAAGTGCTTGTAACAGCCTAGACTGAATAAAGTGGCACTGGATACGAGTTTTAAACTTGGAATAAAATGTTACACGACAATTTACTGGCTAGTTGTATTCAACACAATGTTATAAGGAAAATCGTTGCCTTTACCCCACATGTCATACAATTACTGCGAACATACAATGCACTGCAACAATGTATCTGTAAAATGACTTTAATTACAAGTGTTATTAGTGAGCAATTAACTATGACTAAGTAGGCGTGGCGAATATACTCTATAAGTATGTATAGTATATACTTGGCACGCCTCTACACTAAGCTAATTATATTAAACAGCTAAATTAAATACAATTTAATTAAAACTCAAGTGTTGAAATGAACTTTATTATCAAATCTATAAGGTCTTCAAAACCACTGTTGCATAGGTGACGTAAGTTTGTGTAAAACAGCGGACAAACAACACTTGCGTTCGGAAACGCGTTTTATCGCCTCGTAAAATAATTTATGACCACCCGCTGATTATAATGAAAACGAACCATCTTCATTGCGTTTTGGGTGTTAACTGCGAAGGGAACGTAATTATGCGTTTCGTTAACTAAACTGAACACTGCGTAACACTTACTCTTTTAATTTTGAATGCATACAATTTTTTAATAACTAAGTAATCAGTACTAGGTTTTGAAAAATGTTAGAAATGCATAGCGGCATTTACTATTTTAACGCACAAAATTATTTTCTAAGGACAAAACATACCACTGTTAATATTTTTATGCCTTATTGATCCTACTTAATATTATAAATGTGAAAGTTTGTGGGTTTGGATATTTAGATGTTTGGATGTTTGTTCCTCCATCACGCAAAAACTACTGAACGGATTTGCTTGAAATTTGGCACACAGATAGTAGATAGCCTAGATTAAAACATAGGATACTTTTTATCCCGATATTCCCACGGGAACGGGAACCACGCGGGTGAAACCGCGGGCGGCCGCTAGTTACAAATAAAGATTATTTTATCTTTCAGTATTTTTTATGATAGATAGGCAAGTGCTTGCCCACTACCACGCCTGATGGTAAGGATGATGCAATCAACAATCAAACGCGCTTGCTTAGAAGATACCTATTCAATAGCGACTTGAAGGCCCCCAGATTGTACCTATCGAGAAACACAGACTCAGGCAAGGAGTTCCACTCTCTAGCAGTACCGATAATAAAACTTAAAGCAGAACGTTTAGTGCGAGTCTTTGAAATATCCACCAAAAAACGGTGGCGCTGATTCGTACGTCTGGTTGCCCGATGGAAGAAGGGATATGGCGGAACTATGTTGTGCAATTCAAATGCACACTCGATGAACCAAAAACCGAAAAGCTAGTAAGTAGATAGTAAGTAAAACTCAGTTGAAAATAACCCACTGACGTAACAGAGTAAACGACGAGCAATTGAGCCATATTATGTCCTATACATGTGTTCTCACACATAAATTCCCGGATTTCAGCGCGTCCCTTCATTCGGTGGCTTCCTCAATAAAATTTTATAGGTTTATAATTAACCATGCAGCAGACCACACACGAAACTTGGATGGAACTCTTTCGTTTCTGGAGACACCCGTCCCTTTCACACTTCACAGCTAGTTATAGGTATCTCTGTCTAATAATTGCGTTCTTTGTTCGAAATAGATAATACTTGTTTTAAATGTGGAATGTGTACCTTATTAAAACTAAAAATTTTAGTTGAGTTTTTTCTTGATTATTAACAAAGCTCCTTTTAGATCATGACTTAAACTTAGGTGCTTACGTATCTAAAGGGGTATTTACATGGGTGACTAAATCCACACAACTTTCGCCGCACGGTAAAAATCGACCGTGTAAATGGCAATTCGGCCTAAGCCGCAGGTGACTGGACAAACTTATCTGATCCGGTGGCCAAAACTCGAAACTACGTAAGTACCGTACGTAGTTGTGACCTAGGTTACGCCATCAACTACTTATACGACAGCGACGCCATCACCTGCGATTCAATTTTGGAAGCGACTTGCTAGGCGGCTAAAGTCGACCGTCACAGGTGACTAAAATCGACCCATGTAAATAGCCCATTAAGTTTGAAAACTACCCAATTTTGCATGAGTTCAACAATGGGTAATGTATGAAAATAATAAAATTGGTTAAATATTTTTAAAGGTAGGAATAAGCTCTCTTATTAATATAAAAAAGTTTTATAATTTTTGGTAGGATGGAAAAAAAAGTATTTCATTTTCACAATCGTACACAAGTAACAGCAGAAATGGATTATTCTCTTGTTATTCCCTAATCACCCTAAGTTCTGAAACTTTTTTCTTAACAAGCAAGCTTATTTCTACACATAAAAAAATATTCAGCCAATTTGTTTTTTTTTCAGACATTTCCCATTAAATGTATTCAATCCAGAAAACTTACCCAATACTTAAGTATAAAAAAGAGTAACAACTCCAATGGCTATCAATAATCAATACCTTACTTAAGTAAATGTAATTTTATGTTAACACGTCCAAACCAATACAGTTAATTAAACATTGCTAAAAATATCTACTATCTGAGTTACTCCGAGATAACGCAAAAAGTGTACTAACTGCATATTCGACATAGCAAAATCGCCACCCCTATATTCGTACGAATTCAATTATGTCAATCTTTTTAATTAAAGCTCGGATCAACTGTTAATTAGCGATCGGTATCTCTTCTCATTAAACCACATTTTAAAATGAGTAGCTATAACTTAAACTTAGTTTTTCAAACAAGTATATGACCGGTTTTTAGATACCAATAGTATCTTACAAAGTTGCAAATAGTCATAAAATCATTACTTTAAAAACCAGCCAAGTGCGAGTCGGACTCGCGCACGAAGGGTTCCGTACCAAAAACGGCAAACAAATCACGTTTGTTGTATGGGAGCCCCCCTTAAATATTTATTTCATTCTGTTTTTAGTATTTGTTGTTATAGCGGCAACAGAAATACATCATCTGTGAAAATTTCAACTGTCTAGCTATCACGGTTCATGAGATACAGCCTGGTGACAGAGAGACAGACTGACAGACAGACGGACAGCGGAGGCTTAGTAATAGGGTCCCGTTTTCACCCTTTGGGTACGGAACCCTAAAAACTGTATTATACAGTTTGTTACATAAATACGAGTAATGCCGAATATGGTAAATAGGGACATTAGGGACCATCAAACTGAACAACTCTTACTATGGTTCCAACTCTGAAAAAAAAAAACAGCTGTTTCATAAAAAAAATAACTAAAATATCAAAACGTATGAAACAGCTGATATTTTTACGCAATTTCAGAGTTGGTCTAATGAAAGTTCTTCAGTTTGACGTTCCCTATCTACCATATTCGGCATTACTCATATTATTTTAACACGTATTGTATCAATTACCGACGTTTTAAGGAGTCATTTATTGGTTTATTTGCAAAATAATTTGCTACACGATTAAAAGGCATAGTTTTTATTGCAAATTTTGCACGGTGCCAATGCCATTCGAATAAAAAAGCGACCTAATTTTATTAATGAGATGACGTCGACGTGGCCGGGCACTTAGGCTGAGTTGCACCACGCTTGTTAAAGTACCGGTTATGCACAAGTTAGCCAAAAAAGAGGTTGCCAGCCAGCATGATGTCCTTTGACAAGTTTGACGTGACAAATAAGTAGCATTATAATTTGACGATAACTTTAACTTTGACAGCGTTTTGGTGCAACTCACACTTAGTTGGCAACGATTACGAATTAAATATGTAAATAAAAGAGCAACAGTCACGGTCACGGAACAGTCCGTAGTCCGTACTGTCTGTAACCCTCTCGGCGATCCATCAGGGATTCAGTGCGCAGGCGTGGCTCGCCAATGACGAGAACTAATCGCTCCCCCGCTGACAGATGCGACGCCATGTTGGATTTCCTTTTTTAAAAATAAAATTTTTCCTGCGCAAACGCAACTCGATTTTTATGCCAGTGATAATTAAACTGCCTTGTTCGATTTGACGGATCGCGCCCGGGAATCATTTATATTCGCTTCATTTTCAATTTCTATGTTGATTAGGTGATTTTTTTAGTACAATGTTTTGGTATTCGTGTCTGCTGTGATCATCCAAGTGTATCAAGTGGGCCCTTTCTTTCCCCTTTTGTGTTTACTGAAATACTTTCTCGCTATTTTAAAAACATAAGCTATGAAATTTTACAATAATTTAGTTTTTGTCTAGTAAATCTTGCTTGTAACATGAAATTACTTTAGTTCGAAAATGATTACAGACGTCATTGTTACTAATAATAATTATTAAAATGGGGATGGCGCGGCGATTCCATGCTCTGTGCTTGTTACTAAGACAGTTCAGAACAAAATGTATGGGAAAATAGGTTTACTTTGTGGTATTTTTTACCGAATAAGACCCATTAACCCAAAATGGATATAAGAGACTATTCTACAATGCAAATGCCGGAATTTAAAGCCAAATTATGACGTTTCTATTTTTATAGAATTTTTTTTTTCAATATACAGATTTTTCGAAAATTTGTAAGTGCCAACATTTTTAAAGCCTATAACACAGAATTTAATCATTTGAAAGCTTAAAAAACATTTTTTACGTAAAAGTCCATTGTTTATACACCGTCATTTTGTAGTCGTTTTAATTAACTTAAGGGTGTGTTGTACCAATGAAAATAAACATTTTTGTCCAAGAAACATGGGTCGAAAAACGACAAAAAATTTTGGGTCTCCCATACTAAGTAGACAGCTAAAACATTTTATTAGTATGGGAAAGTCAATTTTTTTTGTCGTTTTTCGACCCATGTTTCTTTGGCAAAAATGTTTAGTTCCGTTAGTAGAACACTCCCTTAAGTTAATTAAAACGACTACAAAATGACGGTGTATAGTTCTCGTGGAACAAGCGTACGCAGCGCCATTTTGATAGTTGCCTTCTCCAATCTATCCAACCGTAGTGCTATAAAGAATCAAACCTAAGTCAGAAAACCGGCCACAGATAAAAAAGAGCGTTCTTAAAAATAATAAACCCATTCGCCGGAAACGTGTCGTCGTAAGTTTTGATAACCGTCACTATTTCGATCTGGCTGATCAAAATCTCGCCAAATGAGAGTCGGCTCTTGGGCCATTTCTTTTTCCCGCCACTCAGCGATAAAACCAGTACATAACGTTACGTGCAGGAGCGCGGTATCTGACCGCGGCATCGGAACAAAGTTTACGTGCAGCCTGAGATTTGTTTCTATCCGCAAAATGCCAGTTGGCGTTCTTTATTCAAAATATTGAGTCTTTCGAGTTTCAAATTAGCGTTCTTTTAAAAAATCTTGCCCGTCATTCGAGTTTCATAACGTAAAAACGAATACAAAAAGTTTGACCAGTTTTTAATTTTAAAGATCGTAAGCAAACATGATAAGTTGACGACACAATGTGAATGAAATGAAATAAGAACAATGAACAAAATATTTCAAATAAGAAACGAACTATTTAGATGTTTGTTCTACACTCTTTTTTTCATTAAAGTAATGGTGGTTTTATGAAAAATAAAGTTGAACGTAAATACTTTATTCATACTTTGCCTCTTTAGCAGTAAAAAAACTACGAAAGTTTTCATTAAAAATACTATCATCCGATCTGTAAACTTTTGCTAACAAGTAATTGCGTATCATACAGAGGGCAGAATCCATTAACAATTTCGTGTTTATTTCACGTTCACACATGAGTTTTAATGGTAACCATCAACTATTCTTATTTCAATTAAAACAGAGACTATTAATAGTATAAATAAAACTAAAAGGTTTTATTAATGGCTGTTGACATATGAACTCCAGTTTTTTCTTGTTTATTCAAAGTTTTAATTGCCACAATATGTATATTGACATCTGTGGTGTCATGGCACCATGAACGTTCTCATAAATTATTAACAGAAATAGAATAAAATAAAATATAAAATGTTAGAAATAAATAGTCTTGAAATTAATACTTCGTGTGATGTAACTTTAAACAAAGGTTAGGTTTTTAATGCGACAGGTGCAATTAAAACTAGGGTTAGAGGTTCCGTATTCCGATTCATGGAAACCTTTACTAAGTTTAAAATGCAATTAAATTAAAATAGACAGTCACTTCTGTTGCATACTTTGTTAAATTAATCGCATTTATGAACTCATTACCTACTCTGATGATGATATAGAAAAAAATGATTTTTAATTATTTTTCGAACACAATCTTAAGTACTTATAAAGTATCATTTAAACAGCCAAATTCAAAGTCAAAAATAGCTTTATTCAAATAAACTGTATTATTAAGTACTTTTGAATCGTTCACCACCCGTTCCAAACATACCAATAACCAGCTTTATCGATAACACAAAAAAAAAAATTACAAACATAATAATTTAAATTTATTTTTTAATAATAAACAAGATTCACGTTATCAATTTAAAAAAAGTTTGCAAACAATAATACAAGTTTTTTTTATGTATTCCTACATGGCCTTATAAACAAAGAGCAAGTTTATACCTGGTTTAACCAAAAATTTGGCTTAGCAATATTACACCTTACGTATAACGTCTCAAAGCCATATTCCTAAGCAAAGTGGTTAGACTAGGGGGGGTTTAAGTTTCTAAACCACAGATTTCGAAGATCGAACCCTGTCATGCTAGAACACAGATTGAATTAAAAAGGGAACCAACCTAACGCCCCAGTACCACGAAGCTCAACGGAACGCGTTTCGATTAACAAAATCTTCTTAGGTTTCAGATGTCGACGTGTCGGAAACGCGGTCGGAGAGAAAAAAACGAAATATGGCCGCGGCCAACCTGTTGCACTGCAGGGACATTTGGTGAGCGCACGAATTTATTCTTCACCCTTTTTTTGTTCCACTTTTTAAGTAAAAAAATGTAAATAATACCATCCTTTGAAAACGTTGAGATACAAGTGGTGTAAGGCTGGTATGCACTGAGAATAGATAAAAATACGAAACCAGTTTTCTTATAAAGACACGTAATGCGTTTTTGATCTGGTTTGCAGTATCACGTTTCATGTGATCGATATCACCAATCAATGTTTATAACAGCATTCCCATTAGTTACGACCTAAATGCCAATGGATTTATCTGTTATACTAAGATACATTGATAAATCCGTTTATTAATTTAACTGTTTTTTTTTTGTTTTGTAAGTATTTTCAAAGGTTGTCACAAAAATCAACTTGCTCGTTGACTGGCGAGTGTGAAACTCGGGAGTATGCGAGTTAGCATCTTCCAATTTTACTTTTCTTTGTCGTCAACTCTCGCACACATAACCTACAGTGAAACAAAATCAGATTGAAATTAAAAACTATAAATAACTTGCTATTCCCCGCGGCTTTTGCATTGTACATTTAAAGTAGGTACCTATATTAATTTATTAAAACATTTTTGTAGCTGACTATGTTCATAAATACGTCAGATTTTCACAATCGTGCGCATTGACGAAAAAAATAGGTAAAATTGGAAGGTGCCAACTCGTGCGCACTCGGAAGTTTCACACTCGCCAATTGACGAACAACTCCAAAATTCGTATAGAGTCTGTCTAAAAAGTCGGTTTACCTGAGAAATTATTAAATTATTTAAAAAAAACTTATACTGGTAACCCTGTTGGTGTTGTCAAAATTCTAATTGTAAACATTGAATTTTGAAACACAACATATAATTTTGACAGCACCAACAGGGTTACCTGTATATTTTTTTATAAATAATTTAATAATTTCTTAGGTAAACCGACTTTTTAGACAGACTCTACATATTTGATTAAAAAGCCCGGTGTATAACCAGCCTTATCCCTCGCATCCCGACTGACAGGACCACTGTGGTTGAGGTTAAGTGCAGGTATCGTCTCATGTTTTTTAGTTCTTTTTTCAAATCCGACTCGCCCCGACAATAGGTTAAAACCGTTAAAACCTATTTATTTTGATTTTGGAATTGTGTAATTTAAACTTTAATTTGATCAGATGCTTGAAAAAGGTTGGATGAGACCTTTTTGGAATGTGATAAAGATGATAGAAATATGCGAGTTTTGGTTTTTATTTTCAACAGGGAGGTATTTAAAAAAATAGAATTACTAATAATGCTTATAATATTTATTCATGGTTTGTCATTTATATCATCATCATCATATCATCATCATTAGGAGCCGCGCTCTTGTCTGTGTAGCTTCCTCCACTCGTTTCTGTTCAAAGCCAGTTCCTTGGTTTCTTGATAAGACACGACGTTCACCTTCTCTTTAATCTGTTCCATGTACGCTCTTCTTGATCTTCCTCTTCCTCTCTTTCCCTCTATTTTTCCTTCTATAATGTTTGTAATTAATGTGTCGTGTCTTATCAAGTGGCCGATCATTCTACCTCTTCTGTCTTCTATGATTTTGAATATCTGACGTTTTTCATTTACTCTTTTTAGTACTTCCTCATTTGTCACCATCTCAGCCCAGCTTATTCTCTCCATCCTGCTCCAACACCACATCTCGAATGCTTTCAATCTTTCTCTGTCTTTCTGCGTCATTGTCCAAGTTTCACATCCATAGAGGGCTATACTCCATACGAAAGTTTTGATGCACCGTTTTCTTATGTTTTTAATCATTTAATGAGACAAAAATTGCATTTGACCAACATAATTAGAACTTACTTACCGAATTTTGTCAAAACAGCGAGGTTTATTGTGTTTTTTTATAAGTCAAGCTAAGAGCATTTTGGCACACTATTCCACCGTTTTTATCCCACATTCTACCTGCTAATTTTATTAAATGAAATTGCTTCCAGTTCTGACCTGCAGTTCATTCCTTTTTCAACCAGTTATATAAAATATAATGTACTTACATTAAAATAAAAATAGGTAAAGTACATATTATAAAAATATTCAAATCAAAATCAAAAGTAATAAGAAATTTTTAAAATATCCAAGTGGCCCTTTGAACGTGGAATGTTTTTTTACTGGCCGGTTGAAAGTGGGAAATATATTCACCGGTAGAGAAATCACCGGTTGAATGTGGAATAACTCAATAACAAAAATTAAGATTCACACACAAAAAAACCCCTCGTAGTCAATTCCTTGTAACTCTGTAATTTTATTACAATTTGTCATTCGAACATTAATATGATTAAAATTATATACCTGTTACCTATTTGCTATTATTCGTAGCTAACGTCCTCCATTCAAAAAATAATCTTGTCCAGTTGTGTTACGTATCCTTTTCTGTCGAGATAATATTTGAATGACTTCAAAGAAATACGAATGAATCTAAAAAATATGATGATGATTGTACGCAGTAACTTATTAAGACATTCCTATAGAATGACGTTAAAGTTTTGACTGAGCAAGATTCTAAGTTGAGGACGTTCTTAAACAGCGTAGGTCTCTATGATAACTGACAACTTAAAATCCATTAGTAGATATAGTATATTTTTTTTACTCTTTCTGTCTTATTCAGAGATGTTTCACAAACTGGGGTGCAAGACTGTTCTAACAAAACCTGGTTTAATGCTTGTAAACCAATCACAATGCACCTTTTAATCCTTAAACGGTGGGACTAAACGTTAAACTGAATACGATTTGCGCTAAAATGGCGTTAGTCCGCAGTCTAACGCCATGTTAACTTTGGCCCTAGTTTAACGAACGCACTCTGAATAAGACAGATTAGAATTTTAACATAACAATTCTAAAATCGAGAAAAAAAACAAAAGAAGGGCGCCCATTTTTGACCTGTAAAAATGTTGATTTTATCAATTATTGTGTATTTCATAAGTAATATAGGTGGCTCATAAAATTGCATTTTTATTGTTTTATGTAATTTACAGAAACAGAGAAAATTAATAATAAATATTGACAATAATTTCAATCAATAAAAACTAGAACGTAATGATTTTACTATTACATATTTTTCTGATTGTCAAATTAAAATTCAATTAATATAATGTTCTACAGTTATAGCAACTATTCAAATATAATTCTATTATCTTTTAAAAGAAGTTATTTGACAGGTCAACGCTAGCACGAGAAGTGGTCGTCGTTCTTTCTTTCGAGAGAATGTCTGAGTTGTCAAAGCATGTCGTTGAAAAACTAATATGTATTTTTATAAGTGTTTTAAAAACATTTCCACAGACCGTGGGACAATCTGTTATGTATACAACCACGTAGCTCAAATCCAACACTTCTTGTTGATTGTTTATGTTCTCAAAATAAATAACGAGGAGTTACTTGAAAAGGTTGTATACGTCAAAGTTGTCTATGGTTTCCAGAAACGCTTATGAATATACCACTTCTTCAATTAGCGTACGTTTCACATCGAAAACTGGAAATTTCTGTATAAGCCAATCACCGGACCGGTCTGTCAAGTTTTTTTTTACAACTCCGAACAAACGTACTAATTGTACGGACTTATCATAAGAAAAATATAAAAAGCCCTTTAAAACTTCTTGCTAAAACTTAAATACACTATCAAGTCGAAGTCTACCTTTTCCATTTAGATAGGCACTGATATTTTCAAAGTTCTTTTACTATTAGCTTATCTTTTAAGGTCTCTCCGAAGCCCAATTAAGCGAATACTTAGGTTAAGATAAAACACCAGTTTGGAAATTCCCAGAATATCTATGTAACGAGATTACGAACGGTACTATTTTATATTTAATTAAAATTAAATTTAGATGCCTTTAAAACGTTTGTGTCGAAAATTCGAGACACGATTTAGTTTTAAATTTCGACCGGTTTACGATAGGAGCGTTCTTTATTCAAATTATAAAGTTCGTATATTTCTCGGTGGCCAGCGCGTTGAAGCAGGTTTTATCGTGAAGTTTCATTATCATCGTAAAATATCATCAGGGGCTCAGAGGCGAGACACTTTGTCAAGACGACGACCGGGGCTGTGTGCTCGTTCATTTATTTACACCGACCGATTTGTTATGCGTAAAAAATTGATAAAGGACAAGCGCAACAAAGAGTTAGGTCGCGCAGGTCACGGCGGGCGTTGCTCAGTTGCCGTAAAAAATATCGCAAAATCATCGCAAACGCAAAAACACCCGAGCTGAGTCATATTCGTTCGTTCGTTCCTTTACAGTATGCGCCTAATAAAGGAAATTCGTTCCGTGCCCTGACGCATTGCCGTGTAACAAGTATGTCGGTCATTCCTCGACAATGATTGTCTGTCATTTGTCACTACGCGTCTCGTGTGACTACCACGCGTTCAATGTGACACACCGACCATTAACGTCAACTAAAAAATAAATAAATTGACCGTAATTTGCACGTTCCTGCAAATAGTTTGCGATTACATATAAGATTTCTCGATTCAAGATTATTCTCGGAAGATTTCAGTTGTCAATGTCAAGAAGTAGTTTTTGATAATGAAGTCATCGCACCTTGTGCATTTTTCATAATGTCGTATCATTGTTAGATAAGTAAATAAGTGTGCACGCCATTGTAATGAATGCCAGCAAAAAGTACAGCGCACAAAAAGTGTCGGCCACAGAAATATTTCGGCTAGGATACCTCGTCTGCGGTTGACCGAGGCAAGGTCGCACGGGTTTTGAACTTGGAACAAAAATCATTCCATATTCAAATGTTGCATTATGACTGCGCTGATTGATGGAGTTTCTTTCGAGCGATTGATTCGCTTTTGTTTTTGTTATTTCTTTGTTCGCGCTGCATTTTTGCTTCAGCGCTCTGAAGTTATTTTCGATGGCACACATCTGTGTTTTTACTCGCTTCTTTTGTTTAAGGTCATTGAACCATTACGGTGAACGTATGAAACTTTTGTTTTGGACGACAAATTATAGTTTATTTAAACGCCCTCAGCCCGTTATGCGTATCTGCCTAATACGGCCCTAGGAGAGCGTATTCTCATTGTCTTTCCGCCCGTCATAGTGAGTCACGCCATTGTTTGTTACACAATAGTCTTTGTGCATTGTGCCCCGGGGACCCTGGTGTTACGTATTTTGTAATAATTAGTCGGCGTCTATTGGAGCCGCTAATGACACGTATTGGAATACATCATTAATTGTGATACCTATGTCGAATGTGAGTCAGTATTCAAATTAATGTCGACCTTTAACCTCGATTAACGTCAAAGTCAAGTAGGTTGATTCGATTGAAATACTTTTTTCTATTTGTGGTATTTCAAAAAAGTTATATAAGGATATGGATTTCAAATCGTTCCAATGTATTGATCCGCGGCAAATTAAGTTTTATATGGAATAAAAAAACTCATACGGCACGCGTTCGGGGATCGCCCTAAAACATTTCAAAGGGCAAAAAATTGAGGGTCTGCCGATTATAATAGATATGCGAAAACTCAATCGCGCTCGCTCCTAACAATAAAATGCAATGTTCCTAATTTTAATCAGTCAATCGAATTTGGGCTCTATAACTTCTGTTATAAGAGTAACTTTTACAATTCGATTATTTTGAATTTGGAACCCCCTTCGCGGCGGGTTCAACTTGTAGGCGGGAAAGTGGTCGTTCGTTTAGAAATGTCAAAACAAATTAGCAGTGTACATGCGCGAATGTGTGCCTCGCCCGACCCATCCCGGTGATATGTGTGCCTCGCTCGACCCATCCCGGTGAGGCGGTGATCCATTCCATAGGTTTGAAAAAAGAGGACAAACAGGGAAATGTATACAAATATTTATTAATTTTTGAAACTGATAAATGCACGGTTTTACAATGATGGGGTTGGCAACGCAAAGCTAATTGTAGATGTCGCTGCGTACGCTTGTTCCTAACACAGTAGACGTTCAGAACAAAATGTATGGAAAAAAAAATAGGTATTTATTTTGTGGTATTTTTTTACCGAATAAGACCCACTGACCCAAAATGGATAAAAAATACTATTCTACAAACGTTTTTATTTTTACAGAATTTATCAATTTTTCTATATCCAGATTTTCGGAAATTTCTAAGTGCCAACATTTTTAAAGCCTTATTACACAGAATTTAATCATTTTAAAGCTTAAAAAACGATTTTTAAGTAAAAGTCCTTTGTTTTCATAGTTCTCGCGGAACAAGCGCACGCAGCGCCATTTTGACAGTTGCCTTCCCCATTGGCAAATCGAATTGTTTGGACTTGAGGACCATACCTTGAAGTTGCAAAACTAGATAAGTAAGTACTTATCTATATTTTAAAACATGATAGATTATATAGCTATTGTGAATAAAACCGCTGTGTTTAATGAGGTGAAGAGTTTCGTTTCAATTTCAATGTGCTAAAAATCGCATTAATAAAATAATAATATGGCAGCAAATTATATTTAATTAATGAGTTTTGTTTAAATGTGCTTAAAAAATCACATAAATAAAATAATAATTCTGCAGCAAATTATATTTTATTAATGTGATTTTATTCAACGCGTCGCGTAAGTATGATCAAAAAAGGCTAATATAAGTTTTAACCCAACTTGCTCATTGAACAAGCCATTCCAGTCTGACCGCAACATTTGGTATAATTCTCAAAAGAGCAGTTAAATAAATTGCCTCAAATCATTAAACGAAACAAACACCACAAATCTTTGTGCACGCACCCTAAAAGTACTCGATAATAATCAAAAGTGAGAACTTTTTGAAATTTGAATAAAACCACAGCTATCCACATTGAAAAGCATAAATTATTCCATGAAAGTTCGAAAAAGTAAATTCTAAATTCAAAAATTATCACTGACCACAGAGTTCGGCGACCAAAATTTGAATTACGAAATTGCTTATAAGTAATTCAAATATCGAATGATGAGTCGAGTGGGTGGCGACGTTCGATGATGGGGTAAAAATTACCCCCGGGGGTAATCCGTGGGGTCTAACCCTATGTGCTAGTGCGTGTGTGTGTTTATGTGTGTAGGAGGGTATGATAATAGCGTATTTCCGTTGTGGAGTGGTCCCTCCCGCTCGGCGGGTACTCGATGTGAATTTTTGAGATTGCAAACGTTTATTGCTTTCAGGAAAATCTCCTAAAATGTTATTTTAGAAATCATGCCATAACAACTACATACTTAATCACTTATCTCATAAACCACTAAAATATTGCAGCAACACAAAGATCGGGGAAAATGAATATCTGCAAGTAGAAAATAAAGTCATGTCATTAATAAAGCTGCCAAAAATAAAACAACCAAACCGTACCACACAATGGTTCCATCATGTCGCGTTTACGATACAAAAATATCAGTTAGGTACTTACATCTTTTATTTGCGACCATAAACGTAACATATAACGTACAAAATGGCCATTAAAATGCAACCATTAAACGCCTCCCTGAAATAACCCGAAAACGACTGTTTGCATTTACCGGCCTACAACTGCCGAGTGCATTCTCGAAACGGAGTCATAATTCAAAACAAAATGGCGGGCCAAAACAAAGCAGAGTTTAAACTGCAACTTCACACATAATTACACAAAACGTTTAGCCGTGCCCTTGCTTTTAGGGTTCACTCCTATTAAATCTGCCGTATCGAATGAACTAATTGTAACCTTACTTTGGAATCTTCCTCAGGTAACGTTAATTAAACTACGAAAACCGAGAAATATTTCGAAAATGCTCATTCCTTTTATAGTATGCGCAAAGTGGATACTAAACGGCGTATAAAGAACTCTTTTGATGTTTTAGTCTTTTTATTTTTTAATCGTCCCTATAAAATTTGAATATGGAACGCGCAGGAAATGTCGTCTCCATAAACGCACGCATGCATGCATTGCGTTTTGGCGCGAAACTACTTTTTACCCGCGCAAATGGCCCGTGGCCGTACAATATAAGAAATTACGACGCCCCCTTACGGGGCAATAAACTGTCTCCGAGTTTCATTTGCGGGGCGACAATGATTTTCACAGTTGCGTCGATCTATTCATTGCCAGTTCTTTACTAACTGTGTAGTCTTTAACGATGGATGCAATTACAGACTGTGAGTTGTTGTTATTTTATTGCTCTTATAGTTCTTCTTCTTCTTTTATTTTTATTTTAGCAATCTACTTTCCTCTTGGAAGTAATTTTTGCCAGTGTCAAGTGTTTAATAGGTCAGTGGTAGGTATTGTTTCAGTTTAACTTTACATTAGAATGCGGGTGCATCGCATTCCAATGCTGCTTGGAGCATTTGGCAACAAGTATATCAAGACAGTTTACTCGGTAAGTTCTGCCGAGGTAGCTACCACTACAATAAAAGTCTCAGCTTCACACAACCAAGATCGCGCCTATTTCAATTATCCCACATATTGTTCAGTTGCGTATACACTTGTACCACAAAACTGCACCAATTTTAAGACACAATATCCACTATGAATCAATTTTCAAATAATTAAAATAGACACCAAACCGTACTCGACAAAATGGCGCCAAAAACTCCCTTATAGTTCTCAATTTAGCTAAATGGAACTGCAGCTATAAGGCAGGTTTTTATAAAAACGTCAAAATGGTAACTATTCTAATGGACCGTTCTTTAGAACATTCCCTTGCAAACTATAAAAAAGGCTGTGAGAAAGATCGTATCATAAATTACATCAAGAGAACCAACAACGCCCGTTAGGAAAAGAAATCTTAATTGCGTATTCTACCTTACGGCTCAAAGAGAAAGTTTCAACATAAATTTGTAAATACCTATGACAACACTGTCCGTTCCGAACAAATTCCCGAACGTCTCACACATAGTAACGTCAAACTTGTATTTATTGGCAGATCACCAAACTGCCTCGTAACACGCGATCTATTCTCCCGGATTCCGTATACTTACACGACACGAGACGAGTTACGTGTGCCTCCGCACTTATTGTGCGTCGTTGCGTGCCTCTCCAATAGAGCCGTTCATACATATTTAGTTGGAATTAGGCTCGGGAAATTGGATTAATCGCACTACGTAACTTTCACACTAGCATGACCGTTGAATACAAAACAAAATCTCTTTTTAGCGTTTCTGAACGTTGGCTTTATAATATTCCCAAGCACCTCGTTCTTTTTTCAAATTTAATTTTCTTAAGAGCTTTGGGAGATAGTGTTTTTAGACATTTGTAGTTATAAAACCTTATTCGTTCATTCTTTTTAGATGCTCTCGAGAATTAACGCCATATTTGTTCAGATACAACGTTTGAACAATAAACGGAGAATCCTGGGGTCATTTATCTCATCCCTTTGCCGTATACATCTGTTCTGGGGGTAACAGTAAGCCAGGATTTAGGAACTAATTTCAAGTGCAAATCCTTAAAATGAGCGGGATTTGCGTCTCCCTTATGTAGACGTCTTTATACCTCACCTTAACTTCCAAATAAGTATTTTCTTTGTTTACACTATAATACTTATTTTTGCTACTGTATTTTCTTAAAAAAACTTGTTATATTTATCTACTTATATTTTTTCCATGCATGTTTATAACGTGTAATTATTTTTGTAAGTATTATTATTATCAAGGGTAAAATCAAAGTCATTGGTAATATTTCAAGCTAAGAAACTAACTGCGATATTGTTTACTTAGGATAAACATTTCTCAAATCAAAGTGACACAAACAAAACACAAAAAACTGAATGTAACGATTTTTCGTTACTTTCATGTTTTTTAGCATAAGTCATCTTTACTTAATTCTTGTGATTGTATTATGTTTATTGCACTTTGAATTTTGAGCAGTTTGATTTAAGAAATTTTTTACCTAAAGTTAGCAATATCGCAGTTAGATTCTTAGTTTAAAAGATTGCCAAGGACTTTGATTTCACCTTGTATAAGTCGTGGATATTATTTATAATTATATTCACAGAGATGATAATTAAAACATAAGTAGACGTAAAAAAATAAGTACATATTTCCATTTTTTGTTGACAGTATAATTACAACAAAAGTAAACGAGTTTAATTTCATTAAACGTATTGAGTATAAACTATTTTCCAATACACAACTTGTAACAAAAAAGGCCTAATACCGAATATGGTAGATAGGAACCATCAAACTGAACAACTTTTACTATGGGACCAACTCTGAAATCGCGAACAAAAACAGCTGTTTCATTCATTTTGATATTTTCGTTTTAATTTTTTTGTATGAAACAGCTGAATTTTTTTCGCGAATTCAGAGTTCCGTAGCAAAAGTTGATTAGTTTGATGGTCTCAATAATAATCTACCATATTTAGCTTTATGCAAGAAGCTTAAATCCACAATGGAGATTGCACGCCTAGTATCATACTGAAGATTGAAAAAGACTCTTTAGTGACGTCACGGCGTATTGCTATCTCTTTCTTTTCGTTTTACAATACGTTTTCGTTTCTCACGAACGAACGAACGACGAACAACGAACACGTATTGTAACACTAAAGAAAGAGGTTGCAATAAGCCATCACGTCACTAAAGGAGCTTTTTTCAATCTTCACTATGACATATGGCCGTGCAATCTCCATTGGAGGGAGTTATAAGCTTCTTGGCTTTATGGGTATTTATTTGTAACACGTAACAACGTTATTTAACTCTCATCTTGAAACTTTTTCTAAAAATCTGAAGTCAGATATACTCAAACAATGGGAAACTATGTTATCCTTTTTTATATTTTTAGGAATAGTGGTAAAAAACTAAGATAATGTTAAACAGACATTACTAACAAGATTATGATAAAACAATTAAGGAAATGTCTCACTTTTTCATTAAATACTTATTGATAAACTTAAAGATGTTAATTACACCTGGTTCAATTCCCAATATTAATTAGCTTATTATTTCAGGTCTCATATTACAAGTCTATTTATCATTTAAAGTAATTTATTCTTAGAAAAGCCCTTCCCTTATTAGACATTATTATATTGGTTGGATGTACCACCCGTTGTCATACTAATTAAGGGCGATGTCAGTTGTGCTATCAATGGGTCATTAAAATTGATCTTTAGAGGGTGTAAGTTGCCTTAAGGTGTATGGGACTATTCATTATAGGGGCTTTTTACACGTTGTTGCCAGTAGAAAATGTTAGAATATGAAAATTTTATTGCTGGCATTTGCGAGCTGTAAATGTTACGATACTTTTGTGGTAAATTGATTATTAAAACTTTGACGTAGTAAAGAACGACATATTCGAGCTTATCTACATTCTGTCTAACTAAAGGTTGCAATGTGTTGTTATATAAAAACACAATCGATAAAAAACAATATTACACTTACATCAAAACTTACATTGAAGTAATTTAAAACTTCTTGGACGATATTAAAAAGAACGAAGTTTACATTTCTTTTTAATTTTTTGTAAACTATGCTTTTAAATTTAGCACCCCAAAAAAGTTTTTATGATATTTTGGCGCCATTTTATCGAGTTCGGTTCGGTGTTTATTTTAATTATTTGCAAATTGATTAATTGTGGATATTGTGTCTTAAAATCGGTGCAGTTTTGTGGTACAAGTGTCTAAGCAACTGAATAATAAGGCGCGATCTTATGGTTGTGTGAAGCTGAGACTTTTATTGTAGTGGTGGCTACCACGACAGAACTTACCGAGTAAACTGTCTTGATATACTTGGTGCCAAATGCTCCAAGCAGGGATGCAATGCACTTGCATTCTAATGTAAACTGAAACAATACCTACCATTGCACTATTCAACACTTGACACTGGCAAAAATTACTTCCAAGAGGAAAGTAGATTGCAACAAAAATAAGAAGAATTTTTGACAACTATGTTTTTAAATTTAGAACCCCACAAAAAGTTTTTATTTGCACGCTTTCCATATTCAAAATCACCAAAAAGTATGCAAGCCTCATTGTTGACAGCGTCCCACGGAAGTGATGTCCCTAACAGGTTCCCAAGCATTTTAGTTATAATAAAATTCCGCTACCGCATTAAACGTTACCTTTAACTCGAATTTCTTATGCAAATTCTGCCACCGGATTCCCACAGGGCGTTTCAACAATTTGCGTTGCCGAAGGGTTGAAATTTATCTGCTTACGCAAAATCCCGTCTTTACGGTGAGCTATGCAAATTTTGAGGAACTACGAAAATTAATTACGTGGGGTAGGGGCCAGCTGGTACATTCAAATGTAAATTTGTGAATCGGTTGTACCTTTTTTGTTGAGAATCGGAAGTGATTTCTGTGTGTGACTCTGGATAGGAAGTAGGTACTGATTGGTTAAGAAAAATAGTCATTAAAATACTTAGAATAATAACACCTAGAACGATAATTCCCTACAAAGCGCACTGTCAAAAGTGAGGCAACTAAAATAGCCAAAATGGCGCCGTTTTCAGATTTTTATTGTCCATTATTTCATAATCATACATAATAAATATAAAACAGTTTTAATTTCCCTATCTTTAGGAGATTAGTTACTATATTATTGGATTTTAGTTAGTTACGATTAGGTAACGTATGTAGGCTATAAATCTGAAAACTGAGCCAAAATGGTTGCCTCACTTTGCATACGAGGACACGGCTTCTAGGTGTTATTATTCTAAGTTAAAATAATAATGAAAATATTTACTATATATTGCTTATGAAATACTAAATATTGAAGTAAAAAATAAACCATTTTTTGTCACACCAAATAAATTACACACAATTCATCAATAACATCCTTGTTAAACCATGTTATCATAAAAAATCATATCTAGTATTAATAATTGAATTAAACTCCAAGCGTCAAAATATTTTTCCTTTTCAGCTGCAATCAGAAGATTTTGAAGAAGAAACCAAGAAGAAAAAAGAAGAGTGAAGTTCTTGACATCAGAAGAATACATAAGAATGTTCTAGAAGATTACTGGTGATTGCCACTAGCGAGGTATAGAGTTCCTACGTATGATGGACTGTAGGAACTTCATACCGTGCTCTTGGGTTTGCCAATCCACAACAATACTCTAAAAGAAGAAAGAAGAATTTAATTTGAACAAGAAGTATGCAGAAGAGAAGATTTGTGAAGACTTTTTAATTAAGTATCTGTGTTAAAAGTGATATGATTGTCAGTTTTTAAATTATGACGTTATTATGTTTTTTTTATTGAAACTAATATTAACTTTCTATTTCTTACATCATTTGCCTCATATTATAAAAAATTAGATTTCAGTTAAGGTGGTTCTATGACCGAAAGTGGCGGGCGTACTCAGAGGTTTTTATTTAATCTTGCATTTATAATCTTACTTAACATTATAAATGCGAAAGTCCGTTTGTTTGTTTGTTTGTTACTCCTTCACGTCTTAACTACTGAACCGATCATCATGAAATTTTACATACACGTTGTCAGGGGTACAGAGAAGGACATAGGGTACCTTTCATTCCGAAAAATAAAAAATTCCGAGGGGTAGCAAAAAACTTTCCACGCAGACGAAGTCGCGGGCGGCCGCTAGTGAGTTATAAATTGAAAAAGATTTTAACAATGCTTTACGTGGACTTTTTAGGACTTATGTTCTAATATTTTTAGAAGGTCCCTACATTCCCTCGTAGTCATTAGTAGAAGTAGATAACAAATGTGTCAAAAATTGCCACTTTTAGCAGTTTTGCTATCTGCTTCTAGCAGTGACTAGGAGGGAATTAAAACGATACCGTCTAAAAATACTGTAGGCCCTAAAAATTCTACGTAAAACATGATTAAAATTGTGTATTAGAATTATAATATTCAATAAAATTCACCACGGTGCCACTTTCGCTCAGGGTGCCACCTTAAAAACAAATTGCTGAACTGTCGAATAAAATTTAGAATAACAATAGGGTGTTTTCCAAAATATTTAAAGATTGATACGAACGATTTAGCAGAAAAATAAAACAAATTAAGTAATTAATGTCTTTTTCTTCCTCATTAAACCACTTAAAGTAAAAAAATATTTTTAATGGTTTTACCGCCAAAACGCTTGGTTCGATGACGTCTACTGTGTGACGTAAACTTTGTGTAAACCATAGAGTAAATTGTAACACAGACTACATAGGTGTTAATTATTTGGCGGTTTTGAAACTTTTAAAAATAAATTTGACTTTAATTGTTTTAATGGAGAAAAAAGAAATAAAATTAAAAAAATGCAAAATATCCTATTCTAACCAACACTCAACTAATAAAAATCATGATCATTTATTTTCTGCCTTTTAGAATAAAAAGAAACTAAATTGTTTACAAAAGTGATTTTTATCAAAATCTTTTATGACATCTCACTCGCGTTATAAAGTTAGATTTATAGTTCTTAATGCCATTTTATTTAAATTTATGACTATATATCTACATGTGACATTTAACTAATAGAAACAAATTAGCATACTTATACATCATTACTATAAAAATCTGTTAAATTATGTTAATCACTGCAAGTTCTAAAAAGAGACCAAAATTTTAATAGGAATTTAAATTTAAATTTCGTTTCATTATTAGTGGAATTGGGTAAAATAATGTTATCTTGCTAACTAAAGATCTTGAAAAGGACTGATTTGCGAACATTTAAGAATAAATTAACATTTTTGTGTCCAATTAACACAATATTAAGTTTTATATTCGCATTTGTGGAAGGCATGCGGTGTCGTGTCGTTATATATTTTTTCTACATTTGGTGTATTTCAAACATTTAATTTGAGACACAATAAAAATTGTGAAATTTGTCACAGATATCATAAAAATAAGTTTGTTGTTCGTATTAATTAGGTACACAGGGTTATCCGTAAAACACTAATTACTTCCCAGGAGTAAATTACTTACTGTCATCATAAACAACGATTGTTCTATACGACTTTTCTGAAAATGTAAAAAAATGACTTTCCAGAGAAACTGTCTAAACAGCTAATAGACTTTTGTAAGAAAAGTCGTTTTTATTTAGATAACTAAAATCTATGGAACAAGCAATGCGCTCAAAAAAATGGCACCACACGAAAAGTACAACTAAGTGGATGGAGCTAAAAATGCTGGCATTAAATTATGCAGCACAAAGCGTCGGAGCACTGGTTGCTTATTAGCAACCAAAATTTGTATCCTCATAGATATTTTCTATACTTAAACGAAAATATGATACGTAATTTCTGCATATTTTTACCGCCTTCTTTGCGTTTTTTTACACCATTTGACTGAGTACACAGGACGTCATTTCTAATAAACTTTCTCTTTCTTTCTTTTCTCTACAATACAAACTGCAATTATTGTAAAAAACGTCAACGTCAGTCACCGGGTGCGTGGCTGGCCCGATTACAGCTGAGCGGGTTGCACTTTTTCGGCCCTGTGGTGCCATTTTTTAAGCAATATTTGTTTGCAATTACACTTCCATAGATTTTAGTACGCTGTTTTTTTTTTGGCATTTTAGAAAAAACCGTAGAACAGACTAGACATTTATGATGTAAGTAAAGTAGATAATCTAGTTCTGCGAGGCTATTAGCGTTTTAAAAGTACCTAACCCTGTATATTTCAATAATAAATTAATTGGATTTAAATTATATTCAATCGAACGGCCTGTTATGTTGTTATTAAAAGTACTAGACATATGAATAGAAATACTTTAAAAGACATGTTGAAATGTTTTTAATGTGATACAATTAGCGACATCTAGTTAGTTACGTTGGAACTAACCACCACCCGACACGACAGCACGACAGCTCGACACTATTCATTGAAAATCAAACTGTAGCGAAAAAATACTCAATCTAAAGGCTGGTTTACATTATCTTAGTCTTTAGTAGAGTGCTTTAGGAGAGTGCTTTAGTGGAAACATGTAAACGGTCGTCTTATGACTAAAGAGAGTAACGTTCTAGTAGCCTTTCTACTCGCTTTCCACTTTTCCAGTAGCACCCCCTGCGCGCCCGCTCACCCCCCGCGCGATATTTTACTCGCACTCGCACTGGAAGCATGTAAATCGACATTTTAGTAGCGTCTTTAGTAGAGTGCATTTGCCGGTGAACGCGTGACGTGTAATTAAATTAAATAATAGGTATTAGGTATGGCGAAAATGACACTCTACTGGAAGCGTGTAAACGGTCACTGGAAAGGCACCAAAATTACTAAAACACTCGCATTCGAATCTACTCGCACGCTACTAAGCACTCTACTAAATACTAAGATAATGTAAACCAGCCTTAAGAAGAACACCATCAAAAATGGTTAGCAATATTTGGTACTCCCGTTTGAAGAAAAATAATTATTATATATTGCTCAAAAGAAGGCAATTAATTAATTGGGTGACTGGAAATAATTAAAGGCGACTGTTAATGGGATACTTAAATATTTAACCTGGCAGCGGTTTATTTTTTGGGCGACCTAATAACTAAACGGGCGACAAACTGTGGATTCCAATAAATACGTAAAACGGCGACTACATGTGGAAAATAAATAAATTTAAGTAAGCAGTGAAAATTCTAAATGAGTGACAAAAATACTGAGTGAGCAACTATTATACCTGATTTAAGCTGTCCAACATGGTATTTTTGTCATCTCGATTAGGATTATAGTCATCTTTTTAAAATAAAATTATGCTAACTTTTATTTTTTTGATGTGCCCTAAGGTTGTCGCCCAAATAGTAATTTGGTTGGTGAGAGGCATTTAGCCAGAAAAGCGACTGAGGTCGCAGTTAAAACCCATGGTGGTTATTTTGTGATATCAGGTGAGTCCATAATCTATATTTTTGATCCGGCATATCAGAAAATGTCGGAGCGTGTTTTCATGGGATTTCTCGAATTTCAGGTGAATGATAAGCATTCGATTTTATATATACCTACCTCAGGCATTTGAGTCGTTGGGAGAAATATCGTTGGAGGGAGGCGGGAGCAAGGTTTGAAGATCAGCTAAACAGGATTCTGTTCAGCGAAAACCTGGTAAGAACATCGAATATACTTATCCACGCCACGCCGCCATGTTTGCTAGGCCACAACGTTTTGACTTCTATTTTTCAGTTGGCTAATCCCCCTTCTGGGCTGTTCAGGCCGGTGACGTGGCCGTAGCAGGGCCACGTCACCGGCCTGAACAAGTTGCTGTCCATCAACCATCTAATTACATACAGGACTCAAAGGGAACCCTAGCAACTTGAAGGTGACCAAATATCGGACACATGAGGTCGGTGTAACTTACCCATATATTTAAACTTTTATAGAGAACCGTGGTATCTCCATTTAGGGCTCGGTTTCTTGACGTAGAACTGTAACTTTTACCTATTACGGCCCAACGCACACCAACCAAATCGTACCTATGTAAAGCGACCCCTATCGCTAAGCTAGTACTTTAGAACTTTTTTATATATATAAGGTGTAAACCAATATAGACCATTTCAACCGATACCATTTTTTATTTTTCTTCCTTTTACATTTAAATTTAAATTTTCTTTGCTCCGTGGCTCTCATCGGGCAATATTCTAAGAGAACCACGTGGCAAATCGCCCAAATAGTAATTTGGTCGCCCGTTCTGATTAACTATTACTCAATTTGTATTTTAAAGTCACCCATTTTTTACATTTGTAGTCGTTCGCCCACTTAGTATTTCAGTACGCATTTTCAGTATTTTTAATTCCCAAAATGGGAATTTATTGATACCCGATTAAATACTACCTGTTCAGGATACGAACAATGAAAAACTGGGAATCTTCTTAAACCTTTTACTGCGGTTTCCACAATTTATTAAAATTAGAGTACAACATATATCTCGTGATGATTCAGGAACGGCCGAGCGAGGCAGAATGCTTTGACGGGCGGCGGGACGTGACGTAGGCACAGTGTTGCCCGCGTTGTATAGTGATGTGGCGCAGGCGGCCGGTACACTACCCAAAAGAAAATAGGGCCCACCGGCCACCATTGATTTTCCATACAAAAGAGTTAAGTGCAGAAAGGTAATTTTCTGATAGGCAAATTCAATCTGATTTTATTTAGATTTGTTTTTTGGAAAGCTGTAATAGTCAACTTACTGACTTAATTCTTTTGAATGGAAAAACATATGGTGGCCCCACAGACCATACAACAAATACTTTAAGGTAAAAACTCTAATTGATTGGTTGAAAATATTTTTATTTTTCTCCGTTTCCGTATTTTTTTGTATAAGTACTTATAGGTGTTTTCTATAAGCACTTATACATATTTTTTTTACTAAACAACGTGTTACAAAATAACCCCTAATACCGAATATGATAGAAAAGCACCATCAAACGAACAACTTTTACTATGGGACCAACTTTGAAATCGCGAAAAAAATCAGCTGTTTCATACAAAAATTAATAACAAAAATATCAAAATGTATGATGTTGGTCCCATAGTAAAAGTTGTTTAGTTTGATGATCCCTATCTACCATATTTGGCATTGAGGGTTATTTTGTATAGACAAATATCACCTTGTATAGACAATTTCTCTGGTTGTTAATAGTAATATCAATTAGCTCTTATAAATTAGGACTTGCAATTCTAGAAAAAACAAAATTGTTATACCAAAAAGTAATCTGGCATTTTTTAGGGAAAATGCATACTGTATGGCAATAAAATTGTATAATAAGCTACCATCACACATAAGAGATTTACCAACAGATAAAAATAAATTTAAGAATAACTTACTGCGTTGGCTCCTTGATAAGAACTTTTAATCAATCAAGGAGTATCTAGAATTCAAAGAACTATGACATCCATATTATTGTGTTTTTATTAATTTTGTACGTACTATTAATTACTTATTTGACATTATTTATTTTTTATTTTTATTTTGCGCTCTTGATAATTTGTAATAAATACTAGCTTTAAAAATATTTGCATGCCTACATTCATAAAGGTATAATACTATTGATCCATATTGACAATACCCTCTAACTCTGTCTGTACATGGTGTTATGCAAATAAAAGTTCTTATTCTTATTCCTTATTCTTATTGGATATAATAATTTAAGTTTCACGAATTTTTGTTAATATAGCAATAAAAAATATATTGCATTGTATTTTCTTTACCACTAAAAATAGTTTTCTTTTATCAGGGACTAAAGAATATTTTTAAAGATCAAGAACAGATATTTAATTTTTTGTTTAATAACGAGGTATTGAATTTAATTATACAAAGGTGTTTTATATTTTAGTACGTCCCTTTCGCTATTAAAGCGATGTGAGCTGTCAAAATACTCTACCGTCTCTTTCTGAAGGTTGTGATAAAAGCATATTGTGTAAAAAAAATAATGTATCTTCTTGTGAATTAACAAAAACGTAAATTTTCAACATTTAATATTCTCACGAAGTTTTATCACATAAAGTGAAGTTTCTTTAGATCGGTTCTCATCACGACCTTTTATAGTTATAGCAATTACCCTGTCTTCGTTTCAGTCACTTTTTCATAATTTCGTGAGCAATAAGCAACAATTATCATTTCAATAAAACCTTCGCAGAACGAACAGTGCCAATTTCACAAAATAAAATATATTTTCATGGGACGTTGTAGGGTTGAAACGTCAAAACATTTATTATTTAAACCTGCATTAACTTCTCACTTATTAGTGAAGAATATAGACAGGTTTATGGGTAAGTTGTTCTTTTTAATATTGTCAAGAACCATAACTTGCCTGCCTTACATTTGCGTAAAGTGCATAATATTTGTGGTGCGTGGGTCATAAGACGTAACAATATTATGATTTGAATAAAATACGTATAATTACAGAGCTAGTGACAAAATACTGCAACTGGTATCTCAAGGCCCATCATTCAATATGATATAGTGTTTAGGGTGTACATGAGTCAGCACCTACTTGCCAGGCCAGGAACTGGAACTCCTGGCGTCAGCACGCTTTCAAGTAAGTATGTAAAATTTCGACATGCTCAAGATAAGAGTTATCTCAAGGTCTAAATTTGGCAGTATACAAGAGAATAGTACAAAAAAAGGCGATAAGGTGATCAGACCACATTATCATGGAAAATGCCGAGTCAGCACGCCACCTAAGTTGTCACAATTTCGAGGTCGGTACGAGAGTTTTTTCAAGGCTGAAAATTCGTATCCTGATTAATTATTATGAATAATTTATGAAAAAAATAGTCAGACCACAGATTCATTGAACATAGGCAGTCAGCAGTCGCTCAAAGCGCTTGAAAGCGTGCTGACGCCAGGTGTTCCACTTCCTGGCCTTGCGAGTATCATATAGATTGATGGGCCTTGAGATACTTCTTGCAGTATATTGTCACTAGCTCTGTTACTAGTAGTACTTGTTGTATGGACTGTGGAATAAAAGGACTAGATCTATACTGGGTGATTTTCTGAGACCAAAAAAAGAAATTAATTTAAAAAAACTTGATAGATGGCGTTTTATTTTTTATTTGAGTTGTCAGTAAATCACCCATTATTTTTAAACACTTTAGTTAGTATTCAATAAGTACCTACCTAGAAAGGTTTTTGTTGAATAAACTGACCGCTGTCAACACCGCCGCCCACTGGGCAGCATCTGTGTGAATTTGGGGCCTCGACACGAGAAGAAGAAGAAGAACTGACCTATTTCATTTTGAATTGAACTTACCATCCAAATTTCAAGGATGTGTCCAGTCCATGAAACTAAACAACTTTGAAACATGTGTGTCGAATTTCGCCACAAAATGTTGGTCATCCCATACTAAATTGATCACGTGATCTCTTTGATTTGTATGGAAAGTCTTTTTTTACATATTTGGCCATATGTTCCTTACAGAAAGTTGATCAGTTTCATGAACTGAACACATTCTCAAAATTTGGATGGTGTATACAACATTTTGTATTTTATTACAACATTTGTGATTTGTTTGTATTTTATTACAACATAATTTTCTTATACCGGGTAATGACCCGAAAATTACTTGATCTTACAAAGCTATTTTCCAAAATTCTGTCAACAATTTATTGTGATAGAATTATTTTTAAAGTTAATTAGCATATTTTCAGATTGATACTAATAAATATTTTGTACATGTTTTGTAAATATCAGTATAGTGTGTTTACTTGTCCTATTTAGTAAACAGCTTTTGATAGTTGTCATAAGCCTTTTAATTTTAAATATTTATTTAAAAAGTTGTCTTACATCAATTTGTCACTTATAATTTTGGCTTTGGCTTTGAACATTTTGGCAAAGTGGTAACCATATTTTTTTATTTTGGCGAGGATTTTGGAAATATAGCGGTGCACGATGAAACCTGTGATTCAGGGGTCGAAACTGGTCAGTAAGTGAAAGTCAGTTTTTTTGGCTTCGGTCAGTAAAAGTCAGTTTTTAAAAAAAATGGTCAGTTAAGTCAGTTTTTTAGCTACCTATGTTCATTTTTATACACTTTTTTATTATGACCGTTTGTTTTTACTGTAAACAGGCAAGAGTACAAGATTAATGGATGAAACTGACTAAAAATGTTGGTCTCGGGTTGCCACTATTCAGTGTAAATACACTGAACCAAAGAAAAATATTTTTTTTCAAAAAAGTGGCGATTTTCCAGGGTCGTGTGTTATATGCATGGTATCTCATCTAACATATTCGGCTTTATAAGGCTATTTATCGCCTGTATAAAAGAACAATTTAAAGACAAGTCGATTTTTTCTAGTTCTTTAGAAATATATCTACATAAAAATAACATTGTGAATGCTAAAAATCTCAATAAAAAAATTGTCAACTCTGTCAAACTCTGTCTTAAACCCTTCTTTTTATACTCACTACATATTTAAACATAGAAATTAAGTCAGTAATATGTCAGTATTTTTGAGTCTTACAGTCAGTAAAATCAGTATTTTTGACACTGCAAACAGTTTCGACCCCTGGTGATTATATCGATAGGGAATCTATAGACGAACAAAAAATGTCCTATGATATAAAGTCCTAAAGCGCAACGTTTTCGAGATAATCAGGGGAATATGTTCACATGTATACTTATACAGGATCTTTAACATGGATCATCTCGGAAACGTTGCATAGTCTAGTATTTTAGAAGATATCATTTCATTCCCTCTTAGCCATTCGAAGAACTGTGACAAAAACGGTAACTTTTATAGAAATTCACCGCGACGCTACCTTCGGTCTGAATTATAGTAACAACTAGGTCCATGGTCCATTACATTACATTATTATCTACGTTACTATTTTTTTACTTATAATTTATGAATGTGAAATTGGTGTATTATAATAGAGCTCTACAAACAGTGCTCCAGTCTTTGAAAAATAAATTTTAATTAAATTAAAATAAAATTTTGTTGTTTGTATCGCTTCGTCAATTGCATGTTAAGTGGATCTCTCTTGAAAACTTTTTTTGCATGGGTGCAGACTCGTTGTTACACCATTTTGTCACACCATTGTGACACAGAAGCATTTTTTCTTCACAGACACACTACCTGGTCTGACTGGCAAAAATATTAAGACTAAGTGTGTGAACACTGGTTGCGGAGCGTCCGCGCGCGGATTTAACGTTGTATGCAAGAACATCAATTAGTATAGAAAACTGCCTTGTCCAACACACCAAAAAGGCGACGCAGCGTGGGAGCGCGATCCGTCGCGCTCCGCGAGTAGATTCCGCCAGCAGGCGCGGAAATCGCGGAGTATATACACTGAGCTGGAGCTCAGTGTATATACTCCGCGGCTGGCGTCGAACGCTCTTTTCTGCTGATTTTCGTTCGACATTTGACTCAATCTCATTTATTTGAGTCAGTCCTGAGCTTACGTACAAAAACCGGCACGATACTATGGATAGTATCGTCAAATAAATGAGATTGAGTCAAATGTCGAACGAAAATCAGCAGAAAAGAGCGTTCGACGCCAGCCGAAGGATTCAAAAATAGGGCCCCTGGGCCGTCGTACAACGCCGACCGACGCGGAGGCGCGGCGGCGGCGGGTCACGGAGGCTGGAAGGATCGAAAATCTAAGTATCACACGAGTACATAGTGTAGTCACATCAGATAGTGTGACTGTGAAGGAAAAAATGCTTCTGTGTCACACTGGTGTAACAAAATGGTGTGACAACGAGTCTGCACCCATGCAAAAAAGTTTTCAAGAGAGATCATGTCTATTTCCACTTAACATGCAAGTGGTCGGCACGTTATTGACGAAGCGATACTTAAAACAACAAATTAAAATTTAATTTCCATAGACATGCGATATTAAAACGAGTGGAGCACTATTTGTAGAGCTCTATGATACGCCAATTTCACATTCATTTGATCCACCTTAATCCATGACTAACTTAGTTTTTGAAGACACGCAGTGGACTCCTAAAACACGAAACGAAAACTGGTCGGGTTCAGTGGGTTCAACGCCCCTCACTCATTAGCTTTTGGTCATGACTACACCCATCATAAAACCAGAAAGTCTTATGTGAAGTCAAAGTAAGGGACTAACAGCCTTATATGTTTGACTGTTCGGTTTATTGTCCCCTGAGTGGGTAGTGTCAAGATTTTTTTTCCATTTTACGGGTACTCTGTAACTGGTTCTCTACTTTTAGACTGTTGAAATGATAAAATTCCTTTAGTATAGATTAGGAAACCACCTGGCTATATGTTATAAATGTTTATAGTTCTTAAGGCTGCCTAAGGTTACAAAGATTCTTTGAATAGAAAGAAAACTTTGTATGTGGTACCGTGGTACGGTACGGCCCATGAGAGAATGTCGCGAGGAGATTGTATTTGCATTGAATCGATTTGGAAATTAAATATTCAGAGCTCAAAACAATTGAGTTTTGGTAATTTCGATCTATTGTTTGGTAATAAGTCTGAGTAACCGCGAATTTTTAGGCGATAGTCCATTTGTCGTGCAAAGTCGTTACTTTGACATCCAAAAATGCGTGTATTGTCAACGACACATCTCTGAACGACACCACTGGGGTGTCATTTGCATTTTTTTAGTGACCACACCACTGCCGACTTCTGATGTGTAACATTGTCATTTCATCATCTTACGTATGATAAATAATTGATATCGCTAAATGCAAGTTTCGTAAAAACTTCACTACGGGGGTGTGGTGTAGTTACCAAAAAAATATTGAATACGACACTTAAGTGGTATCGTCCAGTGGTGTCGTTGACAATACAGGCAAAATTGGGAATCATAAGCTAATGGAAGAAATACTTTTAAACTTGGTCAATTCCCAAACGTTATGCCGTCATTTTCCTCAACATAATTTTCATAATGTTAGAGTAAGAATACCTAATGTAGTTGTGTCCAGTGACGAGAATAGGTCCAAGACAAGTAATATTTAGCAACATAAATTTTGTTATCTTCGCAACCTATAATGACAATTTCCTTCATTCTCAGTAGATCCATAGGCCAGAGCCACGATGGATCTAGTGAGATTTTTTTAGGTTGAGGAGAATGACGTCATTCAAAACGCCTGGAGATTGACCCAGAATATTGTATAGTTACTCGTATATGCCGATTACATACCAAAAGCTAAGCTAAGTTAGTTTAGCTAACATAGCTTACCTGGAGTAATATTATATTCATTTACTCAAAAATGCTTGTAATATGGTCATTATTTCGACAACCTTCTTTGAACAAAGTCGAGGTTGCCGCGCTCCTCCGATGATGACGCAACAAAGTTGTATGGGATTTCATTATTGTCGAGTTTTAGCCACCAGCAATTTCCTTTGAAAATCCATTATTGTCGAGTTTTGTTTCAAACACAGTAATTTTAATCATTTTTGTCATTTTGGACTGTCTTGTATAGTGCTTTACTCAAAAATGTAAAAAATGTAAAAAAATGACAAAAATGACAAAAATGACAAAAATGTCAAAAATGTCAAAAAATGACAAAAATTACAAAAATTACAAAAATGACAAAAATGTCAAAAATATCAAAAATATCAAAAATGTCAAAAAATTACAAAAATGTCAGAAATGTCAAAAATGACCAAAATTACCAAAATGACAATTTTTGACATTTTCGTCATTTTTGACATTTCTGTCATTTTTGTATTTTTTTGACATTTTTGATTTTTTTTTATTTTTTTTTACATTTTTGACATTTTTGAGTAAAGCACTATACAAGACTTGGTCCACAATGACTGCACTGCTGGCCACGCTATGATGGCCTCAAGCTGAGCTTAACTACGCTCTCGGCCTTCAAGCATGGTCATCATTGCAGCCCTTGCTGTCCGCGCTATAAAGGCCTCGACCTCCGGTCTCGGCCTTTATTCCAGCTTGGCCATCAAGGGCTGCAATGCTGACCGCGCTGTGACGGCCTGGACCTGCGCTTAGCTACGCTATCGGCCATCATCATCGCGCTGCCAGCAATGCAGTCATTATTGACCGCGTCAGTAATGTACTATTAAAGTGCAGACTGCAAAACACAGAAAAATACCCTATGCTGCCAATCAATGGCTGCAAACTATGTTCAAAACACAAGTATAAAAAAATACCCCCAGCAATGCAATCAAAACTAAACTAACTTAGCTTAGTTCTTGGTCTACAACTGGCTTTAGTTTCCATGCATTAGTCCGGGAATCGAACCCTCAGCCACTACGTATGCCATCAATCCATTCTATTCCATCTCTACTATACCTACCAGGATTAAAAAGTTATCGTGACTTTGAAACAACGAAACTAAGAAATGAAACTAAATAATTACTGACAGAGTTTACTATTTGATTCAAACTTCGCTTGTATCTTTCAGATCAGAACTTCACCGTCTCTTCGACATGCGCCTCATTCCAGTTATTCTAAACAATCTGGTCTGGAACATGCAAAAAACCTTATGAGACGGCAAAACTACGAATAGACCATAGTCTGAGAAATAAGACGAAACTATTTTTTTTTCTTTTCTTATTTATCACTAACAAGATCCGAAGATATGCTCGATACGGCAATAAATTTATATAATGGTATCTCTTAATATTGGCAACTAGATAGCGAAATAAGTTTCGATTTAATTCTTATGGAAAACAAAATTAAAAAGTCGAAGAAATGCTAATAATTAAGGGGTCATTATTACTTATTTCTCAGACTATGCGGCAAGGAGTTGGATATTGACAATAAACAGAAACCATTTTTGCTGACTTCCTGCAACAGGCCGGGATCATCTCGCAGGGGGGTTGGTGCGCGCAGCCTGGGATAGCATCGTAAGACACGTACCCCTCAGACATCATCTTGCCCAAGCATTTCGGTATCATTATGCAAGGAGGTTCATGCCGGCACTCCATCTTGACACGTGGCTTCACTTGCACCCCAACATTATCAGCATGATTCATCTCTGACTGCTGTTCCTTACAAAGAGGCAACTCAGGACACTTCGGCTGGTGATCGCATACCTTCGTCACGTTATCTCTCTCGTTCAACAAACACTCCGGTATTTTAGGACACATCGGCACGTGAACACAGGAGTTGTCCAATTTGTTGTCAAAATTCGGCTTGTAACAACACCTTACCACCTCACAAGGAGGGTTGTGGTTACAAATACTCTGTGTCATCTTCTCTGCCACCATTTCACGGTCATATTCCGAGTATTGCATCTCTGGAGGCTGATACTGACAAGCTTGTTCTATAATTGCATTGTTCCTGATAAAAGAATCGATGTGGTAGCTGGTCTCTTGAGTCACAGGCCAGGCGGTTGGAGCAAACTGGCCTTTGACTGGTGGTAAATTTAAACATCCATTGATTAGAATACAAGGAGGATTATGTATGCACAGAATTTCCCCATTGTACTTATCTTGCAAGGATGCTTTTACTTCATCGTGGGGTTCTTGGCACGGCTTCTTAGTTTCTTCATTCTTAGGAGTTGATGGTTGAGGTGTCGCTGAATTCTCAGGGTGGGACTGAGGAGTTCCAGGAATGGGTGTTGCAACATGGTTTTTTTTCACGTGATTAGGACATTGGCATTGACAGTTCGGTTTGCTTGCATGATTAGTTTTTCTATGAACCCCTGAGTCACTTGTGTTCACAGAATTATTCGTAATGGGAGATTTTTTACATAAACAAGTGAGACTAGTATTTGCATACTGGTCTTGCGTAATGTACTCTTTTGTTGGTGGTTGAAATTTCTGACCTATCGTGCTCGGGAATTGCTGGGAATTTGTACAGTTACATGACTTTAACGTCCCGCTTCTGGTCTGGTACTTCTTATTTATCCTATCAACCAGATATTCCCAAAATACTGAAGAGTTTGATGGCATCACATCACATCCAAAATTAATAAGTTGATTGTCTGAGTTTGTGGTGGAGTAAACTTTAACATTATTTCTTGAAGGATACTGTTGTTCTTTATTACGTCGTATGTATTGCTTCTTCAAATAATACTTTTTCAGTTCTCTTTCTACCATAGTTTTCATTTTATGCTTTGCTGTTTCGAGACTTAATTCAGAAGAAAGTAAATCACAATTTTCGGAGGAGTGTTCTGATATATCTTTAGTGGGTTTTAATAGGACTGGAGTTAGATCTAGATCATCATCAGTAGAAACAGATTGAATAGTAATATCTTTACCTCTTTTAGATCTTCGATTTTCCTTGTGATTTACAGCATATACTTGGCATCCATGGTCTTTAGTTACATTCATAGGGCTCTCTTTGGCATGCCCTAGGCGTTTGGTATTCGAACGACAGAAAATGCTCGAGAGACAAGGTAAAATTTTGCTTCTCATAATTGCTAATTTGGATTGTGTAGGCTGAATACTGCCACTGTTGCAAGAAGTTTCAACACAGCATTTTCCTTTTTTTTGATATGAGCAGCAGTACTTTTTATCAGTTTGTATAATGCAATTTCTACATTTACATTCTTTGGTTACTGCAGTTTCGTTTTTCCATAAATATTCTACTTTTCTTTGGTCTTTTAAGTACTTATCTTCGTTACTTCTACTACAGTACATATTTCTTTCTATTCTATCCATGTTTTTTTTTCTTATGTCGTAGTCAGAATCACCAAAATCACTGCTGTCAGAATAGTATTCTACGTAACCAGGATTGTATGTGGTCAAGAAGTCATTAGACTCCAAGCACATAATGTTTTCATCATAAAGATTAATCGTAAAAGCAGTTCTACCTGCTTCTCACGATCATGTTTGTAATTTGAAACATCTGCAGTTTTATTCACATTTTTTTTTTTGTATTTTTTTACAATTATTTGTTAATTTTATTTCATTTTTTCGCCTGTCAGTCAAATCAACAAAACACTTTTCTACTTTTTTATTGAAAGATGTCATTCATAGAAGATTTAAATTGACAAAAAGTTTTTAATGTATGTGATGAAGTTTTGATTAGCCTATTAAAAACTTCTTGATCACAGTTCAATGAAAATTAATTATTGTTCTGTGTTCTCAATTTATGATATGAACTATTTTTCTCATGTATATTACACAAGTCTTGAATCTTACACCTGCTAAAGTACATTACGTTTTTTTTTTGTTTTCATTCTGTGTTTATGGCAAGTAAAAGTACATACCTAACTAATATCACAGTGCTAATATTGTTTCATCATATCAGCCAAGGATCTACGACGATCGGTCCTGCGCTGCCTGCATCCACTGGCTTCCCGCGACCTCCACCAGATCGACGGTCCACGTTGTCGGGGACCTGCCCACGGAGCGTCATCCGGTGCACGGTCGCCATTCAAGAACCTTCCCACCCTAACGGCCATCGGTTCTTCTATGTGCCCAGCCCAGCCCACTGCCACTTCAGCTGAGCAATCCTTCGAGCGATGTCGGTTACTTTAGTTTATACTAATACTAGCTTTTGCGCGCGACTTCGTCCGCGTGGATATTCGAGAAAATCCTATCAGAACCTTTAACCAGGATAGTATTCAATGTTTTAATTTAATCAAAATCAGATCAGCTGTTTTTCCGTGATCAAACGGGTCCCCACCGAGCGCGCTGCCCCTCTTTTTCCTCTCATACAATTTCATCCCCTATTTTAACCCCTTCAGATTTTCATACAAACTTTCATCCCTTATTTTAATTCTTTCAACCATTATTTCATAATAAAGTGTAGCCTGTGTACTTTCTCAAGCTTTACTCTATCTCTGTGCCAAACTTGTACAGTAGTTTAGGCGTGAAAGCGTAACAGACAGACAGAGTTACTTTCGCATTTATAATATAAGTAGATATGGATTAAATATGGATTTTGTATTATTGATTTTGAATTTCGTTCTGTCAATTTACCTCTTGGTAATCGATTAAACAACATTAACTCGTAGCGTAAAAGTATGTAAATGGGTACCTAATAAATACGCTAGTGGCATAACTTCATTAGTGTCTATTCTGTGGTACAATCAAACTTTCATCCCCTATTTCAACCCCTCCAACCCTTATTTCGCAATAAAAGGTAGCCTATGTCCTTTTTCGAGCTCTATTCTATCTCTGTACCAAATTTCATCCAAATCGGTTTAGTAGTTTAGGCGTGAAGGCGTAACAGACAGACAGAGTTACTTTCGTATTTATAATATTAGTATGGATGGATTGAGTATGGATTTTGTATTAATGATTTTGAATTTAGTTCTGTCAATTTAACTCTTGGTAATCGATTAAACAACATTAACTCGTAGCGTAAAAGTATGTAAATGCGTACCTAATGAATAAGATAGTGGCATAACTTCATTAGTGTCTATTCTGTGGTATAATCAAACTTTCATCCCCTATTTCAACCCCTCCAACCCGTATTTCGCAATAAAAGGTAGCCTCTGTCCTTTCTCGAGCTCTACTCTATCTCTGTGCCAAATTTCATCCAAATCGGTTCAGTAGTTTAGGCGTGAAGGCGTAACAGACAGACAGACAGAGTTACTTTCGCATTTGTAATGTATGGATTGTTTAATATGATGATTACCATCAATCATAATTAATTGATACAGTTGATTTCCTTTGACATAGTAGCTATATGTCAGATATTTTTGGTGCTATGCAGTCACAGGAAGTTTTTAGTGCACAACACTCTACCTCACCTAAAGGATCTATTACCTATATACAATTTGAATATCTTTTAGCAGGATGACTCTAGCTCGATTAGAATACGCATCAGGACAAAATTACGACATTACTCCTCTCACTCTCACATCATGACGTGAGTGGAACAGAGGTGAGACAAGTTTTATACAAAATTTTGTCCTTGTATATGGTAAGGCCGACAGAATATTAATACGTCACAAGCTTTTTTCACAGAACGTTTTTCCCTGCGCATACGCATTGTTTGAGCGCAGCCGCCGGGTTCTAAAACAAAGGACGGGGTGCGTTCGTTATTATTATTAACACTAAACGCCGAATTAATATGCAGAGGTGATACGTCATGCTGGAAGCGTTCCGTTTGCCTGGAAGGGGGACTGTAGTGCGCCGGAGTGGTTTGAGCGTTTTGATGACAAAGTTTTGATATTTTTACTCCATTTAGGGCAGATTTTTCAATCTGGGGATTGAAAAATCAGAAATATCAGTCAGTTTAAATATTAATCAAATATAATACGCTATCAAACGGATAAAGCTCTATCTGGGCATTGAAAAACCAGTCCTTTGTGCCAGTTTCAGAGGGTTTAGAAAAAAATGCTGAAGTTGTCTGATAGGTAGGTAATATCATAATTAAATTCCGTTCCATTTTTCAATTAAACAAGACGAGCGATCTGTAACCTTTGAAACTGTCCCTAAGCGTGTTACACATTCATTGCATTGGCAAACTACTGGCTTAATTTGTTTATAAATGGAATTTATATGAAATTTTCAGTCAAGTAAATATATTGTTACTTAATAGAAACTTAACACGCCTTTAGATTTGCCTACAACGACCGACTTAATTGTCCAACCAATAAAATTACCTACTCCACATTTTGGATTGCTGTAGAGAGACCTTCCGGACCATCTGAACACCAAATCCCACCACCAGTGGTTGGGTTGGTTGGCACTCCAATTTTTAAACTGACTACCAGTGGCCATATAACACAAAAAGACTATGATTAGAAGGTGATTCACTGCAGAACTTACCTATTTTCGATACAGAGTTTGCAACGTATAAAGAAGTGATGAATAACGAATATAAAAAAAATATATTTAGAATGAAGTTGGCTTTGACCACTTTTGACACTTTATGTTTTTAGTTACTATGCTTAATACTTTTATAATTTCATATGACTGACTGGAATTACTTAAAGAAAATCTTAATAAGGTAAGAATTGGATAATTTCAAATAAATCTTTAATTCTTTATAATTATTATACACATTATATATATAGTTTGTGCGTGCCTCACGCACCAACCGCTGAACGGATTTTGATGGACTTTTCGCAGTTTGGAAGCTTGTAGTCCAACATAAAATCTAAACCATATGTCATCAGCACCAGGAAAACAGCTTGAACTCTCCGTAGTACTAGCTTTGATACATTAAGGAGTGTAATTTAAACTGCCTACTTATTGTCTAATTTCAAAATCTATCGCAATCGCTTTCAGGATGTGACACATTGACACTTCTTTTTGGCACAAATTAAAACATACCTATACATTTCTTATGTAGCAATGTATTACATCCATCTGTCAAATGAAAGCGATTGCGATAGATTTTTAAATCAGACAATAAGTACCCAGGTCGTTATATTATTCTACTGTTCACGCGGATGAAGTCGCGGGTGAAGGCTAGTTACAAATAAATTAATCTACAACCATCAGTATAACTTCTAAAAGTATCAATCTCTTAGATCGCACTACAAAACTACAGCGACGAGTCACACTATAAAATAATAGGAATAGAATGAAAAAAAATAACCCAAGGTGGATGCCAGAGCACGTTTACGTTTTAAAAATAATGAATCGGACGAAAGGGTTAGCATATTAATGTAATAGGGGTTCAACCCCACGTAATCATAGGTGATCTACGCGGGTCCGTTTCTAAACTTTTTTTCTTTTTTAAATTAAAAACTGAGTGGCGATTAAGTTTCGGCCAGTGTACGCTCGGAGAAGCGTTTGATTTGTGCTTTGGGTAGAAAATTATACGTGTCGAATGTTCTAGTTTTAAAAAAAGATGGTCAAGCGTGAGTCAACGTCTTTTATAGAACGAATTTTATATCAAACTAGCATAGAAAAATCCCTAGGAAACTTTTGACCTTATTCACACGTTTTTATTAGGTTACTTTCTCATTTACCTATTTGTTTCTTTGTTTGTCCACAAATTTTGCAAATAATTTTATACTAACTTTCCGATGAGCTAGAGACTTGAAACTTTGAACATAGGTCAGAACTGGAAGACAATGTTGTGGTGTCATTAAGCTGAGCTGATGATGGAGTTGGAAGTAGGCCACAAGGAGTCTGTAATGGAGCCAGAAGAACGCCACAGAGGAGGAACCTGTGTGCTTTAAGTATACTTAATGGTGCACTTAAATCACCTGGGTGAATTAACTTAAGTTTTAAGACTCGTACATTCGAACTGACACAAACATCAAAGTGAAATACATTTTTAGACTAAACTTAAAATGACTATTTCGTAAACAAGACAAAAGTATTTTACTGCTAATGAATCCAAAAGTAACTTGCATTGCAACAAAAAAAATATTTTCATAACAAAGTTCTTGCCAAAATATTTTGTACCTTAGCGTATTTAAAACAAGATTCGAAATGTATGTAAAATGTCAAATTCACATGTGCATCGTACTAAAAAAGTCATTACTAAAAATGAACCAGATTTTATGAAATTTAACTTTTTCTTTGGACCCCCGCAGAGGCATTCGTTGTCATTCAAAACATTTCTTACAATCTTATTCACTATGAAAAATAACAACGTTTAATGCAATTTGAACCTTAAGTTGAATTATATATGATCACTGTAATATTTCGCAGCTGTAGTTAACCAATGAGATGACAGTTTCTCATCAATTGTATGTTTTTTTGTGAATTGTCTTTTAATTTTGTTGTCATCGTGGCAATCATTTTGTATTTCATTATTTTAATATTCGATAAAGTTTTTTTTGCGATAGATTGCGATAGTATCTTAGAATAATAACACCTAGAACGATGTTCTCTACAAAGCGCACTGTTAAAAGTGAGGCAAGGCTCCGTTTTCAGATTTTTAATCTCCATTATTACCTAATCATACCGAATAAGTACAAAACAGTTTCAATTTTCCTACATTTATTAGATTAGTTACTATATTATTGGATTTTAGTTTCGATCAGGTAATGTATGAAGGATATAAATCTGAAAACTAAGCCATTTTGGCTTAGTATTAGTTGTTTCACTTTGCATACGAGGACATGGCTTCTAGGTGTTATTATTCTAAGGGTAATAGCAGGCCTCAGCCTGTCAGTTTCATAGAGTTTCTGTCAAATTTGACAACTTAACTTCAAGAACAAGAAGCTTATACCCTCAATGGAGATTGCACGCCTAGTGTCATAGTGAAGATTGAAAAAAGACTCTTTAGTGACGTCACGGCGTATTGCTATCTCTTTCTTTTCGTTTTACAATACGATTTCGTTTCTCACGAACGACGAACAACGAACACGTATTGTAACACTAAAGAAAGAGGTTGCAATAAGCCGTCACGTCACTCAAGGACATTTTTTCTATCTTCACTATGACACTGGCCGAGCAATCTCCATTGGAGGGAAGTATAAGCTTCTTGTTCAAGAATTATTGACTTTAAGGATCGTTTGAGAATTTGACCGTCAGAATCTTCGATTATCTGATCATCGAAGGTCAGAATCTTCGATCATGTCAGAACAGGTATAGATGATCGAAGTGTCAGAATATTAAATTTTGTCGTAAAATAATGGTTTAATTTACTTTTCTCAAGTCTTAATTTTACTTATAATAATATTTTTTACAGCGAGAGCTTGCTAGACAGATTAATTAATTATTATACGTCACAGAATATAAAGATATGCTGGCCCATTTTGCGGAAGGCAAAGTAATCTTAGTAGATACGTACGTATACAGCCAAATCTTCAGTAGTAGGTATTTGTATGAATCTTATGTTGCTTCACTGCCACAATCCAGGCCGATGCGCCAACCCACTGCTCCATCGAGGTTCAAATCGCCCTCTTTTGCGTTATTAACCGACTTCAAAAAAAAGGAAGAGGTTATCAATTTGACGGTATTTTTTAAGGGTTCCGTACCCAAAGGGTACGAAATCGTCCGGGTCCCTTTGCAACTCCACTGTGCGTCTGTCTGTCTGTCTGTCACCAGGCTGTATCTCATAAACCGTGATAGCAAGACAGTTGAAATGTTCACAGATGATGTATTTCTGTTGCCGTTATAACAACAAATACTAAAAACAGAATAAAATAAATATAAAACTGGGTCTACCATACCACCGTGATTTTTCCCGCTCTTCGTGCGCTAATCCGACTCGCACTTGACTGTTTTTTATGTATGTTGTACATACCCCAACTTCACCTGTTGTTAACAGATTAGAAATAATTCCTTTTTTATTTGAATGAACCTAGTTCAGGTGTGGTCCCATAAAAATTACTTTCATTATCCTGAAAAATATCATTTAGCTTACCATCGTACGAGTTTTGACGGATTTTCAGGCATAACTTCTATCCCGAATTATTTTTTAGACTTTTGTCTGTTCGTAAATATGTAGAGTGATTTTATTGTATTGACGTCACGTTTATATGACACAGTTTGGCCGACAATAATTGACGCATTATTTTGTGGTCGAGTAGGATTCATTTTCTTAAACCACAGTCGTTAGTGTGATTATACCGTACATTACACTGTGTGGTTATTGATGAATAATAAATTAATCGTAGCTGTTTATACAAAATAATAAGTATTCATCATAAATTCAGTAGTACTTCAGCAATGAAAGTCTCACATTTGGAGGCAACATTGCATGCGTTTGACACAAGTTGACTTGAAAGTTGAAGCGACTTTGGTGAAGACAGACCAATAGTAGGACATCTAATAGCCCATGTCCTTAGGCGCTATACATACTTCTCAAAGGATGATCAAAATTTGTATTGCAAGCTTTTGACGCAAGACGATTATTAAAAGTTGAGGACGAAAGATGGACATGAAAACGCACTGGTTTGGCCGTAGCTAATCAATATTATACCTAATAATATATGGTATAAGCGTTTTCTTCTCACAAATAGAGAACCTCTTTGCTTCTTTGGTTTAAAATATTTATCAAACTAGCGGCCGCCCGCGGTTTCACCCGCGTGATTCTCGTCCCCGTGGGAATATCGGGTTAAAAAGTATTCTATGTTTTAATTAGAGATGAAACGGATAGCAGTTTGGCCGGATACCGGATACCGGATTTTCGGCTAGCCATGTGGCCGGATAGCCGGATATCTGGCCGCCGGATATCTGGCCGCCGGATATCCCGCGTAACTTAGCCGTTTGGTGCATCGCACACACACTTGCGTAGGCGGCGCGCGAACTATCGGGTGGACTCGGTTCGGACACTAAAACTAATTAGATTTCTTAAGTGATACTAAAACTAACTAACTAAAGCAAATAATTACTTAAAAATATATTTTTTTATCACGATTTTTTGTTCAATAGGGTATATGCATAAGTCACCGATTTTGATGAAATTGATCTTGATCGCTGCGGACACTTATAAAAACATGATGGAACAGGAAAAAAAATAAAAAAAATGTATTATTTTAGTTTTATCACACGATGAAATCAGGGAAAAATAACGATTTTTTTTTTCATTTTCGGATATAATGCACTTTACAGTCAGATAGAATATCGAATAAGAAATAATATTTTGTATGACACATATCTACTTAAACGCAAAATTTAAGGAGATAATTGAAGATTATTGGCTAACTCTATATTAAACGCGCCCGAAACACACCGAAACGTGATATGTGACGTCACCGTTTTGTATAGAGCGTTTTCGGCGGGAGCTGATGCGTGCTAACTTCAAGTAACTATATTACGAGAAAAAAACGCAAGAGACAAGTTTCAATATTACAGTTGATTTTCTCACGCATTATACTATTGATTTTGTTAAAAAAAAAATTGATGCATATTCCCTATTCGGCCGGATGTCCATCCGGCCGAATAGTTGTTATCCGGTATTTGGCCGGATAGTATTAAGGCCGCCGGATAGGCCGGATACCGGATAGTTATCCATTTCATCTCTAGTTTTAATCCAGTCTATCTACTATCTGGGTGCCAAATTTCAACCAAATCCGTTCAGTAGTTTTTGCGTGATTGAGGAACAAACATCCAAACCCACAAACTTACACATTTATAATATTAGTAGGATTGCTTGATATTATATCGAATGAAGAATAATGACCATCATAGACAACTATCAATAGTAAAAAAAATATATTATAGTTTTCTAAACATAAAAAAATCCTTAGAATGGCTCCTCTTTTTGTTAGCAGAAATTACCATTTTATTTGTTTTAACTTAGTCAAAACTTATTTTTTTCGCTTAACCTAAGTAAAGTAGCATAGGACACGTTATCTTAGTGTTTAAACATTAGTGCATAAAAGTTTTAAAACAATGGTTGTTAAATAAATGAAGAGATGGTTAGCATGGAAAATGCATTTTCTTTGATATTCTCCATACAAAACGCAGATTTCATAGGTGGGGACGTAAATACATCAAATGCATTTAGGTAATAGAAAAAATAAATAATACAAACCAAATCCACAGCCTACACGTAATCATGATTAGTAACGGGGCTAAAAGCAAAATTCGAATTTTGAAATACAAAATTGGAATTGCGGAACGTCAATCTAAAAATTAATTTGATTGGCCGAATTCCCGCGAGATGCGCCGACGATCGCCAAAACGGGGGAAATCGTTGGAAAATAGAAGTTGTTTTTTATCGTCATGTGTGTTCTCGCCACTGTAAGTAGAGCTGGTGTTTTACAAAGATGCTTGTGATTCAGCAATATGAGAGGTCTTGTTATGTTGGTTGGTTGGTTGATAGGTAACCAATCCGAATTCGCGAATGATTGGAGAAGGGCGAATTCACTCGCATTCCCTTATTTTGGGGTGAGTCGGGATCATTCCGTATACGACACATGTGGGTGGGACTTACGTGTGGCTGATGTAAGTCTACCTACTAAGGAAAAAATATTGCGAGGGTGAATCTCGTTGATATTTTTTACAGGCCGGAAAACTGATGTTTTGAGAAATTAAAAAAAACCGGAAATAGTCTAGGCTAGAGATGGAGAAATATGTATATTTTGAGATGGGACATTTAAAATAATGACAACATTTATGCGGGCCAAGGAGCAGCCCATAGCATAACCAATAGTAATACTGTCTTGTGCGTGTTTTTCCTGTGGAGATATCTCAACTACACCCTTGCAAAGAGGCATGAAAATGTCGAGATATATTCTCGGGTAGGATTGATTCTTTTCGCGGGCCGGATTTGGCCCGCGGGCCGCCATTTCGCCATCCCTAGTCTGGGTTGATAAAAGCACTTTGGAACAAAGAAGGGATTGATGTAGAAATCTACAATAACTTCGTACAGAGAAATACTGGCAAGTCTTTTAATTTATTTCTTATTAATGGTTTAACTAAGTAATTTATATCTACCAAACTTTGGATAGTATTTCTCTGTACGAAGTTCTAGTACATTTCTAAATCAATCCTTTCTTTTATCAGCCTAGTCCTAGACTATGGATGGCAAAATGGCGGCTCGCGGGCCCCAAATCCGGCCGGAAAGATTCGAGCTCGCATCATCATACTAACATGTTGTTTTAATGTACAACAGTTCGACTGCAAAAACTACTTTTATAACGTAGGGCATACAGACGGTCTCAAAGTTGACTGTTACGTCTCATGTCCCGTCGTAAGTATGCATGATTTTAATATTTCATTTGCAATAAAAATTGGCAGTCTATTTTATTATCTTTAAATAGAACTTTCGCACACATAAAATTATAATGTATAGTTAAATAAGAAGTAACTACACGTGAAAGCGTACATTAAATTAATGAATTTCGACTTTGAATTAGTCGCTATAAGATAGAACATATCATAAATTACATTAACAATATTCTAAACAACTTTAACACTCGTTGCAATAACGAATACAGTTAACTACTTAACCCAGCTTCTAACTCATTTCAGATAAACTTAGTTAAGCTTATGACACACTGAGAAAGTTTAATAATTTTTTTCACTTGAATCGGTTATTGGAGAGTGGTGAAAATATCAATTCACATCAAAATATGACTATAAATATAAATAAAAGATAAATGAGGATTCAAAATCAGAAATAACGTCCCGATCAACAGACGTAGGTATTTTTTTATTTATTTTTGTTCTTAGACGAACGGATATTTAAATATTAATAATTTCATACTATAGTTTTGTAGGTATTATTACCTACAAAGTTATCAAAAATACAGGCCTAGCCTAAAGTAGAAATCATTTTAAAATCCAGCTACGATGTGTTTCACGATCTGATAATGTATGAAACTGTTGTAACACATGTTTCGCTGTATTTATGTTAATGTTGTTTGTAAAGATACTATTATTATCATTATTTGTTTTGTAGTAATCGGCTTACTTGGGATGCAAACCAATATCACGTATATAAGGCAACAAACTCTAGAAAACACCGCAAAATGAATTATTTACTTTAATTTCATTCCTTTTTGTGTACCTCTGTTTCAGGCCAAGCTGAAAATCAGAATCGTGACCCTGAGCGGTCACGATATTGTTATCTGAGCTGGTTGCCTTTTTTTAAAAGCGAATGTTTTTTTTAATAAACCATTTTTATGTAACCAAATAAAGTTTTCATTCATTCATTCATTCAAATATTTTATTTGAATGAATAAATTGAATGAATGAATTATATTTGTTGCTTGCAGAATAATGTATCCAAAACTCTCAGTGTACCCTGGGTTTTAATTCAGTTGCGTGTGAAAATGCTAGCGACGAGAAATAATTTTGAGATATTTATTTGAGAACTCGTTATAGATTCACTTCTAATTTTCAAAATTGGGTTTATCGTGAGAAACCAACTACAATTTAACGTTTACCAGAAGATTTTGTACAAAATGCACCTTCTCTTTATGGCAATTAAACGATGCCAGATCCATGTTAAATAATTGACCAAAAGTTAGATAGTTTTCATTCGGTATATCAGGGTTATTTAAAAAAATCTGTTCCTCAATATAATTAAAATAATAAACAGTTTATGCAGATTTTTCGATTGTCTTTGCGCTTGAGAAGATTTTGCCGTTTGAATTTAATCGTTTACGGGATGACATGAAAATAACTATTTTATACAAATTAGTAACGCTCAAAATTTGACCCAAGTAGAGCTACAGTTTTCTCTTAGGTAAAATTATGTCACATTTAAGTAGGTATATAAAAAAACTTGGTTTATCTCTCTTAAAGCGCTATAGCACTCTATATTGTGGCTATAGTGCAAACCATGAGATGCTTTAACAAAAATCTAAGTCATTCACTAAGTATATTCTTCAAAGAAGTTGTGTAACTAGACGGTAAATATTAAAGGTCATTCAAAATCATCTTGAGGGGCGACCAAATCTCTTCGAACTATCTACGAATAAATCAAATTAGCATACGGCATACATTTAAATTATTTATTTGCATCACAAGTAATCAATCAGAATTAAAAAAACGTAAGCATAGGTACTCACTCGCCTCTTTTTTCTCACGTTACGCACAGCGTATGCTAATGTGTTACAATTCGGTCTTCGCTCCCGAACGGTGGCCAAAATTATTCAAATTTAGAACTCGAATGCTTTGTAGTTTTTTATTGATTCAACCATAGATTCAACCTTTTTTCTGCCAGGCATAGACAAATTTTATTATTGTATTTTTTTCACAAGGTTTCGTGCGAAACTTTTTTTTGCTTAAGGGTCCTATTTTTATATCGAAAACATTAAGTTGTAGCCACAAAAAGCTGCTAAGCATTAAAAGTTTATCCAATGGCTACAATATCAAATTGTGTATTAACCTCACATATGATTGTAAAAATAAGAAAATTACCAAAAGTGCTTGCGTAGGTTCATTTTTCGGCGGAAATAATAGCGGAAACGTATTCAATTCTTCATCAAAATATACTTCAACGTATTGTAAAGTTGCTTCAATAACTTTTATTCCAGCGTAACCGAGCCTTTACATTATTTTCGTTTATCAGATGGGGCTAGTTTTGTTAAAATTGTTGAAAGCTATGCCTAGGATACCAAAGATTTTGAGGTAAATAGGTATGACCAAAATGACAACGAATTGAATTGAATTGAATTGTATGTTTTTCTTTTATTTTTATTTATTGTAACAGCCTAGACTGAATAACAAGTTCAAACTTTGAATTTAGCTTAAAATCTGTAAATTGATTAAGAAATTTGAAACTCATTAAGAAATGAGCTAATTCAATAATGTTATTTATTTGTTAATCTTTGTTAATATAAAGTCTGGAAACGATATACATATTTGTAAATATCGTTCCATCTGATTGATAAAGCTGACAAGTTTTTTGCGCCCATTTTTCTTGTCAGTTAAAAGACGTCATAATGGGTGGTAGGGTAAAAGAATTGACGATTTAAAAATGCTTATTATGTGAGCTTATTTAAATAAAATATATTTTACTTTCACTTTCACTTTCAAACGTAACTGTTCAGTTTTGTCGTTCAGAATAAGCGCGATTGGGCCCCAGCCTAAAGTGACATCAGACACTTTGGTGTTCGAATCCAGTTGTAGTGGACTATCAACGACAGTGAGTAAGCAATAAAACTGGAGTGGTTTTTCAAACCGGACTTGAAACTAATAAAAGGGGATTTGATACTCAGTTTTTGTTAAGAGAAAGTTTTATCCAGTTAATTTGGATCCGAGTGCAACTCTATAGGTACATATTGCACGAATTAAAGATAGCAGATGCACTTATAACGTTAATAAAAAATAATGGAAATGCAAATCAGGACAAAAAAACAATGACAAAAAAGAGCAGATGCGTCGTGAAACAAAAAATTTTACGTTTCATTTTCTACCAATTTCATTGTAATGACAATAATTTTTTCGACAAAAAAGTTTCACCCTTTCGCGTGATTTTTTCAAAGTTCAACTTTGCTACTTATAAAAAACGCAGATAAAAAGTTTATATGCAAATGAAGTCGATCAGTTGAAGCACGAAATATGGTATTAAAACTGTACCGAAGGGAGATTTTAAACAGGGTCATATTTTTTATGTCTTTTTGTCTTGTTTTTTGGCCAGAGTTTATTATTACATTCTAAGATTAGCACTTCATTTGTTTATATTATAACCAATACGATAAATAAGTTTTACTTAGATTTGTATCAAAATAGGTGCTCGGCCCTATTCAATAAAACTTACAATCTGACTTTGTCGATAAGTGACATATTTGTTAAGTTGTATGACAAGTGCTGTTTAATAAACCTTACAATTATGTAAACATTTTACAATTAAAAATCTTACAAATTTAACAATTATAAATGCTGTTCAATAAACGGTTACGTGTAGAAAACGCATGTAGATTTTGATGACAATACTGTATCTAAAAATTTGTAGTTGTAATTTACAAGTTAAAAAAAATGTAAGTTTTTGTAGAAGATTCTTAGTTAACGAGGCTAGATTTCTAAAATCTTAAAATCATAAAATAATTATTTAGAAATTTGTTATCATTTTGGTTTACAGCATGGAGCACAGTAACAAAATTACGATTCAGTCTCTAATATATGAAAATGCCAATTTTACTCAACAAATATTCGATAGTCGCCTTGTTTACCCTAAACTTCTCATTGAATGTGAAATCAGACACATCAAAAGAAAAGAAAAATATTTTTTTAAATACTCTTCATTGTCGTTCAAATAGCAAGTTTTCATCATTATCACTACTCTCACAACTTGATTTAAGCACCATTTGGGTAAAAAAGCAGCTAATACAAAACAATAATGCAGAGGTATTAAATTTTACCAAGTGTAAGGTTACCTGTCAGAACGTATGACAATTCTACAAATAAGTAAACTTGTAAAAACAATAAAATTATGCGTTTGAACGCATATTGATAAAATAAAGCAGTTCTTCCGACAATTTTGTAAATGGTCAAATATGTAAATTTTTCATGATTACAAATTTGTAATTTATATTTTGTATTGAACAGAAACTTGTAAAATTGTCACCTGTCACCTGTAATTGTAAATTGAAAGTTTTATTGAATAGGGCCCTGGTTCGTAGTTTTGAATTTTTTCCCAAGTTTTTCAATTATGATTAAAAATATAAGTATGTAATTTTTTTTAATTGTCTAGTAAACTATTAAAAATGTTACAATTAAATATTCTAAGAAATAATTATCAAAATGATTCTTCTAAGTAATACAAAAATAATATACTGACGTAACCGGACCTAGTAATTTAATTAAATGGACGTTTCTTTCCACAGAATTTGACATGAATCATAGTTTTAATTGTCTCGAGCATTCTGTCTCAATTAGTGAACAATTTCAAACGTATGGAAAGATATATAAGATATACAAGATATAATAGGATACCGTAAAATATTTTAAAATGACGTCAGTGGATTGACTCACGATTTGTTTGTTATTAAGATTTTTTGTTCTGATTTTACCTATTCTGAAAACCACTTTAACGAACGAACAAGTATAAAAATTTCTAAAACCGTATTATTTTGTGCAAAAAAATATTTGTCCACTTTTGTTAAGAAAGTTTTGTTACTTATTTTATAGCAATATTATGCAAATGCAAACTAGACTTTCGTATAGAACTACTGAAATCACTAAAATCCCTGCCTATTTAAAGCTATTTAGGTACTATTTAAATAAACCACTCATCATTAGCAACAGATATCGTTATTAATTTATCAGCCCCTTATCTTGCAGTTAAATTGATACCGAGCCAGGCCAGTAAATATAAAGGCAGGCATTTCGAATATTCTAGTCGAGATTATTTTCGAGATAATTGTGAAAATTATGTGATAATGAATGTAGTTTCGACATGATTTGGCGTGACTGCGAGCGCTTAAGTTAAAGATTGTTACACTTTAAGATAAGGCGAGAGATATCGTTACCCTGTTAAGTTACGATAATTTTTCGTTATAATTGTTACATAAGTGGTGTGCAGTAAAGGGTTAAATTAGTAGGAATCAGAAGTTTGTATATATTTTAGTGATTTTCGGTGTGCTGTGTGCTGATAAGTTTTTGTAAGATTTTAGGGGGCCTATTTTTCAATCGCTTGTTTGAAATCATTCGTGTAGTAAGTCACATGTTACGCATTCGAATTACACCATAGACTTAGAAATTTTTTTGCTACGCTCAAGTAGACGGACAATGGTGCGAGTGAGAAACCGTTTCTTACGTCTTATGCGATGTGCGAGAAAGAGTTGAAAAAAAAATGACAGCATAACCTAGTTTGACTTCATTTATCATCTTTTATCATCTTGGTGGAAAGCGTCCACACGATTATTTTGTAATTTTGATCGCGATCAGGTCGGTTTGGCTCTCAAAGCTATATAAATCAATAATGGTGTCGTGTTCTGTACTGAATTGTAATGTTACTTACGACAATAATCCAAATAAACACTCATTTCATAGGTAAATATGATTGTACTATTACCATTTTCATAGGTATTTCATATTTTATAGTTAAATATACTCCCAAACACACTTAGTGATACAGTAATATCATGCTATTAACCGCCTATTTCCTAAATAAAGGCTGATTTCTAAACATTATGACAATGTGTTAGATAAAAAGATATTATGTCAAACGTAGTGATTATTTCCTCTGTGATTATGTCCGTGAACTTGAGAAAATATGACGTAGAGATTGATCAAAAATTATCGATATCGACACTCATGTCGATGATTTCCAATATAACTTTGTTTGTGTTTGTGAACACTGATAGTTTTATTTAAAGCTGCTTTTAATCGACAGTTTTTAAATGGTAAATTATACCTACTTAAGTACTAATTTAACAATATTTCCAGGTTTCCTGTAAATCCAGTGATTGCAAACACAGGCTTATGTCACTTTTGGTTTCGCAGCCAAGCGAACTCTGTTCGTCTATTACAGTGGAATATTAAGTTTATGAATTACACAAACTTGTGACGGCATCGCTGTCGTTTATGTAATCGACGGCGAACCTCAAAAAACCAAGTTGCAGTGCTTTGGCCACCGGGTCAGATTTATAAGTTTGTGTCATTGTACTACACTGACAACACTGACCAACGAGCGATTCAATATTAGTTTTTTTTTTTCTAATTATCTTATCTTATCTTATAAGAAAAATCTTATAAGAATGATATCTTACTGTTTTAAATACCTGGCTCAGGTGATGTAGACCTCTCGTTTGTGACATTTTGAACTTTTTCGAAATGGCTGAAATATGATTATATCATATCTCCACCATTTTGAAAAAAATCGAAAAAGTGACTCGGCAAATATAATTAAAGAACCTGCTCACAAAACATGAGAATCGGTTGACATGACAAATGCGATTTGGAGAGTGCTCGCTCGGTCAAAAAGTATTAAGATTTCGTTTTGTCTATCACTTTGTTCAACATTTTTGTTTGATGGTTAACCAATTAGGTAAAAGCAAACAATTTAACATCGTTGTTTTCTGACAGTTAGTGGTGAGAAAGCCAGTTCTTCATTGGTTGAGAATTCCGGATATTGTAATTACTTATTGCCCAGGATTTATAAAAAAAAAAAAACCTTTTTAACTCACTCAGCATACTTTCAGGCACTTGCCACTACACGAGTACATAATTAATAGTTTTTTGTCACAATAATAATATGTTACAAATAACTATGACTGAGACAAACAACAAGTGTGGTGAAATAAAAGACTTTTTAACGGATACTAGCGCGGTTTTATTGAAAGTACTTTGGTAATTAGTTGGTATTTGGTTTGAGTTTTTATTTTCCCGACGTTTCGGCACAATCAAAAATCAAACCAAATACCAACTAATTACCAAAGTACTTTCAATAAAACCGCGCCAGTATCCGTTAAAAAGTCTTTTATTTCATGTCTAGTGAGCGCGTAAGCTTGAGAAGTGAAAACAAGTGTGGTGATGCATCGAAAGCTCAACACGAATTCGATCGATTGATAGTTTTATGTGCTTTTAGTTTAAGTACAGCAAAATATTATAAAAGCACATCTATGCAGTAAGAATTCATGTCAAAAGGAAAAATGTTGCGAATACCTGAAACCTGAGTCAGTATTAGATAAATGAACGGTTGATTCTGAGTAATGACGTAGAATAAATAATGCAAAGCCATTTTAAATTCTTTTGGAATTACTGAAATACCTCTTCAATGAAATCACATCTATTGTATCAAGCTCGAATTTCGACGATGAACTCTAGCTATGGAAAATATTATTGAAATCATCATCATCACATCAGTCAGACAACACCCACTGCTGGGTATAGGCCTCCCCCAAGGATCTCCACGACGATCGGTCCTGCGCTGCCCGCATCCAGCGGCGCACCACGACCTTTACCATATCGTCGGTCCACCTTGTCGGGGGCCTACCCACGGAGCGTCGTCCGGTACGCGGTCACCATTCAAGGACCTTTCCACCCCAACGGCCATCGGTTCTTCACGCTATGTATCCCGCCCACTGCCACTTCAGCTGAGCAATCTTTTGAGCTGTCGTCGGTTACTTTAGTTCTCCTACGAATATATTATAGAAATATATAGGTACATTTAAAATCATGCTCAATTAAAATCATCTCATTTAAAATCATGCTCAATCTCTTTTGTGTTTTATCGTTCACTATAAAAAAGCCCGCATGATTTTCAAGTTAAGCGTAGCACACACGGTCTTTTGTTTTAATCATTGTACCTCGTTAGAACAATGAGGCATTTGTTTTAGGCGCCCCGAGATTTTTTTATAAGTTCCCCCACTTTTATGCAAATGCTCACTATAGAATATGCGGCATTGTGAGCCATGCGGGCCTGCACACGTGTGATACTGCCCTTATTAAGGATTTCTTTTTGTTTGAACCACTTTTAGGATTCTGTTATTGTGTACGAGTCACATGTTGAGTAAGGTTTTGTTGATATATTTTGAAATTGCATAAAAATAGTTACAGAAATGTTTGTGATTTAAGCAATTTTCAAACGCGACAAAAATTTTCACTCCTTTATTTACTACATAATATTAAAAAGAACTTTTCTATTTTTGGATATTATATTTTTGGCTTTATTTTTACTTCTTTGTAAATGATAAAATGTAATTTTACGGTGACAATTAAAGTTCCTTTTAAAAATCTAAAATATTTTTATCACATTATTAAAAATAAAATCAGCCAAAAAATTACATAAACCAAAATAACGAAAACATAAAATCAAAAATAGAATCAAAATATACTGTTTCCGCCCGGGATCGAACCGGGGACCTTGTGCGTGTGAAGCACACGTGATAACCGCTACACTACGGAAACTTAGGAATCAATGTCGAAATTGTCATAGAGTTTCATAATATCGACTACTGTAATCTGTATGTACAATAGACGTCACATTTTCCATCTCTTTTAATAAAATTAATAACTTAAAGGCTCCAGCACACCGGATGCGTAAGCGTATGCGTAAGCGTGCACGTAGACGTACCATGACGTTGTAATGCCTGAAACTTTATGAGACATGGCACACCGCTTGCGTAACGTACGCGTGCACGTAGACCGATGCGTAACCCTACGCATTGCAGCTCTCATGAGACAACCAGGCTGCGTACTTACGCAGAGCGGAACGCATTGATGACGTTGTACTCAATGGCATTCCCTATTGCACGTCACACCGAACAAATACGAACACGCACGTATCTTTCCTGCGCGTCACTACGTGCGTGACCACGCGCGTGACTACGCGCGTAACCACGCGCGTGACTACGCATTCAGTTGTTTTGTTCGAGTCCCCTACCTATGAAATTTGCTTTTTTTCTTACAAACAGAGAACTTCGTCACTTCTATGAATTTAAACTACCTATAGTCATCAATTGCTTGATATCACTACATACATATTATAAAACAAAGTCCCTCACCGCGTCTGTCTGTCTGTCTGCGCTTCGCGATAAACTCAAAAACTACAAAACGTACTACCTATATTCATGCGATTTTCACCAAATGATAGAGTGATTCCTGAGGAAGGTATACTTAGGTGAATTATAAGTTGATCGAGGTTTTATGTATGTAGAAATATGAAGATGTCGGCAAAAATTAAGCCGCCTGGGAATGGGAAGCCTAGCATCGAAAGCACTGCATAAATTTCTGAGCTCTAACAAAATAAATAATTTATTATGGAATGGGGAATGTCCGAAAAAAGTCAAATCAAATCAAAGGTCGCATTTGGCATAAAAAGGACTTGTGACCCGCCCTCGCTTCGCTTCGGTGTAGTGTGGAATTTGACACGATGTATTATACATAATGATGAATCACTCTATCAATTAAAAGAAACCGCATCAAAATCCGTTGCGTAGTTTTAAAGATATAGATAAGAGAGAGACAGACAGCGGGAAGCGACTTTGTTTTATACTATGTATAGGTAGTGACATCATATAATGACCATAGACAATTATTAATAGTAAAACAATCCTTATTACTTATAGTATGGCTGCCGCAGCGACAGAGTATGTGTCAGGGGGTTACGTGCGTAACTACGCGCGTGTACACGCGCGTGTCTACGCATCCGGTGTGCCCGCTGGGTACGCAAGGGACAGGCTGCGTTGCGTATGCGTATGCGTAAGCGTAGACGTATGCGTAACCCGGTGTGTCAGGGGGTTACGTGCGTAACCACGCGCGTGTACACGCACGCGTAACCACGCGCGTGTCTACGCATCCGGTGTGCCCAGGCCTTTAATCTTTGCTTTGAGCTACGTATAGCTCGGAGATCCATGGGCGCCGGGAGGGGGGTGCAAGGGGGTGCGCGTGCACCCCCCTGGCTTTGAAAAATACACAAAAAAAGTTGTTTTTATTTAACCACTTATTGAATAAAACCTTGAGGTGTCGAGGTTGCTGTCCAAATTTTAGGGGTGCGCAGTGTATCAAGGATAGGCATAATCTTAGATACACTATAGTACCTAATATATTTTAGGTTTAGTAAAGTGTACAGACACAGATGAGATGGATGCACCCCCCTGACAGAAATTCTGGCGGCGCCCATGCGGAGATCCTAAAAATCTAGAAAATATCTGGAATGTGTTAGCGAAAGATTTACTTACAGTCATATATAGCATTGAGGATAGTAAAATAATCAGTAAAGCAATACAAATTATGCAGCCTTAATAAAATAAATTAAAACAAGAAATAAATGATTAGATAAACGGGTAACAATATTATTTTCCCATTTTGGGTATCAAAAATACTGAGTATACCCGTGTAGCGTACTGAAATACTAAGTTGGATGACGGACTGAGGGCGACTACAAATGATAAAAATATACAAAATGAGTAACCAATTAATCAGAACGGGCGACCAAATTACTTAATTACACACAAACATTTAAAATTTGGCATATATTTTAAATGTTTTACGTATTTTTTGTAATCCGCAGCTTGTTGCCCGTTTAGTAATTATGTCGCCCAAAAAATAAACCGCTGCCCGGTTTAGTATTAAAAAATCCCATTAACAGTCGCCTTTAATTATTTCCAGTCACACAATTAATTTATTCCCGAATGAGAATTATGACCACCAGAAACAATTAATTTTAATAATATAGGTATCGAGAATTCGCCGCACAGTTCCGGTTGAGAATAGGACTGTCCCATCTCATCCCGTGGGTATCGTAGAAGGCGATAGAGGGAAGTTTTAGGGACCCGGTGCAGACCATCACACAAAGGGTCACTCGAATGGCAGCGAGAAAACTGTCAACAACAGCATTCCCAAGGAGGGTTGGTGTCAGGCAGGCGGCCGATCGTAAAACTTTGCCAAAACCTAATGCAGTATGTACTACATGCTGCGCCGACCCCAATAGTGGTCGTTCTACGAGCGCAAAATTTTATTTTGTGTAGAGCACTACAAATAAATTGGGATAAGGACAGGAGGATGATGAGGTATCGTGAATAGAATAGTAGTTAATCAATAATACATACGAGTATCTATCTTTTGTATTACGACGATGTTGTTTTTTTATTCTAGTCCATGTTTTTCTTTCAATTTCACGTGACGTTTTATATATCTTAACCCGTTATTTGTAATTTTTCAAAAGCAATTTTCGTGTTTTCTTGGACTTAAATATTTCTAGTATTGAGATGACATTGAATTAGTTTTTAATGTTAATATGATCTTTGTGAATTCGTGGAAATAAATAAAAAAAAACTCACTACGTTTTGCTGTATTTAAGTACTTCTTTAGTAATTTTTATGAAAGTGTCTACTCTTCTATTTTCAGACATCTTTGATGTTCATCTCACAACATAACTTGTCTTTTTAACCGACTTCAAAAAAGAAGGAAGTTCTCAAGTCGACGGTATTTTTAGATGAATTCATGTGTGTAAAATATTTTATTTTATTGTTGGTGTCAAAACGTTTTATTACTCGTAAAGTGCGTCGTAAAATTGTTTCGATCTAACACTAGAAAGCTAAATTCATTGCGCGAATATAAAGTTTTCGACGTTTATTGATATTACCTATAACTGTGGTTGTTATAAAACAATAATAACTTGAATTTAATTATTTCATGTCATTTACGCAATCTTTTACACCATTGTTATTTAGATGATCATCTTTTTAAATAAAAGTTATAACTATAGGAAACAAATCCTTACTAATATTATAAATGCGAAAGTCCGTTTGTTTGTTTGTTTGTTTGTTACGCCTTCACGTCTTAACTACTGAACCGATCATCATGAAATTTTACACACACGTTGTCAGGGGTACAGAGAAGGACATAGGGTACCTTTCATCCCGAAAAAAGGAACTGTTCCCGAGGGATAGACAAAATACTATCCACGCAGACGAAGTCGCGGGCGGAAGCTAGTTTTCTAATAAAAACTTGCCAAGTCGATTTACTATTTGTGGTATATTTTAATAATTATATCAAATAGGGTACCAGAAATAGTAAGTACTTACCCTATATTTGTCCTTAAATGTTTGATATTTATCCTAAAATTATATAAGTATGTTTTTGCATTTTTAAACATAGATTTTTGCTTTGTTGTCAACACATCTATAGCTCTAACACCCTTACCGGTTGACTGTTAGAGAATGCCTTATGGAATTAAGTCCGCCTTTTGCTGTAATTATAGCAATACAGTTTAAATAACTAAAATATACTTTATCACGTACCATACAATAATTGTCGGCATCTACAGGTTTATGACTATACTTTTATGTTTAAAAAAATAGTTCAAATATTTTTAGTTTCTTCTATTTTTTGTTTCACACAACACGTGTTCAATTAAGTATTGCAATAAAATTCATTTACGTCATTACACACTAAAATAACGTGACAGTTTTAATACTCAATGAATTTTCATTACGATCTCCGTTTTAAGATCACTTCTCAGATGTTCACGATCACATAATTAGTTTAAGTGCAATAAAGTTCATTTTACATTGGCCGTGTCAAATAATTCTTTGTCGTTTGTTGCGGAGCAGTTTATGTGCGTTTGACAGCAGTTAAGCTATTATAGTCTTTAGGATCGATAGAAATAGATGTAAGTGGCATTTCGAGAAGTTTCGTTTTTTTTTCAATCTTTAGTTTTTATGCAGTGCATTGAATAATTAAGTAATAATAAGACTGATGAAGAGCCTTGAAGTTAGTATTTCTTATCAAAGGGTTTTGGCGAACAAAAGAAAATTTTATTCAAAAGTATTTTGCATATCCATCAGCCTTTTTTTGATGTCCCCACTGCTGGGGCACAGGCCTTCCTTATGGGTGGTAAGGAGGATGGGCCATAACCCACCACGCGGGCCCAGTGCGGATTGGTGGGTGTTAACGACTGCAAATGCAGCCGGGACCAACGGCTTAACGTGCCTTCCGAAGCACGGAGGAGCTCGAGATAATAAATTTTTGGTCACCCATCCCATGACCGACCCTTGCGAACGTTGCTTAACTTCCGCAATCGCTGGGCCAGGCGCTTAAACCACTGCGCCACCGAGCTCCTGTTTTATTTTTATTTAACAAGGTGTAGTAAAGCTATAAAACTCGCAATTAAAGTAGCTGTATAGGCAATGTACTCCTAATTAAATCAGCCTTTAACGGTATGAATATAAATATCTAAAGACTTGCATTAAGCAACAAAATCACGAAAAGGATATAAAAGCTAAGAAGTGTTTCACTGCTTTATCAACACATCGCTATGAGAATAAACTACGATAGTTTCTTAGATATGGTTGGCCGTTGGGTGTTTCACTTACCCCGGTGTTTCACTTACCCCACCTATATATCTATTTTTCAAACCTTATCGGTTTTACTTACCTTATTGATAAGAGATGTAGGTAAGTATTAAATATCTTTAAAAATATTGTAAACGTACATCGCGAAGACTCTGTTCTCTCTTTTTGTGTGTTTTTTTTTAACCTTTACTTTTCAATACACTTAAATATTATTACATTTTTAAAATAGATCACATCCAAGTCTCTAAATAGTACTAATTACAAAAAGAAACACAAATGAAACGACACTAGCGGACCAATTTATCTTAGTTAAGTGTTTGAATGAACTCTAAAAACGTTAATGGTTCCTCTTATAGTTATGTCTGTAATCTATTTAATGACCTGGATGTCGCTGAAACTGTAACTGAAAATAAGTTTAAATACACTGCCGAAATATAATTTATTATAAGATGCCGAAACGTTGGGAAAATCAAAAAAAAAAACCAACTAATTACCAAAGACTTTCAATAAAATCACGCTAGTTTCCGTTAAAAAAAGTACTTATTTCATGTACAGTGAGCGCGTAAACTTGAGAGGTGAATAAATAAGACAGATTATAAAGTTTTTACTATAAAATGTTTTTCATGTCATATGATTATTACAATTTTGTATAGGAGTGAAGGGAACAAAACATAATTATGATACCATTGAGTTTTTTTCTTTTTGTTTTAATATTTCGTTTTTATACAAACATGGCATATATGGTATGGCATCGCAATGTTTGCCATTATATTAGTAACACAAAAATTTTAAACAATTTTAGTACTTAGATATTAGTAAATCTCATGCATGGCATTAGCAATCCCATCGTGAAAAATATCTGCTATTATAGTAGGTAATTCTTATAACTTACAAAGTCCGTTTTGCAATGAATGTGGTAGGCGTGCACATGCACATTGTTTTAGTGTGCGTTACGAGAGTGATCAGCATGTACACGCCTAACAACATTTACTTATAGCAAAAGGGACTTCATATATTTTGATCGAGATCGTCGAAAACTTTTCTTTATTCCACTACCACGGATATATCTCGATCACGAAAGTTTCGGTTATAATTTTGTTGGCTTTGTTTATTGAGGTCGAATCGATTCGTCCGTCACCGCCTCGAGCGAACGAAACACATCTTTATTTGGCTGAACCACCAACACCCAGCCTCGCTGGAATAAACCTATAAAGCATATTTACAGCGGATCCAACGACCAATAATGTCGGGTTACAGCCAGATGCAGTCGTAATAAATATTAAAATGTATTATTATACTTACTATAGTGATGATATCATACTCTATTTTAGGTCAGAGAAAATGTAAGTTTATGTGATTTCAGCAGCGCCATTGCAAAAGGGAACGTGTGAGTACTTCTAGAATTATTATACCTACGACAAATCATAACAAACGATTGAAAAGTGCCTGGCCTGACATTAAAGGGACCATCCTAGAATTTTCAAAGTAGGTACCTTTATATTTCGCTACATTATTTCAATAGTCGTTATATGGATTTATTACTATATGAAACTAGGGGTACATCATCAAACTCTCAAACCTGGAAAACATTCGATGCGTAAAGAAATTTTCGACTAATGATGAAGTTGAAGCTCCTGTGATGTAATGTGAGTGACTATTTTGAGGGTCTTGAAGAATCTTTTTGTTAACGGGAGACGACGTTCAGTCGCTTAAAAGCTCCCGAATCTCAGAAGTACTGAGGTTCCAAAATACTGGAAGGGTTTCCATAAATGCAATGGGGATCAAGGCTATACCTTGAAAGAAGTGCATATAGCTAAATGCCTTAAGTCCATAAATAAATAAAAATTGTGGGCATTTTATTTTGTTTTCTTGCCTAGTCCAGGGACTTTACAATCCACCCTCACAACAACCTTAAGATACAGAAGATCAATGAAAAATTCAAAATAATCAAACATTGTTAGAATTTTATTGAGCTTTTATCTCTTCGAGTTAATTTCGGCCGCTCGTGTACGTACATACAATACTATCATCATCAACCATTTTTTTTATGTTTACCTTACCTTATTTCTGGGGCACATGTCGTCTCTAAGCTAAAGGATGACTACGAGACATGACCCATTACGCGGGCCAATGCAGTAAACGTGCTTTTCGAAGCACATTGGAGCTCAAGATATTTTTTTTTGTAATTTATCCAATGGCCATCTCTAGCGATACTATTGCAGGGCGCATACACTATACCATTGCGCCATTGAGCTCCTTAAAAGTACTCCTACAGCTAAAAATAGGTTGAACACGTTGTATGGTTTGTAAACTGAGTTTGCGTGATTCGTGACAGTCGAGTGTCGTGACATCGCATGTCATGACATAGGTACTTTTTGACATGACATAGGTAACTATGAACATCGTCCTTCGTGATGTGTGTTATGATCATCTATACACCTTCTTAAAATTAGGGCTGTAACCGCTCGGTTCTCCTCCTTCATTGATGTAATGCTCAAATCTGTAACGTTACATTACACGCGAATGCTCCCGGTGAGGGAGCACCTTTATAGTTTGCCTACGTATAAGACGCAGAGGTTCTGGATTCTAATTTGTACTTGGTTTGGTTGGTGGTAGGGCTTGTTTTAAGTCCGCCTAGTTAGGTACCACCATCTTCCCTAAGTATGACGCCATAACTACAATTATCAATGGTTGTGTTCCAGCTGGTAAAGGTATACCTTACCTGCCAGTTCCTCAGTGATGAGGATTCCGGGTGTAGTGCGTTTCTACCTTTGACCTTATCTGGAAACTATTTGGAGAGTTTATCATTTAAAACAACTTTTTGTATAGAAATCACGAAAAAAGTTTTCGCTGTTTCATAAATTTGAACTCTGTTCAAAGAAAACTTTAAATGTAACTTTTTTCATGCGATTTCAGGATTGTTTTCAAAAAAGTTGTTTCTTGTTTAACCCTAGAAATGGTTTTCAGATTTTGAGTTAGCAAAAAGTGTAGCAATTCTTATGAGAAATAACCAATTCTAAAACATGCTACTGTATCACTCGAGTCAGGTGATAATATAAAAAATAGATTATTTTGATAATCTTGTTGAGTTTGGGTTGAGAGCGGGGCGGGTGCAGTTACATCGGCAAAATATAACGGAGTTTATTAATGTCTCTTAGGACTCAAAATTGTAAGCTATGCGTTTCAAGGAGTACGTTGCGGTTGAGTTGAGTTTGAGTTCGGGTTGAGCTCGGATCGTGTGTTATCGTCTGAATGCAGCCTAAGCGTACATACATACTGCATTCAATTTTTTTTTTAATTAAAAACGTCTAAAGGTTTTCATAGATGTTTTACGTCATTGAATAATATTTTCATAACACCTTTAAAGTTAGATAATTATACTATTTCTGGTTACCTCAGTAAATAATGAGATCACCTATCATGCAAATCTATTAAACACAAAACGTCAGTTTCTAATTTAACCGCACAATAGGTCGGTATCTATCTAATTCCGAATAAAAATCGAGTGACAATAGAGATGCTAATGTGTGAATAAAATAGTGGTGTGCGCCGATGGCCATGCGCCGTGTAATGTGTATGCGCGGGACAGGGATCTAGGTTCGATGAATATGACATTTTAGCCATTTTAGTTAGCCAGTTATTTTTTATGACATACTAGCGGCCGCCCGCGGCTTCACCCGCGTGGTTCCCGTTCCCGTGGGAATATCGGGATAAAAAGTATTCTATGTTTTAATCTAGGCTATATACTATCTGTGTGCCAAATTTCAACCAAATCCGTTCAGTAGTTTTTGCGTGATTGAGGAACAAACATCCAAACATCTAAACATCCAAACCCACAAACTTTCACATTTATAATATTAGTAGGATATACTAGTAGGATTCAGCGCTTCTAGCATGACTACCGAAACGCGATATAATATAGCGATTTACGTTTATCTGTCAAAAGAGAATGTATTTTGACAGTTGAATGTCGATAAAACGCTATATCACGCGATGTATAACGTGTTTCGTCGGTCATGCTAGGGGGCTGTAGGGTTATTCACGATTCTCGAAAATCTACTCGAAAGCATTCGATTCGAATCCGTACTCTGATATTACAAAAATATAGCTATTCACAAATACATTCGACTGTCATTCGATTCACTTTCCTACGGGAAAGCGCAAAGCATTTACAAAGTTTGGTAGCATAAGGTAGAAAATAAGATCGAAGACTATAGACTTTCCGATTCGATTCGGAAAGTTGGTTTCCGACAATCGTGAATAACCCCCTAGGTATCGTTTAGAAACTGCGACGGGAATCAATGCATACTATTGTCAACCGAATGTCAACTTTGACAGGTACACCGTTTCTGAAAGTTATGTTAAGTGTATTGATGCGTTGGTACGGGACCGCGCGTTCCCAGGACGTAACCTACCTCTTTTCAGGCTTGTGCGTTTTTGTTTGGTTTCATACGCTGAACGTTTGAGTGACCTAGTGTAATCGGACATAGGATGGGTGACTCGAAAAATCTAATATGTATGTGATTCGAAAGGTACTATGGGCAACAGCGACGCTTAACCAGTTTGCAACAAAATTCGTGTGCGCGCGTATCGCCCCTACACGAACTAAACGTATGGTTGTGACGGCGCGGCGTGCAAGCGATTTTGACCTTAGCAGTGGTTAAGCGTCGCTGTTGCCCATGGTACGTTAAGCTGTTGATCTCGGCTGCACCCATCAATTACGTCTCTACAATGTGTAAAAAAAACCTTTAAAGCTCATAATTACGAATAAATTTTTATATGGAAGCAATCCTGGAATCGCGAAAAAAACAGCTGTATCATACTAAATTTCTAGCAAACTTTGCTAAAATGTACGAAACAACCAGCCGAGTTGAAAAATGATAGAATAGATAAAAAAGTTGGTAGTATTTTTTTGTGTTTTTTTTTATTTACCTATAACACTGCGTTGTCACATCCAGCATTATCATACATCTCTATCGGTGGGGTAGGCGCAGCGACCCGCTATAGAGTCATTTCCTGATTTCGATGTCGCAACACCAATGCCGACGCCGGGTATATTCAAATATTTGAGACGTAATCAATGTATAGTGTAGTTTTTCTATTCGATAAGTATATACTCGTAGCTAGCTACTTACATAAAGTCTAAGAGTACTGGTAAAGGACAAGGAGCCATTTGAAAGGCGTCGAGCGCTCTTTACTACTCATTTTAATTTGACAGCAAAGGCCATTAATAGGAACCATTTTCTTGTCTTAGTATTAAAATCGATAATTTAATATCGAGGTTTTTCAAAAAATAAAATGCGTTAATTGCTTCAAATTATTTTACAGCAGTTACAAAATGAGCTTAATGTTTCTGGTGATTGTCATTATCAGGCTTCTAGAAATAAATTACGTTGTGACAGTAACTATAACACTTGTTCAATCCTGCAACTTACAAATATTGCCGCAACGTAACATGGTACAGTCGAGTTCATTTAATATGTTTACATTTATGATGACTTTAATGAGGGCTTTTCAAAATGACAAAAAGCTGTAGGCTCGATAGATGGTGATGAAAAAAATAGGGGATTCAAAGTATTTTTTACTACCAATTTTGACTTCCCTCTTACCATCAACGCCATCTAGTGAGGCAAATAGTTACTTTTCTTTTTTTTTTAATGTCAATTTGAAAACCCCTCATTACAAAGGACATAAGGTTGCTGAACTGTCAAAAGTGTATAACGTATTAATGAACTCTACTATACCGAATAAAGTCTACCATATATTTCTAATGTTTACTGTAACAATCATAAATTATAACGTTTCATCAGAGTCTATTACAATACATTGGAAAGGATTCAAGAAGTTACTATTATAGACCGTTGTGTCGTCACTAATGGCAGAGTTTGACTTCGGGTAAAAACAAACATCTGAATCAAGCAAGATTCTCTTTTTGAGACATGGAATTACACCCAGGAGAAAAACAATACGGCAAAATACTTAATTCCTTACACAAACATAACTCATCATCATCATCATCATCATCAGCCTATCATCGTCCACTGCTGAACATAGGCCTCTCCGAGTGCACGCCACTGAGCACGATCCGCGGCGATGCTCATCCAGTTTACGCCAGCCACCTTGCGAAGATCGTCGCTCCACCTTGTCTAAGGGCGTCCCACACTACGTTTGCCAATACGCGGTGTCCTCTCAAGAACTCGTCTGCCCCAGCGGCCATCGGTTCTACGGCTAATATGGCCGGCTTACTGCCACTTCAGCATGCTAATTTGGTGGGCTCCGACAGAGAATAATGTCGATGACTTTAATTCTCTGTCGGATCACCTCGTTCCGGACCCGATCTCTCAGAGAAACTCCGAGCATAGCCCTTTCCATAGCTCGCTGCGCGACTTTAAATTTGTGAACCAGCCCTACAGTGAGTGTCCACGTTTCTGCTCCGTATGTCATGACAGGCAGGACGCACTGGTTAAAGACTTTCGTCTTTAGACTCTGTGGAATAGGCGACTCAAAGACTCGACGAAGTTTCCCATATTATGCTGCCCAACATATAATAACTTGTTAACAAAGCAAAAGTGCCAACGTTCTCATCTTTGTTTTTACCCAAACCTACGTAATATAGCTTCCTAGGTTTATTTAAAATGTGTCGCATCTGGCGACCCCGGGTATACTGCATAGCAACACACCGAACGAGGATGTACTCCGCAGCGGTGCCTAATTTCGGCTAATTCCATCGGATACGCTGACAAACTTATTGTTGCATCCATCACGTGCCACAGACAATGCAATCATAAGGTACATTAACTCTTCCTCTTGTTTATGGCCTGCGAACTAGTCGGGCTTGGGTATAAAACAACTATTTTAGGACTTTGTGGAGGTCTATCTGAATTATGTTGAACTATTGTCTAGCTAGTCTTAGTCTATTGAAAAATAAAAGTAAATAATCATCCATTCTTCAGACTGTAATATTTACATACTTGCATAATTATGAATTTAACTATTTGTTTATGACACTTTATTACGAAAGAAACATTATTGCTTATTTTAATTTTTGTTTCTACTCATGAAATGAAAAAAAAAACAATAATAGTATGAACTTTTACATAAGACTTTTACAAAAAAAATGGTTTTCTGGAAACTTTACATACTGAAACTGACGATAAAATTTTGCTAGGTATAGGTTAAAAAAATACCCACTTCCTGAAGTTAAAATATCCTGTGTTTTGTTATATTAATCATCAAAATGGTTCCAAAATCAAATAAAATTATGGAAAAGTAGGAAAATATTGTACAAAAAAGCTGTTGTATGACTTAAAACTCGTAAAACGCAACATTAAGCGCAATCAGATTTGTAAATTAAGTCGTATTTTTAATTGTTATACATTTCTTCGTTAATTTTTTACGTTCATTATAAAAATAACAATACTAGCTATAAATTGTCATGCTATAAAACAGTGAATGCTCCACATTCCTTTATAGAAATACAATTATTTTCGGAATGGGGAAAATCAAAACCCATTGTGTGGGAGTAAACGATGTGTGACAGGTTAAACGAAATATACCTTATTGAAAAAGCAATAAAGTTGAAAGTAAAGTTGAGATTTTGTTTGTTGCATTAGATATAAAATTTTGGGCAGAGTGAATATTTGGTGATAGTTTTGTTGAAATTGCCTTTGTCAGCCTATTTATTGGTCTATTTATGTTATTTATGCTGAGATTGTATCTCTATAGCTCAGTTTGGTATGTAAATTGTTTTTTTTTTGTTCGAAGTTTGGACGAGTGATGAAGTTACTGTGATTGATAAGAGCTCGTAATGTTTTAGTTTGAAAACGGAAAATAAAGTTGTCACTTTTTAATTAAGACATAAAAAACGTTTTTTACTTTTTTTGTGTGTGAGGTAACAATTAGTGATGATGAATTCCGAAAAACAAAAGCGGTGGTTACGGGTTTGAATCAAGTTTGAACTCCATTAGTGGCAAATGGCTTTGTTTGACGTCAAACTTGGTAGGTAGGTGGGAATAACGCTTGAGAGTAAATGCCTATTTTTCATAGTCTACGGTTTGCTAAAAGGTTTAGTTTAATTTATAGAGTAGATTAATTTATAATGTAGTAAATTTTTCATTTATCAAATACATGTAAAACAGACCTCATTTTTATGATCTGCATATAGTAATCATCATTCTTTTCTTTTCAAGATTTGCATTAACTTTATAATCATAAAATATATTTTTATTATGTACTTAACCCTAAAAGGGGAGGTGAATGATTCGAAAATAAATTCGTAGAATTGGAATCGCTGTTGATCCAAAAATAAACCAGATGTATCATTTAGAATATCTATGGCATGATCATTATAATATATTGATTCTAACGAGTTGCATATCTAACGATGACCAAAGACTGAGTGTGAATTTGCACACTGTTATTATCTGAATTATTTATCGATGTCTAAACTTAGAAGCGAGAAACATATTTTTTCTTAACGATATTTGAAAGTCATTTTAACGCTAGATTGATGTCCAGTGACCTTAGTTTTTTCCTAATGGCAACATTACCATTAATTGACCGAGCGAGCGCGAAGCGCGAGTGAAGCGTCTCTGCTTCAGCTTGGGCAAAAATGCTTTCGTATGTCTGTCCGTTTGTTCTCCTCTACAGGCGCATTTCTCAACCGATTCTCGTGAAATTTTGTGAGCAAGTTCGATAAATATATACAGTTTTATTTTTGAGTCAGTTTTTCGAACCCATTTAAGCCATTTATAAAAAATTTGATAAATGTCACATAAGCGGTCTGCAGGTCACAGAGCCATTAATAATTATCAGTAATCGGTTCTTGTCATCGTTTCTTGCTACCAGCATTTTATTTTAATAAAGTGACAAAATCATAATCTAATAAATCATTTTGTTGTGTGTTGTTGCTGTGATTAAATAAAGAAGATTTTACACAAATAGTTTTCTTCACCTATTTAAAAACCGGTAAGTCAAATGTCATTTAATATTTAAATTGAATTAATATTCAGCAGGAAAAATAATCACAAGCTGGCAACACAGATAAGTACCAGTCTTCCGCACCTTTGTTCTATTCAACGCTAGAGTAACCACACTATAAAATTTTATTACACTATGGTATAAATGCAAAACCGTGTACTTTAATTACTCAATAAGCAGTGTTCATTGCATTAATTAACCAAATAACTCCACACAAAAGCCAGATGAAGCCGTTGCGTATTGTTTTACATCCATCAGATCAACGAGATATGATTCCGCTTGGTAACTAGTAGTTTGTGTAATGTTACAAATACACATGTTACTAATGTTCGTTGAATAAGGTTAAAATGATTCAAATGAGATGATAATTAGAATCTGTCTATAAGTTATTATGAATATTGGTTCCTGAACCGTACAAATCTATTAAAAATGTGCAAGTGATGGTTAAGTGACTTAATTTTTAATTTATTTTTTAGTTATTTTGAATGAAGACAACTACTAATAGTAATTTTAAAACTATACTTTTGAAAAGTTTTTCTTTGCGATTGCTACTTATGCTAACTAATATTACAAATGCGAAAGTAAGTTTGTTTGTTCGTTACGCCTTCAGGTCCTACTCAACCGATCGATTATCATGAATTTTGCATACACATTGTCAGGAGTAAAAGAAGGGCACACGGTATATTTCATCCAGAAAAAAATGGTTTTGTTCCCGAGGGATAGAAACATAACTGTCCACGCAGATGAAGTCACGGGCGGCCGCTAGTCGGTTTGTAAAGCAATCATTATGGGGCATCTACATGGAGCGACTTGGCAAGTGAGTTTAGTCAATTGGCGCTTTTTATCAACAATCGCTTGTAAAATCAAATCGCCTTTAACATAGAAATTAGGTGCGCGATTAGATTTTTCAAGCGATTGTCGATAAAAAACACTGTCGCCTGCCAAGTCGCTCCTTTAATACCCTATTACACATCTATGTTAATAAAAATCAAATAACAGCCTCCGTACAGCAATACCACGGCGACTGAATAACCATTTACTGCCTACTGTAACACCGTAGTCGTTATAAAAATTAACGATCAGATAAACCACGGTGCGAGTCGGTCGTTAATTTAATTTTAGTGCAATCGGTGCGTACGCATTTGAGTACAAAGCGACACTTACTTCATGGTGGCATTAGGTAACCACTCGAATCTTAAAATATTTAAAAAATGAGCGATTAATTTCTATGTTGTGGGTGGTTGTACTACAGAATAGACTCACCACACTGGCCCAATGGATTGACGGACTATAATTTGCTACCGTCGTCATCATATCCACCGCATCCACACCCCGAGCACTCCATACAAGCGCCGCGTTTCAACTACCTATTACCAAAGAAAATATACACTAACGTGAAAAGAAGCGACACTTGCGCATGGGTGCTGTAAAATTGCTCGCGGCTATGTGTGAGTGCGCCGGGCGAGCGCGGGGGTGCCGCGACGCCATCGGGGCGAGGAATCTCCTCCGCGGAGGCACGTGCTATCAGGCTTGCCTAGTTCGCTCGCACCGCGCAATAGTACAGGCAAGGACGACAAACTAAAGTGATATGTGTCGAGCCGCATGCGAGGGCTTTAATCATTCATCGTTCAGGCAATGTAATTTGCTTTTCGTATTATAAGTACAATACAGGGCATTATTATTGCTTTTCTCAAGAAATGTGAGGAAATTAATAGTATATTGTACATTGAGGGGTGAAGTGGTAATAATTGCACTTTCTTCAGAGTAATACATAGTGCTCTATACTACAGAAAAATAAATAAATAAGTACCTACTTAAAATAATATTGAATTAAAGTAGCTACAATAATTAATTATGGTGTCTTGCCTTTCACCCCGAACTACTTTTGTACTTTTGTAAGTATAGAAAAATATTAAAATACACTTGACCGTTTTTTGACATTTTATTTATGCCTCTCATCTATTACCTCCATAGTTTTAAGGGGGGTCGAAAAAAACTTAATTTTTTGGTTCCGACGCACCGTGTCCGAGATATTTGCATTTTTGAAATTTTATTTAGAGATTAGGTTAAAATAAATACTGTTCTTTAAAATGTAGTACCCACACACTATTTAAGTTGTAATTAATAAGAATATAATTTGATATTAATTGTAATGAAAAAAACTATTTGGGCAAACAAAGAATAAACGTAGAAAATGGCGCAAATCAAAAATTGTATTAATTTATTGATCTACAGAATGTTTGGTAATACCAATCACCTTGTATATATTTAATCGTAATATAGTATAATGTATTAATATTAAAATTAATATAAAATCAATACTTCACCAAACTATCGTTTTATAATTTCCTTGCGTTAATGATGCTAATAGACAACCCTATCACAAGTCGTGACTACTCGTCACGACTTCGACGCAGCCGCCGCCAAACTGGCGCCAAGCTCACACTTACAGGGAGTGCCGCCGCTGTGCTATTACACAGACGCTACACAGTGACGTTGTTGCACACGCGCAAATGTGTGCGTGAACTCCAGGGCTATTGAATGAACACTCGATTCGGCACACGAACTTGCGCGGTGGGGTGAGGTAATTGATTGTGGGGCGGGGCAGAGAGTTTCCTTTCTTTACGGTAGTACTTAAGTATGTATATCTATTCTGTGGCCACAATGACACCCACTGGTATCCTTAATGACGATCGGTCCTGCCCTGCCCTGCCTGCATCCAGCGGCTTGCCGCGACCTTCACGAAATCGTCGGTCCACCTTGGCGGGGACCCTCCGTCGATGATGGTGGGGATCGTCCGTCGTACGGTGCGCGATCGCCACTCCAGAACCTTTCCGCCCTAATGGCCCTCGGTTTTTCTTGCAATGTAGCCCGCCCACTGCCCTTCAACATTGGTGGGCTATATTTGGCTATCACTAGAAACATTCTCACATCTTAACTCTACTGATTCAAAAATAGTGTCCACGTTAGACTCCCGTGCTGGGACACAGAAACGGTAACAAAATGCCGGATGTGCGATGGGCGGTCCACTGGTCTCATTGTTATTCTGGAGCTCGCCTTCTCGGGCGACCATCATTTTATGATTACTGTTTTTTTAGATAAAGTACATCTTTGGTACATAGGTACTAATTTATTTTACCCAAAGAAATGAGAAAAGAAAGAAATTATTTCGACGAAATAATCAAGACTTTGTATATATATAATTAAACATATTGTTTTGTATATTTTACCATAAACGGAAATAACTACAAGTAAATAAGTTTTGTAACAATGTTAATCAACATTAATTTTATTAAATAAAGAAAACTATACTATAAAAAGCCGGCGGTGAAAATCTGAAACAAGAGAAAATGTTATTAAGTCAATACAATTTCACTTTAAAATTTCAGTTAAGTATACGTTGAAAAATATGTTATATCGGTACAAATTTTAGAGCCACCATTTTATGCTAAGTATAAATACGTCAACATTTTAAAGAATTCCTACTTTCTCCGTAATCACGGTCACCCTACACCGACGAACAAAACCTATTGTTTTCTCTAATGCTATTAACCAAATTATCGTTTACCTCTTTCTCTATCACAGATGTTGACCTTTCCGGTACTTTTCCGCATTAATTTAATGAAATTGTAATAAAATGTTATTACGGCAATTAAGTATTTACAATACCTACCTGCCTATCTTTCTTTATTTTGTTTTTTTTTATATTTTTAACTACATATAAATAGTAATAAGTTTAGAACGATCAACAATAAATACTTAGCTTTTAGGTAATTATATGAATTCATTAGAAGTTTATGTAAATTTTTACTTATTTGTCAACTGGAAAATGTGAAAATCGCGAGTGCGCGCGATTTGGCTCCTTCCGATTTTAACCATTTCTTTTTTGTCGTCAACGCGCGCGCATTATTTCTTTTTATACAGTAAAATAAGGAGGAATTGAAACCAAAAATATAAATAAAAATACGTCAGACTTCATGAATAAGAGAGTTGATTACAAAAAAAAAGGTAAAATCGGAAGGTGTCAACTCGCTCGCACTCATGAGTTTTACAGATGAATTATTTTGCGCGTTTTTTTTTCGACAAATGTTGGTGCTAGGGGCACTATTATGTATTATGCCTACATAATAGTGCCCCGAATATGTACTATTATGTATTCTGTGCCCCGAGTACCAACTAGGGATACAGAATATAAGTAAAAAAGTGTGCTAAAAGAGAGGCAAAAATCTTTGAAGTAACCTTTAAATAAAGTTGAAAACATGAAATAAAATTAATATTTTAATTTAATGTAGGTATAATTATAAAAGGCAATTTGTTTAAATTTATTGAAGGTGGGAAAGTTTTATTCCGTTAGTGAATTAATTATGAAATTATTACCATACCTACTTGATCATTTCTACTTGAAATTGAATTATCATATTTATTTGAGCAACTTATTCATGTTTTACTGGTAGTAATTTTGAATATGTTAACAGAAATATTATTATATGATAATAATGTCAAAATGTTCATTCGATCATTTGATGTTGAAGTTTTTTTTTAACTTGTTATTCACTTTAATTTATTCAAAGTACTTAAATAAATAATAAACTGAATATTAATCGATCCGCTTTAATCTTAGAATCAATGTTTTTTTTTTATATAATCCTTTAATCAAAAATGTTGGTAGCATTTTTCAATATAATATTTAGTCAGGTCAAAATAATATCTTTTTTCAATAGGCCGTTGGAAATAGACAAAAAAGAGGCTAAATTCGCAAAGCGTGAGATAATCGAGTTCTCAGTTTCCACAGGTTTTTCGAAGTTGCAAATTTGAATTCACACTACCCTAACAGACCCATACAACATACCAAAAATGCAGAACTACATCACGCTTTGCGAATTTAATGACTATTTCCAATGGGCTACAAATCAATTTGAATCGTCTATATTTTCCTACAATTACCCGTTCTAGACTTTTTAACTGATAAGAAGAAATGGTTGAGTTAGGAATACATTTTGAATTAATAAGGAATTTGAAATGATATTATTGTAGTGGGTTGAGAAAGGAATAAAATGGGTTGAGTAAGGAAAAATAATAAGTGGGATGTGACGTCATGGGATGAATACGGAACAACTCAAATCTACTAGCCCGATCTCTGTAAAAAAATATGGGACCACTCCTGAACTATGTTCTTTCAGATAAAAAAGAATTATTAAAATACGTTGTGGTAAAACATACATTAAAAAATCCCTCGACTAAAAGTGATGTAGGTACTAGGTATACATTCTTTATCTACCTATTCATAAATTACAAACGCAAGAAAAATCCGTCGGGGGCTGCCATTACCTGCCCCCAAATGAACAAATATTTTTCAGTTATAGTTACTTTAGAGAAATGGCAATGGCAGCCCCCGACGGATTTTTCTTGCGTTTGTAATTTATGAATAGGTAGATAAAGAATGTATACCTAGTACCTACATCACTTTTAGTCGAGGGATTTTTGTAAAACTTATTTTAGTCTTTTTAAATAAAGAGTTACAATTTTAACCGTCGTGGGTTTTTTCAAAATTTTTAATTTTGCCATTTTATTTTAAACTTTTTAAAGAATTCATAAGTTATCTACTCTAAAAACCGCATCTAAATTGGTCAAACCATTCGGAAAATGATAACTACAGAGCCCCCTAGCGGCTGAACACCATAACACCAAGAACCATCGCTGACAAACTACAAAACTATTACAGAAAACTGCATCCAAATTGGTCAAACCGCTTTGGAAATAAATTATAAAATGATAACTGCAGCGCCCCCTAGCGGTTAAACACCATAATATCTATCTGAGAACCATCGCCGATAACCTAAAAACCCGTTCCGTCCGTCGTGGGTAAAAACAGTGGTATTGAGAACTTCCTCCTCTTTTGAAGTTGGTTAAAAAAGAAAGAACCTCAACAGTCAAATTTTTACGCAGTTCCAATAGTGAACTAGGTCCACCACTGCCCATCGTAAGGTCATCGACCTCAATCAAAATTCTTTCCACATGGGCCCGCCGAAATAATAGACCGTGAGCATGAGCCTTTTATCAGACAACAATGGTCTATAAATATTGAAAAAACCGATAATCTATTGCTTATATTTTATATTCTAGCATTCTACTTACTTTGTATGCAATCGGACCTTTTGTAGCAAAGGCGCGCGCAGCGGCTTTTATAGTTTTGAAACTTTTTAGGGTTCCGTACCCAAAGGGTGAAAACGGGACCCTATTACTAAGACTCCGGTGTCTGTCTGTCTGTCACCAGGCTGGATCTCATGAACCGTGATAGCTAGACAGTTGAAATTTTCACAGATGATGTATTTCTTTTGCCGCTATATAATAAACTACACACTATATAACAATTAATACTAAAAATAGCATCGAGATAAATATACTATAGAGTAGCACTTACCGCGCCACGTGGAGGCCAGTTCGGATATGTCAGCTGACACATGTGAAGGTTATGTCAAGCCAGTGCTCAGTGGGAGGCCAACAGGGAAACAGCTCTTCAAAATGATGAAAATGCGTAGTGAAAGAGTGCGCTTCGAGGTCAAAAAAACTTATCACATCAAAGAGACTTACTTTTTACGCGATTATTTATTGTTTTTGTATTACTAATAACGTTAATAACGCAAAAAAAGAAATAAAATAAATCACACCATAATTTAGGTTCAGTGCTACCACTAAAAACATCGTTTTGGTTTTCCCATTTTTGGGGAGAATTTGTGATTAACGGATAGGTACTCCGTTACCTCTGATGTTACATAAGCCTCTGTTATATTATAAAATAAATGTTTTAGTAAATGATGTTTTCTTTTATTATCACATTTTTGCTATTTTTTTGCTATAACTTCTTAAATCATGGAAGAGAGACCCGGCATTTTTAAATTCTAGTTGAACTAGAATTTAAAAGTAAAATTGAAAGCAAAAGAATCATAGTTTATTCTGCCAAGTTAAACAAAAAAAGAATATTTCATTTCATTCGAGAATTATAATGTGGATAACGGCAGGGTTTAGCCAACTCTCTGTTGCTGTGGTGTTTCCATATAAAAAAACGTGTTAATAATAATACCTAACTCTTATTCTACCTAGTATAAAACTTTTTTGTTTCTAGGCCGATTTTGATGAAACTCGGTTTTTAGTACTATTTTGACACAAAAATAACAATGCAATGATAAAAAATAAAAAAATCCAAAATAGCGGCCAACTTTTTGTTTGAGGGCTGATTTAAATGAAATTCGTAATAACGAAATGTTGAAAATATAAAAAATCCAGGATGGCGGCCAACTTTTTTGATAGTGGGCCGATTTCGATGAAACTCGGGTTTTGGTACTATTTTAACACGAAAATAATAACGCAATGTTGAAAATATTAAAAATCCAAGATGGCGGCCAACTTTTTTGTTTGTGGGCCGATTTTGATGAAACTCGGTTTTTGGTTCTATTTTGAAACAAAAATAACAATGCAATGATATAAAATAAATAAATCCAAGATGGCGGCCAACTTTTTGTTTTTGGGCCAATTCCGATGAAACTTGGTTTTTGGCACTATTTTGACAAGAAAACAGCAACGCTATGTTAAAAATATAAAAAATACAAGATGGCGGCCAACTTTTTTGTTTTTAGGCCAATTTCGATGAAACTTGGTTTTTGACACTATTTTGACAAGAAAACAGCAACGATAGCGATACGATGCGATATCCATCGGAATTGGCCCAAAAAAAAACTTGCTGCCATCTTAGATTTTTTTATTTTTAACATAGGTTGAAAATAAAAAAATCTACGACGGCGGCCAACTTTTTTGTTTGTAAGCCGATTTCGATGAAACTCGGTTTTTGGAACTATTTTGACAAGAAAATAACAATGCAATGATAAAAAAAATCCAAGATGGCGGCCATTTTTTTTGTTTTTGGGCCGATTTCAATATAACTTGGTTAAACAAAAATAACAACTTATTAGTTGTTCTGTATTCAGAAGTTAGTTTTTATTTTTAACTTAGCTTTACTGTTTTCTTGTTAAAATAGTACGAAAACCCGAGTTTCATCGAAATCAGCCGAAAAAAAAAAGTTGCCCGCCATCTAGTATTTTTTATTTTTTACATAGCTTTACTGTTTTCTTGTCAAAATAGTACCAAAAACCGAGTTTCATCGAAATCAGCCCACAAACAAAAAATTGGCCGCCATCTTGGATTTTTCATTTTTTATCATTGCATTGTTATTTTCTTTTCACAATAGTTTTTTAAACCGAGTCTCATCGAAATCGGCTTTCAAACAAAAAAGTTGGCCGCCATCTTGGAATTTTTATTTATTGTCATCACATTGTTATTTTTTTATCAAAATCGTACCAAAAACCGAGTTCCATCAGAATTGGCCCAGAAACAAAAAACTTAGCTGTCATCTTGGATTTTTTTATATTTTTAACATCGTGTTGCTGTTTCCTTGTCAAAATAGTGCCAAAAACAAAGTTTCATCAAAATTGGCCCAAAAACAAAAAAGTTGGCCGCCATCTTGGATTTTTTGTTTTTAACATAGCGTTGCTGTTTTCTTGTCAAAATAGTGCCATAAACCGAGTTTCATTGAAATCAGCTTACATACAAAAAAGTTGGCCGCCATCTCGAAATTTTTATTTTTTGTAATAGCATTGTTATTTTCTTATCAAAATAGTACCAAAAACCAAGTTTCATTTGAATCGTCCTACAAACGAAAAGTTGGCCGCCATCTTGGATTTTTTAATATTTTCAACATTGCGTCATTATTTTCATGTTAAAGTAGTACTAAAAACCGAGTTTCATTTCAATCGACCTACAAACAAAAAAGTTGGCTGCCATCTTAGTTCAGTAAAATTACGGGTTCGCAAAACATTAAATGGTAATAAGCTGTAATTTTGCAATATGACTTTGATGTGATTATAAAACACTAATATAAAGGAATCCAACTAAATTTACGATTACAAAAAAATACAGCGTAGTTGTAACTTTTTTTTGTTGGATTTACATTCACAATCAAATTGTAGTTCCAAATCAAGCAAAAAGTAAAGAAAGTATGTAATTAGCAATTTTGCTAAAGCAATTAAATAAACTAATATTTTGGTCAGTAAAGTAAAAAAAAAAAATTATTAAAAATTAGTTGGATTCTTTTACAAAATGACAGCTAGCCATTTAATCTAACGATCAAAAGAAGAAAGACCGCTATTGCAAATTATTTCTATTTCGTCATTTTTACGCTCCCGTAATTTACTGAACTATCTTGGATTTTTTATTTTTAACATAGCTTTACTGTTTTCTTGTCTAAATAGTACCAAAAACTGAGTTTCATTTCAATCGGCCTTCAAACAAAAAAGTTGGCCGCCATCTTGGATTTTATATATTTTCAACATTGCGTTATTATTTTCGTATCAAAATAGTACCAAAAACCAAGTTTTATCGAAATCGGTCCTGAAACAAAAAAGTTTGCCGCCATCTTGTTTTTTTTTTATTTTCAACATAGCTTTACTGTTTTCTTACCAAAATAGTACCATAAACCGAGTTTCATCGAAATCGGCCCACAATCAGAAAAGTTGGCCGCCATATAGCTTTTGTTATACAATATTTTCATCTATGGCGGCCTTACAATTCATGCATTATTTTGGGGTAAAATTTCACATGTTAGGCAACACAAATTTTCAAAAAAAAAAATTGCACGTTGATATCACTGTCTTTGTCTAATTTTATTGTTGTCTTTGTCTAATCTTGGCGACGATACGTGTGTAAGTGACACAGATATATGTTTTCTTAAAAATGTTTAGTGGTTTCAAAGCTTCGTCCTACACGGTTGAAAAGTTACACGCTTTTTGTGGCACGTGGTAGTGAGGTTTGCTTCTCTTGTATATTTATCTCGATGAAAAATAGAATAAAATAAATATTTGAGGGGGCTTCCATACAACAAACGTGATTTTTTGCCCTTTTTTTGCTCGATATTAATAACGACAACAGGTAGACAGTTGAAATTTTCACAGATGATGTATTTCTCTTGCCGCTATAACAACAAATACCAAAAATAGAATAAAATAAATATTTGAGGGGGGCTTCCACGTGTTTTTTTTTTTTTGGTGTTTTTTGGTACGGAACCCTTCGTGCGCGAGTACGACTCGCACTTGGCCGGTTTTTTTTTATTTCAGGCAAAAAGGTTCGTAACGCTCTTAGCTCATAAAACTGTAAAATTATGTACTTTTTATTTAGTTTTTTGTTAGTGTCTAGTGTTGTATTTGTTTGTATCTTGTTTTATTGTTGCCAATTAATGTATAACATATTGCAATGCCGGTAAATAAAAAACTCATCTCAGGGGTAATGAACAACAAATTTTAAAATATTTAAGAGGGTGCATAATATCTAAAACACCACCATCCCAGTTTATGTACTTATTGACCTAGTTTTTAGGGTTTCTTACCAAAATGGTAAAAAGGAACCCTTATGGTGTGACTCAGTCTGTCTGTCTGTCTGACTGAATGTATGTCTGTCTGTCACAGCTGGATATCTCGAGAACTACTAATGGTATCAACTTAAAAATTGAAATACTTTAAGATGACGTTTGCCCAACTATTATATATTATGTTACTATTATGTATATTATATTACATATATTATTGCAAATAAGAAAGAAATAGAAAATTATATTTTTCTACAACGGGGATCTTAAAGGGGTCATAAAATTTTAAGTGGAAAGACTAGGGCATTGTGGGGTATCATAATTATGAAAGAGCGCTGTTTGCACGTTTTTATTTGTTTAAGGCCGCATAGTTTTCGACTTATGATGAAAAATGTAAAAAAAAATACCGTTCCCCCCTTTATCTCCGAAGTTTGCAAAGAGAAAAATCTGAAATAATTCTATGTGATAGTAGTTTATGTAAATATTACAGGAAAAATAAAACTATATCTCAATATAACACACTACCTATTTTATAAATTCAAAAACAAACGAAATATTCATTAGTTCCACTACCAATCAACAGATGGAGCTGACCTAAGAAAAATTAAATTAGTTCTACTATAGGTCAAAAGATGGCGCTGCCCTAATAAGAAAAAAATGTTCCGCTATCGGTCAAGAGATGGCGCTGCCTAATACTGCTATAATAATTTTATTATTCTACTCTGCCTGCAGTGTATTTATTATGATGGTACGGAAACCTTTGGTGCGCGAGTCCGACTCGCTCTTGACCGGTTTTTTATCTTAAGTTGCGATACACTCGTTCATACATTTACGTTTTCATAATTGATGCGATTTAGTGGTAAATAAATTGGTCTCAGTCAAGCAATTAAGATATTGAAAAATCTATTTGTCCATGGATGCAAATGTAGCAATTTGTACGTGCATGCATAATATATGACCCGTTTGCATTCAGTCCAAAAGTGCCTAGGCGCATTAAAATTAATTCAAGTTAAAGCTTATCATATAAAAAGATGAATTTATTGGTGTTTAGTAACGCTTAGGTATTATTAATTATGATTATGTGTAAAGAGCATTTTTGTGGTCTAGGAATTTCTAGGGTGAAATAATTTTTCTGTTTCAAAAATGAATAAAAACTCCCTTCTTCATAATAATATGATTTGCTTAGTTGATACTTTCAAGTCAGCGTTAGCGTTTAAACAAATAGAAAAAATGTCAGTCAAATAGGTAAGTTGTTAAGATAACAGCTGTACTATGGGCAACAGCGTCGCTTAACCAGTTTGCAACAAAATTCGTGTGCGCGCGTATCGCCCCTGCACGAACTAAACGTATGTAGTGACGGAGCGGCGTGCAAGCGATTTTAACCTTAGCAGTGGTTAAGCGACGCTGTTGCCCATGGTACAACTTAATTCTACAGAAAGGCTAGAATATGAGGTAAGTTGAAACTCCACAATGCCCTATTTAATAAACATGTCATTTTGTCACTTGTCGTCACAATTTTATATCCATTGCGTCAACTGGTTTAAAAATAGAACGAACTAATCATAGCTACACCGCAAGTTAAACACGTTATTAAATCATTATCATCATAGCAGCCGCACAACACCCACTGCTAAGTATAGGCCTCCCCCAAGGATCTCCACAACGATCGGTCCTGCGCTGCCCGCATCCATCGGCTTCCCGCGACCTACATCAGATCGTGTCGGTTCACCTTGTCGGGGGCCTACCCACGGAGCGTCGTCCGGTGCACAGTCGCCATTTCATAACCTTTCCGCCCCAACGGTCATCGGTTCTTCTTGCTATGTGTCCCGCCCAATGCCACTTCAGCTGAGCAATCCTTCGAGCGATGTCGGTTAATAGTTCTCCTGTGATGTGCTCATTTCTTTTCTGATTCGATCACGCAGGGAATCGCCGAGCGTGGCTCTCTCCATTGCACGCTGGATGACCTTTGAGCCTCCTTATAAGACCCATGGTTAGCGACCCATTTCACTGCCGTAAGTCATCAGGCAACACACACTGGTCATAGACTTTCGTCTTGCTTGAGTCCACGTTATTAAATAGTACCCAAGAATAAATTCAGCATCGAGGATACTTGTATACCCACGTATCCTAAAAGGTGTTCGTACAGAATCAGCATTACACCCACAGTTTTCAGTTGACAAACCCGAACGATAAAAGCGTAACGAAACATTTTGTTGAATGCAACAGCGTTTCAAGTATAGAGGCGCAGCTCCATCGTCAGATATAAGAAGCGAACAAAAGAAATGAGTGTCTCAGATAATAGTAGATACTTTAACCATCGGAGATCAACGTTTTAGCTGCTTTTTTTTGAAAAAAGGTGGTGTAGTGCTTGAAATATTTGACGTCACCGTAAAGGCAGACAGGAAATAGCTATATTCTAACTAGCGTGCGAAAAGTGTTTTACTGCGTGAGCTGTAGACCTCGCGTTTAGTTACTCGTGTGCTAGCGTTAAAGCTCAATTTGTATGTTGTTGAGAAACAAAATAATATGCGCAGTTTTGAAATTTCGAATATTTTGATTTTGAATCTTTTAAAATTAAAAATAAACATTTGCTTTGCACCGCTAACAAAAACGTTTCCTTACATTTTTGATCATTTTTTGAAACGGCCGAAACATTTTTTATATCACCGCCATTTTGCAAAAATTCGATAAACTGACTCGACTAAAAAAATATATATAATTATCGAACATTACAGAAGAATTGGTTGAGAAATGCGACCTGTAGAAGAGAAGAAACGGATAGACATCCGGCGGACGATGCGAAAGATTTTTTGCCCAAGCTGAAGTAAAGAGGCTTCGCTCAATAAAAATATACCTAGTGTCTTCGAGCAACAAAAGGCTTCGTTTGTCACGAAGGGAGAAGCCTTAGCGATATTACTCTATTCAAATTATTCTGGCATTTTTTGCGGGGGGGAAAATGCACACAAGTGCAGTTCCGCATACCCACATACAAAAACTACACTGTAATGACGACACTCACACATAAAAATTAAAACAAAACAGCAAAAATTTGTGTACGGATGAGTCACACATCAAAATATGACACGTTTTTGACATAAAGGGCTGGGCTCAACTGTCGATGCAGCAATATCGATACGGAAAAAGGAATAAAGGTTACAAACTCAATCATTTTACGATGGGGTGAATAACAACAAAGAGGTCATTTTTATACGCTCGAGCTTTATACAAAAAGCTCGAGAGTGTAGGTGATTGGGTTGGGACTAATGTGTACCCAGGGAAGTTGGGCTCAGGCTGCTGACACTGAACATCGCTCCATGACAGTACTGCCATCAAGGGCGGATCCAGCTTTGGAACCAGGAGGGGGTCACATAGTCGTGGTCAAGTCAAGAACTTATAATTTAATTTTGATAATAATAGAAGTAAAAAGTACGTATTTTATTAATGTACGTAAGTAAAAAACTGGTAAACTGGGCATTTAGGGCATTGGCAACTTGCGTGGTGAGTAACAACAGCTACATTTTCGATAGAAAAAATAAAAAAAATTAAAATGAACTTATTGGGCCTGTTCTTAGAACACTTTTCTATAAAACTAATAAGGTCTTTTTGTATACTTGATGTTCAAGATCTCTTTTAACAGCAAAAAACTCATCAATTCGACATTTTAAACAGAGCAGCGTTCACATGCGCGACTGGACTCGGTCTAGAAAGAAATCCGGGCGCAACTGGTTTTACTAACGCGTATGCCCATTTGGGCTTGTACTTCGGCAGAGGGGAAACGCTTCGTATGGCTTCTCTTTCTGTAGAAGCCCGTCTTACTCTAAGCCTAGTGTCCTAGTAACTTATTATTTTTAATGGGTTATTTCCTATTTTCTTGCATTAGCTTGAGTCTTGTATTTTCAAAACTACTGCCAATTTTCTCACATACTTGCTTATTTCGTTATATTTGGTGAACAAAACGAAACGATCATCATCATCATCATCATCACTGGTGAACAAATCGAAACGATCATCATCATCATCATATCAGCTGCACGACACCCATTGCTGGGTATAGGCCACCCCCAAGGATCTCCACGACGATCGGTCCTGCGCTGCCCGCATCCAGCGTTGCACCGCGACCGTGCCCCCGGATTCGTCGGTCCACCTTGTCGGGGACCTACCCACGGCCGCCGACGACCGTAAGCCGAGTCCGGTGCGAAACGAAACGATACGAGAACATAATCGTATCGCAAGCGGTGTACTCGATACTTTAGTGGCGTAAGAGCTGCCTTATTTATTGTAATTGATCTGTTTACACCGACACGTTTATTCAGAGTTGCCAGTACTGGTTTGATGAATACAGGACGGGTTCATTAACTCCCAGCGACATGTTAATATGTTGCCGTAATAACTTTTATGAATTATTAATCATTAAAATTATTTTAGTATCTACCGTTCGTGTAGTGTTTTGTATACAAAAGAATATTAAATTATATACTATCATCCACCCGTAACTACGTCTACGTGGATTCCTCTCATAAAGGCTTAATTTCCAAAAATCCTTTCTTTGTGCTCATCTGCCAAAAGGAAGGAGATGGCGTGGGTCAAAATGTAAGGTGCCTATTAATATTTTTGTAGTGACATGCAGAAGTGAACCAAACAAAAAAAGAGATCCAAAATCGGTTTATAATAATAAATTGTTAAAGTTATGAGGTAACAAACAGAAAAAAATTCAACTGAACTGAGAACCTCCTCCTTTTTTGAAGTCGGTTAAAAAGACAAATAAAAGACAGCCGTTGGCCTTAAACAAAAGAGAATCGAAATTAGGCCGAGAACAGACTTGCCCCTGGCATCGGCTAATTGAATGCACTATTAAAATCAATCGCGTTTATCTCGTCGTCACAATGAGTCACGACACGATTGAGTCAGGAGATTCTGGACTGCAGGCGACCCTGCTCAAATGACACACTCAATAGCTCTTGCAGAAGGCTGGAAATGTTGCAACAAGCCAAATATTTTCATCTACGTTCAAGTGGCTTTAATTTGATTAACTTTTATTTTATTTTTGTTTTTACCGCAAGGACGTTGTAATGTATGAAGTGATGTGGTATAGGTATGTCGCACCGAACCTTAATGCGCCGCGCGGCATTCGGTGTGACATAATTACTGTCATATACCCTGCCTGACCATCAGCCATTTTTAATGTACTCACTGCTGGGGCACAGGCCTTCCTTATAGGTGGATACCTAAGGAGGATGGGCCATAACCCACTACGCGGGCCCAATGCGGCTTGGTGGGTGTTAACGACTACAAATGCACCCGGGACCAACGGCTTAACGTGCGACGATATCGAGCCAGGTGCAAAATCACTGTGCCATCGAACTCCTCATACCCAGCATATACCATGGTATTTCACATTACAAAATCGTTTGCTGTGCTAGTTCACTATGCGCTTTGCTGCATCCGGTTTAACCAGGGTTAACATTAGTATGACTCTTACAAGATAAAGAAGAATATTTTATGAATGTTTTATTTAAATAATATTCATAAAATATTGCATTAAAAAAATAACAAACAGTCCATTATTGAAAGTTCAATTGAAAAGCCGGAAACAAATTTTCACCTGTTTCGCCTGTTTCATACAAAACTTGATCAGTGTTCGGACATTTGTATGGAAAATCAAATTGTTTTGGCTTTTTTCAGAAAAATTGTAGAGCAATATGTTGTTGTTTACGATGTTAGTAATCTACTCCTGCGAGGTTGTTTGTGTTTTACCTTCGATCATCTACACCTGAGGATAATGCATGACAGTGACATTCGTGACACATCCCAAAGTCAGCCAAAACGCAGCCGTGACTGACTTTTCATGTTAGTATCGCGTGATTCGTCAATAGAGTAAAATGACGAAGTGCTCTATAAAAAATTGCAAAAATCACTCCTCATTTCGGGTTAAAAAGATGGTGTGACGTAACACCGGTAAGTAAAAAAATTAAGATCGTTCTCGATTCTCCAAAAACTAGCTTGAAATACACTTCAGCTACTCCACTCCATTGCTCTTGGTTCCTGAAAGCCTTCTGTCAGCTTCTAAAATTAACTTATGTAGCTTCAACTGGCGGTTTGTTTACATTACTGCTTCATGACCGAAGAAATTTTATAGGACTCAACTGTCAGCAGCAATGTATGGACAGAGCCAGTCGAAGCATAATATGGTGAAATTCAACGCTTGTGCCGTATTTCAGCTTTGCTATTGTATTACGTAGTGCATCCTTTAGTGGGAATATCGTTGTGTTTTTTAATAACCCTGTAAAAGTCAGTTTTTAAAGCCAATCTGTGAGTTGATCAATAAAAACATTCTCTCTAGATATTTCCTACGGCTTTACTTTCATGACCGACCATCTGACCCCGTGACCGGGTCGGGTCGCAGCTGAAACTGAGCCCGTTGACCTGTTGAGTCGCCCCGGTTCGCCCACGCTTTTACTGATTATTTCTCGTAGTTTTGATCACAAAGGAGCTTGTATTGATTTGACAGAACTAATTTTATATTTTGCACTTAGGGATAATGGTAAGGGATCATTCACACAGGTCAGTCACGTCTCTGTCATGTCAACGGTCAGTCAAAGGAATTTGAACATTTTGGCATTAGTGGTAACTATAATTTTTGCTTTTTGACGGGGATTTCGGAAATAATAGCGGCACACGATAAAACCTATATAGAGGATCTATAGACGAACAAAAAATGTCTTAAAATGTAAAGTCTATAAAGCGCAACGTAAGCGGGGAATAAGTTTGGATTTTTATCTATACAGGATCTTTAAAATGGATAAGCTAAATAAGCTTTATTCAAATAAACTTAATTATTATGTACTTTTGAATCGTGTATATTTTCCTACCACCCGTTCCAGACTTTTTTAGCTGACAAGAAGAACGGGTGCAAGAAACTTATCAGCTGTAACAGCCATAAGTAACGATATTTACAAACTTGAATATATATTGATACCAGATAATTACAACTTTTATCTCGGCAACGTTGCGCTTTAGAACTTTATATAATAAGTCATTTTATGTTCTCTATAGGTCCTCTATCGATATTGGCAGGTTTCATCGTGAGCCGCTATATTTGCGAAATCCCCGTCAAAAATAAAATACCACTTTGGGAACCTCTCATACTAAGAGGTTCAAACCCATTTCAATATAAGTTTTGAGAGTCACGTGACGTCGCGCCGCGTCATCAGTTGAAACTTGTATTGAAAACTGACTGACCATTAACGTGAATAAGACGTGACTGAGCTGTGTGAATGATCCATTATTTGGTTTGGGGATAAATGATTTTTTTCAAAAATATAACATAAACTTTCAGTGGATGTATTAGCTTTTATTACTTTATGAATTTGATTGTTTTTTTTTAGCAGCAGGCTTATTACATAAAAATAATCGCGATAAGCGGACGATGTTCGTCCCACTCCGTGACACTATTAAATCACGAATAAGTTCAATATCAATTAAAGGACATCAGGCACATGAGACCCAAAAGTGTATAAACATAATTCTGTTATCTATAAACACTTTATGTTACTAGAATCATAAAACAGCAGCAACATTATTTTTTAACTCCTTCATTTAGCTTTAATTAATTATTGAAAAAAAAGCATATCAATGAAACGGACATCTTTGTCAGCGATTTCACAAGTCTCCCCTGAGTATGTTTGTTCTGTGGCACAAGAGAAAATGTCTGCCGGCTGTCTGTCAACTGTCAAAAGTGTTTTGTTCACAGATTATCTGTTTGATCTGGTTCCGACTCGTACATTGTGGTGCTAATCTGTATCACTAATGTTACGTGCACACTACCGTGATATGGAAATAATTATGGCCATAATTTTCCTTATTCCTATACTCATAAGGTTCATCAATGGTCATAATTGTTGGCATATCACGGTAGTGTGGCCCTAGCATAACGCAGCTAACGAAACGTGTTGTCGTGGTGGTGTTGCTATGACTGTGTCGGGGTTACCAAAAAAAATACTTTCAAACATAAATAACTCTTAAAACATAAATCTTCGTAAAAATCTGAATATTTTCTATGAATTACTAAATACATGCCTACATTTTGGAAAATACAGAAATGTTATACATTCTTTGGTTTTTTTCTATGGGACTCTGCCTGATGTCCTTTAACGATGAATTGCGTCCGATTATCAAGATTATTTTTATGTAATAGGTCTGCTGATTGGTAATAAGAACCACTAGTTAACTAAAAATAAAATACAATCTCATTACCTCATTTCCAGTTGGAAAATTTAATAAATTCTCACTAAACTTGCATTCCGTTAGATAATCTCATTATATTAAAAGCAAAAATGGCTTGTACCGTCTACCGTTTTGCCACATTAAGGTAGCAAAACATGAAATAGGCATTGAAAATAATTTTCCTATCGACAGAGGCGTTCTAAAGCTTTGCCTCTGTCCAATATATTTATCATTCAACACATACAGTTGCATAGTAAATAACTCTTTATTGAATAGCTATAAGACAACCCAGCTGCCTTTGTCCACTATCCATTCAATCGACAATTTGTAAAGACGCATCGTGCTTGCGCAGGCGCATCCCGCTTGGAATGGACATTGTGAGTTGAATAAACTTCACTAAACGATAAAGTGTTTTATTGACACTAGATTTTGCGTAGACATTCGAAAATTTCCTGAAAATGTTTTAATCCTGGCTACCTATAAAAATTATCTATGTGCCAGCGATTGAGTAAGAGAAATCCAAACATGCAAACTTTCACATTTATAATATTATGTAAGGTTACTGTATAAATTACTTTAATTATTATTCGTGATGAACCATGTAGTACAACTAAATTTGTGTGTTTATACCATTAAAAGTACTTAAACGGTAGTTGTAGTAATCAGGTGGCTGCAGTCGCCCCTACCACGCCAGTCACGCCACGCTCGCCCCTACCACGCCACGCATAACGTTTAAATATGCGGTGACGGGGTAGAGGCGCGCTCAGTCGTGCTCAAGTTGTCACAGTGAAAGGTTGAACGGTGAAATAAGTGTTTTCAATAAAGTTGTTAAGTAAAGTCGTAATAACAGAAGACTTTGACGAAGTTGTCGTGATACGCTATTCCTGCTGGAGAGATACCTCTGCTTAAGGTCAGGTATTAGTGTATTATTGTATTGAATACTGTTTAAATTATTAATTGTTTAATTATTTGGTAATAGTAGTACTTTTCCATGATATTGAGTAATTGTATGCTTTGGAATTCTTGTTAAATACCAAAAATAATTATACATAGATACAATTAAAACTAGAACTTTTAATTGCTCGTGACGTTTTATTTTAATTCCTTTTAACTTCAGAAGTGGGATAAACGAGATTTCCTTAGAATTCTCGCTTATCCTGCCCGCACAAAATAAATAAAATGGAGAATTCCACGTAAGCATACTATGATGATAACTAGAGGGAGAAATTATTTATAGAAATCGTTAAAACCCTTAAGTTTTTTTTTTTTTGTTTTTGTGCTAGTTATCTATAACTATTCAGCCTAGTGCTCAGAGGCGGATTACGTAGCATTTTTTTTTTCTCACGCTCTCTCTCTAAGATAGTTTTCTCTAATACTGGTTTAGTTTTCATGAAACGTTTTGTTGATACTGAAATGATACTAAATAATATTACCAATATTTCAGTTAAAGTTGGAAAATAACTGTCCTTTTAAGATCAATTTAGCAGTTTCCCATCCCTGCTGTCTCTTTGCATTGAATACAAATAAGATCACGTGTCACGTAACATATTGCGCATAGATTACGGATTCTGTACATACAATCATATTTAACAATTCAGTTGCCCAATTAATTAAATATGATAAGACTATTCTAGATTTATTGGGTGACTAATAGCTATTAATTACATAAAATTTTGTGCAAGTTTCAGCAATGAGAAACGCAAATCGCAAATTGGAAGTTGAGTGCAAGACTCGTAGCAACAATTTTGAATCCAACTGATGCTGTTGAGCGTCCACTGTGGTGGTTACACGAAATTTCAAATTGTAATAGTGACACGAGTGAGGGAGCGGAAGGGAGCCTGACATAGCCGGGCAAAGCCGCAAGCGCTCGGTATGTCTTATTTACTTTCGCTGTTTATATAATTAAGACGCAGCTATGAAGGCGTAAAGCGTCAAACGCAATTTAATAATAATAATAATAGTAATATTTTGCGACACGAGTGAGGAAGCGGAAGGGAGCCTGACATAGTCGGGCAAAGCCGCAAGCGCTCAGTGTGTCGTATATAAGCTGTTTTCATATTTTAAGATACAGCTGTGAGAACGTAAGGCATCATCCTTAAGAGGCCGTACAACGCTAGAAGTTATTTTCATAGTAAGAATTATCGAAATTATTGGCATTATCACATTTTTAATTAATAACGAATAGACTATTTCTTATTAAAAAAAAAACCTGTTACTAGAGAGCTAGCTACGTTTTTTATATTATGTTTCGAGACTATAGGTTTATTATTGGTTATCATATTTATATTATTCATACATTTTGGGATCGATAAATTAAGTAATACTGTGTAATCTTTGTTCAAAATTGTATAATTTAAGACGCAGCCGTGAGAGCGTAAGGCGTCCGTAGTAACAACTAGTAAAATATTCAGACGGCAATATCTTGAGTAAGGAAGCGGGCGCTTGAAAGTCAGCCAAAGTCGCAAGCATTCGTGCTGGCTAATACGATATCAAGAGTCAAAACTTACGCTTGAGACAGACTTCATCGATTAATATACTTATTTGAGAAGAATTGCAATAGATTGAGGTGATAACCTTAATTTAAGTTAGTTTTATTGATTATTAAATAAAGCAAAAATGTGTATAATTTACGCAAATGCTTAAAGAGAATAATATAAATAATTCGAGGATAAAGAAAGTCTTAGGTAGACTATAACTTTTCTTTGACATGAAGCTTGCTTCTCAATATCTTATTTTTCAAAATTTATCAGAGCATTATCAAGTGAATGCAATTATAACATATATGTTTATACATTGTCTGTTGTAAGAAGTAATTACCTAACTAAGTAATAAAATCATCTAGAGTAGGGTTGACTTTAGTACGTACGAGGCTTGAATCTGATAGCAATCTTTATGAAAATAATATAAATGCGAGTAATTGAGCGATAATCGACTAAACTTAATCTTAATTAATAACCCACCTGTTTATATTATTTAAAAGTTTTGCTATGTTAGATGTACATAGTCTAAAAAGTTCGTATCAAACTACTACATTAAGTATGTAGCGTGAAAAAAAAACTGTTTAAGTATTTGGTTTTTGAACATGCAACTCATGCAAGTTCTCTTAATTTTGTTCCACTCAAATTTATTTTTTTAATAACTGTTCTTAGCCCTATTGTTTGACAAGCAAGTAAAATTATTGCGAACATCCGTAAGGTTATTTTTAACAAGTTTTCTAGATTATAATATTATTATCATTTCTATTAAATCTAAATCATCAGAATGTTTTATCATCGTTATTTCTAATCCACCACTAAACAATCATGTTTTACTAAGTATTATTTTACTGTTTTATTTATATTATTTTTCTTAGTTAAAATGATAGATATAGAAGCGATGTACGCACACTAAAACCAATATAAACATAGGTACTCTAGATATTTGCAGTACATAACTATCCATACTTACTTGAAAAATCCCTAACATGTCCTGGGTTTGCTGGAACCTGCAAGAAAGCTATCTGAAGGATAAATCTACTTCTCCTTATAATGATTTGATTAATAACTCCTCTACAACTCTTTTGTGAGTACAATAAAGAGCAAATAATTAAGTATGCTGAATGTAAATCCTCTTTAAATGTAGTTACTGCAACTAATGGCGTCCAATGAGTCCAGCCATGTATTATTGCCAATTATGGCTATACTTACCGTTTTTTTTAATAAAGTAGTAATTCAATTTCAAATATTATCAGCTCATGCATCTGTTGCCAAGTCATTTAATGAGTAATTAGTAAGACATAGAATGTGATGCCATTTATAATGGTGTATTGTGCGTATATATTTTTAAATGGCCATGGTGAGCAATGACCTACTCTACTGAAGTTTACCGGTAGTAAAAGAAAAATAATAAAATTCATTTATTTCAGATAACAATAATTGATCCAATTTGATAAGAAAAAAAAATTGAACAAACAATAACTAAAATAAATAATTACATATAAATCTTAAGATAAAACTATATTCATAATACACAATAATGCAACAGTAATTTTACTATACTTAATATTAATTCTAATTCTTCTTTCACATTCCTACAAATATATTATTGAAAAACAAAACTATTTTGCTTTTTATTTCGTAATTTGATATGCAATAAGCAAATCTCTTAAAAATGTTTTGTATATTTTTTTTGTCTGCGAATAGTGCCATTTAAACACTGTGTGTTAATATTTCAAGATTAGGTGGTAAGTTAAGCCTAATAAAGTATATTTAAATTAATCAATGTACATGTATTATCTTAGTACTTGTTACAATATTGTTTATAATATGAAATAAAGAATTTTGAAATGAAAAAATGAAATGAAATTTCGTAATCAATGATACAATTTCTAGACATAATAATTATTTTCGTATTCATTGCATTTTATCTCCGATACCGCATTATTACAATTTTAAATTAATCAAAAACATAATTTTCTCACGTCGATCATGTAGGGGTGACTTGATCTGTTATTACACCCTTATATTTGTTGGCACTCTAAACTTAACATAAAAAACAAGAATACTATTCGATAAACTGTTTTACCTAATTATGGAAAAAACTCAATTATAATGTTTTGGCATACTATCTTAATATTTAATGAGAATTTAGAACCTTATTTTCAAGATCATTTAATGTATTTTTTTAATCAAATAATGGAAATAATGAAGTATTCAATAAGGCTTCAAAAATTGGCCCCATTCCAATAGTCGAAAATAAAACTTCTAAGTTGTACCAGTAATTGGTGAAAGCATGCCAATACTTTAATAAAGGTACTGAGAATAATACCTATAATTTTATTAACTGTTGCCTATTAAATTATTATTGGCTTGTATGCTTGTATGTAACTTGATCGGTACATGCCAATAATAGGTTGAAGGGTACCATTGAATGGACTACGGGTCTATTTATTTATAAATATGATGGTGTATGTATGGTGGTAATAGCTTAAAACGACATACATACAAAATACAAAAAAAGAGTATCTGTATTGTGTATTGCGTGTAACACCCACTATATTTATTTCAAATAGAGCTACTAAAATCAATAGGCAATTTTTTTTTGTATCGGATTATTACTCTAAATACCAATAATTGGGTAATTTACCCTGCCTTTTCTATTTGAGAAATTCAAGGCGATCCATAAACTAGGTGAAACTTTTCACAAAACATTTAAGTAATTCTGTAGACTAACGCACGGCCCTGGTGATGACAGTGCTCTTCATTAAAATGAAATAATATTAATAAGAAAAAAAATCTTTTATCATGATTTTTCTTGTTCCTCGTGACTGAGGGTCGCGATAGAATGAAGTAACTACTTACTTAGTAGGACAATTCAATCTGCTTTTAGAACACATTATATTGGGCACCGTAGGTACTGGAAAAACTTAAAACAGATAGATAGTAAGAGTGGCGCTTGTGTGGGATTATAGCTAATTACTTTTGTACATTGATTGATAATACATAATATAATTTGTATTTGGACTCTGTGTGCCCGCTATGGAAAGTAAGATTATTAAAATACTGATTACTAAAATCATTTATTACTTAGTGTTCATTCTGATCGAGTTTTTGAAATGTGCAGTTATATTCGAGGAAGGTACATCCACATAACGTACTGAGTGTAAAGCGGAGTCACTTCTAAGACATCTTAAGTCCTCTTTAGTACATATTACATTTACATATCCATTGTATAGGGAAGTATGCTAATGTATAATAACTAAACAAAAGGTTAACCTGGTTAAATTAGTAAGGGTAAATTTAAAACCATTACTAATTTAAAAGACCTTCAGAATACTTTGTAAATAAAATAAAAAGTTTTTTTACCTTGCTGTAATGTAGGATACTATTTTTTATTAGTTCAAGAAGTAACAAATTTTACTCTTACTGAGTTGTGTCACGAAATACATAAATAGTACAAGTGTTACATAACACTACCAGTGTAATAACAGTACCTACATAGGTACAATATAATAAAATAGGTACAATACAATCGGTACAATACTTAAAAGAAATAACTTTTTCCATATTGATGATTAAATTATTGGATATCATAATAGTTTATGACATGTGTCACTGAAATATGCTTTTTCTGTCACTGTGTTACACTAATTGGAGCACTGGGTGCACCCCAAAGTTATCTCAGGCCAAATTTTTATTGAAACGTCTAATCCATGCAATTAATGCTGCCCATAGCCATAGCGCCGCCGCGCGCGCTTTTTTTTATTAATATGGTTTTAAAATTATAAAAGTATTTCAAGCATTACAAATGGTATGAGAAAGATATTACATTCAATTTAGTATTTAGTTGATAATATATATACATATTTACAGAAACGGTTACTTCAATTTTCTATTTTAATGATGAGCCTTTCATAGCGTTTTGATGACTTTTTGTTGATTGTTAGTAGGTATTTTTCTAAACTAAGTTTGTATTGGAGACAAATATTGAAATGCTTACACGTAACTAATTATTCTAAGACTTAAGTAAATAAAATAAGTTGCAATAGCTTATGATAAAAAAAATCTAAGTTTGCAATCTTTATAATTCGGTGCAATGATATATTAACTTCTTAGCAATTTATTTAAGATATACATCCATTTTTAATTTCTAAAGTATCTTGTAATTATATAAATGAATTTTGATGTTGATAAACTATCGTCAAACAAGCTATTGCTCGTGTTTATAACGTGCTCAGATGAAATTCCATACGACTATATTTTTATTGATGTAAACAGAGTTGTATTGAATTGTAAAATTTTAAAGTTAATTAAATTAAGTAATATAATTACGTTAATTGTAGATAAATAAATGTAACTTTATATACATACCATTTCTGGGATGTTTTCTAAATACCTACTTATGTATAAATAAAAACGTAATTACGCTTTGTGTCATGCAATAAATATTTGTAATGTAATTAAATAATAATTATGACTTTCGCAAAAATGCGAAAGATTTTGTTGGAAGCTGCTATTTTTCTTCTAATAAAATGATGTTTTTATTTAATAATATTTTATGACTAATTGAATGGATGTACTCAGAGTTATAATAGATATTGTTTTACGCGATGGGACTCGCTCTAGCAGGATGGCCGACTGTAAGGTTACTGTATAAATTACTTTAATTATTATTCGTGATGAACCATGTAGTACAACTAAATTTGTGTGTTTATACCATTAAAAGTACTTAAACGGTAGTTGTAGTAATCAGGTGGCTGCAGTCGCCCCTACCACGCCAGTCACGCCACGCTCGCCCCTACCACGCCACGCATAACGTTTAAATATGCGGTGACGGGGTAGAGGCGCGCTCAGTCGTGCTCAAGTTGTCACAGTGAAAGGTTGAACGGTGAAATAAGTGTTTTCAATAAAGTTGTTAAGTAAAGTCGTAATAACAGAAGACTTTGACGAAGTTGTCGTGATACGCTATTCCTGCTGGAGAGATACCTCTGCTTAAGGTCAGGTATTAGTGTATTATTGTATTGAATACTGTTTAAATTGGTAATAGTAGTACTTTTCCATGATATTGAGTAATTGTATGCTTTGGAATTCTTGTTAAATACCAAAAATAATTATACATAGATACAATTAAAACTAGAACTTTTAATTGCTCGTGACGTTTTATTTTAATTCCTTTTAATTATCAGTAAAATATGTATGATAATAACTTTAAGAACAGAAGTACTTTTTTACTATACGTATGTAATTTTATTAAATAACTAGCGGCCGCCCGCGACTTCGTCTGCGTTGAAAGTTTTTTGCTATCCCTCGGGAACAATACTGTTTTTCGGGATGAAAAGTACCCTATGTCCTTCTCTGTACCCTTGAGAACGTTTATGCAAAATTTTATGATGATCGGTTCAGTAATTAAGATGTGAAGGCGTAACAAACAAACAAACGAACTTTCGCATTATAAGACTGGGCAATTTTCACTGAATAAAAAAACAAAAAAGCTTCAAAATTAAAAATCTCTAAAAAGCAAGAAATAATTTTCAAATCACTAGATACCTACGCATATCACTGTAATAAAACACGTCTATTGAAGTCGGTTGGGGCTGGAGGACAACTTCTTTTTTTTATTATAAGAGCCCCACCCGACTTCAATAGACGTGTTTTATTACAGTGATATGCGTAGGTATCTAGGGATTTGAAAATTATTTCTTGCTTTTTAGAGGTTTTTAATTTTGAATCTTTTTTGTTTTTATTTTCAGGTTTTTTGAAGTCGGTTTTTTTGTTTTTAAACAAATTTTTTTTATTCTTTTTAGTGTAATCACTATACAGTTCCTATTTGATTTTGAGGAGTTCCCTTATGTATCTTTGAAATTCAAGGTCCAATAACAATGAAATCAAAATGGTATCATCTCTAAAGTATCTTCTTTCAAACAAAAAAAGAATCATCTAAATCGGTATATAAAGAAAGAAGATATGGTCGATCATCCGTATAAGTTCACAAAATGGTAACAAAAACGACAGTATTTTCAGGTTTTCCTGAAAAGTACTGAACCGATTTCAAAATTTTAAAAAATGGGACCAACTTGGGATCAAACCTAATCTAATAACGTTTGAATCATTTCAATCGGTTCAGCCGTCTTCGAGTAATCGGTGTACATACAAAAAACAAAAAAAAAACGGGTCGAATTGAGTACCTCCCTCCTTTTGAAGTCGGTAAAAAGACTGGGTAATTCACAAAACATGGGTAAACAAAGCTTGCACAAACTATGAAGACTAAATAAAATAACGGACAGAGAAGAGATACATGAATAAAGTAATCAGGATGTTAAAAAACAACCCGCAATTCCGAATATGGTAGATAGGGACCATCAAACTCAACCACTTTTACTATAGGACCAACTCTAAAATTGCGAAAAAAAATCACATAACTATTAATTTTTGTATGAAACAGCTGTCTTTTTTCGCGATTTCGGAGTTGGTCCCATAGTAAAAGTTGTTCAGTTTGATGGTCCCTATCTACCATATTTGGCATTGCGGGGTGTTTTGTAACACACTGTGATTCAGATTCGGGAACACAAATGCTAATATGAATGCTCATTTCACAAACATATTCCTCAACCAGGATTCGAACTCGGTATTTTTGGTGGTAGGCAATAAATCAATACAAGATCGCATCAAACTAAGCAATTGTCTTAAATACAGTCACTGCTTTATAAATCTAATACTTTAAAGTAAATAGCGTGTAGACTCAAAAACTACAGTTGACAACGGACCTGGAAAAAACCTTCAACTGATTTTCAACATAAAATTAAACGTCAAATAGACTTAATTTAACAGTGTGTAGACTGGTCTATGCATTAAAAACTCCTACGTTCCATCAGAATGTATTCACCATAGACGTTTACGATGTTCTTCCAGCAAACAAATTGTCTTTTACGGCAAATCCGAAAGGTGTGTTCGAATTGTCAGATGCTAATTGATAATTGAATTAATATAATGTGCAAAACATTCCTACCGGGCACTTCAAACGGACACAGATGTGTATCTTTAATAGTAACACATAAAGTTTCCTATTAGCTGTTAAAATGTTAACTAATAAACATAAAAATGTGATTGAACATTTCGATTTAAAAGAGTTCATTATAAATTGAAATAGTTCAAGATTAAATAAGGCCTAAATTAATCTTAAACTATTTTTATATTGAACTTTTTGAATCAATAAATAAAACTCTTATGAATTAACATTTTATATAGATGTATACTTACCTATAATTTACTAATGCTTCTCAACCAACGAAGTTCGTTGTTCTCAACAAGTCATAAACTCAGTATGCATATACAGGTGTCTTAAAAGTTTGCCAAACAAAGGGAAAGTAGGTACCATAAATATTGAAGTTAGGAAATTTTACTGAAAGAAGACTTCATTTTGATTTTGAAAATAATAAGAACTGCACTCGTCGAACCTACCAAACCAAAAAAGAAGAAAAAAACAATCATTTATTTTTACGATACCGATCGAAAAGGGTTACTCATTAGGATTATTTTTTCTTAAGTAACACAGCATCTTAAATAAAAGAAAGACCATGAAATTTTACATTTAAAATTTAATTAATATGTATATCAGTATCAATTTGCATAGCATCGAAAACGATTTAAAAAAAATCTTTTATAATGTAGTTCCCGTTATTATTAAAAACGAAATAAAATTTTCTTTCAGTAAAATTTCCTATCTTCAATATTTAACTTACTTACTACTTCTGGTACTTTCCCTCCGTGTGGCAAAGTTTCGGGACACCTTGTTTATCTTATTTATTCCTAATTAAAAAGCTTTATTTTAAGATAATTTCACTGACTGTGTAATAAGGTGTAATGTAGAGCTCTTCGCACTTCCATATTTTTTTTTCCTTTATTGCCCCTGTTCCGATCGCGGAGTTTTATCTGGTCGATCCATGGCCATTTTTAGGGTTCCGTAGCCTAAATGGCAAAAAACGGAACCCTTATAGATTCGCCATGTCTGTCTGTCTGTCTGTCCGTCCGTATGTCACAGCCACTTTATTCCGAAAGTATTAGGATTACACAGTTGAAACTTGGTAGGTAGATGTATTCTGTTAACCGCTTAACGAATTTAACACAAAAATAAAAAAAATAAAAGATTAAGGGGGGCTCCCCATACATGGAACTGAAACTGAAAAAAAATTTTTTGTTCAAACCAATACGTGTGGGGTATCTATAGATAGGTCTTTTAAAATGACATTGAGGTTCCTAGGACGATTTTTCAACCGTTTGAAAGATAAACACCGCCAAAGTGGTAAAATGTGTGTCCCCCCCCCCCCCCTCTAACTTTTGAAATAAGAAAGTGAAAAATGTAAAAAAAATATATGCTGTAGATCTTAATAAACATTTTCAACGAAAATTGGTTTGAACGAGATATAGTAATTAGTTTCCGAGATATATCATATTTTCCAAAACCGCAAATATAACTTTGTCATTCATACCAACACTGTGAAAACCAAAGTTATTTTTGCAGACGAAAAATAATAGTGGTATTAAATATAGTATGGTATAAGGTAACTACGGAACCCTACTGCGCGTGGCCCGACACGCACTTGGCTGGTTTTTATTTAATCCACAACGGCTAAGTGCTTGTACTTCATTTCAACTGATGTTAGGTGTCGAAAAGGCCGAAAGGAGAAACGCACTGCACTCGAAATCATCAACTACAGAGAAACTTAATAATGTTTAGAACCGCGATTTCAACGCGCGCTACAAAGTAAAAGCGCAGGGGCCCTATTTTGAGGTGCTTTGAGCGAGCGCTTTGAGCGCTCTTTACTACTCATTTTCATTGGACATGGACAGCCATGGCTATCAAATGAAAATGAATAAAGAGAACTATAAACAAAGAGCGCTCGACGCCTCTCAAAATTGGGCCCCAGGATTTTGGTACAACAAACGACAAATAACGTTGGGTTTTTTTATTTTCTTAGTAGACCCTCTAGTTGTTTGTCACTGAACATCGGCGATTTGGTGATTGTGTCACTACAATACAGACGACGACTTTGGCGACAATCATCGGCAATGGCAGGATAATTTGGTTGATTCACAAATCATCCCCCAGTTGGCGCACTACCGTAGACCTGTCATTTTGCTGTTTTCTATAACATAATATTTGCTATCAATTTTCGGATGTTGGAAGTTAATTTTCGTAAATATCAATTTTTCTTCCAACACATTTTGGTTTTCTTCAATCTTTAATCCGTTTGCTGTCCAACTTCCATAATCACTATTATAAGTATCAACTATTTTTAAATATAATTTAAAATAAATGGTAAAATTAGGGGGAAAACTTAGAATAATATCACCTAGAACGATAATTCCCTATAAAGCGCACTGTCAAAAGTGAAGCAACTAAAACAGCCAAAATGGCGCCGTTTTCAGATTTTTATTGTCCATTATTACATAACCATACCTAATAAGTACAAAATAGTTTCAATTTTCCTACCTTAAAGAAATTAGTTACTATATTATTGGATTTTAGGATCCGAGGAGCTCGGTGGCGCAGTGGTTTAGCGCCTGGCCCAACGATTGCGGCGGTTGAACAACGTTCGCAAGGGTCGGTCATGGGATGGGTGACCAAAAATTTGTTATCTCGAGCTCCTCCGTGCTTCGGATGGCACGTTAAGCCGTTGGTCCCGGCTGCATTTGCAGTCGTTAACACCCACCAATCCGCTTTGGGTCCGCGTGGTGGGTTATGACCCATCCTCCTTTTCACCCATAAGGAAGGCCTGTGCCCCAGCAGTGGGGACATTAAAAATGGCTGATGGACCGATTATTGGATTTTAGTTACGATTAGGTAACGTATGAAGGATATAAATCTGAAAACTGAGCCATTTTGGCTCAGTATTAGTTGCCTCACTTTGCATACGAAAACACGGCTTCTAGGTGTAATTATTCTAAGGGGGAAAATGCCTGTAAGTACAAGGGTCTCCAGCAGCAGCAGCGCCACCAAGCGCGATAAATTTTATGATATCCCGCCATTGTGGTTCGGCTATTAGGCACAAAATATAGAGACTATTAGGTCACACAGACCATATTTTTTATGTTACCATTTTTAATACGTTCTTCCAATATTTCAGTTCTCAACACCACTCCCACTCGAGTGACTGACACGTTTCGTCGCAAACAGACGCCCACAGATTCGAATTTGGGACATTCTCGCGAGTGTCATATTTCATGGGCTAGTGTTAAATCATTCGTGTGAGCACGTAATGTAATTTATATGTAAACATGTTGTGTAAACTATTTGGTTTTTCAATAAACTACTTTATTTTAAGTAAAATTTTAACTACGTTGCGTGATCACTTCAACATGCGAAAACTTATAGGCAAGTGCAATTTCTTCAACAGAAGAAACATTTTCTTCTATCGTATCGCAAATCAAGAATACAAAACTTGTGTCATTTCATACTCTTGATTTGCGACACAACGCCAAATTTGAACCAATAAAGTATGTAGGTTCATTGGTTCATTTTATTAATCTTTTTTATTATAACAACTTATTGAATAAATCTTCTGCCACTTTCGATATGGGATGGGATGCAACTTAAGGCGCCGTACTACCAAAATTCAAGCCAAAAGAGGCCACTTCCATTTTGAGCTAAAAATGGATTTTAAAACTTACAGAAAGAATGAAAACTGTTGAAAAGTTATTCAAAAAATATTAGAGACAATTTAAGAGGTCATACATAAATAAAGTCAATTGACTTGGTTTACGAATAATAAAAATAAAGTCTCGCCTCAAAGTGGTTTTGTTTATCTTGATTTTCAAAAAGGTTCAAAATCAAGATAAACAAACAACGAACATCGTTTGATAGTCACGATTTTTTTTGTAAGGTCCTCAGTTTTTGTGGCAAATCTTAATTTAAACTTAATATAAATACATAAATGTTTACCAATAAGGACTCAGGCGATATAAAATTTACCTCTAGCTAGAGTAATAAAATTATAACTCACAAGGCAATCAATTAGAAATATTATTGCTAAACGGGCAATTATAGAAAGACAAATTTCTTCTACTACTGCCAAAGGACTATAAAGTCGACTTAACAATAGGTACCTCGTAGGTCTATTGTTAGAGGTAAAATTAAGTATGATTAAAAAAAAAATACCTCTAGACTCTAAGTCTATACTTGTGATCAACAATTTTATTACTCTAGACTCTAGAGTAATAAAATAATACAAGTGTGTATGGATGTGGTTGTTGAACTGGCTGAAATCTTATTATTCTGTTAGGAATTTGACAATTGCAAGTTGGAAATAGGTGAATAAAAACTTTTGCTGTAAATTGAAAAGTTTAATAATACTCGTAGATAGAAATCAGTGATTCCGAGACGAAAATACACTAACGAATCATTTCATTAATAATTACTTATCTCATTGTGTTATTAAATAAACATTGTATTAAAAAAAATTGAGAAATTTTTTTTAATACGCCGGTTTTCAAGGCGTCACCATCTCTTGAGGTCCCGGGTTCGATCCCCGGCTGGGTCAATGTAGAAAATGAACTTTTCAATATTATCTCAGGTCTGGGTGTGTGCCATACCACCGTTGTTTCTGATTTCCATAACACAAGTTCTATAGCTACTTACTTTGGGATTGGAGCAATGTATGTGATGTTGTCAAATATTTATTTATTTATTTATAGTTAAATGTACGTAGTACATATTTCTCGATGGCATACATAGGGACAGACAGCGGAAAGTGACATTATATTGTAGTGATTGGGCTTAGAATTATTCTAACAATTACAATTATGTCATTTTATTTGACAAATATTGACTGTCCTTATACGAAAAACATCACAAGAAACGTTAATTGTGCTCAAATTATCATTTTGGTATTACGTTTGTATAGGAAGTTAATTTTTTTTTTATAATTTGTATCGTCCGCCTTCACGCAAATTTAGAAATTTAATAATTTAAGATTTTTTGTAAGAATTTTGTTTCCCATAATAGAAAATTCGGGAACGATACCTATATCCTTCTTCAAAGTTCATTAGAATGATGTAGATATAGATATCTATACCTTATTCATCAAAATCATTGGATTTTGAAATTGAATTTTATTTGAATGGAAACGTTCCCAACAAACAGGTAGAGAGAGATAAGTACTTTTGCATTTATAATATTAAGAATAGAATTATGAGTAGAGCAAACTATTTCCCTTAATGTATGTACTTAAATTAATATCTAGCTGCAACAAAAATGGCAACGTAAACTTTCTAAAAGCCGCAGCTGGGTAGAAGACAACTCACAATTTCCTTGTTATCTCGTAACTGGCGAAACTAACCGCAAGATAAATAAACTTTAAGTTTTTAACTCGCACTAAATTATGCTTGACCTTAAGTGGAATAATACGTCGACAGTAGAATTGAAATTTATGTAACTGGTGGCCGTTTTATTAAATTTGTATCCTCTACGGTGACCTACTGCAAGTCATTTATGCACAACGCTTTGGTAATGAGAAAAACTTTGTTTCAAAACCTTTTGATATTTTTTTTTACCAAAAAGTTTACTAGATAAAAAAGTTTCCTCGATAAAAAAAACAAAGCTTTTTTTATTCCTTTATTAATAAGGGAATAAAAAAAAACGAACTTCTTTGTTTTTAGGGTTCCGTACCCAAGGGGTAAAAACGGGACCCTATTACTAAGACTCCGCTGTCCGTCTGTCTGTCTGTCTGTCAGCCTGTCTGTCTGTATGTCTGTCTATCACCAGGCTGTATCTCATGAACCGTGATAGCTAGACAGTTGAAATTTTCACAGATGATGTATTTCTGTTGCCGCTATAACAACAAATACTAAAAACAGAATAAAATAAATATTTAAGGGGGGCTCCCATACAACAAACGTGATTTTTTGCCGTTTTTTGGTACGGAACCCTTCGTGCGCGAGTCCGACTCGCACTTGGCCGGTTTTTTTACAAATATGACTTTGTCTTGGTTTAGCTAGGCCTAAGAACTTTATAATGATAGGCCCTAGCTAGACTATAGACAAAGTCAAAGTTAAAACTCCGAAACCCTAGACTCTAGCTCCTAGAGTAAAAACTTCGAGATCCTAGAGTCTAGGATCTCGGAGTTTTGAGCTAACCGTAGACTTGCATCGTCGTACAAACAAACAAATGAAATTGATTTTACGCTGAATCAACCAAATTATCCTGCTATTCCAGTGATATAGTAATAAAGTGGTGAGCAAAACACTGTTTACTCAAATACTATTGAAACTCCTACTGTGGTCAAAAATATTATTACACTCTTGCATTAACAATAGTAGATTGTATTACAAGGGAGCAAAATAATATTTTTACGGCGAGGGTGCTTTTTTGAATCCAGAGCGAAGTGAGGGATTCTAGAGTAGAATCCAGAGCGTAGCTAGGGATTCTTCAGTAGAATCTTGAACGTAGCGAGGGATTCAAAGTATGTCGCCCTCGCCAAAAATATTTTGCACCCGAGTCATATACTCTACTTTTCATCCCCTTTCTATGAGAAAATAAATAGGAGACTGTGTTTATGTAATTAATGAAAATGTTCTTTATTTAAAAAAGACACGTGAAAAGTAAAAATAATTTCAAATTTATAGTTACGTTTGATACACTAGCGCAATTTTCAAAAGTTATTGTACTAAGTACGTAAGTATATACTAATTACAAGAACACAGACTTAATTCGCGCGCTTATGTTTTTTTTTAGTCTCCGCGCCGTCTATACAGCCAGTCAATACATACCAGCCGGCGGCGGCGTTCGAATTCTTTGAGAGATACATGTTCTAAATTCAAATCTCTTTTCCTCCCACTAAAAAGTTCTTACCAGAAAACAGCTATTTTGGTCCCACTTATATAGGAACAAATCATCATTTTTCGAATAGAAGGGATGAAAAATAAATAGAAGCGGCTCTAAGTAGTTCTGTTAATATTAGAATAGCACACTAAAGATATGTTTAGATGCGTTCTTAGGTTACACACTTATATCTCTACAGATTCGCGATTTGTGTCAATACCGTTTAATGTTTAACCGCCTCTGTGTGGTCTAGTGGTTCGTCAACCCGTGTAAGACGCAGAGGTCCCGGGTTCGATTCCTAGGGGGGGTACAATTTGTACTCGGTTTGGTTGGTGGTAGAGCTAATTTTTAAGTCCGCCTGGCTAGCTACCCCATCTTACCTAACTAGCAGAAATCGCTATGCAGAACTTCCGGTCAGAGCATAAAATAACTTATTATCACAGATAATATAATACAACACTTGTTTATTATTTTCGTTATTGTATTGTTACTGACTTCACGTGAAAGTTTCTGCAAATCAAAGAAACTATAATAAATCATAATGCTATAATAAAGGATTTACATGACTACCGAGTTATAAAAACATAAGCATCAACTCATAAAGAGCTTATCGTCAAATTTACGACACCCGAAAATCATAACTCAAGAGACCAATCAGAAACGTTCGATTGATAAAACATGTTTACTACACCGAATCTCCATTTTAATTAGTCTCTCTACGTATATCTTAGAATAAATTTCTTGCACCTGTTACAATAAATTTGGGAATAAGCATAATGTAGTGTAAAAAATGCAGGTGCGTGAGCATCCACTCCGCACCTTGTGTTTTTTTAAAAAAAGAAGTCCGTTAAAACGTCGTTTTTTCGGTTCGATTTTTAAATTCGAATTTGGAACCGTGAAGATAGTTGGTGGCTAGTGGATGACGTATCTATTAATTCGAATTGACGAGTAGAACGCTCGTTGCATGTTCGTCGCTAATACTTTTTTTTATCGATGCGGGTTTTTCGTTTTATGTTTCGTCTGTCGTCGGTTGTCCATACGACATTAAGGCTTTAAGATTTATTCCCGTTTATTGTGTGTTAATTGATTTTTTTGCGAGAGCTCGAAGTGTGCAAACGTTATCAGTTGCCAATCTTTAGCAGTTGTCAATGTTGCACTAGGGAGGTGTCAATCGTAAATTGATAGAGCGAAGATTCTGTCGTGAGAATTGACAGACAGGATTACAACTCGTATAGGTAGTTATTTCCTTATTTTATTACAGGTGTAGAATGAATCAAGAGTGTTTGATCTGTCCACTAATAAAAATATATTCTAAGGAATTTAACTATATAACTATATGAATTTAACAGTAATCTAAATTCTAATAGTTCACTTATTGTTATATTTTGGGGTTTTGCATTCGAAATACTATTTCTATGTGTAAAATTTTTGACAAGAAGAAACAAGTCGTCTCCAACCACTCAGACTGGACTCGAACCCACGATCTTTTGCAATCATGCGAATCATTTATTTTTATTATTAAAAACGTCAATAGATTCCAATCCAAAAGACTCAGTACGTCGTTCGATTCGTTCTATTGAGGCTTTGGTACCAGGGAACAGGGCCTTTATTTCATCCTCTCCTACAATAATTGGAACTAATAAGTTCGATTGTCGAAGTTTGTATTTTTTTTTTATTGTTAGACGGCCGGAGATAATGGAACTGTTTGGACAATTTCTTTCCAAATTATTAGACTAGAGGAGATAATCAAACTGTTTTCACAAATGCCAGATTTAATTGTGATCCTGGTACTTTGGAGACGTCTTTATTACGAAGGAAAGAAATAAAGAAAAAAAAACCTAAAGTGATTGAGAATATTATTTCTGAATCTGGCATTTACGGAATCTGGCATTTGTAGAATCTGGCGTTTTAAACTCATCTGGAATTTAATTTTGTCGAAACAGTTCGATCATCTCCGTCTAACATTTTGGAAAAAAATGTCTGAACAGTTCGACGAACTAATAGTAGGACTTGATGGAATAAAGGAAACAGGGTTGAAGGTACTTGTCCATCAGCCATGTTTGTGTGCTGGGGCACAGGCCTTCCTTATAGGTGGTAAGGAGGATGGGCCATAACCCACCACGCGGGCCCAATGCGGATTGGTGGGTGTTAACGACTGCAAATGCAGCCGGGACCAACGGCTTAACGTGCCTTCCGAAGCACGGAGGACGGAGCACGGAGGAGAAGGTACTTACTGCTTAATAATAAGTTAGCAAGTGTACTAACTAAGGAGGGACAGTGGTTCCTTGCACAGAAGGTAGAAAGCAGTGCACACCCTGCAGCCGAGGACACCGATGTTGCTCTTTTGCTGTCGCGGCTAATTTGGAAAGCCCATTTGGTCATTGGCCAGTCACCACCTGCCAATTTTTCAGTCTTGAGACTATGATAAGGTAGGTACGGTAGTCTCTTTCTATATCCCAAATTCCAAAAGAGGCAGGCTCCTCCAAGCAACCCTGAGTGGAAATGGACAAAAGTTTGGGACTTAGTTAAGGCACAGATTACTATTAGTTGTTTAGTTAAGACTGAGTGGATGGCTGTGTCCGTTATTAATTCTTATTTATAATAATACAAAAAGCATGCACTGCCATAAGTACCAAAGAATTTTCTCGCTACCTCAAAACCTAGCCACGTGTAATAAACAACAAAATAATCACATATTAACATAACACATTAATTTTGACCTCCTGTTTAATTTACAGAAATTGCACAGATATTATCGTGTATTTCCCAAAGCATTTACAACTCAGGAAGGCTGTGTGCCATAGTGTTAATGTGAGCACAAAGTTTATTGAGTCATAACTAAAATTAGATGGGCTTACCAATAAGTTGTTTTGAATAGTCTATAATACGATTCGCTGAAGTGAAAGATAAGTTTATTGCGTATGGAGAAAATAACGCATATCTTACGCTTACAGCAGCGGGGTCAAAAGCTAGTTGTAGCTTATTGTATGTTAAATTAACTGTCGTATTTTCGTTGTCTTCCTTGAGGATAATTATCAATTGTGGTTTTGCTAGAGTCCAAATTTCGATGGAGGTTAAATAATTGAAAATGGTTTTATAATTTGATAACAGTTTACTTTAGATTTACTTTAGATATGACTTGATAGCATCACTTGGTGCCTTCTTTGTTTTCTATAATAAAAATAAGATTTAGTAAATTTTATTGACATCTCTGAGAGAGCAAAATGTGCATGCGTAAAATATAATAGGTTCAAGAATTTAATAATCTGACGTCCTTATCGTTGTTTTGAGGCGAAACTAAGTTTAACTTCACGCGTTTCTAAGAAAAATATTCATGACAGACTGACGTATTTACAAAATGAATGGTCATACAATGGTAACACTTTTTGTGGAACCTATAAAATTACTTTTCAACTCAGCCAAATTTTCAGTTTCTGATTTTCATAAAGCAAGCGCTTCAACTTATCTTGATTTGTCTTATTACTTTTTTATTTTATAAATCTTATCTTCGGATCTATCTTCGCATCATGATTATATCTTCAAATCATCACATCATAATGATGCTCTCCAATATTTATTCGTTTCTAATAACCAGCAACTAATAGACCGCCCTTTTCCAATTTCTAATAGATTACGATCACGAATACAAATTAATATCGTATTGCGAGATGATGGGAGTGTTGCCATTACGAGTAATTTTCTACTATTTCAACACTAGGCAATGGTTTACGAGCATCTGCGATAAATCCTACTAATTCACATTTCTCAATAGTGGCACTGTACCTGCGTTGTTTTGTACTGTTACTCATAAAAGTATTTATCTGTTTTTTATTCACACGTATTATTCCGTGATAGGCGAAACCTCCTGGCTAGCTACTATCACCATCCTTCCTGATTAAGGGAACATAATTGTCGTGTTCAGGCAGTCCGCGGTGATAGCTTGTCCCTTAAGCTAGGGTTTCCTAGGATAGCGGTGCCGTCATATTACGGCCGTAATATAGCGGCGTTGAATGTTGTCTATGTAAACAATATGGCGACACCGTAACGTTAGAAACCGCGCCATATTGTTTACATAGACAACGTTCTACGCCGCTAAATTACGGCCGTAATATGACGGCACTGTCATCCTAGGAATCCCTAGCTTTAGTGGTGGAGGATTGAGGATTCCTAGTGAAGTTTCCAAGTTTTGTTATTTTTTTTTATTATCCTATACATCATCATCCTCCTGTCCTTATCCCAATTTATTAATAGTGTTCTACACAAAATAAAATTTTGAGCTCGTAGAACGACCACTATTGGGGTCGGCGCAGCATGTAATTCATACTGCATTAGGTTTTGGCAAAGTTTTACGGTCGGTCGCCTGCCTGACACCAACCCTCCTCGGGAATGCTGTTGTTGACAGTTTCCTCGCTGCCATTCGAGTGACCCTTTGTGCGATGGTCAGTACCGGGTCCCTAAAACTTGCATCTATATTCTACGATACCCACGGGATGAGATGGGACAGTCCTATTCTTAACCGAAACTGTACGGCGTTTAACCGGAACTGTACGGCGTATTATCCTATACGTTTTATTAATTATCTTCAAGGTATTAAAATAGATTGAGGGTATCCCAGCTAACCGTAACGTAACACTAGTGGTAAAGGCCAAGCACTTACTGATTGTGATTAATTTCTTCTTTATTCAGAGACGTACGAATCAGCGCCACCATTTTTCGGTAAATATTTCAAAGACTCGCACTAAACGTTTTGCTTCAAATTTTATCATCCGTATTGCTAGAGTGGGACTCCTTGCCTGAGTCTGTGTTTTCCGATAGGTCAATCTGGGGGCCTTCAAGTCGCAAGTAAATAGGGCAGTGAATAGGTTTCCTTCAGGCAAGCGTGTTTCATTTCATCGTCGACGGCATCATCGCTTACCATAATTATATCCTTTAAAAATATCTCCTGATCACTTTCGTGTGTATCACAGCCACACTTGCGTGCGCGCCGATACACAGCAGGCCACCAAATGACATTATTCATCCCACCAGCCCCTAAACAACTTGTGAAACTCGAGTTGTCGCGCTTTAGCGCTTTATAACCTCGGGGTCAGAAGTCTCCGGATTTATTGTCGGACCGCCGGCCATCGGTCAAGGGGCAATAAATTGTTTTCTCATACGAGTGCGAAGCGCAATTTACTATGGACGGCGACATAGACTTAGAAAATTTTCGCTATGCTCAAGTAGACGGACAAAGGTGCAAGTGAGAAACCGATTCTTACGGCTTATGCGATGTGCGAGAAAGAGTAAAAAAAAAACTGACAGCTGAACCTGGTTTGACTTCATTTATCATCATTTATCACCTTGGTGAAAAGCGTCAACAAGATTATTTTGTAATTTTAATCGCGATCGGGTCGGTTTGGCTCTCAAAGCTATATAAATCAATAATGGTGTCGTGTTCTGTACTGGATTGTAATGTTACTTACGACAATAACCCAAATAAACACTCATTTCACAGGTAAATATGATTGTACTATTACCATTTTCATAATTCATATTTTAGTTGAATATATTCCCAAACACACTAAGTTATATACTAATATGATGCTATTAAACGCCTATTTCCTAAATAAAGGCTGATTTCTAAACATTATATTGTGTTAGATAAAAAGATATTATGTCCGTGAACTTGAGAAAATAAGGCGTAGATATTGATCAAAAATTATCGATATCGATACTCATGTCGATGATTTCCAATATAACTTTGTTTGTCTTTGTGAACACTGATAGTTTTATTTAAAGCTGCTTGTAACCGACAGTTTTCAAATGGTAAATTATACCAACTTAACTACTAATTTAACAATTATTTCCAGGTTTTCTGTAAATCCAGTGATTAAATTAAACTGGATAAATGTCATAAATAAATAAGCAGGGAGTCTGAAAGGAGACCTTAAGAAATTATTTAAATAAAATTGTTCAAAATCTTGTTTGTGTTTTATTATTAGAGCTATAATACATTATGGTTATCGACAACCTAAAATGGACTTCAGTACATCTCTAAATTCACGCACACGTTTACATATTTACAAACACTGGCTCATCTCACTTTTGGTTTCGCAGCCAAGCGAACTCTGTTCGTCTATTCCAGTGGATATTCCAGTGGATATTAAGTTTATGGGACGGCGATAGGCGACTGTGTTTTGTTTATAGCTTAATTTTGAAGAAAGCGCTTGTTCAGCGCGGTTGTTTTCGACATCGGGCTCTATTTTTTAAATCCTTCGTCTTGCGTTGAGCGCTCTTCTACTCATTTTTATTCGACATAGCCAATATCCGTATTTTTTTACCGCTCGTTGTGTAGTATCATAGCCTTCTATATCTTCCAAGCCCTGAAGTTGAGCAGAACGGCAACATCGCATGTGGTCAAGCACATAGTATAAAATTATTTTAGAAATTATTTATTATTTGTTTTTCCTATATTATCTATGTTTAAACTAGTTGTAAATTGTGATGTAAGATTATTTCAATAAAGTTTTATATTTATTATTACTATTTATTTATTAGAACATAAGGTTTGAGTCAAATTATTTGAATATTTCGGGGGTCCTTTAGTACGATGAGCATTTTGATCTAAGCCTCCTCTAGCAATAAATCTTACATCATTGGAAAGGTATTTAAATTTGAAACACTTTGTTGTAGTACTATAATCGTGAACTATTAGTACTTTGAGAGTTATAACGCTCTAAACTTGACCAATTTTTTTAACATTAATGATCTAAAACTCCGAAATTACTAACAATTAATAGAAAGTATGTTTACAGCAAATATTTGTCATATAAAAACCTTTCTTATGATATATCATTCATTTCTATAGGTGTGGTAGATCAACTCCCATAGACAATAAACCACTTTTATACTTTAATAACCGTTAACTCCAAAAATATTAACAATTGATATAAAAAATATTAACAGCAAATATTTGTCTTTAAAAGACCTTTCTAATGATATATCATTTATTGCTAGAGGGCGTGTTAATCAACTCCCTGCTGAAGAAAATCAACAAAAAAGATGACATCTTTGACAGCCATTTTTTCCTGGTTAACATTGATATTTTTCTTATTGTTTAATATACAAAGCATTTCAATAAAAGATTTTAATTATTTTCATATTTTAAACCTCACACGATTACTATGAAAAAAAATATCGACCTCTAAAAATTGAAATACTCCCATACATTTAGTATGGAGACTGGCGGACGACATGACCACGAACTGACAGTAACAGACGTTGCCAAACTTATGTTCACGGCTTGGAAATAAAGAAGGCTATGGTAGTATACAATTTATTCGAGTGTCAATTGTGACATTACGTTGCGGATCACACGCAGGTCGTCACGTAGGTACGCAACTCGTCACTAAACGCACATTCACAACTTGTCAGATTCGCAACTTGTCATATTCGCAACTCGTCACATACGCAACTCGTCACAGTTTTTCGTTTTAATACAATATGCCAAATGATGGCTCTAAATCCTGATGGCTGCTCAATATTAGGCCTAATTTGGTCACCCATCTTGTTTTTGACCGCACAAAAAGGTGGTGCATATATGCACCATAATGTGAAGCGCGGATCGGATTTATGACGTAAGAATCAGAAATCAAAATCTTTCAGTGCATATAAATATTTATAAAATATTTAAAATGGAACACGATAATAATTCAATCCAAATACGCAAAGAAAAACTAGTAGATAAGTAGGTCTCTATCATATCATTATTGTTATCAATTTTTTTGAACGTTCGTAATGTTACCTATAATTATGAAAAATTATATCGATATTGATTACCAAATAAATACAGCTAGATATTCTGTGGCTATACATAGATAGGTGTTAAGAACTACGTGCCTTTGGGCATAAACTTCAAAATAACCAGAGCTATCGATATAAAAAGTTACACTTTATAATTATGGAGAATTTTTGCCTATGGGTATGAGTAGTATAACTAAGATATGTGGCGACAAAAATTAAAAGAAACCTATTAAGTGGGTCACTATGATAGTAAAAGTCAAATTTAATTATAAAGTAACATAATAATTTTACAAAAATTCCTAGAAAAAATGCTCAATATAATTTTATATAGAGCATTTTTTCTATATTTTATACTTTTTAATTAATTAACTTTTTTTTACTAATTTTATACTATAAATGCGACACTTTGTATGTTTGTGTGTACATGTACATGTATGTCTTTGTTGTCTCTTCACACCTAAATGGCTGGACGGATTAGGATTAAATTTGGCACACACATAGTTTATAACCTGGATTAAAATATAGTATACATTTTATCTTAAAAGGTTCCTTAACAACCACGTGGATGAAGTCGCGGCGTCTGATAGCATGTATGTGGTATTTACACGGGTCGTTTTTAGTAAATTAGCGCTTTTTATCGACAATCGCTCGTAAAATTTAATTGCAATCCTAATTTCAATAAGGTGGCGATTTGATTTTACAAGCGATTATCGATAAAAGGCCCTATTGGACTAAAGTCACCTAGTAGGTCACACGGAAAATCTAAATACCCCATAGGGATATAATACCACAAATTGGTTACAAACGTCCCTATTTTAAAGCTCAGTTGCACCACCTAACTTTAACAATAACAAGCTTGTTAAAGTACTGGTTAAGCACAAGTTAGCCAAAAAAGAGGTTGCCAGCCAGCATGATGTCCTTTAACAAGTTTGACGTGACAAATAGGTATCATTATCATTTGACGATAACTTTAACTTTGACAGCGTTTTGGTGCAACTCACACTAGAGTAGTAACAAGACCATTTAACCGACATATTTTAAATTGTTCTTAAAAATATATTATATGTCAGACCAGTTTGAAACAAATCTTTACTTCACAACACGATCTATTCTTAAAAGCTGATACTACTGCACAGTCAGTTTTGAAATGCTTACAATCAAATAAGAACAGCAGGATAAACAAGGAACAATAAACCAGTAGTTTTAAGGTTTTGATTATTGTTTTGTAAGTTGTATTTTATTTGTAAGGTTTTGACAAATACCTATATAAGAAACAATCATAAACCTAGGTGTTACAATATATTGAAATCATTGGAAACCACTACAAGAAAAAATCTAGTTCTGTGATTGGAAACAATACAATATGGAATCAGAAGGCTTATATTACATAAAAATAAAAATTCACAGATCTCGTGCCTTTCACGACCTTCTGGTACATTGAAAATGAATTTAATGAATTTAAAAAAAAAAATTTTTTTCTTTTCTTACGGACGTGATGACTTACGGCAGTGAAACGTGGCCGCTAACTATGGGTCTCATAAGGAGGCTCAAGGTCAGCGTGCAATGGAGAGAGCCATGCTCGGCGTTTCCCTACGTGATCAAATCAGAAACGAAGAGATCCGCAGCAGAACTAAAGTAACCGACATCGCTCGAAGGATTGCTCAGCTGAAGTGGCAATGGGCGGGACACATAGCGAGAAGAACCGATGGCCGTTGGGGCAGAAAGGTTCTGGAATGGCGACCGCGCACCGGACGACGCTCCGTCGGTAGGCCCCCGACAAGGTGGACCGACGATCTGGTGAAGGTCGCGGAAAGCAAGTGGATGCAGGCAGCGCAGGACCGATCGTCGTGGAGATCCTTAGGGGAGTTCTATACCCAGCAGTGGGTGTCGTGTGGCTGATATGATGATGATGATGATGATATTTTTTTCTTTTCTTATAGACATTAATATTTTATTGAAAGGTAACCTAAGTACTATGTATAACTTAAACATCTGAATTTCTAAATAAATTAACCCTAATAAAAAATAAATCAAAATCAAATGCAGCATGCGATACTCTCGCGCCGACTTCATCATCACTCGAATGTGCGATAACAACCCTCTTGTTTACCTAGGCATCATCATCACACTCTCATTCTCAGAGATCGTTGTAAAATTTGGAATCGCAGACTCACTAAGAAAGACGTGACTGATTGAGTAATTTCAAATCTCAAAATTGAAATAACAGCAATCCACGATATATAATATTTTGGATCTCTCTTCTGTTCAACTTTCGCTCAAGATTCGTTTATCCGTTTCTCTACACACAAAAACTCACTACGACGCCTAGCACGTGTACTGGAGATAATAGCGTCATCTCTTTTGCTCCTACAGTTATTGCTAACACTACTTTCTCTTTCGTTTTCACATAGTAAGCGACGTCACTTACTTGAATATGGACTTATGGAGACATTTCAGTGCAGTCACACTATGGTACCGCCCCGCGCCGCCATATCTAACGATTTTTAAATCTTTGACTAGATCTGGAATCAGCACTTGCTTAACGCTCTATTCACGTCATACCATCTGTTAACCTGCTAGAGCTAATCAATATCAATATTAATATTATGGTTTTAATATATATCTAAATACTTTTTTTTATAAAAAATGTGGAAATAAATAAAAAATACAAAATATAAAACATTATTACAAGCTTTGAAATATACAATTATTTAAAAACTTCAATCGTACCTACTACGTATTACCATTATCCCGCGCCGCGCACGTCACCCGCGGTATCCCAACATTTCGCTTCATAAAGGATAAGCTACAGCCCAGACCGTAAGAGTCAGGGACATATACTAATTTCAGTAGGTAGCCTAACTCAATATCTCTAGGGGTTTTTTTCATTTTTTCGATATCGCTTTTCGTTTTTGAGAAATTGTCGATTTAGTGAGAAAAGACCCCGAAAAGGTGTGTCATTTTTCTACATTTATGCGATTTTCGAAAAAGTTTTTGACTTTTCAAATTTTTTTTTCATCATATTATAGCCCTTGCTGAGACGCATCTTTTGACAATTAGTACATACACGTAGACCCAAAACTCACGGGACCAGGGCAATGTCTCACTTTGGCTGAAATTGGGTACCTTACTGAAGCGATCGAAAAAACATTTTCAATGTTAAAATAATCGCGAAAAGCGGACGATGTTCGACGATCGTCCCACGCCGTGACACTATTGACCCACGAATAAGATTCAACACCAGTATATTGAACGACGAATGGCATCTTTTTATTAGGTTTTTTTATTATTTCGTAAAAAGAATCGGAGGCTTGCCTATAATAGGCCTGCAGCACTAACGTCCATTATACAAAGTACGCTGGACTGGCGAACGTCGCCAATCGTTTGTGCCGATTTGAAAATCGCCATATTGGCGCTGAGAGCAGTAGATTCTACTATGGCAGTAGTGAGTGTACTTGGAACTAATTAGTTCCAAGTACACTCGCTCCTCCTGAGAGCAGAAACTACTGCTCAGTGCCAATATGGCAGTTTTCAAATCGGCGCAAAAAATTGCTGTCATTTCATGACAATAGCCTGTCCAGCGTACTTGTCGTACTTGTACAATGGACGTCAGTGGCCTGCAGGGTACTTGTTGAATTATTTATTCTTTAGTTATTTAGTTATCATGTACATTCGACGTCAGTTATGACTTCTATTTTGCAATGTCTCAACTTGGCAGCAAATATTTTGAGGGTAAAATAATTCAACGTTGTGCTATCTAAATATATGTATAGGTATGTAAACAACGGAGATTTGGAAGTCGTATACATAACCAGTTAACCCGAAACTAGTTCCATAATGTAATTATACTAGGAACGTGTGTAAGGGACGTTAACCTTACAAGTGCTGCTCTGTTAAGAATTTGCTTAAACTTAGAAAGTTTAACATAAGTTGAAGCAAATTCTTAACAGTGCAGCACAGCATTGAAATATATTTATTTGCGTTAATTGTGGCTACATCACAAGATGTAAAATTTTCCAGCATGTAAAATTATGCTGCAATACAAATCCTACTACAAATTAACAAACATTATATACTTATTACATTACCTACATATTTTAATAATGCAGTAATGTAATGTTAAATGGCTCCGTTCTTAATTAAAAATAATTTTAAAAAGACTTTATGTTTTTTCTATTAATTTTTAACTAGGTACAATATACGACTAATATATCTAGCATGGTTTGGTTTGTTCGGATCCATTTATACTTTTATTTTTTGCAAGACACATCAAGCTTACTTTTTATTGCTTACATTACACCCTTTTGGTTAAACATTAATTCTAACCCATCTGTTTAGTTAAATACCTACAGTCTGTTTATCCTCACTTTTTTACACGACTTCCCAAAGCAAAAAGAGTGTATATGTGTTCAGGGTTCATGTATGTTAGTGGGTATGTGAGTTTCATACCTTCTAAATGCCTGAACTGATTTGGCTAAATGGGGTATTGTTAGAATTCTTATAGCATCCCGAGGGACACTAGCTATAGTTTTTTTAGAAAAAATCAATATGGCGACTGTAAGACGCCATTTTAGAATGTGAAAAAAAAAATTCTCTTCTATTATTACAATATGGGCATCAAATGAAAGGCCTTGATGAGCACATTCCAAAACTATAAAATTTGTCACTAAAATGTGTGAAATAAATATACATAAATTAAAAAAAATATTAAAAACACGACTGCCCTGCCAAAAACGAACTTAAAAGTTAAACAACAAGTGTTATTGCAGTCGGGGGACATCTTTGATCAAAACTTGTTCCATAATAAGGTCCCCCGACTGCAATGACACTTGTTGTTTAACTTTTTAGTTCGTTTTTGGCAGGGCAGTCGTGTTTTTAATAGTTTTTTAATTTATTTATATTTTTCTAATCTTCACCCAACTCTTTATTGAAATAAATAATCAATAATAAAATACAATAAATATTTTTTTACACATAAAACACGAAAGATATTGTTAATTATTAATGACAATTACATATAAAGACGTATGAGAACTGTCAAAAACTGTTAAATAAATAGAACAAGGTGATGATAACAAGGCTGTATCTCAATGTTATTAGTAATAAATAATTAAAAATAATTCACAACTTCAGGATTCTGCAAAAAAGTTGTGAATTTTAATCGGATGATCCACCAAAACTTTTAGTGGGTGAATATGAATGCATTTTTCAGTAATTTCCTGGACGCTCTCGTAAAACGCACACTAAAATAATTTACATGTGCACGCCTAACAACAGTCATGGCCATAGACAAAAATTTTCGCTGCGCTCATCGTTGTAATTTTTTTGCGATCATGGCAGCCCCATATTTTGACGTCATAATATATCTATCTCTTACACCCGGTCGCTAGGTGGCGCATCTACCCCTTTTTAATATACTATATCTATGACGCTTATGCCCGACCGGATTTCGTGAGATCAAGAAGCTTATACCTCCCCATCTATACCTTACTATGAAGTTGACAGTTGACATCAAGATATTATTGGCGCTGAGAGCAGTAGATTCTGCTTTCAGGAGGAGTGAGTGTACTTGGAACTAATTAGTTCCAAGTACACTCACTACTGCCTAGTAGAATCTACTGCTCTCAGCGCCAATATGGCGATTTTCAAATCGGCACAAACGATTGGTGACGTTCGCCAGTCCAGCGTACTATATATAATGAACGTCAGTGATTCTACATTGTGATTCTATCTGATTACCAAGACAATACAATTTTAGTTACTGACGTTTTTCTCGATGAAAAAAACTACAAGGCTTTCAGTATAAGTCCAACAGGCAAAATAAAATACATCTACTTTCGGTTAGCGAAAGTAACAAAAAAACAGTTCCTACCAACAAAGCCAGTGTTATAAACACCTGTACGCAAGTCTTTTTGAAAAAGCTGTCGAAAACCCTTTACCACATCCAATATATCACATCTTACGAGTCGTTTTAAAAACAGCCTACTGAATTTAACCGTCGGCAGCCGGTGTCGGTGGTATAAAAGTTCCTTTTTGTACCACGGGACACACGTCGGGCGGTATTTTTTACTCCGCACTCCTTGCGAACCGGTAAACCAAGCATTCTGCAACCGGGCCATTACGTACCTTTTTATCACACTAGTCGGGGGTCTATTTTGCTGCTCGAAGTCCGTTGTTTTGTTCCATATTATTCATACTTTTATTGAAAATACGCTTAGAGCAATGCGGGCTTCTACCGGACGAAAGCCGCGTTGCTCTAAGAAAATATTTAAGTAATATGATGTTGCTGACGAGATCACAGTTGGACCACAGAATATGAGTGGATATTGGACTCAAACTTTTTTTTTATTGAGATCTTATAGACTTAAGGGTACATACGAAACACATAACAATCATTATTTATTATGTAAGTTAGGTACAAACTGAAAGATATTTTTCTAATGTTAACTATATTTATTTCTGAATGTCAAATCACTACAAATTTCGAACGCAAAGTTCGTTATCGTTTTTTACTAATGTTACTTTGGCTAGAGGGGCTGTATCAGCCATGCAGTTGCTGAATAGAAAGAAGAAAGAAAGAAACAAATCACAAAGACTATGCATCGTCGACGTCGTGATGTCAAAACTGTGCTTAACTAAACTTAGTATATGCACCAAGCTAGGCCTGCTGCACTAGTATTCTGCTGAGCACAGCAATGACAGTGGGAACGAGGAACATGACACAATTAAGACAAACTTAACAAATAAGTAACACAAACTAACATCTACTATTTGTATGTGTGTCCCGTCCATCAAACGCTCGGATTAATTTTTTTCTTTCGAATTCAAAACTCCGTTTTACGGACATCGTAGAGTTGGAAGTTTACCCCCTTGGACCAGCCCCGCTGGGCAGAAAATATTTGTCGCGTTATTCTTGCCCCTGGTCCCGGTTTGGAGAAGCCCTAATATAGCGAGATCCTCTTTTTGTTGGAAATCACCAATTACGTGTTGAATTACACGAAATTCATTGAATGATTCCGAAGTCACCGCTTCAATGGTTTGTTAGCGTGCTTTATCACCAGCTGTTACGTTTCGTACGAGTTTTTATGAGACGAAGGTATAACACGCATAAGGCCTGAAAGTGCAAAAAGTGTTCATCTTATTTACTCGTTTCGTAAAAAGTTTCAATTACTACAAATCCTCATCACTTTCTTAAATTTATCTTAAATGTTTCTATACTTACTTATTCAAACTTTTAAAAAAGTGTTTAGTGATTGCTTTTTTTCATTTCGATTCAAGAAACGAGAAGTTAAGCTGCGTGTATTTTTTTCTTAATTATTTTCTATACTTGTTGGTTTGTCCAAATAAATAAAAATAAAAAAATATAAATAAAAACAGTACCTATCTATTCTATACAAGGTCATTTTGTATAGGTATTCACCATCCAAATTTTGAGGATGTGTTTAGTCCATGAAACTTAAAAACTTTCTCTAAGGAACACAGGGCTAAATATGTAAAAGAAAAATCGACTTTCCATACAAATCAAAGAAATCACGTGATCAATTTAGTATGGGATGGCCAAAATTTTGTGGCGAAATTCGACACATGTTTCCTCAAGAAAATTGTTTACTTTCATACATATTACATAACTAGCGGCCGCCCGCGGTTTCACCCGTGTGGTTTCCGTTCCCTTGGGAATATCGGGATAAAAAGTATCCTATGTTTTAACCTAGGCTATCTACTACATATCTCTGTGCCAAACGAGCAAATCCGTTCAATAGTTTTTGCGTGATTGAGGAACAAAAATCCAAACCCACAAACTTTCAAATTCATAATATTAGTAGGATGTTCATGGACTGGACACATCCTTGAAATTTGAATGGTAAGTACAGAATGACCTGGGGAGTAATAACGTAACTTTGTTGCAATCAACTCTGACGGATATTGCAGTTACATCGCTGCTTTAGTAAGAACCAATGTGACAACTACCTTAACTAAAGCAGCAATGCAACCGCGCTTTCAATCGATTTCAATCAAGAATTGTTAGCAATAGCTTTACGTAATCAAGGTACTGATATAAAGTCATATGAAACAACCTAGCATTGATGCAAGTTTACGTGATGTTACATAATGTTACTTGGTCAATTCCACTGACTGAACTTACGCTTAAATTACGAAAATTAAAAAATAAACATGATCTTGTCAACTTGAAAAATTTAGAGAGAAACTTCAAAAAATGTTTGCGTCTAAATACGAGTTTGTTCGCGAGATATAAGATATAGAACTTGAGAAGCCCACTAAACAGTTTATAGTATTTGCTGTAAGTTTGTGACAAGGCGAAATGATTTCAACGTGACCAGTTTACAAGTAGTGCTAACTTTAAAAGCAAAGGCATAAGTAGTTTACGGTATGCAATTATTTGAACGCATATGGCACACAATATAAAGTGGACAGTATAGCGAATTAGGATCAAATTGCAGCTTTCCGTGCACGCACACAAAGACATAATCTACAAGCAATCTGAGGTCAATTAGGACTATTTTCAGTATTGGGAGCACTTGGTTATCACCAAGGAGTTCCTAACGAAAAAAAAATAAAGTTTTCGAATACTTTACTGAATATAAAAATCTTTAATTTTGCCTATTTCTGTATGAAACTCCAATTTCGTTCTATTCTGACAGACGGCAAATAATACAGTAAATATGACAGAGATGGCAAGTTGACTTTTAAGCCTAGTTTACATTAGTCAAGTAGACGACCGAGTCGAGTAGCGAGTAGAAGTACATTGCCTGGCATGTTCGTCGATTTCAAAAAGAAAGTCAAACACACCACGTCATGTACTTCTACGGGAATGTTTACTGGGCCTAATTGTTGTTGTTGTTTAATGTAAACATCGCTTTACAGCTTTCGAAGAAGATTTTACATAATTTACATAAAACCATTAAGAAATCAGATTTTCTTTTGAGCAGTAATACTTATTTGGTGCCTCTGATTATTGTAACTTTTTAATATCTCGACAAATCAGAAAAACAAATTAATTTATGTTTTTTAAACAGCACATTCGAAATACAGATTTAATTATTTTATTCGTTTTTTCTTTACAGATTTTTTTCAACTTTAATTTTATGAGTTCGTCTATAAAACCCAACACGGCATAAAATGTGTTCAAATATAGAACATGCGTTGATTTCAAGGTTGTAAAAAAAACTGCCTGGCAACTGGTCGAGGCTGTGGTGACGTAATGTTGGGTGTATGACCTCTTTTTTGTGATGGCGCCAACAGCATGTGTGTACGATAGGCTCGACTCATCAGAGGAATTTCAAATTCAAGTTTTTTTAACTGCTGATTAGAATTCTGTCGGTTACTCTTTTGGCGAATTCACCTTGGGATTTGGAGTCTTGTAAAAGGAATGTTTTACGTAAAGAACACATTTCTTATTGCTAATAAAAAGCTTTATTCAAATAAACTTAATTATTAAGTACTTTTGAATCGTCTATATTTTTCTACCAATATCCAATAGGTATCCTATTTTTATACATTAATAAAAATAGAAATACAATCTAATATTGTGATTAATCAACCCTAGTTACCCACTATTTAGTTAAGTACCTTTAAAATCTTTGAGTTGCCTAACAAATAGTCAATATTATGTGCCTCATAAAAAATTATATATAACACATGTCATGATATAACCTGCAAAATCAAGTGGCCAATACAAAAAGTCTGATTCTAAATGTTTAACGCAATATCAATATACAAGTAAAGTTTTTAAATCTCTCAAAATATGATATTTAACATAAGATATATAAAGGATTTTTAATAAATTCCACGCCCTACAGCATACACCTACATCTGAATTAACATAACAATCTAAGAACCCGCCGTTAATGACGATTTAAGCTACACATACACGATGTTGCCTTTTAGAAATTCCGTGGTTACGAAACCACTCGGCTATAAATCGAATGGTTGTCGAGTTTATTGGTTTTAAAAACGTCTCACACTTTTGTGGAACATTCGTAAGCTGAGGCTTAAACGAACGCTTTTTATTGCATAGTTACTAGCACGTAACTTTAAAATAAGTCTGTTAGATTTGTGTAAACGTATACCGTGACTTCGTGGACACTTATTTTTTAGTATGTTCCTCAAGAGTTGTACTTTTGTGTGCCCCTGACAACGTGTACGCAAAGTTTCATGTTGAGTAGTTAAGACGAAAAGGGTATCGAAAAAACCGGTCAAGTGCGAGTTGGACTCGCGCACGAAGGGTTCCGTAAAAAAACGTTTGTTGTATGGGAACCCCTTCTAAAGGTGCTGTGATTCGCGGGTTTTTTCAACTGCCCCAAACTAAAGCAGTTTCGGAACTTTTCCGTTTTAATAATCTTATTGGAACAACGAGTGATATCGTTGTGAAAATTGTAGTTCTATAAGTGAATATTCTTCTCTTACGGAGGCTCAAGGTCACCCAGCGTGCAATGGAGAGATCTATGCTCGGCGTTTCCCTGCGTGATCGAATCAGAAACGAGGAGATCCGCAGGAGAACTAAAGTAACCGACATCGCTCGAAGGATTGCTCAGCTGAAGTGGCAATGGGCGGGACACATAGCGAGAAGAACCGATGGCCGTTGGGGCGGAAAGGTTCTGGAATGGCAACCGCGCACCGGACGACGCTCCGTGGGTAGGCCCCCGACAAGGTGGACCGACGATCTTGTGGAGGTCGCGGGAAGCCAGTGGATGCAGGCAGCGCAGGACCGATCGTCGTGGAGATTCTTAGGGGAGGCCTATACCCAGCAGTGGGTGTCGTGCGGCTGATATGATGAAGTGAATATAAATGGGTTCAACATATTTCGATGCAGCGACTTGATCTACAAAATTTAACCTAATTAAAAATTAACTAATCGCAAGATCTAAGCTTTAATTAAAATGAATGGATCGATGGTTGTTTGTAAGATTATTCCAAGAATATATCGAATGGATTCCAATAAAAATACCGCATTTGTGCCAATGAAAACATAAATTGTTCGTCAGTTGTGACGGTCCATGGTACGATTATTATCAGGTTTGTTAAAAAAATGCTTAGCCCGAGGCAGCGGCGCGTAACATTTTTGGTAAATGTATATATTATAAAACGGTAGCGGTTAGGTTGTTAATTTTGATCGTTTACAAAGAGAAACAAAACTCTATGCGCCCTCGGTGAGTTGGCGGCATGATTTAATTAAAACTGATTGATCGAAGTCCCATGTCGAACGGCTTTAATTAGATACTTAATTTAGGCCATAACAGCATCTATTAAAACTAGTTTACTATCACACGGCCTTTCGGTTGTTAATCGGAAATAGAATTAACGTGCTGCTGGAATCAAATAAAAACAGTTTCGAATATAATTTGAATTCGATATAAGTATCGCTCTTCGAGTACTTAGTAATTATGGCGTGGAACGTGTTTTTTTTTAATTACCCATCTACGTGGAATTTAATTCAGTGAATGAAGAATTAAACTCAGACTAGTTCTTGTGGATAATAAAACCTCTTTTACGAGCTTATTTCAACTTAAGCACTTTAAATAGCGATAATAGTTAAACGTTGCTTTTTATTATATGCACAAAATAGATAGGCTACAGAAGTTAAGCTTAGTACTACGAGTATGTGCTCTCGAGTAACGCACACACGCATAGACAGCTCTCACCGACCGTCGACATGCGTCAGTGACGCACTCTAATTCGTTTGAAATTCGTCTGAAACTCCGATTATATTATGTATTCTGCGGTGTCAGTGAGATTTGTCTATGTGTGCGTTGCTCGAGCGCGCGTAGTATTAAGCCTAACTTCTGTAGTCACTCTATTTTGTCTTAAAAGTAACAAAAAATAATTTTGAATGGATCTCTCCTCATGATTTAACTTATTAATTTTTTCATGGCCTTTTTATCTTGATTCGCACTAAGCGGCAAATAAAAGGGTAAATGCAAAAATATGATACGAAATAGGTACTCATTTTTATTTCTATTGCTTCTTTATTTCGATCTACAAAAAATACTATACTTTTAATTCTGTAGGTAATATCAAAAATTGAATATACTTCATGACGTTATCTTTCATGATATAGGTTAAGCATTTATACAATTTGTTGTAACTCAGTCAGTGATCAGTGTCAGATAAATAGTATTCCATGTTTTAATATCTTTTAAGTGATTAGGCGAATCTCCACCAAGCGCTCTGACCCCCTTTCCTTCTCCTGCTCTCCCTTCCCTCCACTCAAAATCACAAAAACACAAAATTTTAAGATCTTAGCTTCGAATCCGAGGGACTTTCATACAAACTTTCATCCCCTATTTCAATCCTTATTTCGCGATAAAAGGTAGCCTATGTCCTTTCTCAAGCTCTGCTTTATCTCTCTGTACCAATTTTCATCAGAATCGGTTCAGTAGTTTAGGTGTGAAAGCGTTACAGACAGACAGTTACTTTCGTATTTATAATATTAATAGCATGGATCACACTTTAAAGATATTTAGTGGGATAATTTATTAATGGTGCTTAGACAAAATAATCACTAATTTTATGTTTTAAATGTGACTTGTAATATTTAAAAAAATGTTTGCGGCCACTGGCACCACATAAGGGGTTGGTATTTATACCTGTTTCAAAATGACTCTCTCGCATACATTCACGTTTCTAATCTTATAAGAATAAATACGTTACTTACATTAAAAAAAGTTCATGTGAAGAACGCAAAATCTATTTCTCTTTGTTTTGTAAGCACAGTAATAGAATATTATAATAGTACTAACGCACAGTTTTTTTTTTACATCCTAAACTAAGAAACTCAATTTACTTCCTGTTATCTATGCTATATAAAAAGAAACAGTATGCAACTCGCATGAAAATTATGAGTTACACAAAGTATATGAAACAAATAAAAGCTGATATATTAGAAAAAATACTAGAAAAAATCTAAAGTTACCTAATCGTAACTAAAATCCAATATAATCGTAACTAATACCCTAAAGGTCGGAAAATTTAAACTGTTTCGTACTTAGGTACTTTTAGGTAACGTATGAAGGATACAAATCTGAAAACTTGGCTTAGTTTTAGTTGCCTCATATTTGAAAGTCAAAGTGTCTTTATCCAAATAAACATAATAATTAAGCACTTTTGAATCGTCTTTATTTTCCTACCACCCGTTCCAGACTTTTTTAGCTGACAAGAAGAACGGGCGCAAGAAACTTACAGTGCTACAAATAGGGAGCTATCGTTCTAGGTTTATTCCTAGGCTAAATGCAAATGTTAAATAGTTATATATTCCTTATTACATTTGATTTGATAATATCCATTCTAAACACGATCCTGTTTGACTGACGCATAATGCAAATATTATATAACGTGCCGTTGGACAAAGACTATATTCTAACAAAGTTCTGCATAGCGAATGTGCTCAAAGAATTTATTGTTTTGTGTAGGAATACCTATGCTATTTTACTTATGAATTGCATTAAAATTGCATAAAGCGAAGCAAAACTTTTCCATGTTACTTGGAAAAATATTAATAACCATAATCTATTCGTGGTTATACTAAGACAAAGTCAAAATTACTTAACATTTTATCTTTAAATTATTATCAATGAATAAAAAAATGGTTTCCAGTTTTTTTTAACTAAAAGATACGTTAAAGGTTGTATGTTCACGAGGAGTGATTTTCCAAAGGGGCTTATTTCCATGAATCCATTTATCCCGAGTGATAGAGAAAAAACTGCCCATCAGTGGCGAGGGGTGAAATTATGGCGAAGGTAAGCCGCTCTACAAAAATGAAGAAAAATGTTATGATCTGCATAGCGGATCATTGGGGTGGGTGGGATTACCAAAGGTAAGCCGATGGTAATCGGCTTGTATGGACCCTTCGCCACTGCTGCCCATACAGACAAAGTCGCGGGCGGTCGTTAGTAGACTAATATTTTGTGTTCTACGATTCGCAGTTTCGGAGTCTAATTATGATGATTTTACTTAGTTTCCAATGACTAATAATTACGATGTTCTTTCGATATCAAACTTTAATAGTAATGGAAACTAATTTAGAAAGATCCATACATAGTGTAGAGATATCTTATTATTGGCATATCTATCTTCTAAGACGGTTTTATAATGAAACTAAATCATTATTATAGATCAGTTCGTCATTGTCTAAAGTTGTTAAAATAATAATTAACGACGGCAACTCTAAATTAAAGATGCCGACTCGATTTGTCATACAGAAAGGCCACAGTTATTGTTATATCAGCTACGTACGTTACATTGATATTAATCCTTCCTAATATTATAAATGCGAAAGTCCATTTGTTTGTTTGTTTGTTACGCCTTCACGTTTTGACTACTGAACCGATCATCATGAAATTTTGCATACATGTTGTCAGGGGTCCAGAGAAGGAAATAGGGTTACTTTCATCCCGAAAAAAAGTATTGTTCCCGAGGGATAGCAAAAAAACTTTTCACGCAGACGAAGTCGCGGGCGGCCGCTAGTGTGATAATATTCTTCATATCATCGACCGTTACGTTTAATTATAGTGTATTTATTTAATTAACAGGTTCCTTTAAGTACTTGCATATAGTTTTTATACCTTACTCACCAAGTTGCCGGTTGAATGTGGAATGATTTACTGATCAGTTGAAAGTTGAAATAATATTCGCCGGTAGAAAAATCTCTAATTGAATGTGGATCTACTCTCATTGTGGAAAGTTTCAAAGTAAAAGTTTAAATTGATTTGTATGAACAATTATGAAATAACATTTAACAAATTAAAAAATCCACAAAAAAAAATAGCAAAAATCTAAATAATTTATTCAGTCTAGTCTAGACTGTTACAACTAATTGTTAATGTCAAAGTTAACCTACTGTTTTTACGTATACCTACTGTTATATAAAACTCAATAATTATAAATTATTTTATAATTTCACCGCCGCTTACAGAGCGACGATCAATCATCCTGGTTACAAAATAAAATATTATAATTTTATATCAAAATGCCACACTTAGGTGACAGTTTAAACTTTTTTAGAAGTAATTAATAATTTATTATGATTTATCAAGTCTGAGCTGCTACGGGTGAGTCGATTTTTTTTTCTAATATTTTTCAATTATATTAATAATCTTAATGATTTATCAAATCTTATTTACCGACTTCAAAAGGAGGGAGGTACTCAATTCGACCCGTTTTTTTTTTTGTTTTTTGTATGTACACCGATTACTCAAAGACGGCTGAACCGATTGAAATGATTTAAACGGTATTAGATCAGGTTTGTTCCGAAGTTGGTCCCATTTTTTTCGTCGAATTTGACGGCTGACGGATTCTAACAGCTCTAAGCAAAGTTCGCAGTACTTTGGTCAGGGTTGTGACATCGCGTCGCAGTTGTTTCCATAGCGTTCGCGCGTAGCATTCCACGAGACGGCCGAAAAATGCCAACCCTTGCGATCCGACGGAGTGCAATGACAAAAGGGCCTAAGTGACGTTAGCTCCTCTACTGTTTGAAAAAACTTATATATGTACTGTGGCATATCACTGTAATAAAACAATTCTATTGAAGTCGGGTGGGGCTCTTAGAATGAAAAAAAGAAGTTGTCCTCCAGCCCCACCCGACTTCAATAGACGTGTTTTATTACAGTGATCTCAGACCAAATAAAAAAGGAAAGACGGAGTCTTCCAAGCAATACACTGAAGCCAGTTTTTTATGTATTAGTGTGTGAGCCGGTGTTGCCATAGTAATATATTACCCCAATGTAATAAGAATAACGCGTTATGAAATAATAACGTTATATCACATATTAGAATCAAAACGCAATCACGCTACACGCCTGGTACTGTGATCCATCAGTATTTAATCAGGGCCTATTTCATAAAAGATTAGTTTAGAATTATTACATATTAGAATTATGTTTCTTATTAATTATAAAACATAATTTTACCCCAATAAACTACTACTATGGTAAATTACTGTACTTTTTCATTCTTTTATGAAATAGACGCCTGATAAAATAATACTGATGGATCACAGTACCTATTCACCACGCGTGTAGCCGTCATTCACCTAATGATAGATAGATAAGGTGAGCTTCTCAAAGCCAGGGCAGGGCTGTGAGTAGCCCGCTTTAAAAGTGTAAAATAGGAAAAATGTAAAAATAAAACTAACAGAATAACTAAAGTTTCGTGTAGGTATTTAAAGCGAGATGTTTGTCCTGACATGTTAGGCTTTTTGTGTCAGCATTCCGGCCGGACATAGAAAATGTCAGGCTCTTTTGGATTATTCACATTATAGAAAACAAATCTTATAAATTAGCTTTAATATATTTATTTTTCTTTTTTGTACCTAACAATCAACTAGAACATTTTCAGTAAAACAAAACAATCAACAAATTTTCAACAAAACAAAACAAGTCAGATTCATAGATTTATTGTAATAATAAATATCATTATATGACTAAATAATTTTTTTATAAACAAAGTTTGAAACCTTTGGATATGCGTTTGTTTTATACGACGTAACCCTTTTATTGTGTAGTACAAATCGTCGCTCTCAAAATGAGTTGAACAAACTACGCTGTGGGAAGATGGATGCCAGAAAAGATCATTCCGACTTTCACGAATGACCGCAATCCACATCTCTTTTATATTTTCATCTCGATTTGGAAATCTAAAAAAGAACGTAAAACGTTAAGAAGTTATACAATTAATTAGTCCTTACAATATTCAGTACAGAGCCTAATCATCAAATTTGTATACCCTTACAAAAAAATATACTTACTTACCTACCAGAACAAATAAATAAATAAACATTTAACATTTACAAAAATGTACTATTTCACACACACGGTCATCTGAATTACTAGCTAGGCGAAGTCTGTACTATGGGTAACAGAGGCTAATAATTTTAGTTTATTTTTATGTTGATAGATGGCGCTATTCAATTAGGGAGGTTTTTTTTTAATTTTACTCCCAGGGGCCCTACCGCCAAACTCAAAGCGATAGCCAAAGCGACAGGTATGCTCTCCCCGTCCTTGTCATATCATAACACGATGACAAGGACGGAGAGTGCACTGACGTCATAAACCAAAGCCAGAGTCAAAGCGATAGAGTTAGGCGGTAGACGCGCTTAAGAGGAGTAGATTGCCAAACAAAAATAAGAAGAAGAAGATTAACTGTTAAATCGACAAAATCCTTTGCTTTTTTCTTAAAAAGTTACGTACTTAGTTGAACAACGACATCTAGCCGTCTTTTGGGTACTACTTTTGTTTTTTAAACTGCCTTTTGAAAACCGCTCATTATGTTTTATCATTATTAAGAAATAATTCTACCCTAATAACTAAAAATATATTAAATAAATAAAAAATAAAATAAAAAAAAGAATGAAAAAGTACAGTAATATACCATAGTAGTAGTTTATTGGGGTAGAATTATGTTTTATCATTATTAAGAAATAATTCTACCCTAATAACAACAATGGTAAATTGTTGTAGTAAATTTACTATTTTTTATGAAATAGGCCCCTGATTAAATACTGATGGATCACAGTATTTACCACGCGTGTAGCCGTCGCCTTACCCCAATCGCATATACCGCCTCCGTTCCGTTCCGTCCGTGTTGTGGGTAAAAACGTCCAGAAACAGAAATAATTAACGCGCTATTTTTAACAAGAAACAAATAACGTCATGTTACATTCCATGTTACCCAATAATAGGTTTAAACTATAACGTCTGGCATGGCAACACTTGTTGAGGTTTTGTGTTTCAAGTAATACCTTAATGTTTATTTTGAATTAGTGAAAATATTAGTTTCCAATTTTACTTACGTGTGAAATGTGATTCCATCCTTCTTTTTATGTATTGATGATTCGTTTTTACACCCTTTCACTACACAATTCGGCATTTTCTTTGATGAAATGTATAATTTATTAATACGTCCGCTTCGCACGCTGGCTGTTAAGAAACAGCGTAGTTTCGTTACATGTGTGTGCGTGTAACTGTGTATGTACACGCCATAGCGTAGTTATATCGGCTTCACTGCTTCGTTCAGAAGACTCCGTCTTCCCTTTTTTATTTGGTCTGAGACAGTGATATGACACAGTACATATATAAGTTTTTTCAAACAGTAGAGGAGCTAACGTCACTTAGGCCCTTTTGTTATTGCACTCCGTCGGATCGCAAGGGTTGGCATTTTTCGGCCGTCTCGTGGAATGCTACGCGCGAACGCTATGGAAACAACTGCGACGCGATGTCACAACCCTGACCAAAGTACTGCGAACTTTGCTTAGAGCTCTTAGAGTGACGTCAGCCGTCAAATTCGAACGTTTCCATGGAGCTCTCATACTGTTTGAAAAAACTTATATATGTACTGTGGATATGCGTAGGTATCTAGTGATTTGAAAATTATTTCTTGCTTTTTAGAGGTATTTAATTTTGAAGCTGTTTTTGTTTTTATTTTCAAGTTTTTGAAGTCAGTTTTTTGTTTTTAATCAATTTTTTGGTTAATATTATCCCAATCATAATATACCCTCTGCTGGGGCAAAGGCCTTCCTTAAGGATGGTTAAGGAGGACGCGGGCCCAATATGGATTGGTGGATGTTAATTTTAACAGGTGCAAATGCATCCGGGACCGGCTTAACTTGTCTTCCAAAGCTCGGAAGAGCTCGAGATAATAAAATTGTAGTCGGTCACCCATCCCATCACCAAACCTTGCAAAACTTACTTAACTACAAAAATCCATTGGAGAATGCGCTAAAACTGCGACATCGAAATATTGTTTGCAAAACGTTGTAAACGTAGTCATTTTATTTAATATCCCCAAAACCACACTAAATTATCAGTGATATCAATTTTAAGATTTCTTGCCAGTCCCCCTACTCAAATGGCCAACTTTCTATTCGTTTGAACGCTATGCTTACTATTAAAACTTTAAAATAGGCAGTAAACTATAAAATTATGTGCCGTAAGCTTGACAATTCCATGCGTTACATCGAAGTCTGTGATTTACAAAGTTTGCGACATGGGATTTAATCATCTATTGCTCATATTTAAGCTTTGAAAGTAAGCGTAGCGTTCAAACGAATAGAAAGTTGGCCATTTGAGTAGGGGGGCAGTTATTCTTTACGTTACAAGGTCTTCCGCTTAGGGTTTAACTTTGTGAAACTTTGTGAACCGATGGCGCAGTTTCTATGACATTCACAAGTGCTTGTAACAGCCTAGATACTGTGCCTAGACCGGATAAAATGTTTTGAATTTTCAATTTTGACTTTTTAGTTTTAAGGCGGTACGCAGACCGGAAGTGGCGCCACGGTGAATTTTATTGAATATTGTAATTATATTATAATACACAATTTCAATCAACCTTAACATGGAATTTTTAAGGCCCAAAGGTTATTTAGATGGTTTCATATAATTACATTCCCTCGTAATAGCAAATGTGTCAAAAACAGACACTTTTAGCAGTTTTGCTATCTACTTCTAGAAAGACTACGACGGGTAGGTATAGACCATTGGTCCTAAAAATTCCACGTTTAGTTCTATTAGAATCCTATTAACAACTTATTAAATAAAAACCTCTGAAGACGTCACTTTCGGTGTGGGATGCACCTTAACGTGTGGGCGTAAACGTCTCCACATCATTAATAGATTTAAAATCATAATATGTATGCAAAAATCAAAGTTTTATCGTCTCATATATCCACATTAGTTTCATGGCGACATACTCATTCAGCTTATAAATACAATAAAATATCAATAACAGTAAAACATCTGCTTTCTCCCAATTTCACTGCCTGATTAAAAAACATGAATTTCTGTCTGTAGGCTACCAAACGTTTATATTAATAGTAGATTGTTATACAAGACGCTAAAATGACCCATTCCATACGAGGTAGTTTTAATAAATAGAAACCGAGTTACCATGGGTTTTAGCGTCGTGTGTTACACTCTACTTTTCACTACGATTGCGAGAAAATAAAATACAATATTGAATACCTAGTTTATACTTCCGTAAACGAATCCACTCGTTTTTCTATCCTCCACTTCATAAACTTTTCATACAGTATTTAAATAAATGATTAGTGCTTGCCGGCAAAAGATTAAAATTATTTCTTTCCTATTACTTACAGTCACACAATTCAATCAGTTTGGTATTAGAGAAAAATTCTAAAGATTGCGCGCCTCTTTTAATTTCTACTGTAGCAGCTAAGAAACACAATGCACGCATTCTACGATCAAACTTAAAGTCACAGAGTATAAATAAGTCTATGATTTCACCGAAGAGATCGCTGCTTTTAGTTCCATTTTCAAAAATAAAAATTAGAAACAGTATTAAGTCGAGCGAGTCTTTATTCGTGATTATGAATAAAAACTTATTCGTTTTAGTAGGCTCATTGGTAATAGACAAACATTAAAAAAGAAAAAACTTATTATCCCCTAGGGGTAATTTTGCTATTTTATCCTGGCTCTTGTACCTTACAATGACGTACTTTTAAAGCAAGAGGAGTGAAAAAAATATTACATAGCAATATTTAGCAACATCTGTGCGAATCAGAAATGACGACATTGCGAGTAACATTACCATTTAGAATCTAGAGACAGACACAAATGGAGAAAAAAAATTATCAACAATAAAGTAGCTTTTTTGTTGAATATTTTCAACAAAATAAAGCAATAATAAATAATAAGTTAATGAAAGACGCGTTTCTTTTCTCAAGTATCTTTATCATAGAATATTAGCATTTTAAATGCAAATCTAACCTAATTCTCAACACTTACGTTATTACATCTAATAGACTATTTGACTAATTTTGGAAAACCATTTTAAATTGTTCCTTATTACGAAATAAACGCACCACATTGATATTTCAGGAAAAATCAATGTATTTCATTAAAAAATCAATGTTAAAGTTTATAATTTTAAAACCGCGCCAAAAACGCTATGGCGCTGGACACGTGACTTGTTGACGTCACAAGCCTGTAAACATTGTAATATCCTAGCCATTTGACAGCCATCAACCGCGGATCCTAAGTCTATGGTCGTGTCAAACGCCTGAAGCCATATTTATTTACAGGCATGTGACGTCATCAGTCATCTCAGAGCGTTTTCACCACAGAAAAAAATTAAAAAATCATTGCATTTTTCTAGGTGAAATTAATAAATTAATAGACTTAATTTAGTCGATATAATATTCGAATACGTTTTTTTACGCCATTATCTGTTAGGATGACCACAATTTGTAGTATATTTTCAATGTTGTCAAATTGTCTATTATTTATCTATATAAAATTCATGAATTCACTTTAGCCGATGTAGGTTTATGATTTACTGCTTTCATGAGTAAATGCTGACAATTACGACGTCATCTGAGGGGCTATTACAAAAAAGAATAACGATAGTCGGACGCAATTCATCCTTCAATTTACTTGGTATTGAACCTTATTTGTGAGGAAATAGTGCCACGGAGTGGGACGAACATCGTACGCTTATCGCGATGCTTTTTTGTAATAGGCCCTCTGATCGCCCACAACCCACAACTGCTTCGACAACAATTGTCGATATTCGAATAGGCATCGACTATCGATTTCTATTGTTTTCTCATTACCATTATTAGCCGTTAAACAGATATCGATATTATATTGGAAGAGTTGTTGATATAACTGAGGTTTGCTCAATTTATAACTAAACAGATGCAGTTTACTATTGATTGAAAACAATGAAATCATCGCTAGGTTTACAATTTACTCTTGTATTCCATTATTTAGCCTCATTAAATTAATAAACAATGACGAACTCGTCATTGTAAGCCAGCTTCGGGAAAAGATAGTTAAAACCTCAGGAGACATTCCATTAAACAAAATCTGGATACCTAATTTTCTCTGTGTATTCAGAATGAAATTCACTTCAAGATTATAGATAATTTAAAGATATTCATAAAAGTTCTACCAAATCTGCGATAATTTAAGTAAATTCATAGAGTCAATCATGATTTTCTTTTTTTTAGTAAGAATGAGTCCTTCGCTTATCTGTCTGGAGTTTACCTGTCATCAGTTGAGCTTTTCTAGCTTCGAAAGTACCTAGTTCCATCAAAGTAACCACCAACCACCGCTGGACAGTAAAATTGGCTATCACCTCCGACCGCAGGGTTTCTTCACAATGACCTTACAAATAGCCGTTCACATTACCGCACATTCTCGGCAACTCAGAGATCAGGAATTAGAATTGGCTTAGGGGGTGTTTAAGGTAGAGTTTCTGGAAATTCTATTTTTATGTTGTTAGCCCAAAAAGTTTAAGGATAACTTTTACATTTGATACGTCTCAAAAAAATTAAATGTTTTCTTAAAAAATTAAATTTTAAAATACCTATAGTATTTTATGTATTTTTTACCTTGTCTCAAAAGATTACTCTACTAATTCGTATTACATAGCCAAGACAAAACACACCAAGACACGGTATGCCAAAAGGAGCTACGACCAAATGGATTGTCGTAAACTCCAATTTTTAAACGGCGTCATTTCGATGATTTACGATCGAAGCCGTGACAAAGCAAATAATGTTTTAAATCAAAGGTTAACCAAGTGAACTACTCTTTCACTGCTTAATTTGAAATCCACACTTCATCATTATTATCTTCATCTTTTGTATGTTCACTCTGGAATCCATAATGTGTTAGTATTTATGTTTTTAAGGTTTAACTATTTCTTTTGAATCTTTCCTTTTCCACTGTAGGTGTTATAACTAAGTTTTTTAGTAATGAAACTAATATTTTATGTTTGCAATAAGCACTTTTGTATCGTCTATATTTTCCTACCACCACCGAAGTGATATGATAAGTATTTTTAACTGATAAGTACAACGAGCGCAAGAAACATAACAGCTTAACAGAAATAAGTAACGATATTTAGAAACTTAAAAATATCGTTACCAAGTACACAATTACTGTTCCTTTATTATAATTTCCTGGGGCCCTATTTCGAAATCATTTGGCTGGCGTCGAACGCTGTCACTACCTAACGAACGCTGTTACTACTAATCTTGATCTGAACCTTTTGCGACTTGATATGTGACGGACAAGTCAATGTGACCTGGTGGCATTGTGTTGGTTGCACAGAGCGTGGGTAAAGGTTCCGAAGGAAATATTCAATATTAAAGTTATGGTCATTTTGTATCAGCTTATTTGGTAGTGAAATACTTTATGCCGCTTAAATTCTAATTTTGTACATCAGTACCACCAATACCTCTTTTGAGATCACATAATACTAAATGTGGTCATCATATCAATTAAGTATTCCAACTGTAAGGTAGCGTTTTAAACTAATACACACTATCTTTACACTTCTAAAATTTCCGCGCGTTCTATCCATTAAAATAAAACAAACATGGGTTATTAGCGTATATTATTAAATCAGGTGTATATAGTTAGAATCTTTTGGTCGGGAAATCAAAAAACCAACAAATCCATACTAAATAGTATTTTAAAGTAAGTACCTGAAATATACACGCTGAAATTGTAATCATTTGGTTCCCGCCGTGTGGTGGTTTCACTCATGATTACAAGCAACTTTTAATAAGGGGCCAACTCTCCTCCTCGCAAAAAAAATCAGCTGTTCCATACATAAGTGCAGTACCTACTCGACCTTAAAGTATGGAACAGCTGATTTTTTTTGCGAGCAGGAGAGTTGGCCCCATAGTAAAACTTGCTTGTAATCATAAGTGGAACACTCCACGGCGGGAACCAAATGATTAAAATTTCACGCTGGTATATATTGTAATCCGTAAAAGTGTTTTTTGTCAACTAAGGCTGAGTTGCACCACCTAACTTTAACGATAACAAGCTTGTTATCGTACCGGTTAAGCATAAGCCAAAAAAAGAGGTTGCCAGCCAGCATGATGTCCTTTGACAAGTTTGACGTGACGAATAGGTAGCATTATTATTTGACGATAACTTTAACTAGTCAAAGGACATCATGCTGGCTGACAACCTCTTTTTTCGGCTAACTTGTGCTTAAACGGTACTTTAACAAGCTTGCTATCATTAAATTTAGGTGGTGCAACTGAGCCTAAAAGAAGTAACCTCTTTAGCTTACGCGCTCACTTGAAACAAAAATTGTTTAATAATACAAAAAACCGACTTCAAAAAACCTAGTTACCTCTAAAAAGCAAGAAATAATATTCGTAATAATAAAAACACGTCTATTGAAGTCCAGTGGGGCTGGGTACAGATTCCTTTTTTTAGTCTAAAAGCCCCACCCGACTTCAATAGACGTGTTTTTATTATTACGAATATTATTTCTTGCTTTTTAGAGGTTTTTGAAGTCAGTTTTTTGTTTTTTTTAAACAATTTTTATTTTTTTATTTTTAGTGTAGGTACCTTGTAGGTATATTATTTAGATAGTAAAATCGGCTCAGCCAAACGTGAGTTAATTGCGAAGAAACATACATACATACGGGTCAAACTGAGAACCTCCTTTTTATGTTGGTTAAAAACTACACAGATATCCCTCTTCCAACAAAAAAATAAACAAAGAAGTAATACGACCATTATTATCGAGGTAATTCACACAAAACCATACTATTTTAGTGCTTTTTTTCAAGATTACTTGAAAAATACAGAACCGATTTCCAAATTTTAAAAAATTGGACCAATTTAGGAGTTTACCTAATGTAATAACGTTTGAATCATTTCAATCGGTCCAGCCGTTTTCGAGTAATCGGTGTACATACACAAAAAAAATATACAGACGAACAGAGAACCTCCTCCTTTTTGGAAGTCGGTTAAAAATGAAACCAAATACCAACTAATTACCAAAGTAAATCAATAAAACCACGCTTGTATCTGTTAAAAAGTGTTTTATTTCATATAATTAAATACCTAAATCAATTTAACTTCACGACAGCCTCCCATTCATCATCAACAAGTCATTCAAACGAAACTCAATTACAAAAGCCTCCATACGTTCTAAATTGAATCTCTAATGTCGCAACACGTGGTAAAGTGACGAAATGTTTCCCCGATTCATTATGTTGTTGCGCCACTGGTAAACAAAACGTACGACTGGTAAACAACACCCACGCAGCCTGTCAGTTGTTGTTAGTGATGTGACTGTGCAGTTTTAAATAACATTTTGGTTTACTTTGTTTTTGTTAGAAAGTTCTTGACGTTTCTCTCATAACTTATTGTTATGTAATGTTTGTAAGTAATGGACACATACGGACAACCTTCAGAATATTAATTCGAGTTCTAAAACCTAGCTAACAAAAATATACTTTGAATTTTCTTTTGTTAATGTAGAATTTGTAAAGAAAATGGTACCCCAATTTCCTTTTCTGTACCCCCCACAACGCGTACCTATATTTAAAATTTCATGATGATCAGGAAAATTACGAAAATAACGCACGCAATTGCGTAACGCAGTCACTTGGCCACGATTGTCGTCCGCAGTTCGTCGGTTGTATTGTAGCTATTACAAACACTTTCGATTTGACTATCGTAGCCCATATACTAGTATCGGACCAATTTCGTGACTGGTAAAAGCGAAGAATGGCAAAAACGTCATAAAGGTATCCACACACAATACAGCACCACAAGCATTTACAAACTGGTAACACTGATGCGAGAGTAGTACTTTGTAATAGGAAACAATCAAAACGAAGCACGGACGCAGCTGCGTGTATTAAAGTCTAAAGCATTAAAGTTTTCGTAATAGACCCCCAGTTGTGTAGCTAAGTCGTAGCTAAAGCGTAATAAACAAACACTCTTAAATAACTACAAATTGCAATTTAAATTTCTTTTGCCGTTTGAAATTTCGAACAATGCTCTTCGTGTCTATGATTTCCAATAAAAATTATAATCCATATGTCTTGATGAGCCACTTTTAGGGTTCCTTACCCACAGTTCACCACAGTCCGTCTGTGTGTCTGTCACCAGGCTGTATCTCATGAACCGTGATAGCTAGACAGTTAAAAATTTTACAGATGATGTACACCTGTTGCTGCTATAACAACAAATACTATACAGAATAAAATAAATATTTAAGTGAGGCTCCCATACAATAAACGTGATTTTTTCCGTATTTTAGCACGGGACCCTTCTTCACTTGGCCGGTTTTTATTATTTCCTGGGATAACCCACCACGCAAGCCCAATTATGATTGGTATAACTGCCAATGACGCAATAAAAGCAATAACTCAAGCATCAAGCATCATTTCCTCAAGTAGGTACTTGCCGATCCATCACCACCGATCTCTGACCCAAGACCAGTGCTGGATTAACCCATAAAGAAATTAAGCAATAGGGAATATGAATAAGTCACCGATTTTTATGAATTTGAGCTTGATCGCTGCGGACACTTATAAAAACATGATGGAAAAGGAAAAAAAAAAAAAATGTATTATTTTAGTTTTATCACACGATGGAATCAGGGGAAAATAACGATATATTTTTTTTCATTTTCGGATATAATGCACTTTACAGTCAGATAGGATATCGAATAAGAAACAATATTTTGTAAGACACGTATGTACTTAAACGCAAAATTTAGGGAGATAATTGAAGATTATTGGCTAACTCCATATTAAACGCGCCAAAACACACCTGAAACGTGATATGTGACGTCACCGTTTTGTATGGAGCGTTTTCGGCGGGTGCTGCTGCGCGCTAACTTCAAGTAACTATATCACGAGAAAAAAACGCAAGAGAAAAGTTTTAATATTACAGTTAATTTTTACATTATACTTTTGATTAAGAGTAAAAAAAATCGATGCATATTCCCTATTGCTTAAGCCTCGATTACATATCCTGATTTAGCATACCAATTTAGAGTTGCCACCCGCATAAATAAGTTAAATTTTAAAAGTGAATTTGCACAAATAACAGAAAGGTCAACATTTTTTATGATTTTTTATTTTCAATTCTCATCTCCAATCTTAAACAATGTTTACTTTTCGGTTATGTAATCGAGGCTTTAGGGCATCACGTGTGGGGGCACCATAATCGGCACAGAAAAAAAACCAAAAAAAGAAAACAACGAAGAAATAGTACATTACATCCGAGAACGGGAAGCTAGCGATTGCATTGTCGAGGATGGTTTGAAGCCCGAGCCGCAGGCGAGGGCTTTAATCATTCGAGGCAATGCAAGTAGCTTCCAGTACAAGGTTTGTATAATACTTTACTCACGAAATGCGAGGAAATACAATTTTCTTTGTAAAAATGTGATATTTAAATTGGTTCGCGTGGCCATGTTTACTGACCGGTCATGCGACCATAAAGTTTCATAAAAAGAATGCTAGCTGATAAGTTCTTTCGATTTGAATTTGGAACACTTACTTCCCGCACTCAGTGCGGGAAGTAAGTATTGAATTTCATTTCCGCACTGAATTTCAAATTTAGAATGTGATGAACCAGACCCCCACGGAAATGTTGAACGCCCCGCATTCCTTTTTCAAATGGAATGATAACATTTCAGAGCATAAGTGAGTAAAAGATTTTATTGTAAGAAATCAAAAAAAAAATTATTTTAAATTCATTGGTGTGGATGAAACTGACAAAAAAACGTGCTGCGCGGCCGTTTTTTTATTATTGACAGTTGGTTTTTTTTCAACTTTAGACAGACAAGAATCATTGGGAAAGACGAGTACAAGATTAGTGGATGAAATTGTCAAAAATCGCGCTGCGCGGCCGTTTTTTGACTATAGACTGGCATTTTTCTGAACTATCAGGAATTTTGTGCATCCTAGACAGGAATCCTCCCATAACAATATAGTAACCCTATATGCAGGGATTGCTTAGGGCACAGGCGTGGATTGCTTAGGACACCAAACAGTCTTAATCCGGTACTGCCCAAGACTGAATATAATTCATAATAATCTGAGGTAATTACTTCGCGTGGGACGCAACAGATGTCGTGATCTCGATTGATATGACTTCGGAGGGATTTTGAAGAAAAAACAAGATTTTTGGGTACCTTCTTTGGATAAGCATGTTATTGATAGCTTAAGATGAATATCAGAAGGCATATTCTCCTAATTTATGTAATAGAGATGTATTTAGATGCATAAATAAACTTAAGTAGATACCTAAAGTATGACGTCCTTCTTTTTGTTTTTTTTTTGTTTCTGATGATCTAGGCGTGTACTAGATAACTTTACCAAATATTGTGAGTAAATACATAATGGAGAAAAGTATTTCATATTAAATCTAAAATAAAACTTGTTAAGAGCTTTGTCACATTTTGCATCTGTCTCACGTATACTTTCGAATTTTTTTAGAGATATTATATATGAATTGATTTATTTTTGGTGAATATTTTCAATATACTCGTGTCCGTCACTATCACGAATATTTACGTGAAATAACCTCAAAAAGCAATAAATGTTGAACTAGTTTTCTACAATACTAAATAATAAATTATATGTACTAGAAAAAAATTGACTCGCACCAGATCATATTCACGAGGGGAATCGAACCCGCGACCTTTGGGAGTCTGGTCCAATGCTCTTACCGCTGAGCTACCGAGTCGCTCGTTTTTTTAAATTTAAATATAATATGTTTTCATCAAAAGAAATGTATGTACGATATCCGTAATACTATTCTACTTCAAATTTATTGCAAACATAAATAAATAAAAAGATAAATATCAAAACCAAACGTACCTTTTTTAAAATCTTCGAAAAAGTTCAAAAGTGAGGGAGACAGCTGCAAAATGTGATAACGATATTGTGAATTATAGGTACTTGAGTTTCATGTCTCTATAAGGTTCTGTATTGAAGATCTGTATAGATTTCTAGGTGGGTTAATGATGATATCCTTACTAATATTATTATATAATTTTTTATTTTTTTATTAATATTATAAATCCGAAAGTCCGTTTGTTTGTTTATTTGTTTGTTTGTTTGTTACGCCTTCACGTCGTAACTACTGAACCTATCATCATGAAATTTTGCATACACGTTGTCAGGGGTGCAGAAAAGGACATAGGCTACCTTTCATCCAGAAAAAACGTGCAGTTTCCGAGGGATAGCAAAAAAGTGTCCACGCAGACGAAGTCGCAGGCGGAAGCTAGTTATCATATAATTATACAACGTGTTACAAAATAATAACCCCTAATCCCGAATATGGTAGATAGGGACCATCAAACTGAGCAACTTTTTACTATAGGACCAACTGAAATCGCAAAAAGAAATCTTCTGTTGCATACATTTTGACATTTTCCTAACACAAGGACTGAAAAATCCCGTACTTGAAGCTTTCACATCTTACGACCAACATTTCAGAAGTCAAGAAGTCTTATTTATTTACTTACTAGCGGCCGCCCGCGGTTTCACCCGCGTGGTTCCCGTTCCCGCGGGAATATCGGGATAAAAAGTATTCTATGTTTTAATCTAGGCTATCTACTATCTGTGTGCCAAATTTCAACCAAATCCGTTCAGTAGTTTTTGCGTGATTGAGGAACAAACATCCAAACATCTAAACATCCAAACCCACACACTTTCACATTTATAATATTAGTAGGATTTAGCTTTAAATTATCAAATGAAATACAAATTAAAGCTTAAGAAAGTAACAAAGTCATTGCATAGGTATAACATTATTATAAAGCTTAAAGCACAATTGTAAATCTCAGTTATTCTAACTGCTATGATGAGCTGCAGGCTACCACTTTGTTGTAGTTAAAATAAAGCTATAACCGTGCCATAATACTAACCTTTACAAACATTGTTCAGCTTGATATTTCACAAAACGCATTGTTGATAATAAATATGTCAACATTTCCTTAACTGTTAAAGCACGTTGAACTTAAAAGGTAAACCGTAAAATGTTCAGTTAAATTTATACAAAGGTTGTTTTTGCACATACCGAAAAGTTATGGGTTTGGTATGGCTCCAACCATGACTTTACTTGACGTCGTAATAATGTCATTGATCATTTTGCAAATGCAGTTGATGAATGACAAACAAGTGGATTCATCATCCTCCTGTCTTTATCCCAATTTATTTGTAGTGCTCTACACAAAATAAAATTTTGCGCTTATAGAACGACCACTATTGGGGTCGGCGCAGCATGTAATACATACTGCATTAGGTTTTGGCAAAGTTTTACGGTCGGCCGCCTGCCTGACACCAACCCTCCTTGGGAATGCTGTTGTTGACAGTTTCCTCGCTGCCATTCGAGTGACCCTTTGTGCGATGGTCTGCACCGGGTCCCTAAAGCTTCCCTCTATCGCCTTCTACGATACCCACGGGATGAGATGGGACAGTCCTATTCTTAACCGGAACTGTGCGGCGGGAATGAATGAATGACAAGTGGATTATCATTGCTAAATAATATGCTGCTGTACTTTTTACAATGCAATAAAATAGGAAACATGCCAAATTTTATTTTGTATCAAAATCAAAAGTATAATGCGTGAGAAAACCAACTGTAATATTAAAACTTTTCTCTTGCGCTTTTTTTTCGTGATATAGTTACATGAAGTTAGCACGCAGCAGCACCCGCCGAAAACGCTCTATACAAAACGGTCAACATTATGGACAACGGAACATATTATGTGCCATACAAAATATTATTTCTTATTCGATATTCTATCCGACTGTTAAGTGCATTATATCCGAAAATGAAAAAAATATCGTTATTTTCCCCTGTGTGATAAAACTAAAATTATGTTTTTTTTTCTGTCCCATCATGTTTTTATAAGTGTCCGCAGCGATCAAGCTCAAATTTATCAAAATCTAGAAAAAAGTTAATTTTACAGATTAATACATGACTTTGTACTGCAAGTGCTTTGAAGTTTTTCATTTCTGTTGCACATTGTTAAATAAATCGCATAGTACTAATGCATTCCCTTTTGATAGTGATTGTTTATGTCGTAGGATATTCGTACAATTCGGATCTTTACAAAAATCCTAGTATGATTGTAAAAATCCGGATAATAGAATCTGAGACAGATCTTTGCAATCGTCCGAGTAGTATTTAGGATTTTCACAAAAATAAGTAAATATAGTCTTCGTCTAGCGGTCATATGGCTGAATACTGAAACGCCAATTAACTTTGAGGGGCTCTCAAACGTCGTCCTGTCGCATTAAATATCAAAGATATGACAAAGACAGCATGCTGTTTGAGAGCCGCTCAAAGTTAAGTAGCGTTTGAGTTAGTGATATACAAGACTCGAGTCCTCCGAGTCCTTTTGTCCAGAGCTCGGAGTCGTTTTACAGGGCTCGCCTCGTTTGTACGAAGCTCGACGACTCGGGAGTCTTTTTAGCGCTCGAGCCTTTTTCAGAGCTCGGCCGACTTCGAGCCATTTTCACGACTCGAGCCTTTTTGGAGAGCTCAGTCGATCTCGAGGCTTTTTCACTACTCGAGTCTTTTTTGGCGCACTAGTTGTGATGGGCTGCTGATGAATGAGGATAAGTAAAGCTAAAGCACAATAGATTAAGCATCTACGGTGCTCTTTATAACATAAGACATTCATCTTTTTGAGTTCTAATTTTGAAGACTAGATTCAGATTTTCAGGGCTCTGTGAGCTCGATAGGCTCGGCTTTAATATCTCCGTAATTAATAATATTGTAAATAATATGTCTTTACCTATGAAATTGCCGTATTGCAGTACAGACTTTTTCAAACAAAAAAAGTTTTGATTGGCTATGAATTCTAAATTCAAATTAATTTTGTTTTAAAAATATGACATTCTATTTACAAAATCAGTCTTTTGTTTATTGATTAGCGTTGTATTTTCATTACATTTCAACATTTTTCCTCATAATGGATACTTCGAAATTTCGTGTAATTATGGAATATGAGTTCCGTCGTGGCACCAACGCGGCACAAACGACACGTAACATCAACGACGTTTACGGAGAGAACTGTACAAACGAACGTACAACCCGTTATTGGTTTGCTCGGTTCCGTTCTGGGAATTTTGACTTGAAAAATGAACCTCGTGGTCGTCCGGAAACTTTGGTCAACAATGATGAATTAAAGGCGATTGTGGAAGCAGATGAATCGCAATCTACAGCTGAGCTGGCAGCAGCTTTTGATGTTAGCATCAAAACAATATTGGTCCATTTGCGACAGATTGGCAAGATAAAAAAGCTTGATAGATGGGTGCCCCACTGCTACTTCACGACAACGCGCGACCCTATACTGCACAACAGACCGTCTCTAAGCTGCATGAGTTGGGTTTGGAAGCTCTCCCTCATCCGCCATACTCACCAGATCTTGCGCCTACCGACTATTACTTTTTCCAAAATTTGGACAACTTTTTAGCGGGAAAAAAATTCAATTCCCGAGAGGCAGTACAAAACGCCTTTGAAGAGTTTGTTGTCTCCCGTCCAGATGATTTTTTCAAGAAGGGCATCCATAAACTGCCACAGCGTTGGCAAAGATGCATTGATTGCAGGGGTGATTACTTTGAATAAAAGAAATAAATAAGTTCGAAAAAAAAATACTTTAACTTTTTTCAAACAAAACGGCAATTTCATAGGTAAAGACCTAATATTATTATTTACGGAGATATTAAAGTCATAAACATGAACTCTAAGCTTTTTATGAGGCTCGCGTTCATTTTAAGACTCGAGCTTTGTTGAAGGCTCGATCTCTTTTAATAGGTTCGAGCTCTTTTGAAGGCTTGAAACTGTTTTGAAGCCTCGAGGCGTGGCTCAGAGAGCTCGTTTTTTGGCTAGGCTCGGGCTTACGAGTCTACTGAGCTCACCGAGTCCTGCCAATCCGAGTCAAGTCTTCAAAAGTAGAACTCGACGACTCGAGTTTTGTACATCACTAGTTTGAGTATTCGGCCAATAGTCTTGTAGCCCACGACCGGACTGATAAATAATCTACACCGGCGTGGCAGTTCAGCACACAAAGCATGGAGCAGCCAGCAGCACATACTCGTCAGGGAAACTGGCCTATGAAACGAGTCTTTCAAGAGAGGGGGAGGGAGTGATGTAGCGGCGCGATTATACCGCTACATCTTATAAGAAGAGTCATGTTCTGACCAATCAGACTAAATAGACTTAAGAGCTTATGGTAGTATGATGATAATCTAAGGATTAACCAATCAGCATCCATGCTTCCAATTGTCCGAAACATACTGAGATATTTGCAAAGATCCTAGAAATTTCTCGGACGATTACGAAAATCTTTCTTCGATTCCAACTATCCGCTCTTTTACAAACGATCTAGGAATTTTGCAAAGATCGGGATTACACAATTATCCTACGACATAATACACTCAATACTTTTTAAATGTATATATGTACTGCTACTTAATATTGTTTAATCACATCATCAATAAATTATTTAACAGTCGTTAAATCTTTGCTTTGTTTTGTTACTAGGTATTGTGTAATAGCACTTTGATTTAGGATCCCATTGTTAGAAACTAATGGATTTAATAAACCAGTCCTGAAATTGTCAGTCTTTGTTTTATAACCCTAGAATCATAATAGTATAACGTGATAATGAAGCGATAAACTTGCCTATTCAAGTTGTTCTTAATTAAAACCTTAGTCTAGCGGGAATATTACATTGTAAGGAGGAAGGTGGGCCATACGTCATGCTCGTGAACGGGTGCTGTCTGAAGAGATGGTATAGTTTTATGATACTTTTACTTCATTATCTTCACTATATTATCTTGATAGAAAATAAATGTTTTCTTCAAAATTCTCTAAATATTGTGATTGTAAATAATTACAAATAAAGGATGTCCCTTAAATAAGAACATTGTTATGTTTAAAACCACAACGCGAACGAAGTCGCGGGCAACAGCTAGTGTTACAGTAATATTTAAGTACTGTAAATCTTTACTCGGTTTTTTCGGTGAAATGTTACATTCGACAAAATAATTAGTCGATCATGTATACTCGTAGTGTAGTTGAAATAAACATCGGTAAGTTGGTTTTCAGTTAATTGTTACATCGGGGAATTAATTGGTACTAATAAGGCATCGATCAATGGAGCAATCGATCAATGGTTTTCGTTGAACTTGATAATCGATATTTGTGTTTCGATTTTACGTAGGAAACCCTTTCCTACTTATATCTGGGGGCTTACCATCAGCAAATAAGAAACCGTTCAGTTCAAAAGCAGGCCTTAAACAGGACTGCTTAAGGCCTGCTATCATACTGACCGTTGAGGTAATAGTACTAAAAAGTAAGGCAGTTCAATATAATCCTGCTATAAGAACACATAGTAAGGCCCCTGAAGTAACATTTGAATTGTTAACACTTAATAGAAACAGTTCACATCAAGCCAGTTTTTTTCAGTGTAAAATCTTCTTATCTTTGCTAGTTTCAAAATACTTTAGCTATATCGATTCTTATTACGCCTTGACATAACAAGAAATAGATACAACCAATCATCTTCAAAACGTCGGTACAATCATAACAGTATGGAATCGACTATTCCACAACCAGAAGTGTAAAAACAACTCGGACCACGAATTACGGCGCCCGAGAACTATAATCAGTGGTCTCGTAACGAGATTTCAACTGCAATATTTATCTGGGAATTAAAAAATTACAATCCTATAATTTATTGTAAGTGTGGTGTTGCTGTTTTTACCGACATGCCATTTTTAGGGTTGGCAACATTGACACTCGTTCTCGTTTTTAATGGGGAGGAAAAGCGCAATTTTATCCCGATAGGTGGCGTCTGGTCTTGGTACCGGGCCGCCTCAAAGAAAGTGTCAAAACATATGGGAATCTCTTGGAGTATTGCACTTTTTAATTTTATACTGAGAAAATTCCGCATTGTTATGCATGTAACTTGTAAATTATTGGAGTTCATCGATTTCCCAGTAACAAAAAAATATTGGGCAAAAAAATATCAAAAAAAAGATGCTTTTCCCTCGATTTTCTCCTTTGCTGAGCCTGAGAAACATTATAAATCAAAAGGAATGTTTCATGAATTTGATGAAGCTTCGCCAAAATAAAACAACATTTGAATTATAACAGCTTTGTTCTTTAATATTTCAACCGCAGTTTCTAGCATATTTATAACTTGGATGAATTTGATAGGTATATCAAATATGGAATAAGCCCAATATTGGGGCCAAACAGAGAATTAATAGAATTTTATATGCCAGAGTCATTCAAGAAACTTAGAATAATAAAATAAATATGATAAAACGGTTCGTGTAATTTTGGATGGTACAGAAATTCCAGTACAGAAACCTGAAATTACTATTGCACAGAAGGCATCATCAGGCAACTATAAACACGGAAATTCACACTCAGTTGCTTTGTTAAAATTTAAATCATATGCTTCTAATCTGAAATAAAAAGATTACTTGTAAATCTTACACGAAATTTAAAGAAATGTAATGCTTGTTAGCAATTTTTTGTAAGTTGCTATAAACTTTCTTGCCTGTTGTTTTGGCTTTTCTTTTCCGTAATTCTTCTTTTATATGAGCTAAAGTTAGCATATAATACATTGTTTGTCCGCAAAACCGAAAAAAATACAATCTAAGAAAGTAAAATCACGTAATACACAGTCAAGACAATATAAGCTCAAACTGACAATTGTTCCAAAGAATGAAGCGCCATCTGTAATTCACTTTGCCTTCGCCTCCCCATTATCGGTGTCTTTTAATCTTTTGAAATCTAAATTCGAGACTTTAGAGAGTAGGACAGTTACTTATAGAATTATAAGTATAATAAGTAAGTAAATGTATACTACCAATTTTTTCTTAAAATCTAATAAAAGTCACTTAGGCAAAAGATTATCGATAGTGCAAATAAAGAGATTTTGCCCACTATAGGACTTTCAAAATGCTTAATTTTTTATTTTAATAAATTCAAGATTTAATTTTTTCTTTTCTTTACTTTTAACTCCAAGAAGTGTCTTCATCTTCTTCACTTTAAGCGCCAGTGCGCACACGAGCAACTTTTGTCTCCGCTACTATTTTATCTCTCACATCAAGTCTATGGGTTTGTATAAAGCGCGCACACGTAGCGACGCTATAGTTGGCAACTTTTCATACAAAACATGTGGGAGACAAAATAGTTGCGAAGACAAAAGTTGCTCGCGGTCGCTCTCCCTAAAATTTTGTAAGTATTAGCGCTACCGGCCTACCGCACAGCACACAGGCAACTTTTGTCTCTGCAACTATTTTGTCTCTCACATGGTTTGTATGATAAGTTACCGACGACCGCGTCGCAACGTGTGCGCGCTTCTATATAAACCCGTGGACTTGATGTGAGAGACAAAACAGTTGCTGGGCGACTAAGTTGCCCATGTGCGATAGCGCTTACTGTTAAATACTTTGAATCTCTGATGCTCAACCCTTGTTCTCGGGTAAGTACTTGATTGTTTTGATAAACAAACCCATCACGCAAAGGCCATTGGCCTACTCAAACTGGTCCAACAAAAACATATTGTCCGAAGATCAATATTTATAGATCTCAAAGAAAAGTATTTACCTCCATATTACAATGGATAGTTAATTAGTACGCAGGATTTGATGATTTTGTGTTGTGATGTATGGAAATGAGGAAGGGCCAAGACAAACTTATTTGTACCCTCCAGCTCGTGACATTATTTATTCAAGAAATAAAATAAAATAATTATAGGAACAAGATTGAATTGCGCTCGTTTGTGTGATGTAAACAAAATCAAAACTATTTATTTCTTTTTTTAATTTGTATATAGTACGCTTCTAATAGTACAAATGAATATGCCTTTTATTCGGACTGTAATTTAAAACTGATCATGATAGGCGTAAATTTTGAGATGCTGAAAAACTACAATATAGAGCCTGCATTTCTACCATTTACAACCAACTAATTCGAATGTAAATCAGCAATTAATTTCAAGTTAATTATGTAATTTTATTGGCTTAAATAAAATATGTAAGATACTGTTAAAAGATTATTACAAGATTGGCAAGCAAGGGCTTTCGAAAGTGACATTTAAAAAATAAAAATAGTAACTATTTGCCTCACTAAATGGCGTTGATACTCTTCAAAGCTTAGTAAAAAAAACACATTGACACACATTTTTATCAACGCCATCTATCGAGCTTACAATTTTTTGTCATTGTGAAAAGCCCTCATTGTCAGCCCTTGTCGTTTGCGCGTACTCGCAACACTGTTGCAGATTCTCCACGGATGTCTAATGGGTCTTGAAGGTAATATCAGAGCTTTTTAGCAAAAAGGATGAAACATTTAGACAGGCCTAAGGCTTCTTAGTGCTCAGGAATCCTATTGATCTTACCGACTTTGGACTGTAAAGTAGTGTCAAGTTTTAAATATTACATCATAAGTTAGATTTAGATTACAATACCACGGCACATATATAAAATTGGTTTCATACTTATTTTGTCATAATTTGCAAAGAACTTCTTAATCTTGTTCGAAACTTATGATACTCGTATCATTCTAAAGCTAATTGAAATTGAAATAAGATATATTTTTATGGAATTTCCGAAATTTCACAGTCATAATTTTGCTTTCAATTTCTAGACAAAGTCCGAGTAAAAATGTATAGCTCAATCTCTCCAAGATACTGTTAGCCCCTTCTTACACGAAGCGACTCAAAACTGATAAAACCAGTTTGAAACTATATTTGCAAACTAGTTGGTGACAAAGATTCGTACACGGCGCTACCAAATTTAGTTGAAAAACCTACACAAAGTGCCTATTACGATAAATTATCGCGATAAACGTACGATGTTCAATCCCACTCCTTGGCATTATTAACTCAAGTATAAGGTTAAAAATCAAGTAAATCGATTAAAAGATCGTCCGATTATCGTAATTATTTTTTGTTAATAGACCTCAGTTTCCAGTTGCAGTTGGCAATCAGTTGCGCGCGACCAGCATGACCGGTTGCGAGTGATTAGTTGCAAACGCATTGCCGACGCGTTGCAAACCAGTTGGCAATTGGTAGCGTCGTGTACGGACCGCCATTGAAATACTAGTGCTGTGACTATTTCGAAACTCGTTGATAATTAGAGTCTGCAACCAGTTTATTTTCAGTCGCGCCGTGTATGATGGGGCTTAGTAAATTTTTAGCAAAGTTCGTTTTATTGCATTTACAATGTAAAGAAAGCCAACATACAAAGGGTCATGCGTATAAAACTTAGCGTAAGCGCGAAAGTAGGTAAGAAAGAAACGCAATATTATTTTTATTTTAACGGTCTTGCCACAGAGGAAATAATCACTACGTTTTACAATTATTTTATTCACAACCGTTATCCTTTGCAGTCCTGCAATAAAATCACATATCAGATTTCTAATTGAATTTTATTATTGCTGGTTAATAAAAAGATATTAGTATTCGTTGCGAACAGCATGGTGGCGCCACTGTCCATACAGTGCCATAAAATCTATGCAGTCTGCATAGAACTTTGATGACTTCGACAATAATTATCCCAGTAAGGTAATCACATAAAATATTCATTTATGTGATGTTGTACTATAAGTAAATGGTATAAATTAACTCTTGGCAGTGAAAATTAAAAGTCCTGTGCACACTGGAGGTAATTATCTTGTAAATCCAAATAATTAAGCTGAATAATTGATAGAAGGGGTCCTACCATGCATATAACTCCGGAAAATTATTTTAAACCCTGAAAACCCTGACAATATTATAGACTCATGACTAAAAATACTTTTTATCATAATAATGTAATTTTCTACCAATTTACACAAAACCTTGTCAAATTATATTCCTAAACCTTCCTGATGAATCACTCTATTTATTGGTGAAAACCGCATGATAATCCGTGCAGTAATTTTTAAGTTTATCGCAAACAGACAGACAGACGCGGCGGCGGACTTTGTTTTATAATATGTAGTGATTCATAAAGATGACTAGTGACTCGATAGTTCAGTTGGAAGAGCATTGGACCGGTTTTTCAAACGTCGCGGGTTATATTCCCACCTGAGAAAATGATCTGGTGACGGACGAGTAATTTTTTTTTCTAGCATATTATTTAATATAAAAAATTGTTAAACAAAAAAAACCGCCTTCAAAGAACCTGCCTATAAAAAGCAAGAAATAATAATTATTCAAATCATTAGATATGCATTATCATTGTTATAATAAAAACACGTCTATTGAAATCGGGTGGAGCTGGAGTACAACTTCCTATTTTTTTATTCTAAAAGCCCCACCCGACTTCAAAAGACGTGTTTTTTTAATTATAACAATGATAATGCATATTTAATGATTTGAATATTATTTCTTGCTTTTTATAGGCAGGTTATTTAAAGGCGGTTTTTTTGTGTTATAAACAATTTTTTATTTTTTTTTATTTTCAGTGTAAGTACCTTCTGTATTAGGTATATTATTTAGGTAGAAAAATCGACTCAGCCAAACGTGAGATAATCGCGAAGAAACATACATACATACTGAGAACCTCCTTTTTTTGAAGTCGGTTAAAAAGACTAAACTAAAGTATCCCTTTCCAACAAAAAAATCATCTAATTCGGTTCATAAATAAGAAAGTCGTCAAGGTAGTTGATGCAAAATCATAGTATTTTTAGGATTACTTGAAAACTACTTGACCGATTTGAAAAAAAATTAAACGGGACCATCTCGCAAGCAAACTCAATCGAACAAAAAAGAAAAAGAATCATTAAAATCGGTCCATAAATGTCGAAGATACGCGCGAACAACGATAAAAAAACATACGATCGAATTGAGAACCTCCTCTTTTTGTTGAAGTCGGTTAAAAAGTAGCACTGCGAATGCTATAACCTTAGCCGCCTCTATGGTCAAGTCGTTCGCCCACCCGTATAAAACGCCCTCTGCGTCTTACCCGGGTACTCCCGGGTTCGATTCCCAGGAGGGGGGTTCAATTTGTACTCGGTTTGGTTGGTGGTAGGGCTTATTTCAAGTCCGCCTGGCTAGCTACCACCATCTTACCTAAGTCTAACGCCATAACAACAATTAAATTTTTTTGTATTGCGGCAGGTAGAGGTAAAATAGTGAAGGTCAAGCACTAACCCGTAGTGCATAAAAAAATCAAATTTGAAAATGATAAAAATATTTTTAAACTTTTAGATTTTTGCATTCACAATGCTATTTTTATATTAAGATGAATAAATAATGAAAAATATTAGAAAAAATCGACTCACCCGTAGCAACTCAGACTCACCCCGTCTGAGTTGCTACGGGTGAGTCGATTTTTTCTAATATTTTTCATTATTTATTCATCTTAATGATAAAAATAGTAAGAATAGAATGTCAAAGAACAACAATGTCAATAAATAGGTGATCCAAAATTTTCCGTATACATTTTATATGAGATACGTAAAATATGACTTAGATTCATAAAATATGACTTTATAATGGCAAAGAAAATTAATAAACTATGTTCCATACTGTTTTCCTTGACGTTAAATGAATAAATGTAGCGAAATTTGGTTTTAGAGAAATGTGAGGCAATATCTTATTTACCTGTGAAAAGTGTGATTACTTGAATTGTTTCTTTTTGTCACACCACAATTACTTAGAACACAAGACACCATGGCTCCACGATACCTTTATTCTAAATTATAATTAAGATTAACAAATATTTTAAACAAACTGTGATTGCTCATTTGCTAGGCGGGACGGCCGGGACGCTAGGACGCTAAAATATTATATAAATATATATATATATTTATATAATATTTTTTTAATAAAGTGACAGATTTAATCATGAATTTAATAACTGGTCCAACTTATTTATTTAAAATTTTCAAATATAATTTAATTTAATTTTAATTTTTGGTAAATTTATTTTGAATTTTAATGAAATTGTATACGACACTTATTCAAGTTTAGTACAAATTCTGACTACTTATGCGCAACCTCACTATTTCACTTGGGTGAAAACTGAAAATCAGTGATTTACTCTACGAGTAAATATTACACCGAGTTTTCTCCTTTTTGCATCGCTACGGCACACAATTGGAGTTTTGCTCTGTTCTATATTGTTTATTTTTGTTTCATTGTTTTATTTTTAATCTTTTATTTTGTAATGTTCATTGGTCTTACTTATATTTTGTGTGCGTGCTTGGTGCGAATAAATACATTTCACTTTCACTTTCACTAGGGGCTCTTACTGTAAAAAATGTTGACTCATGTCACTTGATCCTTTGTCTCTTTTTACATAGACCTTGTCCGTATGATGTTAACTTCTCTTTTCCACGCTTTGTTGGTCTTCTTGAGCGCAGCGTAATTTTTTCTATGTCTATGAGTAAGACAGTGCGAGTAGGATATTAGGATAGGATTATGAGATGCGTAGCTTTGAAGTATTTAATATAGTATTGGATGTTAAATGTTGCTTGTATGTTAGAGTCAGTGTGAGTCCAAAGCCGGGTAGTACGTCGTTCCCACCGGCGGTGTGGTACCGGCCGGCGACCGGAACCGGCCGTGAGAACCGCCCGTGTCGGCCCGTGTACACAGCATGTTGGCACTGTCCATAAGCCGGTTCGAGTCCGGTGCAAGTCATGGGCGAACAGTTGTCGAAGAAAACGCTTCATTTGGGATGTTTCTACGATTCTTTCAAAAGAAAAAAGTTCATAACTTTCATTTTCATTATGAAACAGTGTTTTGTTTTTCTCCTTTATTTAAAGTCTAAGAAGAGCCGATTTCACCGCTTAAATTGAACGCGCTCAATTCGAGTTAACCTCAGCTCACGCGCTTAAACTTTTGAACTTGGTTTCAGTTTCTGAACGACCGATTTACGACGGTTAGCGTATTTGAACTTATCTATGGTTTGAACACGTTCAAGAACTGTCTGTCATCTGTCTGCCATGATGTCTTCTTCTTCTTCTTTTTTGTTTTGGCAATCTACTTTCCTCTTGGAAGTAATTTTTGCCAGTGTCAAATGTTGAATAGTTCAGTGGTAGATAATATTGTTTCATTGCCATGACTGTGGAGTAGGTATGTACGTTGAACATGGGAGAATTGATTATTGCATAGAAAGAAATAAGTAGTGGAAAGAAATATTCTTTTCGTATTTGAATAAAAAAAAGATGAATAGAGCCTTAGCTAGTGCCAATGCTCTATTCAGCTTTTTTCTATTCACCTTTTTTCCTCAACCACCTTTCTTAATTTGCCATCATCAGATCAGAGCCCGTTTAATCCTAGGCGGAGAACCAGATCTTCAAATTTACCTCGTTTGTATGAAAATAGGCCTGTGTGGTGCGATTTTTCTGCTCTCGAGTTTATTATGTTTTGAATTACGAGCGGCGCCTTTAAAAGCAGTAATTAAACACCCATTATAATAATAAGCGTTCAAAACATTATGAATCCTATGCCTAATAATGTTTTATAGGCACCGTAAATCAAAACATAATAGAATATTGTAAAGTACACTTACTTACCTATGACCTACCTAACTTTTACTATTATGCTAGTAGATATCCCGTTAACTACGTACCTAGTTCTTCTACATACAACTAATAATAATAAAGAAAAAACGGACAACAATTTATTTCACTGATTCATTACCTACCATGTCAAAAATTCACAATTCACAAGTTTCACGACACTTACTTAAATAACATGTATTCAGTACCTAGGTACTTAAATGGGGAATGTCCGAAAAAAATCAAATTGGCTGAATATTTTTCTATAGGTAGGAATAAGGTCCCTTAGTAATAGAAAAAAGTTTCAGAATTTTCGGTTGGGTAAAAAAGTTTTTAAAAATCAAAGTCTCTTCGACTTCACAAATGTATGAAAGTAACAGCAGAATGGAGATTGTACCTTTGCCAACACCTGCCACGACCACAACATGGTATTAAAAAAAAGATTCAAGACAAAATGTCAAAACTTTTTTTTTAAATACGTTTTGTGTTTGTGGCAGTTAGCGGCAAAGGTATAATCTCCATTCTGCTGTTACTTTCATACATTTGTGAAGTCGAAGAGATTTTGATTTTTAAAAACTTTTTTACCCAACCGAAAATTCTGAAACTTTTTTCTATTACTAAGGGACATTATTCCTACCTATAGAAAAATATTCAGCCAATTTGATTTTTTTCGGACATTCCCTATTATTATATCCACAATCCGTTAGAAATAAACAATTGAGCAAAATATCACTGCGGAAAATAAAAATACTGCATAAAACTCAAAAATATCAGATAAACATTGTTTTAAAATTGACAAACTGACAAAAACAAATTCCATAGAGAAATTTGACAAAAATCAAAGAGATTATAAGTCAGTGTTTCCACTACCAAGTTTTAGTTTTACCCTAAATAATTTCGATCATTTCAAAATTAAAAATTATACTCGGGCCAGAAAGAATTTTAATGGAACTAATATTTTTAAGTACAAAAGATAGTCAATGTGATTTTGAAGTGTTGACCTATGCAAAAGAAAGTTGTTATAAATTATTGGAAAATAATAAAAATTGTAAGTTATTGAAAAATAAAGTGGCGACCTTTTTTTGTCAACTCTTTACAAGCTGTTTATTGTTCTAAATTTAAAAAGACCGCCGTAAACTTGACATCAAATTTTTCATTACTTACTTTTGTTTTTGACGTTCTTGACAACTGACCCTGAAATTTATTTTTTGCGTAGGTAATGAATGAATAAGTGCGTAGCCTATTTCTTTAAATTCACTGAGTAGGTATGTTTCACAGGGTTCACACTAGGGCTTGAAGTCCGGAACTCCGGTTTTGGTCTAGCTCCGGAGTTTCGAAGCATTTCAGCATCGTTTGTAAAACCGGAGTTTCACAACAAAAACCGGAGTTTCGATTTTCAAAAATAATAATTGAAAGCATTTTTATCGCCGTGGGCATATACCCCTGGGCGGTGTTGCAGTCTCTTCAGAGGTGCCAAGTGGACTACAGGTGTAGCGAGGTGCTGACTGAAGTACTTATACGAAAATGCCATCATGTCGATCCGATTATTCCGATTACAGAACCAGAGCACAAATCCCAATCTAACTGCAGCGATGTGTGAAACAGGGAGACGTCATTTCTCCGAAACTGTTCGCAGCTACTTTGGAGGATACCAGTGGCGAAGGGTCCATACATGCCGATTCCTATCGGCTTCCATTTTAGAAATCCCACCCTTGCAATCAACCATACAGTTAGGAGAATTTTCGAGAAATTATTGGTCCGGCTTACCTTTGCCATATTTCGACTCCTCGCCACTGGAGGATACTATAAGCTCTTGAACTGTAAAGGACTTGGCAGCAACATTAATGGCGAGTACCTAACACACCTTCATTTTGCAGATCAGTTCTCACGGCTGAGGCCTTGTAAAACCTGAACATACTCGTAATGCTCGAATATTTTCCGTAGTGTTTTCCGAAAGAGTGGCTCTTAGGATGAACATGAATGGATGGATGGAACATAAACATAAGACAAAAATCATGTCGAATGTCCATGTTGTATTTATCCACCCCTTTATGTTGGGAACAAACACAATACTCGAAGTTCAAGACCATTACCTAGGACAGACAATCCAGTTAAGACAACTTAAATAATAAATATTTGACAACATCACATAAATTGCTCCAATTCCAAAGTAAATAGCTATAGCACTTGTGTTATGAAAATCAGAAACAACGGTGGTATGATAAACACCCAGACCTGAGACAGTGTTGAAAAGTTCATTTTCTACATTGACCCAGCCGGGGATCGAACCCGGGACCTCAAGAGATGGTGACGCCCTGAAAACCGGCGTGCAAACCGCTCGACCACGGAGGTCGTCAAAACTCGGAGAAAGATATCTCTCGTTAAATTTAGCTCGAATGGGCAGCATTCGGGAAGCTTCGAAAAATCTTCGCGTCAAACTTACTTCAGTGTCTCTAGACGAAAGACCTTGATCAGCGTGTTGCCAGTGATGACTAAAGGCAGTGAAACGTGCTCGCTAACTATGGGTATCTTAAAAATACTCAAGGTCACCTAGCGACCCAGCGTGCAATGCAGAGAGCCATGCTCGGCGTTTCCTTGCGTGATCGAATCAGAAATCAGTAGGAGAACTTAAGTAATTGACGTTTCTCAAAGGATTGATCAGCTGAAGTGGAAGTGGACGGGACACTTAACAAGTAGAACCGATGGCCATTGGGAAAGAAAGGTTCTGGAATGGCGACCGAACACAAAACGCTTCGTGGGCAGGCTCCTGACAAGGTGGACCAACGATCTGGTGACTAGTGAAGGTCGCAGGCTCGCGGGGCGCCGCTGGATGCAAGCAGAGCAGGATCGAACATTGTGGAGATCCTTGAGCAAGGCCATAACCAGCAGTAGATGTCGTGTGACCGATATGATGATGACCCAACACTCGGCAAATTTGAGTGGCGTGAAATGTAAGTTAAATGTATTTTTAGTCGAATTATTTGCGCAATAAGCAAGTAAGTACCTAAAGTGATTCAATTTATTTATTTATCGATGATAAAAGTATATATTGATTTTTGGTTAGCTAATAACCTCTATTAAACACGCTAAAAATATCACTGCAATTTTATTTAAATCGAGACTGAAAACTCCGGAACTCCGGAGCTCTGGAGTTGAAACCATGAACATCGAAACCCAACTCCGGAGCTGAAAAATACTCCGATGTTCAAGCCCTAGTTCACACCACGAGTGAATGTGGTTTACGCCACGAAGAATATCATGATCTGTATTTTTTTTCCCATTTATGTAGGGAAAATTTCTTTAATTGCAATACTTTGAACGCAACTTCATTCTTTGTCAAAGCTGAACTACGGTTATCAAAATGAAGACGGTGAAACCGGTGCAACGTAGACCGCGATCAAAACGAATTTCTGAACTCGCTTAAGTAAAACCAAGTTCAATTTAACTCGGTTAACGGTGAAATCGGCACTAAATAACAAATTTCAGTAAATTGATTTCTAGTCAAGCGTTTTTTTATTTCAATACATTTTTCATGTGCCTATGTAAGTTCTAAGTCTTTCATGACTAACGATGGGTATTGAGAGAATTAATATAATTGAAAATATTTTGTCAAAATAGCAAATTGTGAATGCCTTAAATCAAAATTTTCAATGATAGGTATTGAATTTAAGTAATACACCTACTATTACCGAGTTTTACTCTCTAAAAATCACTCTAATCATCCCAGATGATACTCCTATTGATAAATAATTATGATAGCAAGGATATAGTGCGTTATTCAGCTTACGACAGGTTTTGAAAAATCCTACGTACCAATACTACACATATCAATCTACTAATATTATAAATGCCAAAGTTTGTGTATGTGTTTGTTATCTATTCACTCCTAAACGAATTTGGTACACAGATAGTTTATAAACTGGGTAAACATATAAGGCTACTTTTTATTCCGTTCAAAGGTCCCCTAGCGATTCCACGCGGACGAACTCACGGGCGGCCGCTTCTATCTTATAACTTGAAGCGGTCATCTCGTCTGTTTGTCTGCAGGGTTGACGGCTCGCCTGTTGAACAAGGTCGTCGCCCTCCCTTCCGGCACCGTTTGCAAATATCCACCACAAACATTTGGGAACTAGTCAGTTTTCAACATAAGACATGGACTGGAAATGACATGAAGAATATAAAAAAAAACATACACGAAAATGCTAAAATCAGACCTACCTGCCATACCTACTTTAATAACGAAATATAATTTAATGACGAGTAAAGTAAAGACAAAAGATTTACTGTCAATCCATTTTTGTTCAAAAAATTTCGGAAAAAAACTAATTTCGGCCATTTTGAAAAATGTTAAAAAATGTCTCAAATGCGAGGTTTACAGCACACAGAGCCAATAGTTCTTCTATCTTCTACACTAGTTTAAATATCTGTACAACATATTTTTTTATAAATACGAAAGCCGAAACACGTGTCCCATTATTTTCATTTTCAGAATCAGTGTAAAAAAAATGATAACGCTACCTTAAAAGCTCACGAAGTTACAAGCTTTTTGTGTTGTGCGCGCGAGACATTTTAGTAGAGCGTGCGTTAATTATGGTTTTGTAAATATTATTTAGTCAAAATATAACATGATATATAAAAAATAATGCAATCGATTCTATTACTGATTCTGAACAAACAGTTTTCAGGTTTCGTATACTAAAAATAAAAATAACCTTGTATAGACGCTTAAGCTAGGGTTTCCTAGGATGACGGTGCCCTCATAATTACGGCCGTAATATAGCGGCGTTGAATGTTGTCTATGTAAACAATATGGCGACACCGTTACGTCAGCAACCGCGCCGTATTGTTTACATAGACAACGTTCTACGCAACTAAATTACGGCCGTAATATGAGGGCACCGTCATCCTAGGAAACCCTACCTTTACCTCCCATAAAGTTTAAGCTCACACGCAGTGAAAAGCGAATATTTGACAACGCAACAGCATAAACGCACGACCGTTGTGAAGAGGCGCATCTTGAATGAGCTATTGAAATAAATGCGTTTACGGCGCGTCCGCGCATACGCTGTCCATTTACATTTCATAAGCCTCGCTTGAATAGTCTGCGTATTTATCTATTTACTACTTCCGTCTTGCGACATGTTAGAAATGTTTAATTTGTAGGCTTATGGACTTTATATACTTCATGTATTGTCATATAGTGACTTAGGTAGTCATATCACTCTAATAAAATAATAAACAAGTAAGTATACAACGTGTTAATGAAATAACGTAAAATGAGAAAACCGTTTCTTCGGACCATCAAACTGAACAACTCTTACTATGGACCAACTCTGAAATCGCGAAAAAGAAATCAGCTGCTTCATACATTTTTGTATTTTCGTTATTAATTTTTGTAAGGATTAAGGAACATGGGTCGAAAAACTTTATTTTTTTTCGCCTTATAGTAAGTCGGTCAGCTGACCAATACATTTTGTATGGGATTTGAAAATTTTTTTCGTTTTTCGACCTATGTTCCATGGAGAAAGTTGTACAGTTTCAGCAACACTATCACCTTTTTCAGGATCTGACAGGGTTTTTTGATAATGTATAGTAAAATAATGCAGAATCTGTGAGAAGTATGAAAGAGCATATAGGACTTCGCACATTTAGGGTTCAATTTAGGAAAAAAATTTCTAAAAGAGAATAAAGCTAAACCTATTATTTTTAGGTAAATATAACATAAATGACTACGTAACGGTTTTGGTTTTATCGTTGCAAATTAGCTCGATTGGGCCGCTGTTATTACAAGAGAAACTAGTACTTTCACATTTAAACCACCCATAAAACAATCTTGTGTGCAACAAATGCATTAATTAAATACCTATGCATTTTAAATTCCCGCTCAGATTACAGATTTCACGGTGTTAAAGCGTGCCTCATATTACCATATTAATTGGTCTTAATCGAGAGATATCGATGTATTGACTTACGATTGAATTAATCGATTTTCGCTAAAAACAAATGAGTGCAATTATCGCACGCCCACTGCTGAACAAATAAATTAAATCACTCGGAATGCCATCGACAATCGAGATTCAATCGGAATGGTATTTATTAAGTAATTTGAGTCAATAAAATTGATCTGAATTGTTTTATAACGCACGATCTGTTTATATTGATAGTTAATTTACTGTGAACCACTGCATTATTTGAAGTTTCACGAAATTTAAACATTTTATCATAACTGTAGGTACTAAGTTTTCAGCGGTTCCACATTATCTCTGGATAAGTGATACTTACTTACTTCTAATTTTAGTAGATTAGCGGTTAGTATTCTACTATAGCCGGTCCACACGGCACCAACTTATGTTTGAGCAACGAGTTTGCGCAAACGATGTTTGTGCAAAACTAACGTGTAGACGTCGAGTTTGCAGTTGGCGCAAAAGTTGGTGCTGGTTTATATTTTGTATCAAAAAATCGGTGCAAACATATCTGTTAGCGCAAACTATTGCATGCATCGTGTAGACGCATATTCAAACTTGTTTGAGTGTTTTTAAGGTAATTACAATTGAAAAGAAATGACCTAAGAAAATATTCCAGAGAATTTATAATCGAATTTATTGACAATTCCTTCAGCAAATTTAAATGAGAGTATTTTTGTTTTTTTAATAACCATTCTTTTGACCATTTTGTTCGTTTTATTTTTTTTTATTTTCATATCTGATATTGTAGCTCCTGCTAACAATAATAACCGTCTATATCTAAATATATCTTCCATTGTTCGCTTCACATTCACCACAACTGGAATACGACTCTACTCCTCTGCTGCCAACGACCAACTGAATTGTTTGTGCCGTGTGGACGATGACACTTGTACAAACTTTTGTTTGTGCAACAGTTTGCACAGCGTAAGTTGGTGCCGTGTGGACCCAGCTTAGTATCATAATTTATTTCAAAACGATCTACGATAACAGAAATCGGTAAATAGAAAGCTTTAAAAAGCAATTTGTAATATAAATAAACGTTTGAAACGTTTTCTGAGCTAATTCTGAATAAATACTTTATTCAGATTTATAATAATACTTAAACTAATGACGAACGCAATAAAATACGCCCAAATTCGTAGACATTTTTATGACACATAGCTGTAAGAAAGTCAGGAGAGGTCAACGACCGCATTTGAATAAAATACATTGGTCATTTTGACGCGCTATCTAAAAATACGCTTCATTAAATTCAAGAAGCTTTTGGGGCATTCATTTATATTTAAATGGCACTATTTTTGGCAAAATTTAAATAATAAGGATAAATTATGATTTTTGAATTTATAAAAAAGTTAATTTTGAGTACCTATTTTCCTAGTGCAAGAAAAATCATTAGACATGAAAACGTGAACCGGACCTTTTGGAAATGAATGACACTTGAATATTGTTAAAACTGTGGTAGAACTTAGTTAATATACAAGGTGTTTGGTAAAAGCCTTATAAAGCCGAATATGGTAGATAGGGACCATCAAACTGAACAACTTTTACTATGGGACCAACCCTGAAATCGCGAAAAAAAAAATCAGCTGTTTCATACATTTTGATATTTTCGTTATTAATTTTTGTATGAAACAGCTGATTTTTTTTTCGCGATTTCAGAGTTGGTCCCATAGTAAAAGTTGTTCACTTTGATGGTCCCTATCTACCATATTCGGCTTTATAAGGCTTTTACCAAACACCTTGTATAACTTGCTCCAACTGATTTCATTTTATCATAAATCATACATTATTCTTCACAAGGTATATAAGTTATATTTATTTCGTTCTCCTCAAAGGCGTGTAAAATGATTTCAAGTAAAATAATAAGTCTATGGGCGACTGGGCGTGTGAGTGTGAATGTCAATGGGTGCATTCCAGCAGGCTAGTCGCCGAGTCATCGATCGCCATAGAGTACATTTTAACCATGAAAGTAATAAAATTTTAACATAAAAACAAATTACTTTCCATGGTTAAAATGTGTACTAGGTATAATGATCGATAACTTAGCGATCGATGGTCTTCTGGAATGCGACCTAATGTCTTTTTGATCAATTTTAAAGCCTTAAGCTAGGGTTTCCTAGGATGACGGTACCGTCATATTACGGCCGTAATTTAGCGGCGTAGAAAATTTTCTATGTAAACAATACGGCGCACCATATTTATTTCATAGACAAAGTTCTACGCCGCTAAATTACGGCCGTAATATAATGGCACCGTCATCTTAGGAAACCCTAGCTTTACAGACTCAATCATGGCGGCGCCGAACTCAAAATGCTATATCAGAAGAATCCGAAAGAAGTAATTCAAGTTTATTACGTATATATAAAACCGTATAAGGCCTTGTGACCAAAGCGGTCAAAATGTATGCATAGGAATATTCTATTATATTTTAATACTGTTATTCATAACACCTTAATTGTAGTGTAAGATGGCGGCTGTTGCACTCAGCCAAGGTCTTTAAGCGAGGAATTCTATTAAATTTAAATATAACGAACTCGACTCAGGCGACATTTTGTAAAATGGGAAAAAGAATAGTGTAACCATGGATTTTGGAACTAGCGTAAGGAATACGTAGAAGATTTTCCTTGTGCAAATGACAACCTTTGGGAAGATGAAAAAAAGAGGTCTATGAAAATAAGTCTATGGGTCTATGATGTGTGTAGATACGTTCGCCATACGATGCCTATTGCTGGGCATAAGCCCCACCGTCAACCAAAAAAATAAGGCCTGGCATTCTGGGAGTTACACAGGCTTACAGTCACTATGCAGTTGCTTCCACTTTATTTAACTAAGTGTCGATTCTCTAAAAATAACTCTACGATGCGGCAAGGCCATCAAGCTAGGACGACTTTCCAAGGATGACAGCGCCGTCATATTACGGCCGTAATTTAGCGGCTTAGAACGTTGTCTATGTAAACAATACAGCACGGTTTCTGGACGTTACGGTGTCGCCGTATCGTTTACATAGACAATATTCAACGCCACTATATAACGGCCGTAATGCGACGGCATCGCTATCCTAGGAAACCCTAGCTTAACATAGACTAGTTCCAAACACACTAGAATGATGGCCGCCCCAATAAAGAGTGTAACACATCGAGTGGATGCAATCAGCATGCAAATGCTGCTCTCGCCAGCAAACATCGAATATTGATAGACGCATTATGATAATGCGCGGGCGCAGGTCGAAACGCGCTGTGTGAATACGCCTTAACACCGACTTTAAAAATAGGTGCTTAGGATTATATAATTAAAATTTTAGTTTTCAACATCAGTGACACAGGCCTTCCTAATGGGTGGATAAGGACATAACCCATCACGTAGGCCCAATGCGGATTGGTGGTGGTCAACGACTGCAAATGCAACAGCTTAACGTACCTGCCGAATCACGGAGGAACTCAAGATAATAAATTTTTGGTCACCCATCCCATGACCGATCGCGAAAGTTTCTTAACCTCCGCAATTGCAGAGCCAGGCGCTAAACCACTGCACAACCGAGCTCCTGAAGTCCTGCCAGTTGTAGGTTGAGCAAATGTATATTACGTAAGGCATTACGTTACAATGTGCCTTAAAAAGTCCGCACAATAGCCGATGATAGACAGTTGGAGGCGCACACAAAGTGGGAGAATGGGTGCAGCATATTCGCATGTATTCAGCCATTCAATATTTAAGGTACTTACCCTCCGTGTGGCAAAGTTTTGAGACACCCTGTATACGATTACGTTGGCAACTACCATCATGTGCGTTATTCATGATTATGAGTTTCTGTTCATTGTGAGACCTGCAATAGTTGTAAAGATAAATATTCAGTTATTTAATATTTTGATATACTTGTAGAATATAACCAAACAAATATTTAATTTAAAAAAAAATGGGTATTTTTAAGCATTAAAACGAAATCAGCATACAAATTACAAATACTGCTATCCTCTCCAGCAAACATCGAATATTCATCGACGCATTATGGTAATCCGCGAGCGCTGGTTGAAATGCTCTGTGTGAATACGCCTTAAGACCGACGACTCTAAAAATAGGTACAAGCACAAATATAAAAACAATCACTTAGTTTTAGTGGTGAAATACATATGAATATATTTCAACAAAGTTTGATTTTGTAAGCAAAGCTTAAGCAAAGCCCTATATAGTTATATAATTATCGCCCGCTGATTACGTAACTCTGTTGCTAACAATTTCTTGATTGAAATCGATTGATACCGCAGTTACATTGCTGCTTTAAGTAAGATAGTTGTCACATTGGTTCTTACTAAAGCGTAATGTAACTAAGATTTCTGTCAGAGTTGATTTCATCGCCACAAAGTTACAAAATCAGGGGCGGAATGCATGCCGTATGTTTGAGCTCTATTAGACGGTCTTCCAAATAATAAACCGATTTTAACTAAACTTCAAATGCATCTAGGTCATCTCCAATTCTAACTGTATCCACAATTCCACATCGTAACACCACTACAGTTAGGTCAACGAAAGATGAGTCTCGGTTAGAAATGGAACTAATTTTGGGCCTTATTTTAAGATTCAGTTTCCAATAACTTAACCTCTTAACGTTAATTTAACAGGGAAAGTGTCGCCTCCATTTCCGGTTCATCTTTCGTTGACCAGACTCTAGCTACCACTGAAAAGCAAGTGGTGTCAAATGGCGTGAACAGTAGGTATTTTATTAAAAGAACATGTAAATACCTGTTTTTTTAATAAATACTGTTCACGCCGTGACGCGTACCTACAGTAGTATTGGCCACGAATGGAGCAATGAAGAAATGTTGAAATTAACCAACAACAACTTTACAAATATAGTTTTCTACATCAAACTAATCTACAAACTGTATTTTATATCATGCCCATATAATTTATAACTGTCACAAGAGTTATTAATATCCCAAAATAAGCTCATTCTCCCACCGTTTCGCACATATCATTAATTTTTGTCACCAATCACCACTTTTCTTGCATCATACCACATTTTTCTTCAGAACAAAAATAATATTTCTAAAACGAACGAACTGCACGTGACTGTCCGTGATTTTATCCGCGTAAAACACAGGATTTCCATACACGAGATTCCCTAGTTGAATTTTCAAAAAATCCCAGTGCTCTTAGTTCATAGACCTAATAGTTTAGGCTGTACGCACTGACGACTGAAAAAAATCAGGCTATTCCTTTTTATCATCATCCTAATCAAAGAAAATTAGAAAAACATAGATATAAAGTAATTTTGGTTTTGTTGAGTTAATCCACTCCTTTATAACTGATGCTAAACAGAGAGTTATTTAATGGGTATCCACGCCTAAACCACTTTAACAATTCTTATGAAATCTGTTGTAGAGATACCTGCTGTAGATTACATTTGTACCTTGAGGACATACGCTTTTCCGTTTCCCAACTAAATACGAAATTCTACGTGAAGAGGTATATAATAAGTTTTCCTTAAAGTATTATTTTGCGTTCGATGGTATGATTATTTATTTATTCTTATGGTATGAGTGCAATGTTAACCAAGCATCAAACGACTATATCCTATTCCTAACTATGATTATAATATGCGAAAGTATGTTTGTTTGTTCGGTTTCATGTCTAACTACTTAATCGATGCGTTTCTAAGAGACCGATCTTTCTAAGAGATACAAAAAAGGATATAGGTTTACCTTGCGCATCCAGAAAAAAATCACAGATTTTGCAGTCCCCGCAAGAATAGGAGCATTGAAAATTAATACAAAAATTTACGAAAAACCAAAATCAAATCAAAAGCAACTATTGCCTATTGTATTTTTAAAGTTTCCTAGGTACCTAGTACCTTTTTATTTTTATGTGACCTAATGACCTAATTGTGACAAACACAAAAGCGCCCGCTGACTGCCTCGACGCAGCCGAAATATTATTAACCGATTTTCAAAACTCCAACAAATGCACTTCTCGTCTGCTTCTGCATCTATTAACACTATTACCATGACAATCGGTCAATAATCATAGAAGCTACATATAGCAGATTTTCAAAGTTCAAACGTTCACACGTGTCTCGATAAATTCCTCAACTTTTGGTATTATTCTCATCTTGATCCTCTCAAAATCCTCGGAGATATGGCTAAAAATATGTCTCGGGCGATTTGCATCTGATAACCGTTTTCAATGGTAAAAATGTACTTTGCCGAGGGATAGCAAAATGTCCACGCAAACGAAGTAGCGAGCGGCCGCTAGTATTTAGATATTTTCAATCAATTGATTTTCAAGCCCAGTAGCCGAGATTGACAGCTACCCGCCATCCTAGTTGCCTATTGTATGCTAATCCATACTCCGAATAGAGACAACTAGCTTTTTTAGATGCCATTTCTAGGAAATTTAAAGGCTGTGTGGGTTGCATACGGTATGCTTGAAATGTGTAAAGAAAACAATGAAGTTTATGAAGGTTTGGATTATAAAATGGCGCTTGACGATTTTTGGCTCTGTTGACTGCATGTTTTATTCATATATTTATTTTCTTTTAGAGCTGGCGCAAACGAGAAACTTTTGTCTCCGCAACTAATATTTAGTCTCACACATCAAGTCTACGGGTTTGTATGAAAGTGCGCACACGTAGCGACGCGACAGCGACTTTCTATACTAACCATGTGAGAGACAAATTAGTTGCGGAGACAAAAGTTGCTCGTAGGCACTAATATCGCTTACCGGTAAACCGGTCAAGTGCGTGTCGGAATTTGAACATTTATGATTCCGCACCAAATAGGGCTAAAGAACGGGGTTTATCTGTGCTACGCAACCTCGAACTTAATCTGGTTTGTAAATTGGAAAATGATGGAATTTAAAAGATAAATTTCGATTTACCAATATCTATTGGTAGTATTTGTTGGTAAATTTTACGTACTTAAGTATTAACAAAAAATATTACCAAATTTCAAGTTCATAGACAAATGGAGAGTTAAACAAAATTTTAGAATAAAAAACTGACTTTGGCTTTTTCTCACTTCTCATGTCTTTGTTTTCTAATATTTTTTAAACAAAAAATACAGCCTTTGTCTTCATAACAAGCTCTTACTAAACAATAATACCATACATCTGTGTGAAAAGGTTTTTTATACTACACCTGCTCGGAAAGTACCTTGATAATTTATCAAATTTACGGTAGAAAGTACGTCATTGCATATCGAACAAATATGCGGGGAGAAAACGCATCTGAGCGGGAGAGAAAAGTGTATGAAAATCCATTTCTTACGTGGTTTTTCTTTTTTAATTTTGGGTAAGACTATGCGCGGTAACATAAATATCAAAAGCCAAAAAGTTTTTACAGTGAGTTTTTATCTCCAAGTTCGCAAAATGACACTGGCCACTAGCTGTGTGTCAGATGGTGTCGGGCTGGCAGTGCGACCCTGCGGCGGCAGGATAAACAATTTGAAAAAAAAACATGTGAAAATTGCAGACGCCATTGGCGCCATTTTCAATTTGTCCTCAAACAGAGGATTCAATTAGTAAAGATTTAGTTTTTTATTTTCCTCGTAGGTGTAGTATAAAGCACTATGTATCACTCGAGAGAAAGTGCGATTCCCGATCTCGGGTGTTTTAAAGCAACGACACCCTCGACGGTAATCGGTCTCTTTCTCCTCTCGGTGAACAATGTACTTTTCTTATGCCCATCTTCGCTTGTTTAGGAGCCCCCCTTTAAAATATTTTAAAATACTTTTTAGGTACCTGACTTTGGGTTGGAAAGACACATATTTGGTGCAAATATGAAGATAGCTGCAACGGTTTAGCTGCTAAGGCTGACAGACGACGGACGGACAGACGGACACATGAGGAGAGACAGCAATAAGGCTCCGTTTGGCCCGGATACGGAACCCTAAAACTATATGAGACCAGTAAGCTTTCATTATAATTAAATTATAGATCAGTGTTTCTTTCTTATTGCTAGGTAAATGTCGAAAATTATTATTTTAACAAAGTAACTTTTTGACTCGATTACCAAAAATCTATAAGTAAACTTGACATACAGTAGACGTGTGAATATTGTTAAATACAAATATTCTTAGCTAAAAACAAGTAAGCATGGTTTAATGCAGACTTATTAATTTATTTTTAACCAATTGTAACGGTCAATATTTATCAAGTAATGAAGCAAAGTTGACGTAGTTGTTTTTAGCAACAAACTTTGCAGATGCTATATTGGCAAATATGCTGGGTTATTTTAAAAATTATTTCATTTATTTTGAACCATTACGTACAAATGTTGTTTCGTATAGAAAATTATCCATACCACACCTATCTCTTACCGAAGATATGCTATGGAATCGGCTATTAAAAGCGAAGGAATAAAGACTACGTTACAACGAACACACTGCATCCGGAACTATAAAACTAAGCATTAACTGAATAACTACCGTAATAAATTAATGTGTCGCAGCAGGCAACCAGAAATTAAATCAGCAAAGCTCACTTAATGAGCAGGCAATCTTCGCAAATGATTGAACATTCTAATCAACCAAAGCGCGCCGGTCCATCCGCCCGTGTGTCACCCACGCTATAAACGTCCAGTCAATAATGACCTTTGCTAGTTCCTACTTTTCTTTATCATAAGGTTCATTTTAGGTTGGCAACAGTGTAATAAATATATTGTAGAAAAGCGACTGGTCATTTGTGGTGATGTTATTGATGGGGTTTTCGTACTTTACTGCGTGGCGTGTCAAAGGTGTTTGTTTCCTATAATAACGGTGCAATACTGACATGCATGCGGTGGCTGTGGGTTAGCGGTTTGGGCAAGTAGTTCCCACGTTTGATGCACTTAAGAGTGAGAACACACCGCCACGTTTGACGCGGGCTGCGTTCAGACGATAACACGACCTAACCTCAACCCGAACTCAAGTCAAACTCAACTCAACCGCAGCCCATTCCTTGAAATATAACGCTTTCAATTTTGAGTTTTATGACACATTTATTAGCTCCGTTATATTTTGTCGATGCAACTGCACACACTTCGCTCAACCCGAACTCAACTCAAACTCAACCCAAACTCACCCCAAACTCACCTGAACATTACACAGGAGCTTATTAATGTGTCATAAGACTCAAAATTGTATGCTATGTATTTCAAGGTGGGCTGCGGTTGAGGTGAGTTTAAGTTGAGTTCGGGTTGAGGTCGGGTCGTGTGTTATCATCTGAACGCAGCCGTAGATTGTATTGTTGATGTGTCACCATTGTTTTCTACAGAAACTTTTTCTTTTCTTTTTTCTTTTTTCGGTGGACACGGATGTGATGCGTAGGCAGTGTCCGATTTATTACGGAATTCAAAGTATGGTATCTATCCCAAATTTCTTTCCCGTTTTAACTATTTTTTTCTTCTTTTTTCATAACTTCAATATTAAATATATAGAAAATTCCCAAACAGTGGCTGAATTCCTGAAGCAGTAACGGTTTTGTAGTTCTGTAGCGAATAAGGTTGCAATAAAAACCCTAAATTACCTAAGTATACTAAAAACCAATATGTCGTCTGTGCAAATGTAAATGTTTGTGACAACTTACAATATCAATTTAATTAGTTACCTACATAAAATACTACCTACCTATCATTGGCGAAGGGTCCACACAAGCCGATTACCTACCATCGGTGCCATCGGCTTACCTTTTAGAAATCCCACCCCACCGATCCACTATGCAGATCTTAACATTTTTGTAGAACAGCTTACCTTCGCCATAATTTCACACCTCGCCACTGATACCTATACCACAGAATCAGAGTTATTCCGTATTCATCCCATGACGTCACATCCCACTTAGTGTAATACTGACGTACGTACCTATACAGGGTTAATTGTAAAACACCAACAACCTCGCAGGGGTAGATTACTATCATCATAACAACAACATTGTTCTACGACTTTTCTGAAAACAGACAAAAAAATCGACTCTCCACACAAATGAACAGCTGATCGACTTTTGTATGAAAAGTCGTTTTTTGTCTGTTTTTGAAAAAGTCGTAGAACAATTAATGTTGTTGTTTATGATGTTTCTACTCCTGCCTGAGCAAATAACCCTGTATAATCACGTCTCTTAAATTTAATATTTTACTGCACCCAATGCATATAAATTAATTAACAGCAAAGAGTAGCATGCACACCTCAATTAAACCGAAGTAGATACATCACGAAAAACTCCTAAAACAACGTTACTCTACAAATTAGAAAACGAAATAAATTAACTGGAAACACATACAAATGTGCTTGCAAACGATTTCTGGAGCCAACAACTCGTAATTTTGAGCCCAAAGAGTTCAAAATTGTGTAGACACATGCAAGAGTACAGTTGTGAACAAACTCGTATACATTAGAATAATTGCAACAGACAACTCCCAGCGGAGTGTTATTAAAAAAACATTAGCCTGTGTCATATTAATTAGTTTATAAGAAATGTTTGTTATTCGGATTGTTAAGGATTTCGGACATGCTTTTTGTGTACAAATGAGGGTATGTACATGTACCAGCGGTTAATAATTAAGTTGTTTAAGTTAGCTTATGGGCCATTAATGGACGGCGTCTAATGACCAGAAACTGTTAATTAACATTTTTTGTGGCAATTCATTTTAATTGTTGTATGTGTTTATTATTTCCTTTATACAAGCTTGGCAAACAAACCTCTGGGCTGAACCACCCCACTGCTGAACCAAATGAATAAAAATTTGAGTTCAGCATTTAACAATTTTGGGCTTTTGATGAGAATCCTTTATTCCAAATCACTTAGCTAATATTACACAGTTTATTTTTATTTTTTTACAAAGTTTTAATATAATTTTAAACTTTTGCAATTTTAATGACGTTTTATACGGCACAGTGTTGGAAATTGTAATACCATTATGATTCAATTCATTAAAAAAAAACAAGATTCAAATTCATTCAGTTTGCACTTTTATTACCTACACTTAAATGTTGTGGCATTAACATTTAAATGGTATAAAGTTAAGTTAAACCGAAATAAAATGATAACATTTTAACAAGTGCGTACGAAACCAACTAACATTATTTCAGGTTTTAGTTAGCACAAGAATTTAAAAAGCCAACATAGTATCATATCCAATATGATGTTCCTTTTTTTATTTTGTTTTTTAATGTTAATCTTAACTTATATCTAATGGGCTATTTACATGGCTCGATTTTAGTCACCTGTGGCGGCCGACTCTAGTCACCGAGCATATTAGCAAGTCGCTTGCAAAATCGCAGGTGATGGCGTCGCTGTCGTCTATGTAGTTGATCGCGTAACCTAGGTAACAATATGTAATGATAATGTTCCAGTTTTGGCCACCGGATTAGATAATTTTGTTCAGTCACCTGCGGCCTAGGCCGGATTGCCATTTACACGGTCGATTTTCGTGCGGCGAAAGTTGTGCTGCTTTAGCCGCCCATGTAAATACCTACCACATTATCGATAAAGACCATATTTTGTCTCAATTAAAATAACAAAGAAAAGTTGGAATGTTTCTTTATGAGAATGTGAAATAGGTAATTTCACTTGACAACGTACTAAATGGTGAACCGATGATGCATCTTTCCTGCAATCATGAATCTTAACGCATTGACCTACGGTTTGTTTAAGGATCAAATATTTTGATCACTTGGCTCGTTTGTCTTAGTATTGTTTATATTATACCCAGCTCGTTTGACATAAGGGCCGTTTTCCAGTGGCGAGCTATGACAGATGCTAAGCTAAGTGCCGATATAATATCTGACAAAGAGCCGACTGCGGCGCGGTCACGCGACGCTGTCGTCGCATTTGGGCGTGGCTATATGATTAATTGCGTTTGATCATACACCGTAAGGGCTCACCTATACCATAAGATAAGCAGCAGTATAGAAACATTTTTTACTAAAGCTATATTAGGTACGAGAAAATCCACAAATTCGAACCAATTCATAAGATTGTTTTAAAGGATTATTTTTTCTTCAAGTTAACAAACTCATTGTACATCCTACTGTTTTTAAACGTTAGGAAGATGAATGTCATACAAATAGACGTAATATTTAGTATGTGATAAAAACATGTTTTATTCCATTTCAATATTCTTTATACAGATACATAATATATAAACAGATAATTCTATTATGAAATATCTACTTATAATATCAGCTGCAAGCATGCAACTCACTGACTTTGACATTTTCCTCTAAAACCTCTCTAGGATCATAAATACTTCCTTTCTTAGTAACGTCAGCATTTCATTCAAAATTCACACTCTTTTTGCCGATACTAAAACTCATTAGTATATATTACTTTTTCTAGCTATCATAGCTAGCGAAACCACTTCGAAATACATTACTTTTTCTGGCTATTATAGCTGACGATGTGCGACGGGTCCAAAAAAGGCATGGCCACTATCTTATCTCAATCGCATATGAAAGTTCTCTGTAATGAGCGACCAGAGTTGCGTCCGTTTATTGCCGAATGTGTCGCTTAATTTAGCGTATATTCGTCTATCGTGTCATCTCAAGCTTACGGCCAATCAAAATGTCTTCGTCGTTAGTCCAAACAAAGCAAATTATTTTTGTACCCCAATGTCAGGGTTTGATGTTAAGAATCTTAATGAGTCTTTGGTATTTTGCAACAAAGTTAATTTACAACTTTTATCGCAGTTCACTTCCGGTCAATTTTTTTCTTGGACAGTGTAGTAAAAACTTTACTGTTTTTGGTCTAAGTGCTTGTGAAAAGAACTGACCGTTTTAAATGGTCACCACATTCAAATTATTTTTAAGTTATCTTTAAAAATAGTTTAATAATTGGACAAAATCTCCGCAAAGGGATTAGTCAAACAGAGTTTTGCTTATTTTAATTTAATGTTATGCCTAGATACTAGGGGCAACTTTGGCCATAATTGAAAAAAAAATTATGATTTATTATTAACTAGTGTTTAAACTGTTTCACATCGGTAAAATAGCACCGCTCGTACCTTTCATATTCAACTTCAACCCAAGCAATTGAGATATGTTAAAAAAAAATCGCAGTTTAGTCCAAAGTTGTTACCTTCCTAGGCGACAGCTACAAAAGTAAATAAAATAAAGTTAATTTGCTCCTGAAATAGAACGTACGTACCTAATTTCATTGAATTTTAAATGAAAACAAGTTTTTCAGTGTGTTCTTAAACCACCCGTGATAAAAAGTTATTTTCCTTCCTAATTAAAATGTATTGCAGTTTAATTATCCAAAACAATGTTGTTTATTAAGTAATATCACGTTATTACCAAATCGACGCCCAAACACAAACGTAAAAGTACAGTATATATACTGCCATTATCTCGATCTTAATAAAAAGGACAGGATGCAAAACCAAAAAAGGGTAATTTAGTTTTGTACACTGATTGAATATCTCGAGTTTACGAAAGCCAGAGATAATTATAAAGATAACAACTTCAAGTATGCTTTAATTTACTTTAAAGTATCTTTGTGTTTTGTCAAAATTTTGACAGTGCAACATTGCCCTTAAAAAGTTTTTCATAAAGTGTAAAATCCTTTGGCATTTGCTTCGTGTTTAACGCACAGTAATTTCGATACACCCTTTCTTGATGAGCTGACTGACACACTATCTTGTCAGTCAACTTCTTATCTACAACATTACCAAGTTATTTACCAGACAAAATTAAGGTCTACCAATTCGTTTAAGTCAACCAACGCAAGGCCTTTTAAAATTCCATGCAAAAATATAACAAGGGCCAGTACTATTAATGTATATTCAGTACAATGGCGTCAGTTAGCAGAATGGACTAAAAAGTAAAATAAAATTAACATTTCTCTACTAACACCTTTTTCTTTTGATACTAACCCATATAAGTATAAACTTAATGTTGTTAAAATACAATAGTAATAGACTAAACACTGTTTCAAACACAAAAAAAACTTCCATAGCGTTGAGTTTGCTAATTCTTTCTTAAGATTTTTGCTAGTACTAACTATGCATTGCTAATTCGGGAAAACTCGTCGGAAAATGCAAAAAAAATAAAAACTAAATTTGAACTTAATTTCATGAAATCAATTTTCATTTTCATCTCAATTAATTGTTTTCGTAAAACGTTTTATAAATTATTAATAATTTTACACATTTTAAACAACGTTTCGATATTATTGATTGAGCGTATCGTTTCCGCTTTAGCTTGGCCAGAAATGCTTCCGTATGTACGAGAATGTTCACCTCTGTCGCATTTCTCAATCGATTCTCTTGAAATGTAAGCAAGTTCGATAATTATTATTAGCAATTTTATTGTTGATTCAATTTTTCTAATATTTTCAAAATGGCTTTAATATTTCGGTGGCAAACGTAAAAGACAGACTCGTGAGGTCTACAGCTCACACAGCCACTAGATTTATTTCAGTTTTCAGTCAGTTCGATGTTGCTATCTATCCAAAAAAACTTTCCATGTTATCTTAACAAGCTCTTCATTTCCTTCATTATCAAACCTCAATTTTAAACGTTACGGTAATTATATGAATGGTCTTAACTAAGAGAATAAACAAACTACATATTAGACATCACCCGACAAATACGCCCGTTGCACTTAACTTTTTAATTAAAGTAATTAGTGTACAAACTCCATACAAAGTTTTGTTTAACCAACACGTCCCAATCGTGTTAACTTAACTTTAACAAGACATTCTTCTTTTGTTTTTAGTGTTGGATTTTTAACATTGAAAATGTTTTTTCGATCGCTTCGGTAAGGTACCCAATTTCAGCAAAAGTGAGACATTGCCCAGGGGCCCTATTTTTGAATCGCTCGGCTGTCGTCGAGCGCTCGTTTCTACTGAATTTCGTTCGACATTTGACTTTCCATATTTTTGAATCGCTCGACCGCAACGAGTGCCCCTACCCAGTCGTTTACAGTCGAGCGATACGGCACGGCGAGCGATATTCTTTTTTACATAAAAGCAAAGATTTTTGTTTAACAGCCAATAGAAACATGGATATTACGTTCCGTTTTCTTTAAATTCTGCGTGGAACGGATAAAATCCAACATTTCGTATTATGTTGGCAGCACGGAAACGAACGATTCAAAAAATAAATAAATTAAAAAAATATTAAAAACACGACTGCCTTGCCAAAACGAACTAAAAAGTTAAACAACAAGTGTCATTGCAGTCGGGGGACCTTATCATGGAACAATTTTTGATCAAAGAGGTCCCCCGACTGCAATGACACTTGTTGTTTAACTTTTTAGTTCGTTTTGGCAGGGCAGTCGTGTTTTTAATATTTTTTTAATTTATTTATTTTTATTTCACACATTTTAGTGACATATTATATAGTTTTGGAATGTGCTCATCAAGGCCTTTCATTTGATGCCCATATTGTAATAATAGAAGAAGATTTTTTTTTTTCACATTTGAAAATGGCGTCGTACAGTCGCCATATTGATTTTTTCTAAAAAAAATATAGCCAGTGTCATTTGGAATGTTGTAAGGATTCTAACGATACCCCATTTATCCAAATCAGTTCAGGCATTTAGAAGTTATGGTGGAATAAAGAAACTCACATACCCACAAACATACATGAATCCTGAACACATAACACTCTTTTTGCTTTGGGCAGTCGTGTAAAAATACGGAAAATCGGCGTCATGCGACTTGGAAGACGAGTGTGACTTAAGTCGCATGCGACAAAACTATGTCATGCGAGTGATTCAAAAATAGAGCCCCTGGTCCCGTGAGTTTTGGGTCTACGTGTATGTACTAAATGTCAAAAGATGCGTCTCAGCAAGGGCTACAATATGGTGAAAAAATTTTTTGAAAAAGTCAAAACCTTTTTTCGAAAATCGCATAAATGTAGAAAAATGACACAGTTTTTCGGGGTCTTTTCTCACTAAATTGTCAATTTCTCAAAAACGAAAAGCGATATCGAAAAAATGAAAAAAACCCCTAGAGATATTGAGTTAGGCTACCTACTGAAATTAGTATATGTCCCTGACTCTTACGGTCTGGGCTGTAGCTTATCCTTTATGAAGCGAAATGTTGGGATACCGCGGGCGACGTGCGCGGCGCGGGATAATGGTAATACGTAGTAGGTACGATTGAAGTTTTTAAATAATTGTATTTTTATTTATTTCCACATTTTTTATAAATAAAAAAGTATTTAGATATATATTAAAACCATAGTACCTATTGATATTGATATTGACTAGCTCTAGCAGGTCAACAGATGGTATGACGTGAATAGAGCGTGAAGCGAGAACTGATAGTCAAAGATTCTAGTTCTAGTCAAAAATTTAAAAATCTTTAGATACGGCGGCGCGGGGCGGTACCATAGTGTGACTGCACTGAAATGTCTCCATAAGTCCATATTCAAGTAAGTGACGTCGCTTACTATGTGAAAACGAAAGAGAAAGTAGTGTTAGCAATAACTAGGAGCAAAAGAGATGACGCTATTATCTCCAGCACACGTGCTAGGGGTCGTAGTGAGTTTTTGTGTGTAGAGAAACGGATAAACGAATCTTGAGCGAAAGTTGAACAGAAGGGAGGTTTTAGTTTGAGGCCCGAGGCGAAGCCGAGGGCCTCTACTAGATCCAAAATATTATATATCGTGGGTTGCTGTTATTTCAATTTCGAGATTTGAAATTACTCGATCAGTCACGTCTTTCTTAGTGACTCTACGATTCCAAATTTTACAACGATCTCTGAGAATGAGAGTGTGATGATGATGCCTAAGTAAACATGAGGGTTGTTATCGCACATTCGAGTGATGATGAAGTCGGCGCGAGAGTCTCGCATGCTGCATTTGATTTTGATTTATTTTTTATTAGGGTTAATTTATTTAGAAATTTAGATGTTTTAGTTATACATAGTACTTACTTAGGTTACCTTTCAATTAAACATTAATGTCTATAAGAAAAGAATAATAAATATTTTGTTAAATTCATTAAATTCATTTTCAATGTACCAGAAGGTCGTGAAAGGCACGAGATCTGTGATTTTTTTTTATTATCCATGTGTTTAAGATAGCGAAATAATTTATGATAAGTTAAATAAAGCAACTATTAGCAACTGGAGTAGCTAATTATTTAATGAAATTATCTTTGGTTATTAAGGAGTATGTACATAATCTTCACATCTTAAACATCGGCAAAGGTGTTGAATTTACATAATTAGGACTTGATGCATAGGAGTTTTAATTTTCTCAAATATTTGTAGTCTTACAAGTCTAAACTGAACATTTTTTTAGTTTATTTAGAAATATCGAAATATTGTTTTTGAAAAATGTTATAAACTTCGACCAATCTTAGACAAATATCAAAGTAAATATACAGGGGTGTTAGTAGCACCACCTTAGCGAAAATTTTCAGAGCATGGTCGACTGATAAAGTGGAATTTTCTATCGCAAAATTCATGAAAATTTTAGTTTTTTTATCACGCAGAGTCTGTCTTAGTTTCATAGAACCTAAATTTACAGAAACATAATTAAAATATCAAAATGTTATAAACCTGCTATGTACAATTATTGTTTAACCGCAATATTATCAAGTTGTTACGCGTACAATGCTTCTCAACGAAAAATCAAAATCTCAAGAACTATATCCCTTTGCGATAAGTGGTTCCATAGAGAAAGTTGCTTATTTTTTTTATATACACAAGACACAACGGGATAGTGCTTGGCCTTCACCTCACCTAATGTGCAATGACGATAAGGCCGAAGGTGGAACCGCACTACACCCGGAATACTGGCTATCTTACCTCTAACTGCCGGAACACAACAATTTTTAGGGTTCCGTACCCAAAGGGTAAAAACGGGACCCTATTACTAACACTCCGCTGTCCGTCTGTCTGTCTGTCTGTCTGTCACCAGGCTGTATCTCAAGAACCGTGATAGCTAGACAGCTGAAATTTTCACAGATGATGTATTTCTGTTGCTGCTATAACAACAAATACTATAAACAAAATAAAATATTTTTTAAGGGGGGCTCCCATACAACAAACGTGTTTTTTTGCCGTTTTTGGTACGGAACCTTCGTGCGTGAGTCCGACTCGTACTTGGCCGGTTTTTAAATTGTTGTTATGGCGTCAGACTTAGGTAAGATGGTGGTAGCTAGCCAGGCGGACTTGAAATAAGCCCTACCACCAACCAAACCGAGTACAAATTGTACCCCCTGGGAATCGAACCCGGGACCTCTGCGTCTTACACAGGTGGGCGAACCACTAGACCACAGAGGCGGTTAAATAATAATTTCTAAGGATAGAATCATTCCTTAAAGATTTCGCTAGGATGCAAAAATCCCTAAAGCCTAATATGGTAGATAGGGACCATTAAATTACGAAAATATAAAAAAAAAATATGCAACAGCACATTTTTTCGCGAATTCAGAGTTGGTCCCATACTAAAAGTTGTTTAGTTTGATGATCCCTATCTACCATATTCGGCTTTAGAGGATTTTTTGTAACACGCTGTATACCTCTGCAACAAACTCATAATCATCGACAATATCCAATAACGCCTTAATTGCACTATTCAGTTGAATTACCTCATAATTAAATAAAGCCTTTGTACATTAAATATCGATAATCAATAGTTCGGTGCCGGCAGCGTCGGCGATTATAATCGATAAGTTAATCGATTTATTAGACGGTCACCTGAGGCGAATGTCACGGGTTCAAATCCCACTCGCAATTAGGGTCACTGAGTAGTTTATTGTTTCTTTGGCAAGACCCTTGACTTAATATTTCTTGCTTAACTGTCTTAAGTTATTGGATATTAAGCAAGACTTCAAATGTTATAATCATACAATCGAATAAATCTATTCATACAAGGGAATCCGTGGGTGTAACTCTAGTCATAAGTTATAGTTCCCTGTACATATTTTAAAACTACGTCTTTGAGAAAAATAAAAGAAGAGCACAATCAAATAGAAATAACAGTTTTTATTATAGGTACCTAGTCTTCTAAGCAAAAAAAGAAAACAATAATTTGAGATGAAAATCGTGAAACTTCACAGATCATCTCATAGAACTATTGTTTTTATGGAGTGATTAAAGCACAGCTTTACCATATGACTTGTTAAACTGTGGTTTAAAGTTGCCACAGCTAGAGTTTGACCACGCAAGGCCACTTCGTATTCAAGTTCTGACTTTTGAAGCGAAAGAAATTTTACTGAACGTTCAACCATGATTACGACAGTTAAAAAATTCACAGATTTTGCAGTCCCCGCAAGAATCAGAGCATTGAAAATGAACACAAAAATTTAAGAAAATCAAATCAAATGCAAAGTCCTATTATATTTTTAAAGTTACCTAGGTAGTACCTATTTATTTTTACGATTGTGACACTCGGCTCCGCCTCGTGTCACAAAAGCGCCCGCTGACTGCCTCAACGCGGCCGAAATAATATTAAACAATTTTCGAAATTCCAACGAATGCACTTCTCGTCCGCTTCTGCATCTTTTAACACTATTACCATGACGATCGGTCAATAATCATAGAAGCTACATCACTTTTAATGTACGGAAACAGCCGTTTTTCTACAATTCCAAATCTAAAGGGACCACCTACAGGTCACAATTATAAACCGATTTTCAAAATTATTTCGCCGTTTCATAGCTAAACTAATACCCTGGGACCCTTTTTTTCATTTTTTCTTAAGTCGGTTTTTGTTCCGAAATATTTACAATTTAGTAAACAAACATCCCCCAAAAAACCCGGAATTTTTGGAATTTCGCAAAATTTCAAAAAAAGTTACCAGTAAATTTTCAAAATTCAAACGTTCACACGTGTCTCGATAAATTCCGCAACTTATGGTACTATTTTTATTTCGATCCTCCCAAAATCCTCGGAGATATGGCCAAAAATACGTCTCAGGCGATTTGCATCTGATAACCATTTTCAATGGTAAAAATAAAAGTAAATCGTGACCAAACTAAGGTGAGTGTAGCGTGAGCCTAATCAATTGCAGCGCAATTAAAAAAATATTTAAGTGGGTAGCTACAGAAAATTTAAGGTTAAATTTAAAAAAAATCCAAAAAAAATCGTGAAACAACGTTAAAAAATTTAAAAAAGCACAATAGCGCAGTAGCAAAAATACTTGTACGTTTAAAACAGTTAACAACGGCTTAGTGACCGTTAGTTACACAGTACCCACCTAAAAAACAAAAAAAAACAAAATTTAGTAAAAATAAAAAGGCGAGAACCACTGAGCGAAAGATCTTTAGCGAGTTGGGCGCCACTGCCCGTAGGTACGACCCCTAGCTGTGTAACCGTCCAGCTAGTCACAAAGGAATCTAGATGATCACGGCCTATGAAAGAAGACTAAAACCTAAGTGGAAACCTAATAACCTACAGGACAGGAGGACAATCAAAATCCGCTTACTATTTACCGTTGATTATAACTAAACTACTGGAACCTAATTTTACTGGATTAAATAACCTCCAAAACGCAATTTACTAAGTTTACTTTATTCAACCTTAACTAACCTACAAAGAACCTTACTAACAAGCTTTGTGTGATCTGAGAGGACCTGTGAATGTCTAATGGAGGAACCCTGGATGTGATAATTAGTGAACCCAAATTCTTTTAAAAGTGTGATTAGTATTGATTTTCATTTTCCAATAGAAGTATTCGCTTTTATTACTAGATTTTAATTATTCCTGCTACTACAATTATTTCTAAATAAAAATACCACTAAAAGAAAGTTATTGCTCTTTTGATACAACCAGAGAAATAGAAATTAAGTCTGTGTTTTTCCTAAGTGAGCCTACTTTAACTTCATATTAATTCTTAATATCTGTCATATTGCCAAGGGAAACCCCATAGCTCTTTAGTGTCAAAAATGGGAATACTATAAATAGAGAGGAAAGCGTTCCCAACTACGTTCCGTTGATGAAGTAAGTATGAGTGAAATAAACCTACGTTGATAGGAAATGATCAAAGTGAATTTATGAGTTAAATGGAGGATTGTTATAAGGTAAAAGAGGGTATGTTCAGCCATAATAGACTGTAAGGTAAAAATAGGTAAGTCGGGTTATAGAGAAAAGTTAAATTTGGATAATTCTCTTCCGCTGCCAAGTGTCAAATTATAGGTCATGTATGACGTTATCCTAAATAATGTAAATTATCTATTGTCAACTTAATTCATTAAAATAAGAGAGATAATTGGAGATAAGTTAAGAAGTTATAGTCGCCTGAGATCAAAGCATAATAAAACCCTCAACGCTTTTAAATAAGGATTCTTTTACTTTCTTAAGTTATTGTACAAGTAGTGAATATGCAAATGTGATGTTGCCAGCTAAGGTACAAAGCACCGCCCCGCTTTATACAATGGATCTCGACACCGAACGTGGGCAACCCTCTTCTGGCCAGCCAAATTGTTTTTCATGATAAATCTACTTAGTAAATTTTATTATATTAAGATATTTGGTCTTTGTCAGTCTGTTTCTACAAAAGAGGACGGAGCAAAATGCTCCCAAGCGAACTATCAGTTTTCACAATGAGGAATTCTCCTTCAATTGTGATGGCTGAATTACAATTTTTTTTCTTTAATAATTAATTCTAGTATGATTGTTTAACATTATAACAGATGGACACAACATTACTATCCATTTACTTGGGACACTGATAGTTCTCATATTCTGAAGGAAAGACAATTCTAAACAAGGTAATAAAGCTCTATGAAGGATTCTTCATACTTTAATCTCGGCTAAATTATAAATATACAACCATAAACCGAATTGACTTCAGTTCATTTCATTTAAAGTTAAAGGCGATATTTCAATTAAATGTTGAGTAGACTAGGCAATATTTGATTTCAATAAAATTCTATTTCTTTCATCCTCAAATTGAGTTGGCTGAACCTAGTTGTAATATTTGAACTCAGATAATATGTTGAACTTATTATTTGTGAATTTAATGTATTCACTAAATAATATAATATTTTCATAGTAGGTAGATACTTTTCAAAGTATTATCTCACTGTTAGTCATAACCTTCATTCTGTTAATTTGAAAGGTTTACTCAAACTATGATCTAGTGTTCCATAAACTGTGATTCAACATTAGTTTAATGGTTACACGGGCTTATTCCATACACCCAGATCTTGTTTTAGCACTCCTTCCTCAATCACCAAAACAGATTATCTCAACTGTAATCGACCATTTGAAAACAGGTTCAATTTAACCAATCCAATTCAAAGATGAATAACTAATCTTTATTTATGAATCAACTTTCACTATTAAATCATTATCCAATGTTAACAGAAGAATTTGTCTAGCTCTAATTAATAGTAAATCAAACTGTAGGTACTACTGAAGCTTGCAAAGTCTACTCAATTGAGCACATTATAATGATTATTCACAACACTGTGTCAAAGCATTAATAGATCTTTGTTAAGGCGCCTACTATGGAAGATTGATAATTTTCCTTCGGATCGGTCAACTTGTGGGTACTTACTGGAGCTTGCAAAGTCTACTCAATTGAGCACATCGTAGTAATTATTCACAACACTGAGTCATAGCGTTAATAGATCTTTGTTAAGGCGCCTACTATGGAAGATTGATACTTTCCCCTCGGATCCTATCCAGTAGTTTCACATAACCTTTCGTTCACTATATTTAACACTTCTGCGCTTCCTAGATTCCGTTCCTAAATCATCCTACCTCATCACAACCTAGTCAAGTTCCTATGTACCACTGAATGACCTGCGGCAGCCATCTTGTTGGTACCATTCTCGACACCACCTGCCTATGTCTCGCTTCGACAGCCATTTTGTCGTACACCAACCTATTTGCGGCCTACCTAAATCTGATACACTGCGAATTGACCTACCTCTTCTTCGCCTATGTAAGAGTTCCTAGCTTATCTAACGTTACTGCTGTTACCTTGCTGACAGCTCGACCTTCTTGAGAACGTCCATTCTTTTACCAGCATCCAAGTTTCCCTCCCGCCTTGAGATGCAAACCTAACCTACTGTTCCTACGCGCCTAACAATGAATTTATAAACCTAATGAGTTTACCTGCCTACCAGCGACTAAATTTAGATTTCCTATGCAGTATTTGTGATGCTTACCCCATCACCGAAGCCCGAATCTGTACAGCGTGAGCAAGCATGACTCGCCTAATTCTCTCCTAACAGCTTGGACGTGCTCAGCGCTGGTGGGACGGGACAGCGCTGAGTCCTAACAGAAGAGGATTAACACCACCAAGTCATATCCTCCACGATTGGGCGAGGAACACTCCTGCGCGCCGTTCGGTTCGTTGGCTCCCAAGCGAGTTGGCTAACTTGGTGATATTAAGTGACTGAACTAGGTGTCTTTTAACAGAACCCGCATTGCACGCCACAGAGCAATGCTACATTACCTACCCCTTTGAGGATTGACCGAACGCCCCTTAGAGACACAAAACTATTGATATTTATTCAAAATCAAACCCCCTTTATCGTTCCCCAACTGCTTATATAAATTTCAAACTAATTTGATTCGGAAACTTCTTCGATTTATTGGGAAATTTACTTTACTTTATGAACATTCGCAACCAAAATCTACCTACTTTAATTTCAAGCTTACTTATACCATATAAGCCCTAATTAAAGCGTATATGCAAGAGACTCGCACCCGGTTGCGGACCTATACGTCAAAACCTCAAATAAGCACTTTCTTCCTGACTTCTTGCTGTTTTCTTGCGTTATAAAAATACTACTTGTTCGAAGCTATCTTACAAAGAGGGTATTGACGGCTTCTACCGAGGTTCCACTTGATGCTACGTTGACGACGAGGAAAGTAAAGAGAGCGATTTCCCTCGAGCCGCGTCTTTTATAACCCCCCAAAATCATTCACTCACTCCAGGAACCTCACCCCACACGATCTAAGCATCTTTTTTTTCTACCTTCATTTCCCTACTTTACATAAATTGTTCCTAAAATTTTCCCTTCTCCTTCAAAAACGGGGAGAATTCAGTTTTGTCTTACTCAACTTGTAAATATAATATTTAAGTTACTAATCTTACAAAATGAACCCCTATACTAATCAATAATTTCAACGTACAATTCAACTAACTAATGACCTCCTATGTTCAAGATTCTCTATACTCAAGCGCACAATGACGCTCCATTTTTAACCAAATTAAAATTAATCTGTTACCTAAATATTTCTCTATACTGATATTTCAGCTACATTTGATTTAAGCAATTCATACAATTGTATGAAATAACGTTTCAATCATAAATAAATCAACAAGTTTTCCCCCTTACATCATTTCTAACAAAACTAACAACTTTGAGTAATATTCAGCATATTTATCCAGAATCATATGAAATTATTGTACTATAATCATAGAACTCTGATTAATACGAATTTTATATTCACAACAAATTGAACCTCCCATATGCTACAATTATAATCCAACCTTTTCAATCCTTTTATCTCGCCTTCCCCAAAATATCATAACCTCTAGAATCAATTTGCTAAAATACGTATTACAACATTTTCCATTAAATATTTGGTCCAATTAAACCTAAAATTTCCGTTCAATTTAGCATCACAATGTTGGTACTTTAAAAACCCTAACTGGCAACACTCATCCGCCTACTTATACATTTCCTAAATGCCTACCCTCATTTGAATTATAAACCTGCAGCATAAAATCCCGCTTTCGAAGAAACTTCATATCAATCTTTCTTCGTACAACACCCAACGACAAGACAAACTTTATTAGGCTCCATCCACATTTTCCCATGAAATACTTTCTTATTACACCTTCAATAACTATTGTTTATGTTTTTTTTTAATAATATTCCTAGATTTATCCTTACAATATTTCTATTAATTAATTATCTCCCCTTTTATTTTACAATTCGAGTTTTCAATTTACCACTAAACTGTCAACTAAACTCCGCCCAGAATAAAACATAGTTTCATTTCTTTTCTTTCCCTCTGTATCATCCCTGAACATCAAACCATATTATAAAATCAAATCACACTTCCATTTTAATTTAAAATCTCCAATTTAACTGTGTCATGAAGCAAGGCATGATATAACAAAATACCCTTATTTAAGCAAATACCGCCTACGATTAACGAAATGTACTAGATCCGCTACAAAATTCTCCAAGCCAACTAAACTTGCATTTATCCCCCAAATCTAACTAATGTCTAATATTTCCTAAAACAAAATTTAAATTTACAACTATGGTTTGGCAAAGAATATGGGACTTGCCTTGCGACCCTCAGTCACCATTTGGCAATCGATTTCTCATCGATTGATCCACTGGAATGACCTACTATATTTAATTTCGTTCTTTAGCTAAAACACATCACGTGGTGTGACACTACTGACAACTTACAAAAATAATTAACACCGAATTCAATCCTTTTTTAAGTAATCTTCTAAAATAAACTATTATAATGATATTCGAGAGGCTCTAATAAAATTTGATAAATAAACAATAATAAATATAAATAAATTTTAGGCCTATTAGCGTCGTTACTTAGACAGAGACTAATATTTGAATTTTAGCGCCGTGAAAGATTAAAAGAACTTCCGATATTATTGCTAACTCAAAACCTGAACTACTCTTTATTATAATAACTTGTTCGATAGTTAAATAATATTATGCTCAATATGAAACAAAATTCGAAAAATATTTGAGACAAAATAACATGTTCAGTTTTGAACCGTTACAGCTGGAGAAACGCACAAAAACAGAGTTTAATTGAACTTAGGCAAAAGGTTACAAGAAAGAAATGAGAAAATGACAGGATTCCACGGATACGTCGTATTTATAGCAAAAATAAGCTACGAGATTTCGCTCGAAGAAACGTGAATAATCTAGAATGATTGCTCTTCTTCTATTAGTCGAGCTTGACGTAACGAAAATAGATGTCATTGAAGACAATGACATAATCTGTCACTGTGTGACACTAACGTCGCGTTCCGAGTCGCGATTTGAAATAAGGCAGAGGTCAGAACTTCCCACATTCCACAGATTAAGTGAATGTAATGAATTTTTAATAAAATACGACAGTAAGTATTAATTATAAGTGGTAGGTTTTTAGAAACCATTACAAAGTCACCGTTAGTGATACACGTGTGCATTTTTTTCCGATTTAAATATCTAAGTACTTTATCATAAATTTGTAATACCTTAGATTATCGGAATCACTGTTTACTCATCGATAAAGTGTCTATAATCGATACATCGGATGCCGGCGAATGTCGATGGTAGTGGTTGATCACCATTACAGTGCAGAGAATTGGTGATTGTATGTTTGGGGACGGTAATGAATGGATGCTGAGACACCGTAGGGTTAACGGGAGGTAGGGCAAACTGGATGCGGTATCAAGCTTTGAAAATATGTGGAATTTGATATTTATTCATTTAATGCAGACAACAAAAATCCTTAATAATATGACATTGATATCATCATCATCCCCCTACCCTTATCCCAATTTATTTGGAGTCGGTGCAGTATGCGTCCTTCTCTTCCATTCCTTCCTGTGACTCGTTATCTCCTCATCCACTCCCTTCACATTCATATCATTCCGCACACAATCCATCCATCTTTTCTGCGGCCTTCCTCTTACTTTCCAGCCCTCAACATCCATATCCATTATTCTTCTAGTATAACATGCCTTTTATCCCTTCTCATAACATGCCTATACCAAGCCATTGATTTGGCAAAGTTGATAATATGATTAATTATTATTCAATTCCCCAATGTCCCAATACTTCTACGTCTACTTTTATACATGGAAGTAGCTAGCTCGTGTACCTACACGAGATGACTGCGCATTTCTAAAAGTATGATCTCCTGTGCCATGTAGGTACATGGAGATGCCACGTAGCGTAGGTACATGGCACAGGAGATTGTACTTTTACCGACCAATCGTTTAAGATCGACCAATATTTCGTTCGATCTTTAAGTACTTACGAATTTGTTTTTACTTATTTCTTGTACTGTGCATGTCATATCCTTGTTTCTCACTCCTTGCACAGTTATCCGCAATCGTTCATGTCTTGTGTGACAGCTGCACTTAAAACTATTAATAATGCAATAATCGATTTATCGTGCGGCCGCAGGAAGGTGGTCCTCATGAGAACCAGCGGCATTTAAACCTGGTATTCACGTCAATGAAAGAAATACTTCGGTTTATTTTTCATTAGAAAATTTTACAACACTATACTGTCTCAGAAACGTAGATTTCTTATATTTAGTGGAGTAGCATTTTTAACTGAGGAGCGCCTGGCCTAGCGATTGCGGAGGTTAAGCAACTTTCGCAAGGGTTGGTCATGGGATGGGTGACCAAAAATTTATTATCTCGAGCTCCTCCGTGCTTTGGAAGGCACGTTAAGCCGTTGGTCCCGGGTGCATTTGTAGTCGTTAACACTTACTGATTCGCATTGGGCCCGCGTAGTGGGTTATGGCCCATCCTCCTTATCATAAAAGAAGGCCTGTGCTCCAGCGGCTGATTGGTAAACATTTTTTACTACATGTGGACAGTTTTTGGAACTTGCAAACGGCAAAAGCCATGGAGGTGCAGAAATGTCATCAATTTGAATGGCTATTTCATATCGCGTAGCATGTATAAACCATAGACTTTAAATTTTTCGCATATTAAGTTTATGGTATAAACATAGAGGCGGTCCTTCCGGTTTCCCGTGTCAACAAGACTATGTTGTCTGTTGCACAAAGGCACTGAACTCCATTAAACAAGTACTCTGGACAGGCTATTGTCATAAAATAATAGTAAAGGCCCCCGTAAACGTTCAAACACGTTTGTCAAATTTTACGTTTTTGACAGGAGGGATTACGTTCTCTATGGTTTTGTTTGTATGTTTTCTCAGCGCACACGTTCACGTTTGGCAAACGCGTTTGACATACAAAGCATAGACAAAAAAACGTAGTTTTGTTTATGGTTTGTTTGTCAAACACGTAGATTTTGCTCGCAGACGATCAAACTGCTTGACAAACACGTTTGAACGTTTACGGGGGCCTTAATTTTAGTGTCAATTTGAAAATCGCCATATTGGCGCTGGGAGCAGTAGATTCTACCTATACTATGGCAGTAGTGAGTGAGTGAGTGTACTTTGGAACTAATAAGTTTACTGCTCTCAGCGCCAATATGGTGATTTTCAAATCAGATCAAACGATTGGTGACGTTCGCCTGTCCAGCGTACTTGTTTAATGGAGGTCAGTGTACAAAGGTTTTCCCTGGCACTTAGCTGACAAAAAATTGTCGCCAATTTCTCCAATTTTTTACTAAAATAGTAGAACAATAGTCGCAGGATCAACAAGTCGTTATATACCAAACTGCAGGTTTCAATATTTTTTGCGCAAACGCCGTAAATTGTGGCATAAATTGGATAATTTAGTTAGGCGTCGTCTTAATGGTTTGCCCTATGCCTCGGTAATAACTGCCGCACAATAGACTTCAAGTTGAGGAATAAGCAATACATCACTTGTTATTTGACAGGTAAATTGCTGAAACAGTCAATACTTAGAATAGAATACTTAAGTATTTGTACAGTACACACACACACACATTCAAGATAACAGTTTTGTTTTGTTTTCGAGTTTGTGAGGTTAAAATGGACAACATTTCATTTTGAGAAAGTACTAAAATTAGAAAACCATTTCGAGATTTTAGTGTTCTAAGCTCATATTTTTCTTTTCAGAATTTTTAGTTCAGTATTTTTTACGTAATTTAAAAAAAATCTTGTCCAAATTGGGAATGTCAGGAAGTTTGAGATGAGTCTATTTGTCTTGTATTTATATTATCTGTGCATTCATTAAAAAATAAAATCTATTGTCATAATAAATCATAGTGACAGAATGTCATTCAAGCGTATTTCTAATCACACTAGTAAAATGTAGAAATTTATAAAATATTCTTGTAAAAAACTTAAAAGAAAGTCATAGCATTGTTTGGGATGTTACCAGTGAAATGATGTCTTGTGTGATTAAAGGCTATAAATCTCGCTCAGGATAATCAATAAACATTATGATTTCATCGGTAAGTTTATATTGTTCTCAAAATCTCAAAATGAAAATGTTGTCTATTATCGACATTACTTACAGAAATCCCATGCCACATCACTATCGAAATCATGGTGTCATATTGTCACAGATAAGATCAGAATCGATTTTTTTTGGCAAAAGCTACACATTTCAACTTCCTGACAATATACTTACGCTCTTTTAGAACGAGTAAGATTTCAAACAGTGATTTAATATACAAAAAAACAATTAAAAGTTTAAATAAAAAATACGTGTCCCCTAATTTAGTATCTACTTTTATTATACAAAGTGAAAACGACATATTATATTTTTGAAAAGTTGTCCAGTAGACATTATTAAGAAACTCTTGTGATATTTAATACCTAACCTCTAGTATTTTCTTTTATTATTGTTTAGGTTTATCATATGTCACATTAGCCATTTTTAATATCCCCACTGCTGGAGCACAGGCCTTCCTTATGGGTGGATAAGGATACCATACATAACCCACCACGCAGACCCAAAGAAATTGGTGGGTGTAAACGTCTGCAAATGCAGCCGGGGCCAACAGCTTAACGTACCTTTCGAAGCACGGAGGAACTGGAGATAATACATTTTTGGTCACACATCCCATGACCGACCCCTGCGAAAGTTGCTTAACCTCCACAATCGCAGGGCCAGGTGCTAAATTACTGCGTCACTAAGCTCCTCCGCAGGTTTATCAAATACAGGGTTATTTTTAGTCACCACCCATCCCATTAAGTATGTGTTCAGTCCAAGAAACTGAACAACTTTCTCTAAAAACTTAGGGACATAATTATATGTAGAGGAAAGGAGGGTAATTTGGAATACCGTTTTGTTTCAGACCTGCAACTTTTTTCCGTGAGGTATTAATAAAATGAAACCTTTATTAAATTGAAGCTATATTATCTTACTATCGATGTGCAAGCTATCAAAAACAAATACACATCTCTACAGGTTAAAATTTTAGTTTGAATGCAAAATGGCTCAATTCAGATTTGGAGATAGGGTGCAGGTATTTTGGAATAGGAGTATTCCAAATTATATTCACCATGCTTAACTTAGTTATGTAAGCTATTACTAAGTAAGTGTTTGAGAAGAAAGTGGAAGGTTTGTGATTATAATATTAATCCCAGAGAGCAACTCTGTAAAATCGGTTCCTAAACCAACTGAAGGTAATTTGGCATACCATTTTGGTATTCCAAATTACCTTCAGTCAAGATTAAATACCGTGATGGTAGGTAAATGATTTAAATGTGAAAGGATAATTATTCTCTAAGTAAATAAAAAGAAATATGATTTATATTATAAAATTTAATCAGCCTTTAAGTACCTTCAATTAAATCTTGGAATATTCCAAATTAACATCACATTGGGTATTCCAAATTAGCAACAAGACGTAGTGGGACATAACCTCAATTTATTTATTTATAAATGTACAAACTGTTGAAATCAATGCTAATATGCAAAATTAATAACCTATTTTACAGTACACATAAAGCCAAACAACATAATCATAAGGAAATTTAGCGATGGGAATGGGTTAAACACGTACCTCATAATTTTTCTCACACGCTGTTCACCTTTTCAATCTCTAATCGCCATCTTAGAAAAATGACAGACTATCCATGAAAACACATCGATAGATGGCACTATTTGTGATAAGTTTACGGTCCATACAACGAGATGGCGCCATTAGTTTTGGTGATACCCTGCTATCCCAAATTAACAACAGTATTCCAAATTACCCTCCTTTCCTCTACCTATTTAAAAAGTTTTTGACTGTCTATATACCTACAAAGCAAAAAGATCACGTGATAAGTTTAGTAAGGGATGACCTTCGGCATAGCCTTCTCTATAGAGAAGGCTGTGCCTTCGGTCATCTAAACCGGGATGACCAACATTTTATGGCGAATTTTGACACAATTTTGACACATTTTATGGCGAATTTTGACACTAGTTTTTTGGAGAATTTTGTTCTTTTTTTATTAAATTTTGATGTGACTAAAAAATAACCCTGTATAATATTTCCTTTGTACTAAAGACTAATAATTATATTATGTGCTAAAGTCCCATGCCCATTGAATAAGTTTAGTAGTATAAATAACTTTTATCGTGGAACTACTTCAAAAAAACAAAAAGCAATGTATATTTAAGGAGAATGTCGAGAAATACCTAATATAATAATTATCCTAATATTTCTATCATTAGTCATTCTTTATTGGCTTTAAGACCATTGACTTCTATATATTCCACTAGACTGGCTGCTGTCAAACTGTTCTTGTGCCTATTTGATTTCCGCCATTTTGGCGCTGTAGGACGTAGCGTGAGCATAGCGTGAGGGACATGGTACTAAAGTCTGATGTCATCATGGCAACCATTTTCATTGTAGTTACGTCAGATAGTTCCTTAGACAGACGCTAAGAGGCGTTTCAAATAAGCACAAAAACTTTGCTGTCAAATCATACAGACAGCCAGTCCAGTTAAAAAGAAAAAAAAATCATGTCAGTGCTTTAAGACAGATTTTTTTTATGCACAACGGCATATTACTATAGAGTCACGTCTGTCAAATGTTTGGTTTAGAACTTGACATGGTACTACCAATCTTTGTGACACTTGGTTAGCTAAATATTGGCAGATAATCATCCTGCAGAATTGTTCTCGCTTCGAAAAAACAATAATGACAGCACTAATAACATCAAAAAAAAAAATTACCAACAATCATGTATATTTTGAAATGAAAAAATGTAAAGTCTATTAAAACGACCGCAAAACAAAGAGACATCTCCATTTTTTGGAAAAGGTACCTACCTACTATTTTAGATACTTAATTTGAAACAGAATTCTCCAGACTATCATAGGAATAGTCATAATTCAAAAAGTTATTTATCTTATATTATAGGTATATTGTACTTATATATTTTTTCTCGCGTTTCTTTTTTTATTGTGTAATCTCAATATATATTTTTTTCTCTATGTTTATTTCCCGTCACGCACGACGCTACCGATAAAGTAATACGTAGGTACTAATTCGCTTAAAATGTGGCTTTCTGAAGAAAAATAACAGTTCAGGAGCCACCACAAAAGAGACCAAGTTAGTACCAGTCACAACACATGCTCAAAATTAGTTCTTTTTATCCAAAAATAAGAAATATAAAATATCACGATACATTTACATCGACCACAAAAACCGTCCGTTTGCATATTTTTCATGTTGGTCTAAATGAGACTAAAGCTCATTTGCTGTTACCCTTCAAGTTTACAACGTCGTTCCAGCAAGTCTAAGAACAAATTGAGACGAGTATTTTGTAGATCGTTAGGCAGACTTTACGATTGTACGGTCGGGTCGTCAGAAGTGGCTGAAAACTTTAGCACTCTGTCATAGTAACCATTCGGGTATGTTCAGTAAGTATCTTGCAATAGGAACGCAATCTGTAGTGTAACATGGCGTTTTCATTCATTGACAGTACCGCGCTAAAATTATCACGCCAGTGTGATCAGTAAACTCCGAAGATGAATAATATGTGGGAATATTAAATTTAGTACCTAAAAATATGAGAAGTAACGAAATAATAATACCTACTTAAAGATAAGAATCTGATATCGCAAATACTAAAATTCTATAACGTTGTTTTCATATTTTGTGGGGAATTCATTTTCGCGCAATATTTTTTTATAGTAGATGTAAATGTAGTGGAGAGTATGTAGATTTTCCTACGTTTTAAGGACCTACGAATTTCACTTCACTACATATAGTATAAAACAAAGTCGCTATCTCTGTTCCTATATCCCTATGTATGCTTAAATCTTTAAAACTACGCATCGGATTTTGATGCGGTTTTTTTAATAGATAGAGTGATTCAAGAGGAAGGCACATAATGTATAAAACGTGGTGTCAAATTCGAAGCGAGGGCGGGTCGCTAGTAAAAGTATAAATGAGTGAAAAAACACCGCTCCATAGAATTTTCAAACATTTTCTCAAAAACACTTTACATTGTAGATGATACCCGCGACATCTACATGCAACTGTCTGTTAATTTCTAGATTAGAACAATTGCAGGAAGCCAGCGATGATAGGCGGCGTCAATTGGAATAGATTAAACGCGCTATTTTTGATGCCAACTAATTAATGACACTATTTCAGTACCAGTTGAGCGCTGCAAATGTAGGGCAACTTGATTGGTGGTGGTAACTATTGCGTTTTTTTAATCAATTTCATCTGATAGCTTTTGGAAACCTGTATTTTTTGCCCCACAATTAAAACTTAATACCAAATAAGATTGACCCGCACGTCATTCAACCATTTATTCAACATCTTTTAAATTTCCGTTCATAAACTTGGCAATAATTATAAATTACCCTCACTAGATTAATAATTTCAACAATATTTCGCGATCAACTACCCGCGAAAACCGTCACTATGAAGCGTTTCGTTTTATGCAAATATGATCAAAATGGCAATAAAAATTACAAACAAAATTATACAAAACAAATTCGTGGCTGCAACAGAAGGGACTTCAATGTTGTTTCGATTTTGGGAGATTGAGTAATAGTTTTACATGTCACATCAATAACTTTACAGATATATTTTTTATAACATAACATACTAACAAGTGAAAAAAAGAAATGTCCATCTTGGCTGGAAGCTCGCTTAAACCTTTAAAAATTATGTCTTTTTTAAATAAAAATATTAAAAAAAAATTTCAACATGCAATTCAACAAAAAAAAGAAGTAAACACGCATACCTTTTAACTACAAAATAAATTTAATTTTGTAAAACACCTTTCAACTCAAAGTAAAAAGCTATTCGCATTGACAGCTGATTCATAAGCGATATGTGTAAAAACTCGCAATCGATTTAGTAATCGATTAAGTATGTGTGACGAGCTACATTGTTGCATGACCTTCCAGCTCATTCAATTTGTGATCTCATATTTCCTTTTTAAACTCGAGACTACTGTTGTTTAATAAATGCAGTCCATTTGTACGTGTCAGGCTAGTCATTCACTAGTAAAGTTAAGAGCGCACCGAGCCTCCACTTCTTCTTCTTCTTCCTCTCCTTATCCCATCATTTGGGGTCGGGTCTCCTCACCTTCCTGCGCCAGGTCGTACGATCGATGGCTGTCGGTTCAGGCAATTGGGTTTTCTTGAGGTCTCTTTCGATATTCTTCCACCAAGTCGAGCCTCCACTAGCATAAAGAAAAAATCATTAAACTCAGAATAAACGCATACAGAAATAGTTTATAAATAATACAGTTGTTTATATTTCTCACAATTTTATTAAAGATACTCCGTGTTATTACAAAAGATTTGTAACACTGTTTAACTTAGACACCTGTTTAAATGTGATTTTGTCTTATGTGAGAGACAAATTAGTTGTGGAGACAAAAGTTGCTCGTGCGTGCTATGTTTAAGTTAAATAGTGTCTAAAAATCTTTTGTAATAACACGGAGTTATTTCACTTGGCGCACTCTTAAATATTGAATAGTTTTTATTTTATTAAGTACGAGTATAGTTAGTTATCAAGTGTTAGCTACAACTGTTTTATTAGATTTAAGTGTATGGGTTGTTTAAACTACTAGACTAGACAATCCTCCCTTTTTCAAAATCACATAAACGCTGCCGTAGTATATATTTTCATTGACGCTGCTGCAGATGCTTTGAGTTTTGTTGAGTGGCAGAAATCGCCATTTCTTAGGATATTCGGTCGATATTCAGCCACTTAAAATACAGGAAATTGAGCTTTGTAGCTTCGTATTTTTCTTACTCCTAAATACAAATACTGCAATTTCTTGCTCTGAGAAAAAAACATCAGTATATATCAAACCCAATCGAACATAAATATATAGAAACCAAATAACAAAACAACAATTAAAGCTCAAAGACAATATTATTGAAATCCTAGCATAGTTAAACCTAAAAAGACTAAAGTACATCTTGTCCCTTCGTAACAAATAGCCTAAATGGATTTACCGGGGTCAAGAGACCACAACCATTACGTCCATTAGCCGACTCAGACGAAGTCAGGTCACTTTATTATACGGGTGCCAATTGGCCCGTATCATTAAAAAATCTTTAAGATTGTTAACGGTCGCCTTGTGTCTTACTCTGAGTAAATGGTTGCCTTTAAGGTTTATTGGCGTTTAGATGGCAGATTAGATCTGGTTAATGATAGGATGGATGAGAGGAGTTGGATATTTATGGCGTAGTTAGTGGTAGTTAGTTAGTGAATAGGCTACAATTTTTAACCGACTTCAAAAATTTGAAAAGGAGGAGGCTATCTATTCGTCGCGTATATATATTTTTTTTTTTACTATGTATGACTGATTACTCGAAGACGGCTGAACCGATTGAAATGATTCAAACGTTATAACATGAGGTTTGTACGTAATTGGTCCCATTTTTTGAAATTTTGAAATCGGTTTAGTAGTTTTCGAGTAATTTTGAAAATACTGTCGTTTTCTGTACCATTATATATGAATTCAAACGGATTTTCAACCATTACTTTTTTGTTTATGAACCGATTTAGATGATTTTTTTTTGTTTGAAAGAAGACACCTTAATGATGATACTATATTAATTTCATTGGTATTGGATTTTGAATTATAAAGATACACGAGGGAACTCCTCAAAATCAAATTGGAACTGTACAGTGATTGAAATATTCGTATATTTATGACAATCAAAAATAAGTTAAGGACCTATCTATTGTCAAGGACGTTCTGGACTAGAGTTGAACTGCGACGGCCCAACGGAACTCCAGTGGAAATTGAGTTACTCGGGGTTTGCTCGGAGTATACCTACCATTTAAAAATGTGAAACACTATAACGTTTTATTTTATAAAATATTCGCTTACGCTTAATATATATAAGCTTTTTTATTTTAAACTTTTTTGTGGTAGGTATCTACCACAAAAAAGTTTAAAATAAAAAAGCTTTTGAAAAAAAGCAAAACCTCCTTCAAAAATCTTAAAAAAACAGCTCTATAAAAAGCAAGTAATAATATTCAAATCGATTAATTAAAACACGTCTATTGAAGTCTGGTGGGGCTTTTAGAATATAAACAATACAATAAGTAAAAAAAATACTTTCAGCTCCACCCGACTTCAATAGACTAAAACACGTCTATTGAAGTCGGATGGAGCTGAAAGTATTAATCGATTTGAACATTATGTCTTGCTTTTTATAGAGCTGCTTTTTTAAGATTTTTGAAGGAGGTTTTGCTTTTTTTTTAAAGTTTTTGTGTAGAAAGGAAGCAAAGAGAGGATTTTTAAGCACAACAGGATAGTGATTGGCCCTCACCTTATCTGATGTTAAGTGACGATAGGGCAGAAGGTGAAAGCGCACTACACCTTGAATCCTTATCACTGAGGAAATGGCTATCTTAACCTGCCACAAATTGTTGTTATGGCGTCAGATTTAGGTAAGATGGTGGTGGTAGCCAGGCGGACTTGAAATACGCCCTAGCAACAACCAAACCAAGTACTAAAGTACCCCCCTCTTGGGAATCGAACCCGGGAACCCCTGCGTCTTAGACAAATGACAATGACATAGTAAACTCTTTGACAGCTCTACCGATGCCGCTTACAACTATGCTTTCTGCTAATGTAATTTGTTATAAAAATATAATTATAAATGAAGTCTAGCAACAAATATTGATGTTACCATTCTATGACTATATATATGACTATATTATAGACCTTTGACTATAGATAGATCTTTCAAAGATCTTGGCGCAGTGGTTTAGCGCCTGGCCCAGCGATTGCTGAGGTTAAGAAACTCTCACAAGGATCGGTCATGAGATGGGTGACCAAAAATGTATTATCTCGAGCTCCTCCGTGCTTCGGAAAGCACGTAGGAGCTCGAGATAACTAAGCCATTGGTACTGGATGCATTTGCAGTCATTAACATCTAACAACCCGCATTGGGCCTGCGTGTTGGGTTATGGCCCATCCTCCTTAATCCACCCATAAGGAAGGCCTGTGTCCCAGCAGTGAGGACATTAAAAATGGCTGATGGACCATTGAAACTTAACTGCTCTTAATAGCAAGCTCTCATGTAAATTAGGTTAGTAGGTAGACCTAAGATCTATTATCTTTTATTTTCCGAGAGGATGACTTGGATTTATAGACTTTTTTGTCTATAACCAAACCAGGGGCCGTACCGGCTAACGCATCGATTATCGAAAAGTCTGCCGAGTTTCAACTTAAAACAGAAAAATCAAAGTAAGAACTTTCGTCTTGTACTTTCTGTTAACGTAATGGAAGACATCGATGTTCGTGTGACATCATGAATTGGGGTTCGCCATTTTGGCTCATTTGCGGCTCGATTTATCTGTTTTAATTTGAAACCCGACAGACTTTTCGATAATCGATGCGTTAGCCGGTACGGCCCCTGGTTTGGTTATAGACAAAAAAGTCTATAAATCCAAGTCATCCTCTCGGAAAATAAAAGATAATAGATCTTAGGTCTACCTACTAACCTAATTTACATGAGAGCTTGCTATTAAGAGCAGTTAAGTTTCAATGGTCCATCAGCCTTTTTTAATGTCCTCACTGCTGGGACACAGGCCTTCCTTATGGGTGGATTAAGGAGGTTGGGCCATAACCCAACACGCAGGCCCAATGCGGGTTGTTAGATGTTAATGACTGCAAGGCTTAGTTATCTCGAGCTCCTACGTGCTTTCCGAAGCACTGAGGAGCTCGAGATAAAAAATTTTTGATCACCCATTCCATGACCGATCCTTGTGAGAGTTTCTTAACCTCAGCAATCGCTGAGCCAGGTGCCAAACCACTGCGCCAAGATCTTCGAAAGATCTATCTATAATCAAAGGTCTATAATATAGTCATATATATAGTCATAGAATGGTAACATCAATATTTGTTGCTAGACTTCATTTATAATTATATTTTTATAACAAATTACATTAGCAGAAAGCATAGTTGTAAGCGGCATCGGTAGAGCTGTCAAAGAGTTTACTATGTCATTGTCATTTGTCTAAGACGCAGGGGTTCCCGGGTTCGATTCCCAAGAGGGGGGTACTTTAGTACTTGGTTTGGTTGTTGCTAGGGCGTATTTCAAGTCCGCCTGGCTACCACCACCATCTTAACTAAATCTGACGCCATAACAACAATTTGTGACAGGTTAAGATAGCCATTTCCTCAGTGATAAGGATTCAAGGTGTAGTGCGCTTCCACCTTCTGCCCTATCGTCACTTAACATCAGATAAGGTGAGTGCCAACCACTATCCTGTTGTGTTTAAAAATCCTCTCTTTGCTTCCTTTCTAGACTCGGAGACTTTTTTCACCCAACTACCTATTTTAGTATTTCCATTTAATTCTTCTAATTTTAATTGTTTCATCACAGTATTCGCTTAGCATCGTGATGCATGATACTGCATAAACAACACTATTCTGCACCAACACGTTGCTTTGCGTAAATGCGTATTGCAAAAACAGTTAATTACTAATAACACCCTTATCCGTTAACCACTAAAGTTCACTTTTGAATATTGCTGTGTTACCAGCAGCAAATTATTTTGGGCCAGTGGTAACAAACGTTCGTTTGGCTTACTGCAATTTGCCGGGGTCGTCAACATTGTAATGGATTAGTCCAATTCACTTCAGAGAAACTTGGGACTGACGCCCGGTGGATTGGGGATTCAAAACCATTTTGATTATTCAATGAATTACACATATTAAAGAAGGTATTATAATAATACTGTAAGTGAACAAGGTCGTGGAGATAAATCAGATAGTCAGACTTTTAAAAAAGATTGACCAGAATTTGAGTTAAATTTGGAGACAAAAATATTTAAGTGCTTATCTGTCTTCACCGAGTCGCTTCAACTTTCAAGTCAACTTGCGTCAATTGCATGCAATTATTGCGTCCAAACCTTGCGTTTTCCATTGTAACTTGCGTCAAACGAATGCAATATTGATTGCCTCCAAACTGTGAGCTTTTACATTCAACTAGAAAGTTTGAATGTAAAAACGCATATTCAAACTTTCAACTTTTTGTTTCAACTAGAAAAAAGTCGTATGGCAGAAGCCATACGACTTTTTTTAGAAGATAGAGTATGCGCTTTTGCATGCCCGGTGTAATTAGCGAAATATCTGGAAAGCATCGGGCAATGTATGTATCGAGAAAGCGATAGTATGAATACACACTTTACTTCGAATCCTTTTCTCTTTCGATAAATGACGATAAGGCCGAAACTGGAAGCACACCCCACGCAGAATCGATGACATGACTGAAAACATAAAGTAAGATGCTGAAAATCTGACTCATTTGAAATAAACTTTTTCCTAAACTCTGTAACTGAATGAATACTTACTATCCTTGTTTACCATATTCTTAAAATAAAAAAATAGAGTTGTATCCATCTGTGTCCGTGCATCCTAACAATTAATCCCGCTTGGTGAATAATTATAACAATAATGAGACGAGGCGCCGGCGCCTGCGCAGCTCATTCGCAAGCTGCTAATCAAATTCATAACTGACGCCGGTTTAAACAAAGGGCAATCGGACTAAATGAAACTGATGATGTGATCCCTTGATCAATCCATACACGGTTAGTTTTTTAATATATCTAAAAATGAAATGAGTGTATCTCTTCCCTATTCTAATCGAGTATGTAGAGTTAAAAGTTTCAATATTTAATAATTGGTCATGTCATGATTATTGAGGTTTGTTCATGTCCCAAAATTTTTCTGATTTCTGGATTTAAAGCTCATTCATAGAATTACACGCGCGTAATCAAAAGAGACTAATTGTTTACTACGTAAATAATGAAAAGAATGAATTTACCAGGTTACGCTCGCGTCTTGCTATTTTTGAGAGTGATGAATCAAGATTTTTTCCGATATTATCAAACTATTAATTTTTTACTTTTAACTGCACGTTCATATTCAGAAACGTGGTCTGATAACCCCATGTTATTTTTAGATATACTTAAAAATTAACGGTGTATAATTCGTTCCAAATGATGTGATGATACTTGATGATACGTGTCCCCGCCTGTAAATCTGATACAAAAAAAATGCCTACAGCCACAAAACGTACTATTACTGACTACTTCCCTAAACAAAATAAGAAAGAGCTTTTTCGTGACCCAAATGTCTAATAATACCAATCAGAATTTTTTTATATTCCATCAAAATATAGCCAGTATTATTTCAAAACAAGAGATGCTAGAATTAACGTTGGAAGAATTACGGGAATCGGATAAAAATCCCAATTTAATATGTTTATCCGAAACGTTTCTGACAGCTGATCGTAATAAATACGTTAAGTTAGCCCATTATGAATTAGCAACAGCATTTTGTAGAGACAAGCAAAGGGGTGGCACCTGTATACTTGTTGAACGAAACATTGCCTATGCAGAACTAACGTTCCTAAAAAACCATTCTACCCAACTAACATTCGAAGCTAGTGGTATTTACATTCCGTCTCAAAAAATGATAATAATCTGTCTCTACAGAACACCTAAGTCTGATCCAACTATATTCCTTGACAAATTGGACCAGCTTCTACATGAAATATGTAGGCGCTACAAGAGACACACAAACATTGTTATTGCAGGTAATTTTAATATTAACACCTTAAAATCAGGAAATATTGTGAACGATTTAAAAGATTTATGTAGTAATTATAAATTAAATATTCATATCAATTCTCCGACTCGTAAAGAATCCTGCATCGATCATATTTTAAGTAACATCAAAGACGCAACTGCTACTGTATTGCCCCTTTACTTGTCGGATCATGATACGGCCCAACTATTAACTTTTCCAGTAGGAAAAATCAATGTCAAGCCAAAGTCACATTTTGTTTATAAAAAAGATTATTGCCTTGAGAATATAAAAAAGTTTAAGGAATGCCTAAATAGCTTATCATGGTTGGAAATATACAATGAGAATAGTCTAAACGTAGCATTTGATAAATTTTATGATACACTACGGCTTTTCTACGATTTAAGTTTCCCGACTATAAGAATTAAAATATATAATATGAATATTAAAAAACAAAAATGGATTAGCCGAGGTCTTAAAGTTAGCTGTAAAACCAAAAGATTCTTGCGCTATAGTTATTACAAGAATAAAACTTCTTGACTTACTCTAACGTATTAAAAAAGTGTATTTACAATTCACAAAAAATGACTAATATTAATTTCATAAATAACAATAAAAACAAATGTAAAGCGACATGGTCAGTAATACATGATCAAATATCAAATAATATCATTGACAAAAATATTAATAAATTGAATATTAACAATAAGACATTAACGAATCCAACTGACATTGCTAACGCTTTCAACAATTACTTTATTAATTTGACGAATACACAAACAAACAACAATAAATCTTGCCAAAAACCTAAAACAATAGCAAATTCTGTGTATTTAAATCCAGTAACAGCTCATGAAGTAAAAAAAGAAATTATGAGTCTGAAAAATACAAATGCCGAGGGCTATGATGGATTTAGTACAAAAATATGAAAAGAATGCGCCACAGAACTAGCCTCAATACTGGCTCATTTAATAAATCTATCCTTCTCCACAGGAACTTTCCCTGAAAAATTAAAATTATCACTAGTTAAGCCTCTTTACAAAAAAGGGGTTAAAGATGATGTCGATAACTATCGACCTATCACGCTAATACCAATCCTTTCTAAGGTATTTGAAAAATGCATGTTAAAAAGATTGATTGATTTTTGTTCAAAATATAATATAATAACAAATGAGCAATATGGATTTCAAAAGAATAAATCCACGACCCTAGCTACTTTTGAACTTTTGCGTACAGTACTAACAAGTCTCAACAAAAAATACTTGACAACAGGGGTATTCATCGACATGTCAAAGGCGTTCGATTACGTTGACCACAAACTTCTCTTTAAAAAAATGATAAAGAAAACATAATAAAAAACCTGTTCACAAAATTTTACGAGAGTCAGTTGAGAAATGCAACATGTCTAGAGGAGAACAGCCGGACTGCGGGGCAGCTGGACATACGAAAGTAGTTTTTCCCAACTCGAATCAGAGACACTTCCGCAGCGGTTCGCGCTCGTTCGTTGCAAGCCCTGTTTCTATTTCCCTACCTGTTATATTTTTGGTAAGTCTGTACCTTGATTACGTAAACCTGTTGCTAACAATTCTTGATTGAAATCGATTGAAAGCGCGGTTGCATTGCTGCTTTAAGTAAGATAGTTGTCACATTGGTTCTTAACTAAAACAGCAATGTAACTGCTATTTCTGTCAGAGTTGATTGCAACAAAATTACAAAATCACCCCCCTGATCACAGACGGAAGCGCAACCAACACGCTGCCAAAAGCTCAACAATGTAATTCTCAGTAAAATTAATTAAATTCAACTGAGTTTTAAATGCAAACAACATGAGTATCGAGAAGTCTTCATAATTACGAGTATCAAATCGATTAACACATATCGGAACCTGATGACATTTCCGATTGAAATCAATCCGTTATTAATGACTCGCATAATTTGATGCGATAATTAAAAAATTGCTTTTGCCTTCGACATGTGTAAACCTCTGTTCCTTATCACAGAAATGAACATGGTATTAAGTCGCATTAGAATGTATGTCGTTAATAAGCTTGGATATTTTTTACAATGTTACTACTTGATGTATGATATGAATGACTGGATGACGTATCAGCGCATATCTTAAAGTATTGGGGCTAGGCACTTAAAAATTTGCTCAATTATACCTTTTAAAAGCTTCAATATTTTAAAAAAGCTGGGTTATTCAATGAAAACGATATGTTATTGATTATCAATTTAAAAGCTGACCAAAAAAGTTTCATCTTGTAATCAAGCAACAAAACACTTAAATAATATTTGGAGGTAGTTAAATATCTACAGTACTACTCTAGTAATATAAGACACAAATTATTCAATTTTATCTCTTGTATTTTCCTCAAAACGGAGTTTTGTACAGCATACTTTTTCTACGAAACTTCTTTCATATCAAGATTTCTTCACGGAAACTTCTTTTCGGTAAGATCTCTATTAAGCGTTGTCCACAGAGCTCTGTCTGACCTTAGAAATAACTTCATTTTTGTAATGAAACAACAAAACACAAAATAATATTTTGTAAGTAGTGAAATATCTACATATTATGATTATAAAAGACACATAATTGTCCAATTGTATCTCTTGTATCTTCCTCAAACAGCCTTTCTAAGTTTTGTAGCATACTCTTTCTACGAAACAATTTTGAAGATTTCTTCACGGAATCTCAAAAGTTCTCAGTAAGATCTCTATTAAGCGTTATCCACAGAGCTCGAAATCATGCAACAAACCGCGTGTGCCCCACCCCTAATGACTGAGAAATTACTAAGCGAATCCTTTACAATAACACAGCATTCGAATCCAGGCAAAAGTAATACCGTGTTGGTAGTTAAACTGCAATTTGTTGTAAGTAATCGATCTTTGATGGAACCTTCGCGGGCATTCGCAAATTGGTCTTTTTGCGACTAGCTCAATGATTTCTGTGGCGCTCGTTATTCTTGTACTGAGCAATCTTATGTGGGATTTGCGATGCTCATTGTTTTCTTTGTTTCTGTTTTTCGTACTTGCTAGCAATATTTAACAGAATAATTATTACAGTATATGAAACAAAGTTATACAATTTCGACTTCATAGAATTTTAGCGAGTTCTTTTGCCACCTGTATTTGTATCTACATACGTGTACCTTTTAATTACTTCATTTCTGACATCATTAATACTAACTACTAACCAAATTGGAAATATGTTTTTACCATTGAAAATGGTTATCAGATGCAAATCGCCTGAGACGTATTTTTGGCCATATCTCCGAGGATTTTGAAAGGATCGAAATAAAAATAGTACTAAAAGTTGAGGAATTTATCGAGACACGTGTGAACGTTTGAATTTTGAAAATCTACTGGTAACTTTTTTTGGAATTTTGCGCAATTCCAAAAATCCCGGGTTTTTTGGGGGATGTTTGTTCACTAAATTGTAAATATTTCGGAAAAACAACCGACTTAAGAAAAAATGAAAAAATGGGGTCCTAGGGTATTAGTTTAGCTATCAAATAGCGAAATAATTAAAAAAAAACGGTTTATAATTGTGACCTGTAGGTGGTCCCTTTAGATTAGGAATTGTAGAAAAACGGCTGTTTCCGTACGTAAAAAGTGATCTAGCTTCTATGGTTATTGACCGATAGTCATGGTAATAGTGTTAAAAGATGCAGAAGTGGACGAGAAGTGCATTCGTTGGAATTTTGAAAATTGGTTAATATTATTTCGGCCGCATCGAGGCAGCCAGCGGGCGCTTTTGTGACACGAGGCGGAGCCGAGTATCACAATCGTAAAAATAAATAGGTACTACCTAGGTAACTCTAAAAATATAATAGGACTTTGCATTTGATTTGATTTTGGTTTTTCGTAAATTTTTGTGTTAATTTTCAATGCTCCGATTCTTGCGGGGACTGTAAAATCTGTGATTTTTTTTTACTTAAGGTAGTCTTAACAAAAATTGTTGAACACACATGATAATATCAAAAGACAATTATTTGGAGAACGTTATTATTTTAATTTTCAGCTGTATATACATATGGGCCGGGGAATCAAACCAGGAACTTCTTCAAAAATCGTATATTGCAAGAAACTTTAATTTTTACAAAAATTTGCAGAGCGCACGCGTCGTCGTTTTTTTTTTCAGTCGCAGCCATTCGTCTCTTTTCTCCCTCGCACATATTCCTTCCCATTCACTCACACTCGGATACACCATACTTGCAAATCATTCAACCTTTCATACGTTCCGATATTTCATTCCCACATTCGGCCATCCTGCAGCTATGTCTGTCCCCAGACATTCATCCTCTTACCAGTCCACGCTAACAGATCATCACAAAACTTATCATTACAACATCAACATCATAAAACTTAAATGAAACTTATTAGTTAACAAACTACAAATCTAACACTGTTCAGTTTAAACGTAAGGTTTACAATATCAATCTTAATTTCCTTGAAACATTTTATTATTTTTACTTTGAACGAAAAAAAACAATCTTATAGTTTAAAAATAGTAGTAACACAATAACAAATTACCATTTTAAAATACAATATTAGGGCTTTCACATATTAACACTTACATTCATCATCATTCATACACAAAAAACAATAACACACTTACCAAAGTACTAAATTTCTATGACACATCCATCACATACTAGATAGGCCAGGGCTTCATATGGTCAGAGGAGGTTGTAGTCTTGTTTGGTCCCTCAGTCTGTGGGTCTGCCTTCTCTACGTCAAATCTATTGTTTCTCTTGACCTTCGTAACTCTGTATGGCCCCAAAAATTTAGGTTTGATCTTCATACCCGTTCCAAACTGTGTACGCTTTATAGCAACTATATCTCCTTCTGAATACTGTCGGCTCTCCTTCCTTTTCTTATTATAATTCTTCATATTTTCATTTTGAACTTTTTGTATTTGGATTTTGGCATTTTTCCTTAGCTCTTCTCTACAGTGAACAAAGTCATCTCGTTCTTCTTGTAATAATAACTCGTAGAGTTCACAGTCTGATTTTGTCATCATCTTTGTTCCCATCAGTAGTTCAAATGGTGAAGTATTTATACTTCTCTGGTGCGTGCTATTCAAAGCTCGTTGCAACTTATTGACGTGTTTGTACCATTGTGTGGGCTGTTCTATAGATAACTTAGTCAGAACTGAAATGATGGTTCTATGAACCCGTTCCACCTGTCCATTTCCTCTAGGTACTCCCGTTGTGATTTTAATATGCTGTATACCTTCGTTTTCACAGTACTGAGCAAAATCTTTACTTGTAAATGCTGTTCCTCGATCTGAGATTATTCTTCTTGGATTTCCAAACGTTTGTTGGTGAATTTCCAGCTTATTAAGGACTTCTTGGGTTCCCGTGGACTTCGTAGGAAAAATCCAAACAAATTTCGTGAATCCATCGACTATGGTTAGGATGTGGTTGTATTTCTTACTAGTCTCAGTCATGGCTCCGATGTGGTCTAAGTGAAGTGTGTGGAAAGGTACATCCTCTTTTTCTATTGGGTTCAAAAACCCTTCCTGCTTCCCTTCTTTCCTTGATGCCAAAAGACAAGGGATACACGTAGAAATACAATCTTCTATCTTCTTCTCTAACTTTTCTATATAGTAATCTTTACAAATTAATTCCATTGTCTTCTTTTTAGAAAAATGGCCGTTTTCATGAGCTCTTCTAATTATGCTTATTTCGATTTGTTGTGGTACAACTAAACGTCGCTCTACACCTTTACAAAGCTATACTGTCGGGAGCCGAGGAGATGTATTGAAACAACGGAATCTGACTATACACTGGTTTATTGTAATAAAATAAGCAAAGATTATATGTTTACTATAAGTACTACATGTATGCATATGATATATGGGGGCACTACACTACACCTTCCCCCTTAATTGGAAAAAAAAAATGTTAGCATTTTTTTTTGACAATAAATGCAATAAAATTCTTAAAATAAAATGCTAATTGAAAAATTGAATACACAATTGTATATAAGGATTACATTTTGATTACATATTACGAACTTCATGACATGGTTAGTCTCGTCATAAAATGCTGAGATTACAAAAAAGGTTATACGTTTAGATCACAAACACTTAGGTAGGTACTTCTACAAGTTTTACAATATTGTTTATATACTTTAAGCTAAATAAAACTATTGATTAAACAATTTTGTTCTGTTTTTATGCACTATGTCCTCTTTATTATTCTTAACTATCTTAACATTGCAATCTAAATCCTCTAATACTAAATATGGTCCTAGGTAAATACTTTGCATTTTATCCCCTGACGGATTTCTTAGCAATATATAATCCCCTTTCTTATAGATAACTGGGTTTATATTTTTATCATAACATATTTTTCTTTTTATCTTACTGTTACATAAATTATTTCTAGCGTCTCTTTGGGCTAATTGGAGCCTATATTTTAATTCAAGTGGGTAACTGTCGAGATTATATAAAGGATTCACTACACTACCGTTTAAGTTGGTAGGTATGTTACATAGTTTACCGAACACTAATTCATGTGGCGTGTATTGGGTTTCCGAATGCACACTATTATTATACGAAAAACACCAGAAAGGTATCCACTCACTCCATGAATTAATGTGGTTTTGGCAATTTATTCGTAAATACGAACCCATGTGCTTGTGTGAGTTTTCCACCGCTCCTAAACTTTCGTGGTGGTAAGCTGTAGACGTTAAATGATTAATATTTAAAAGTTGACATACCTCTTTCATTGTATTTGAAATGAATTCTGTCCCTCTATCAGTACCGATTTCTCGAGGGATCCCATACCTAAGGATGAAATTATTTACAAATGCTTTTGCAACACTTACCGTATCTTTTGTTTGAAGCGGATAAGCCTCGATAAACTTCGTAAGTTCACATTGTAGCGTGAGCACGTAGCTATAATTATTATCATCTCTTGGAAGAGGCCCGACAATATCAAGAAAAATTTTTTCAAAAGCTGAATTAGAGGTGCTTGAAATAGCCATAGGCTGCTTTGTTTTGACTGAATATTTATTTTTTTGACATTGATCGCACTTTGATATGAAGTTTTTTACATCTGTTTCTAAACTTGGCCAGAAATAATATTTCTTGATATTATTTGCCATTCGCCTAATGCCTGCGTGGCCACTTGTAGGCAGTAGGTGAAAGTCATTCAGTATAACACGTCTGTCGTCTAAATTATTTATTCGTTGAACTCCTCTCAAAACGCATATTCGTGGTCCGGACCAATTACACATTTTATTTATTTCTTGTACAATGCTAGCTATAAATTCTTTATTATATTCACTTCTTACTATACAAAGTTCTTCTATAGCGTGTCTTTTACATAACAAACTCAAATCTCTCATCATTTCGCCTCGCGATAACGACGATCGAGTATTTGGATTTAGATAAATAATCGACTTTCCATACACGTATATAAAATACCTCGAATAAACCATTAACTCATTTTGACAACGCAACTTATGTAAATGTTTTATAGAAATTAAAGATAATTCAGTAAAATTTTTCGGTTTTTTAATAATCTCTACAACTCTTGGCTGATCAGACCTCAAGTTGGTAGGGATATTAACAACCGGAGAATTTTGACTGTTCCGATTTTCTTGCGCTTTTTTGGTTTGCGCCCTCGTCATAACATTTAATTTTTCGAGACCCAAATTCATTTTTTTTCAAATCTTCCGAATTTATTAAAATGCGCGACAATGCATCTGCAGCTGCATTGTTACACCCCTTAATATATTCAACTGTGAAATTATATTCTTCTAGTTGTAATCTGAACTTGATAAGCCTACTCGACGGGTCTCGCATACTAAACAAATATACAAGCGGTCGATGATCGGTCTGAATCTTGAACGATCTCCCGTATAAATATGGTCGGAAATGTTTTACACTCCAAACTATCGCAAGGAGTTCTTTTTCGATAGTAGGATAATTTCTTTCCGCCTTATTTAAACTTCGGCTCGCATAAGCTACAGGCCGACCGTCACCGTTACATAGTACCGATCCAATAGCTACCCCTGACGCGTCTGTTTGCAATATAAAAATGTTATTATCTGCGAAATTAGGATATTGTAAAATCGGTGGATTCATCAACTTATTTTTAAGTAACTGAAAACTATTTTGACATTCTTTTGTCCATACAAAAGGAATATTTTTACAGCACAACTTGTTCAATGGAAATGCGATTTCAGCGAAATTATTAATAAATCTCCGATAGTAATTCATAAAAGCAACAAAACGCTTGACTTCTTGTGTATTTTGCGGTATAGGATAATTTTCTATGGCTTTAAATTTTGATGAATCAGGTAAAACACCTTTCTCCGATACTATATGCCCTAAATATAACATTTCCTTTTGTAGAAACACACATTTTGCAGGATTTAATTTCAAATTAACTTTACGTAGTCTACTTAAAACATCGATTAAATTTTGATTGTGTGCGGCCAAAGACCTGCCAAAAACGGCCAGATCGTCTTGGTAGACCAAACATTTTTCGTAATTTAACCCCGACATCGCAATAGTCATCATTCTTGAGAACGCATTTGGGCTAGTTTTTAGGCCCATGGGTAACCTAGTCATCTGATATTGATTTTTATTTGTTGTAAAGGCTGTATACGGTCTACTGGAAGGATGCAACCCTATTTGGTAAAATCCTTGGAAAAGGTCTAAATGAGTAAAATAAACAGAACCTGCCAATGAATCGAGAATTTCCGTAATGTTGGGCAACGGAAATTTATCGTCTTTAATGTTATTATTCAACTTTCGATAATCTATCACGATGCGCCATTTCTTATTTACCGAATCAGACTTTTTGGGTACCAACAATAAGGGGCTCGACCATGCGCTCGTACTTTCTTCTATTATACCATCCGTAAGCATTTTCTCTATTTGTTTTTCTATTTCTACTTTTTGCGCTTGCGGTAAGCGATAAGGCTTCGAATATATCGGAGTTCTATGTGGTTCTAATTCAATAGTATGTTCGTATAAAGGTGTCATATTTAACTTGTCTCCGGGTAGATGGAAAACATCAGGAAATTTCGCACAAATATTTTCCACGGACTTTCTTTCCTCATCAGATAACTTATCTAATTTTAGTAATGAGAACAATGTTTTAACCCTATCTGCGTTAATTATGGGTCTGTTAAATTGACAAATATAGTACTCATTTAATTTTGTCTTAGTTAACGAAAAATTTTGCAAGTTTACTTCACTATCCCTAGTATTTAAAATTTTTATTGGTACTTTTCCCTTTTCCGGTTTGACTATAGTACTGGCTACGAATACGCCCTCGCATAACTCCTGACATTCAATAACCAAATCGTCATTATCATAACATTCAATGAAGTGGATAGACTCACTCCTAGCCGGAACCGTCAAATAACTATGATTTCCAGCTTGAATATCGAAAGGAATATTGACCTTTTTACCACATTCTGTAGTTAGTGATAGAGTTTGTCGTTCGAAATTTAATACTGCATTAAATGCTTTCAAAAAATCTTGTCCTAAAATACCGTCCGTTTGCAAAGGTATTTGTTTCAATGCATAAAACTTGTGTAAGAAATTATTGTTATTGTAACTCAACTTAATGTAACTGTAACCATCCGTAACAACTTTTCCGCCTATTCCAGTTATATCAACTCTCTTATTATGGAATGGAATCTGTAAATATTCTACAAGATCATATTTGATGACAGAAATGGATGCGCCGGTATCGATCAACCAACTAAAAGTGCTGTTGCCTACATTAAATGATACTTTGTTTAAAGAGTTACATGCACAAATATAGTTAGGCTCGAAAAAAGTGACTCAAGTTCACTCCGAGTGTGTGGTCCTCTGACTCACGCTCACGATCACGAGTACCTTGCTCTGTTGTTAGGGTGTTCACGTTTGCCGATAATCCGCCACTCCTACTACCTCTACGGGGTTTACCTCTGTTACCAGTACGCCAGTTATATCCTTGATTGTTATAACGCCTGTTATAATTATTAGACCAATAATTGGTAGATGTACCTTGTGGCGCACGACCGCCTCGGGGGTAAAATCCTCGCTGCCACTGACCACGACGTGTTTGCACTCTCGCAGGTCTAAAACAACCATACCTATTACCTCTACCGTAGTTTGATGTTCTATAGGAACCAACAATTTCCGACGCGCGTTCGATTGTAGATACCTCTTCGTCCTGCGCAGCTTGTATCGCGTCCTTTAGGCACGTGTAATTACGCGCCGCTATAATAGTACTTAACTTAGGGTTTCGCAAGCCGTCCGCAAACCGTTTTATGGCGTATTTTTCGTTGATAGGTTTTAGCACATTATACGCGCTCGAGTTGCCATCGGCTTGTGAAATTGTTAAATCCACAAATAACTCACCTATGTCCTTGCCAAAGTCCGCAACAGACCTATGGTTTTGGGTCGCTCGCTGCAGTTTAGTCTGGATCGCAGTAAAAGACTTCTGTGGAAGCAATAGTTTACGCATATCCTTTATTAAATCTCCGACACTGTTATAGGAAGTGCCCAATTTTAACTTTGCAGTCTCTGAAAGCCTACTCTTTAACACAAATGTAATTAAATTTTTCTTACATTCTGGCTTAGTCAATGTGGACTCGTAATATTCAATATTCTCAATTAATTGCTTGGTTACGCCATCGTCATCATTCATGACGGGCAAAAGACTTAACGCTAATTTCAAATCAAATAAAGTGTCTTGAGCCATTGTCAAAACTTGTTCGGTACACTTTGCTACTGAGCACAATTGTACAATTTCGTTATATATATTTAAAAACTCCGCGCAACTTTTATTTACTAAATCAACAGACGTGGTCGTACTACCTTTAATTTCCTCCTTTACATGGTCAACTATAGAAACATATTGACTATACAAATTATTCGCTTCACACAACTTTACTACAGAAATATTTCCTTTTCTTCGTTTCTCACCAATTTTTATTAGATAGATACGTATTTCTTTCAAATCTGTTACTAAATTTTCTAAAACTTCGGCCATACCATAGTACTGTTTTCCTTCTTAGAGACTAACCATGCATGTTATATAGAAACTATTCTAAGTACTTACAAATTAATCCATTAATCTAAAGTGTTCTGTCCAGTAACCATCACGATTTTTCCGCACTAAACACCTTTTTTTTTTCCACTTTACTAATGACGCTTAACACTTTTAAACTTCACACGCGCACTTTTTCTTATTCTAACATCCAGATTAGACGATAGCCTCTGCTTTTCCGCTCAATACAGCAGGCTGACGACGTAGCAGGCTGGCATACCTCTTTAATGCGAATTCATTGACTTCGCGTTGCACCAATTTGCCATGGTACTTCTTGTAGGCCTTGAACAGGATGAGCAGCGCCCCAATAATCAGGAGCGTAACTATTGCAATTAGTATGCAATTCGTCACGGATATGTGGTCCTTTATTACTTGCATATGAGTGGAGGTATCCACTCCTACAGCCAAATTGGTGTTGTAAGTCTTCTTTTCCTCAACTTTACTTTGTGGAGAACCCATTTTTGACGATTTGAATTCGCGATGTATAATCAAACAACAAGTTAACACGACGATTTAGCTTGAAGTAATCCATCGTTAGTTACGCGAATTTTACTTGCACCGAACCCGATACCGTCTCCTTATTAGGAGGACGACTGGCAGTGTCGCCATATACTGTCGGGAGCCGAGGAGATGTATTGAAACAACGGAATCTGACTATACACTGGTTTATTGTAATAAAATAAGCAAAGATTATATGTTTACTATAAGTACTACATGTATGCATATGATATATGGGGGCACTACACTACAAAGCAAACCATTTTGCAGGTAGAAATCCTTGTACGGCTTTTGATCTTTAAGTATGTCAATGATCGCTTTGAGACCATCGTCAGTTTCTTGGGCTCTTCTTAATTCTTGATGGATATCGGTAGATATCGCTGCTACGTATGGGTTTCGACTCAATGCGTCTGCATGTCTCATCCTCGACCCCGCTCTGTGTTCTACTTTGAAATCGTAGTCTTGTAAGAACAAAATCCATCTAGAAACTTTTGGCGATAGTGCCATTTCTTTTTTGTTAATGGTCATCTCAAAAGCTTTACAATCAGTTACTATCTTAAAGTGTCTTCCAAAGATATAGTGTCTGAATTTCTTTATTCCTTCTATTACAGCCAATACTTCCAGTTCATAACTTACATATTTGCTTTCAGCGTCAGTTGTTCGTCGACTCATGTAATGCACTGGATGCAGCTCACCGTTACAATCTTTTTGCATCAAGATAGCAGCATACGCAACACTCGAAGCGTCTGTGTGCAGTTCAGTTTCAGCATTACATTCATAAATCTTTAACACTGGCTTACTTGACAATTTCTCCTTTAATATTGTAAATACTTTTCTATGTTCTTCGTTAAACTCAAATTTCTTATCTTTTCGTAACATATCGGTGAGTGGAGATGCAATCATAGCGTAATTTTCTATAAACTTTCTGAAATATGAACATAATCCGAGGAAACTGTGTAGTTGCTTCACATTCTTAGGCTCAGGGAATTTCATGACGGCATCGGTCTTCCCTGGCGATGGCATCACTACACCGTCCTGTATGACATGTCCCAAATATTCAACTTTTCTCACCAATAGTTGTGATTTCTTCCAATTAATCTGTAGTCCATATTCTGATGCAATTTGTAAAACTTCTTGTAATCTTTTTAATGCTTCTGACTCGTTCTGTGCTGGAATTAGCAAATCGTCAATGAATATCAAAACATGACCTTTTGTTATCAAATCTCTAAAGATTATCGAGATAAATCGTGTGAAAACCTTTGGACATGTGGCTAAGCCAAAAGGTGCCCTTAAAAATTCATACTGCCCCTTCATAGTGACAAATGAAGTATACTTTATAGACTCTTCGTTTACTAACAAGTGAAAGAAACCATTCTTTAAATCTAGCGCTGAAAATACCCTAGCATTAGCTAACCTGTCAATGTGGTCGTCTATGAGAGGTAAGGGGTACTCGTCTCTCAACATTTTCTTGTTTATCTGTCTGTAATCAACACATATTCGTAAAGAACCATCTTTCTTGCGAACAAGCACTAAAGGACTAGCATATTCTGAGTAGCTTACCCGTATTATTCCATCTTCCAACCATTGCTGTATTTGAGTATCAACTTCTTCTTGTTCCTTATACGAGATGCGTCGTGGACGTTGAGCAACAGGGATGTCATCTTTCATCGTAATCTTCAGCTGAATCGGAGCTTCCTTCGTTTGGCAAGGCTGGTAATCCTCAACCAACTTGACCACCTCCTGCCTGATGCCCTCGTCTGCCACATAACCTACGCAATCAGAAACACACGTAAAAACACAACAATCACTCATCCAATCATTCGGTTTCATCCATACCGTTCCGTCTTTCATAATCGTTGTTACATTTTGTAAGAAATCGTGCCCTAATATTATTTTATATGGTATACAATCGTTAGGTACAACATAGAAAGATACACTATCGTAATTTTGTCCATCTATTTCCACAGCCGTCGTAAATTGTCCACACGTACTCACTTTCGATGATCCAAGTCCAGACAATGTGAGCTTTTTGGTTTTGATACACTCCGGCGTGCCTATCGCGTTAAAACAATCAATCGTTATCAAGTTAACGTCACTGCCCGTGTCGATCAAGGCGTAGATCGAGTTTTCTCTTCCTATTTTCAACAACTTCACCGGTTTTCTTTCTACGATCGGTTTGTTTACATCGCTGTCGGCAACAATTTCCGTCTTGTAAATGTCAGCTTCGCCATGACAGTGCATATCCGCCGCCATCTTGCCGCCACAGCCAATCGGAGAGCTTTTGTCGCTGTCATCAGTGCTGCCAACTTCACGATGCTCACGCGCCGCTACCACCGCGCCACCTTCCGTCGTCGTGACAAAACTTTGCCTCCTCGTCTTCTCGTCGGCAAACGTCGTTTGGTTTCGTGTCTTCGCCGGGCATTGCATAGAAATATGGCCAAACTCGTTACAATGGAAGCATTTTCGGCCATTTTGTCGATTCGGACAATCTTCGGATGCATGGCTTTTTTCACCGCAATTGTAGCACCGTTTCACACCGTAGCTTGTACTTGCCGTCGGGAAGCGCTCGCGCTGCTGATTCTGTGCAGGATTCGGCTTGCTATAGCTTCGGTTATTGTACGCGTACCGTGGCTCCCGCGCTTCGCTTGCCCACATTTTCTCTTTCACAGTTTCATACACTTTAAGCTTATCTTTTAGGTCAGTGTAGGTACTCACGCCGTATAACATGACTTTGTTGATTTCTTTGTCTTGAATACCGTCTACTATGTACTTTATGGCGACATAATCAGGCATTTTACCCCTTTTTCCAAGCTCCTTCATCACCAACATATAATCGAGGCATGACTCATTTTTCAATTTTTTTCTTTTGCACATAAGCTCATGGATTGCTTTTATATCAACGGTGTCAGGGAATTCTCTGCTTATCGCCGCTTTTAGGTCTTCCCAAGACTTGTAAATCTTTTCGGAGCGCAGCCACAGGGCCGCTGTGCCGGTCAGGGATCGACGGGCAATTAGTAATTTTTGCGTTTCGTTCCATTCAAAAATCTCGGAATTATCTTCAATATCCTGAACCCACCTTGAAACAGGATACGTGCTGTCTTGAGCGCTAAACTTCATCACCAAATCTTCCGTGAGATGCAGCATACTACCACCGCGTGTTCGTCGTTCGTCGTAATCGTCGTAAACCTGGTGTTTGCTCGTTCGTTTGGCGTCTTTCGCCATCGTAGGCTTGAAATGATGAAGCTGGCGACCCGAAATACCGTTTACAGATGCAGTTTCGTGGAATTCTTTTCATGCCGACGCGCCCCGCCACGTGCCGCCGTGCCGTACCTGTCGTGTGGCTCGTCGTACTCTGCTTACCTCCTGATCCCGGAATCGTGCCCCCAAAACTTATGGGCCGGGGAATCAAACCAGGAACTTCTTCAAAAATCGTATATTGCAAGAAACTTTAATTTTTACAAAAATTTGCAGAGCGCACGCGTCGTCGTTTTTTTTTTCAGTCGCAGCCATTCGTCTCTTTTCTCCCTCGCACATATTCCTTCCCATTCACTCACACTCGGATACACCATACTTGCAAATCATTCAACCTTTCATACGTTCCGATATTTCATTCCCACATACATGCGGACTATTTTTAAATTCTGCAAAACAAAAAAAACAAAGTTGTTGTTGTTGAATTGTCTGGAAAAATATTCCAACGATTTTTCAACCGTGAATTGCGCTTATAATTAAAATAATTGGACCCTTTGACATTATACCCAAAATGTGTGAAATTATTGCAATTTATGAGCACTCGTACCGAAACAAAACTCGACTTAAAAATTTGTCTGTATATTGAGAGGGAATAAAACTTACTATAAAAGGAACAGAAACAAATTTTAAACGTATAGGTAGCTGTTAATACTTTGATCTAATTATAAAATGAATATTTGGGTTCACAATAAGTACCGAAGATTTTTTTCATGTTTGTTTTTTTGTTGCAGGTTTCGATGGTGCTGTTATTTGATACAGCAAGCCTGTGGATATCTTGGCTATATACAAAGTTATTTTTAGTTTTTACAAAACCTCTCGTGGGGTTGATTAGACCATCAAACTTAACAACTTTCATTATGGGACCAACCTCGAAATCACGAAAAAAAAATCAGCTGTTCCATACAAAAGTACAATCCTACTCCATCGAAATGTATGAAACAACTGATTTTTTTTTCGCGATTTCAAGGTTGGTCCCATAATGAAAGTTGTTCAGTTTGATGGTCTGATCAACCCCCTCTCGTGGGGTATGTATTAACTAAAAATAACTTTGTATAATGTTAATTTAGTGTAACTCAGTAAGTGATTTCTTACATCTGGTAATTATGTTCCGTTGAACTTTTTCAACGAACTAAAGACCTTTTCTGTGTACTTAATCTAATAGTGCGTTCTTTGTCTTATTGTTTTCCGCGATTGCGCTTATATCGCGCGGGTCTTTGTTTAGGCGGTTCCAACATGAGAGGTGCTCATGCCGCTGTCTGGCGTATCTGCCGCAGTCGAAGAGGAGGTGCTCAACAGATTGAAGTGTCAGTTTCGATTATTTTAAACCCACATAGATAGTGCCGGTGGTAACCGTGTCCCGTCAGGACTTGAGTAAGCCAGAAGGATGCGCCGCAGTTTTGCATGACGGAAATCACGTCATCCAATCCCGGACACATCCTCCTGGCACGCTCCGCCACACCAGCTGTATCCCTGTACATTTCGTAGGTTTCCTTTTTGAGTTGAGCCTTAACGTAGCTTAATGGGATCATCGAGTAGCAGCTACGGCGAAATTGCTGCGCTGTCCGCTTCTTCGTTGCCCCTGATTCCGCAATGTGCCTTGACCCACAAGAATCCTATCTCTTTGCTGGCTAGTTTTCCCTCTTTTAGGGTTCTGTGGATGTCGGCCACTTGAGGGTTGGTGTTGCTTCGCTCGCCTAGCGCTTGCAGTGCAGGCATACTGTCTGATAAGATCGTAGTGGAGCGATTGCGCGCATTGAGTGCCCACTCGCAAGCTTTGTTTATGGCCAGGAGTTCAGCTTGAAAAGCTGTACACGCCGGGTTGAGTTTAAACTTGCGAGTGGTGTGCGTTTGGTTTGGGTCGGGATGGTAGACCACGAAAGCAGCTCCAACTTCTCCGGTGTCGAGTTTGCTTCCATCAGTGTACACCTAGGTTTTTTAATTGCTGATGGCCTGACCCAGTCAGCTAGCCCACCATTCAATTGGGGTGATTACCACCCATGGCCCCCCGCATGACCAACCGGTGGTGAGTGGGCAAGTGCCGTAGTTTTTTAGTGGGTATTCCCTACTCCCGAAATTCCATCGAGCTTTGACTTGGTGAAATTGCGGGAGGTAGTCGTGGAGGGAGCCGCAACGTTTAATGTTGCGGTCCCCTCCTGGCGAGTCCCACATGCCCCCTTCCCGATCACCAGCGGGAAGGAAAGCGCGTAAATGCGTTTTTCTACGGCATAAAAAAGAAAAAAAAATCTAGCCCACCATATTGACCTATCAACCGTCGCTGTGGTCTAGTGGTTCGCCCAGACGTGTAAGGCGCAGGGGCCCCAGTATTTGTATTTGGTTTGGTTGGTGGTAGGGCTTATTTCAAGTCCGCCTGGCTAGCTACCACCATCTTACCCAAGTCTGACGCCATAACAACAATTCAAAAATTGTTGTGTTCCGACAGTTAGAGGTAAGATAGCCAGTTCCTCAGTGGTGCAGATTCCGGGTGTAGTGCGTTTACACTTTCGGCCTTATCGTCACTTAACATCAGGTGAGGTGAGTGAAGCCCAAGCACTATCCCGTTGTGATATAAAATAAAAAACAGACAGTGATTAGGTGCTTATTCGGCATAAAAATTACCGAACAATAAATTTCCCTACGTGATCAAATCAGAAACGAGGAGATCCGCAGGAGAACTAAAGTAACTGACATCGCTCGAAGGATTGCTCAGCTGAAGTGGCAATGGGCGGGACTCATATCGAGAAGAACCGATGGCCGTTGGGGCGGAAAGGTTCTGGAATGGCGACCGCGCACCGTACGGGCGCCGGCGCTCCGTGGGTTGGCCCCCGACAAGGTGGACCGACGATCTGGTGAAGGTCGCGGGAAGCCAGTGGATGCAGGCAGCGCAGGACCGATCGTCGTGGAGATCCTTAGGGGAGGCCTATACCCAGCAGTGGGTGTCGTGTGGCTGATATGATGATGATGAAAATATCCATATTAAAATCGCTTAAAAATTTCGTTATTTTGTAAAATTTATAGTCATCCTATTAGCAAAGTTGGTAGGATGCCAAACTTTTTGTGCCCCCCAAAATTGTTCAATTAACCACGTGTTGCAAAATGCTCTTTGTCTTTACAAATTGTACTGCAAATAATTCTGGAAATATCCAAAGTCCGTTTTTGTGGAACTCAAAAGTGCTTTCGGACACTGTTGACAAATTCTCAGATCTCCGGCAACCCTTTTAGGGTTAAAATATGTGGAAACAATTAGCCTACCAAGTAACTCACCGCCAGTTTAAATTTTTCAACAACATCAAGTAGTAAAAAAACCGGCCAAGTGCGAGTTGGACTCGCGCACGAAGGGTTCCGTACCAAAAAACGGCAAAAAAAATCACGTTTGTTGTATGGGAGCCCCCCTTAAATATATATTTTATTCTGTTTTTAGTATTTGTTGTTATGGCAGCAATAGAAATACATCATCTGTGAAAATTTCAACTGTCTACCTGCAGTCGTTATTATTATCGAGCAAAAAACGGCAAAAAATCACGTTTGTTGTATGGGAGCCCCCCTTAAATATTTATTTTATTCTGTTTATTCTGTTTTTAGTATTTGTTGTTATAGCGGCAACAGAAATACATCATCTGTGAAAATTTCAACTGTCTGGCTATCACGGTTCATGAGATACAGCCTGGTGACAGACAGACAGACAGACGGACAGCGGAGTCTTAGTAATAGGGTCCCGTTTTTACCCTTTGGGTACGGAACCCTAAAAAGCTTGGTACTTTGTGTACAGATACCGGCACAGAACTTGGCAAGACAAAGATAAGACAAAAAATGTGCCGAGTTTAGTGTTTGTAGGTGCTGCGCATCTTTTGTCTCATCTTTGTCTTGCCAAGTTATATGCCGGTATCTGTAATACCTATAGCTTTGTAAAGATTCCGCACAAAATGTATGGACTTTTCTTATAACTACAAGGTGCATTTGTAACCACTCTCCAAATTTTAAGGATGTGTTCAGTCCACGAAACTGAACAACTTTCTCCATGAAACATGTGTCGAAATACGGCCATAAAATTTGGTCATTCCATACTAAACTGATCACGTGATCTCTTTGATTTGTATGAAAAGTCATTTTTTTTACATATTTGACCCTATGTTTCTTAGGGCTGGTTTACATTATCTTAAGGCTGGTTTACATTATCTTAGTATTTAGTAGCGTGCGAGTAGATTCGAATGCGAGTGCTTTAGTAGTTTTGGTTTCCAGTGACCGTTTACACGCTTCCAGTAGAGTGTCATTTTCGCCATACCTAATACCTATTATTTAATTCAATTACACGTCACGCATTCACCGGCAAATGCACTCTACTAAAGACGCTACTAAAATTTCGATTTACATGCTTCCAGTGCGAGTGCGAGGAAAGTATCGCGTGGGGGGTGAGCGGGAGCGCAGGGTGTGCTACTGGAAAGCGAGTAGAAAGGCTACTAGAACGGTACTCTCTTTAGTCATAAAACGACCGTTTACATGTTTCAACTAAAGCACTCTACTAAAGACTAAGATAATGTAAACCAGCCTTTAGTCTTTATCTTTAGTAGAGTGCTTTAGGAGAGTGCTTTAGGAGAGTGCTTTAGTTGAAAAATGTAAACGGTCGTCTTATGACTAAAGAGAGTAACGTTCTAGTAGCCTTTCTACTCGCTTTCCAGTAGCAGCCCCTACGCGCCCGCTCACCGCTCACCCCCCGCGCGATACTTTCCTCGCACTCGCACTGGAAGCATGTAAATCGACATTTTAGTAGCGTCTTTAGTAGAGTGCATTTGCCAGTGAACGCGAGACGTGTAATTGAATTAAATTATAGGTATTAGGTATGGCGAAAATGACACTCTACTGGAAGCGTGTAAACGGTCACTGGAAAGGCACCAAAACTACTAAAGCACTCGCATTCGAATCTACTCGCGCGCTACTAAGCACTCTACTAAAGACTAAGATAATGTAAACCAGCCTTTAGAGAAAGTTGTTCAATTTCATGGACTGAACACATCCTTAAAATTTGAAGAGTGGTTACAAATGCTCCTTGTATTTTTACCATATGAGCTTCTATGTTAAACACCAACAACCTCGCAGGTCGCAGGACTAGATTACTATACATCATAAACAACAAAGTTTGTTCTACGACTTTTCTGAAAAACACGATAAAAAAAATCTACTCACTTTTCATACAAAATTTTATCATCTCTTTGGAAATTAGTATGGAAAGTCGTTTCTTTGTGTTTTTTGGAAAAGTCGTAGAACATGATTGAATAGAATAGAGTAGAATATTTATTGTGCATAGAAACAAGGTAACAAAAAAACAGATGTTGTTGTTAATTACTGATTGATGTTAATGATTGATGTTATTAATCTAGTCCTGCGAGGTTGTTGGTGTTTTACAAATAACCCTTTCTATAATAATTAGGTCGATTTGGCTAAAATTTTGAGACAACATGGCCTATAACTTGAAAATCGAATGTGAATAATGTTGATGTTAGTTTTGTACATCGACTGTTACATAATAAAAATAAAAATAAAAGTTTATTTGGCTTTGTTGAAATAAAATTTTATAAATATTTACTGATACTACCTTACTTATTCTATACTAAAACAACTATAAAATATTTGCCTGTGTGTGTGCGTGTTCGAGTGTAAATTTATGTGTGTGTTTACGTGTTTTATTTCTTGTACGTGTTTGAACATGCTTCTCGTACGTACTTGAAAATAATTTATGTAAGTAGTTACGATTAATTTAACAATGTACAATAGAAGTGACCAACTTCAGAGCGCTTGCGGTACAAAACAGTGTATTTTAATCTATACAATTTTCTCTTTGCCATACATTCCCAAGTGAAGTTGCAGCGGATCTCTGTCTATTATCAATTTAATCGCATTGTAAGTAGCTATATTTTCAAACAGGAATGTAATTTTTATTATTAACAAATTATATAACTTATCATTAAAATTTTAATACTTATAAAAGTGTGTACAGAAAGCTTGCATTTAATGGAACTTAAGTAAATGGCTATTCCTATACCATAAAGCAGCTCTAAAGTAAAAGTGTATTTATAGCATTTTATAGCAAAACTTGAACGATTCATGTACACTTTAAAACCACCGACACTCAGGTGCGAAAGTTTTTAGGTACTTGGAGCGTATAATTGACATTAAAAATTATGAGGTGGCCGATTAAAAATGAAAGAGTTAGCCTGTGTTACACTGACGGAAAAACATTTATCAATTTTCAATTTTTAAACGTGTAGGGCCCTCCACATGCACAGGCCCGGCCTGCAGGATCGTACGGAGTAGTACTCTAAGTCTTAAGTCCTGAGGAGGCCGCGTCTTTCTCTATACACGTAACGTTAATGTACCTTCCGAAGCACGGAGAAACTCGAGATAATAAATTTTTGGTACCCCATCCCATGACCAGCTCTGACGAAAGTTGCTTAACCACCGCAATCGCATGCAGGACCATGCGCTAAACTACTGCCCACCGAGCTCCCCTAAAATTTATTATTGGAATACTTTTCTAGATATTTTTTCGGCAATGGTAAAGTAATTTGTAATCTCATTTCTTTTCAATATTTTTTATTATTTTAATAGCGACCCGCTCTCGCTTCGCTTCGGTTCCTTCCTTTTTTGACAATTACGAGCTTCCAACAACACCCAAAAATAAAATAAATACGTTCTCTATCTACTTATTGGTAAAAACCGTATGAAAATCAGTAGTTTTTCAGTTTATCGCGAACAGACAGACAGACAGACGCGGCGGAGGACTTTGTTTTAAAATTTGTAGTGATAATTGTGTTATACCAAGATCACACCTGAATATAGCTCCAACACCCAATCTGACCGCATCTTTAGCGTGCCGGACGCGGTGCGGTCGCGTCGTCACAGCAGCCTACTTGATCCGAGCCTTCCTATTAACATTGAATCGAGACCCACTGACTGGATAATCGTGTCACAAAATAAGCACAGCACAGAAGACAATCTCATGTATGTAGGTACTTAATTACCTACGCTTAACTGCAGCGTTAGGGCTGATAATAATAGAAACGAAAATTAAAAATCTCTGTCTCCATAATCATAAACAGTTTGCCTACCTTTCCGTTGGTCACAATACAGTGAAACATACGTAAGATCAAGAATGGAGGATTACCTTCGTAAATGACAGAATAGCTAAAAAAATACACCAAAATTTTGTACTATGAAAATACCATTTTTATTCCCGAGTTTGAATCGGTATCCAACTTCCTCCAACTCCACGATAATGTCTGCGAAGCGAACAATGACTACTGCATGCGGCACTCGCGCTCGAACTGTTTCGAGCTGAGCGGAAGGCCTAGACAAGTGTCAAACGCTTGACTTTTCGATTTGAGCTGGTTTATACGAGGTCAGTGACCCAGTGACTCAGAATTTCGGACCCAGTAACTGGGTACATGTATACAATTTCTTCCTTCCTAATGTGAGGCAGGTTCATATGACTATACATGTAAATGGCGAAGCAGTCGAATTTGTTGACTCAACAAAATTTTTAGGTATTACTATAGACTCGCGGTTGCAATGGGACCCTCATATCGATATCCTGTCAAGCAGACTTAGCTCTGCTGCCTTTGCAGTTAAGAAAATAAGGCTTCTGACCGACATTGAAACAGCAAGATTGGTTTACTTCAGTTATTTTCATAGTATTATGACCTACGGTTTGTTGTTGTGGGGCTCAGCTGCTAATATTAATAACAAATTCATCTTACAAAAAAGGGCAGTGCGCGCTATATACAACTTACGGTCTAGAGATACTCTTCGTGACCTATTTAAAGAAATTAAAATATTAACGGTAGCTTCCCAATACATCTATGAAAATATAATGTATGTAAAGAAAAATTTAGATAGCTTTGTAAAAAATAGTAATGTTCATAAACTCAATACAAGAAACAAGAACAAACTTGCTGTTCCAAGGCGCAGACTGCATAAAACCGGAAGCTCTTTTTTGTGTAGATGTATTACCTTTTATAATAAGATACCAGAACAAGTCACAGAACTGCCCTTGGAAAAATTTAAAAATACTGTTAAATCCAATTTAATGAGTAAAGGTTATTACACTGTTGACGATTATTTGAAGGATAAAAAGGCATGGGCATAGCTTTTGTATTGTTAATTATTACTCTAATACCTCAGTATTGATTAGAAAAAGTCCGGGGTTCTTTCATAGGTCTAGATAAAAGTCCTTTAATTAAACTCGAATCGTGATTTTCTTTTCTAAGTATAAAATTGTGAGAAGTATACTACCTACTTAAAAACGTACTTCTGGCTTCTTGACTCGACGACTTAATATGGGTAGCTTTAGTATGTCATGCTCACTTCAAACATTTCTGCGGTGGTGTCGTGTGAGGCGGGTCGTTACGTTCCCTCAAATATGGTTGAGCGAAGCGATGGCTGGTTCATGCGTCATGCTCGTGAACGGGTGCTGCCAGTGGGAATGGGTCTGCTTCTGTCTGCTTGTATTAAGGGCGTCGTATAACTCGTATATAAAAGATCTGTTTTATATTGTCCGTATGTATGGCACTTCTTACTCAAAAAATATAATTCTTAATAGCTTACCTTGTTTTGATTTATTTAATTGCAATATTTTTACTTTCTATAGTCAGTAGTTTAGTGAAAGACCTATGAAAAGCTTTTGGATATAAATTTTCAATTCGATGCCTTAACATAGGTAGTCTTAGACCTGATTTCACCAACTACTTTAACGGACGAATGATTTTTGGCCGTCTGATTTTGACGTTTTCTCCATACATAAAAACGTCAAAATCAGACGGTTGAAGCTTGGTCGCCTGTTTTAGTGTTGGTGAACTTCAGCCTTAGTATGTCATGCTCTCTTTAATCATTTCTGCGGTGGTGTCGTATGAGGCGGGTCGTTACGTTCCCTCAAATATGGTTGAGCGAAGAGATGGCTGGTTCGTGCGTCATGTTCGGGAACTGGTGCTGCCAGTGGGAATGGGTCTGCTTCTGACTACCTATCTTAATGCATATTGAATTGTATGTTTTTCTTTTATTTTTATTTATTGTAACAGCCTAGACTGAATAACAAGTTCAAACTTTGAATTTAGCTTAAAATCTGTAAATTGATTAAGAAATTTGAAACTCATTAAGAAATGAGCTAATTCAATAATGTTATTTATTTGTTAATCTTTGTTAATATAAAGTCTGGAAACGATATACATATTTGTAAATATCGTTCCATCTGATTGATAAAGCTGACAAGTTTTTTGCGCCCATTTTTCTTGTCAGTTAAAAGACGTCATAATGGGTGGTAGGGTAAAAGAATTGACGATTTAAAATTGACGATTTTATTTTATTTTATTTTATTTTATTTTATTTACTAACAATATTGTTTTATAAATTATATATGTTTAGTTTTTAAGGTATATATCTATGGGCCATCGTTGCCTGAATATAAATCAATAAATAAAAAATAAATAAAAAAATGCTTATTATGTGAGCTTATTTAAATAAAATTTATTTCACTTTCACTTACAGGATCGGCAGTAAGTCGTACTGTGCCCGAAAATAGAACGGGTGGCTAGTCATCTGGCCTGACTTGCGAGCGAGAAGTCAGCACTGGACTGGGTTGAAACTAGTGTCTGTGTCTACACGAGCCCAGTAGTAAGCCAGCGCTAGACTGGGTTACTGTACTGCCATATTACTGACCACGTATAAGCCAGGTATTATTCAAATAAAATTGAAGTTACATGAAATGATCATCAATCAAGAAATTAACATTTCAAAACGTTGTTATTGCCATTGGCTAGCGATTATTTGCCTCACTATTTGCGCTTTGTAGGGAACTATCGTTTTAGGTTGTTATTTATTCTAAGTTTCTATTCGTATTATAGAAAGCCACTTGGATTTAAGGACCATTTTGAGATTCCGCGTCGCTGTCCTTCCGTGAGAGGGTGTCTATGATTTGCTCAAGCGGCCTAATGTTTGTACTAAGCTTGTCTTCTGTGCTCTCTTTATTTTGTGAAGGTGCCTGCTAAAGTCCCGAGGCGTTGACAGGATAAAGAGTAAAATCGCGTAGTAACACCAACGTACTTTTAGCACTCATATAGAATTACGGCGGTTTATAAGAGACATATCAGGTATAAAAAGTTAAAATTACACCACTTTCAATGCCTTTTGATAATAAATTTTATGACATGCTAGAATCTTATCTGTGGTAAGGCTTTTAAAGGATTGCTGTTTAAGTGGACTTAAACAGCAATCCTTACTATCAGTTAATCCTAGATGAATAACTTTTACGGTCGAATTCTTGGTCAGGCTGACTTTTCTTTGGAAAGGTAAAAAGATATTCTTTAAAAATCTTTACCTTAACAATACTAATTCATATAAAAGTTATTAGGTACAAAGTGCAATAGGGAATATGCATCAATTTTTTTTTTTATCAAAATCAATAGTATAATGCGTGAGAAAATCAACTGTAATATTGAAACTTGTCTCTTGCGTTTTTTTCTCGTAATATAGTTACTTGAAGTTAGCACGCATCAGCTCCCGCCGAAAACGCTCTATACAAAACGGTGACGTCACACATCACGTTTCGGTGTGTTTCGGGCGCGTTTAATATGGAGTTAGCCAATAATCTTCAATTATCTCCCTAAATTTTGCGTTTAAGTAGATATGTGTCATACGAAATATTATTTCTTTTTCGATATTCTATCTGACTGTAAAGTGCATTATATCCGAAAACGAAAAAAAAATATCGTTATTTTCCCCTGATTTCATCGTGTGATAAAACGAAAATAATTTTTTTTTTCTTTCTGTTCCATCATGTTTTTACAAGTGTCCGCAGCGATCAAGCTCAATTTTAGGAAAATCGGTGACTTATGCATATTGCCTATTAGTATCTATGTGCAAAAAAATTACAGGATATTGCTTGAACTTCACCTCACCTGATGTTAAGTGACGATAAGGCGGAAGGTGGAAGCGCACTACACTCGGAATCCTCATCACTGAGGAACTGGCTATCTCGACTACCCTATTCAAGAGTGCTAAAATGGATGGATGAGATGATAATACGAGGTCACTTTTCCAGGACTGCCTCGATCTTTTTCATTTTATTTAGATCAATCATCGTAAATGGAACGAATGGCAAATTCTTATTGATTTAATTATCACCGTTCTTATATATTAACTGTACATCTCCGATTTTAATTAAAGTATCCATAAATTAAATGTTATCAAAGCCACGGTTAATAATTATTGAATCATAAACTAATATTTTAACTCTCGTCCGAAAATATTAATTTAGAGATGTTATCAATAGAATTGTAGCACGAATCTCGTGTTTCGTAATTAACACTCGAAAGGCTTAAATTAAATAGATTTGATTCAATACTATAGAATGGCAATTAACACCAGCTATATAACAAGATTTTTTTATTAATGGTTTTAAAAAATATTAATTGTTTTTACACGACTGCCCAAAAAAATAAGAGTGTATATATCGGGTGTCCCAAAACTTTGCCACATGGAGGGAAAGTAGGGGAGCGAGGGGCTTGTTGTAACAATTTTTACAAAAAGTTATATATCTTGAGATGTATTGATTAAATTTCCATCAACTAAACATTGATTGATACTCTAACTATTCTTCTATTAAGTCAAATTGAAAAATATCAAATCTACAGGTTACTTATTCACAATTACATTTTTAATAAAAAAGGGCGGTGTTACAACTTACCCCGTGCTTGGGGTTAGTTGTAACATCTATTGAGGCAAGTAGTAACAGTAATAAAAAATGCGAATTTAACACCTTCAATAACTTATTTGTTTCACACCTTGAACCATTTTGCTTTATTTTCAACAAATAATAGCCACGTATCTATATTTACTTCATAATATGTATTTTTATCATATAATTTACTGTAACATACTTTTTATATAATCTATAAATTTGAAAATTGTAGTTTTTTACTAATTATCTTATGTTACACTACTATTATATGTACTCACATATCAAATTGGCACTTTCAAAACACAGTAAGTTAAATTATAAACCTTCAAATCAAGTGTCACACTCAACCCTTCTTACATCTTATAATAATCAACCTTTCAATAAGTTTCTATATAAATGAATTTAATCTTCATCTGAGTTTCAATTGATACAAACAAAAAAATTGCATCTTTTGTGACACAAACAAATTAGATAAATTACATTACACATAATAACCGTAACATAAAACAATATGGGGGCAAGTTGTAACATGTTACAACAAACCCCAAGATTTTGTTACAACTAACCCCAAGGTATAGTTCTTTATATTTATCACAATAACTATTTAATCAACTTAGTAATCTCGAAAACTATAAATAAACATCTTATATAGATAAATTTTAACACCAATTAAAATACAAAAGCTCCAATTAGTTAATAATTGTAAAGTTAACCAAAGTTTTACGGACGGTAAGATTGAGTAGTAGATACATTAATAAGTTTAAGTTCCCAGTGAACAAGCCCTGTTACTACTTACCCCTGCTACAACAAGCCTCTCGCTCCCCTACCTTAAATATTGAAGATAGGAAATTTTACTGAAATAAGACTTCATTTTATTTTAAAAATTTATGCGAACTGCATTCAAAGATTTTTTTAAATATCGCATTATTTCCTACACAAATTGATACAATACGTCATCATTAAAATTTAAATGTAAAATTTCATGGTCTTCCTTTTGTTTAAGATGCTGTGTTACTTAACAAAAAATAATCCTAACGAGTAACCCTTTCGATCGGTATCGTAAAAGTAAAAGAATGTTTTTTTTTCCTAATTTGGTAGGTTCAATTCTTGGTTAAGGCACTCGATTTTTCGAAAATCTTTGAATACAGTTCCAATTATTTCAAAAATCAAAATTAAGTCTTCTTTCAGTAAAATTTCATATCTTCAATATTTAAGGTTCCGTGTGGGACACCCGGTATATTTATTCTGAGGTTATTGTGTTCAGAGTTCATGTATGTTTATATGCGAGTTGCTTTATTCCACCGTACTCTTATATGCCTAAATAGATTTGAATTTGAGGGATAATTGCTAGGTTAGCTAACTGCGAAGTCGTTACGTTGAGAAGTAGTCGGGAATGAGAAATTGGCTAATTGATAAGTAGACGCCTGGCGTCGAAAGGATTAGAATACTTATATCATCACCCCGAGCGACACTAACTATAGATTTTTTTGAAGAAAGTTAATAATTATGGCAGCTGAATGACACCATTTTGTAATGTGAAAATAAAAAAATCTTTAGTTGTTACAATATGTATATCAAATGAAAGGCCTTGACTTGAGGAGCACATTTAAAAACTATTTAAGTAATTTGTTACTAAAATGTATGAAATCGAAATAAATAAATTTAAAAAATATTAAAAATACGACTGCCCAAACGAACTAAAAAGTTAAATAACAGGGGTCGGGGGTCAACATTGATTGATTGATTGATTAAAAATTGTTCTCCAGACACAGTGGCCCCCGACTGCAATGACACTTGTTATTTAACTTTTTAGTTCGTTTGGCCCCTGCCAAAAACAAGTCGTGTTTCTATTATTTTTTTTTGATTTTATTTGCATTTGTGGGAGCAATTTTTGTAGGTAGTGTGCGCTACGTAATTAATTAATATCGGCAAGTTTGCTTTTGCATCGACAGATAATAAATCACCTTTTGTCTGTCCGACGATCGTGGGAGCACAGCCTTAGAATTTCGTATTCTGCCCAGTTTGTCGAATACGCATCGCAGCACAACATTATCGGCTAATTATTGAGTGAATAATCTCTAAACATCGAGTTTTTAATTAAATCGGACGTGATATCGATTAGCGTAAGCGAACCGCCGATACCGTGGATAATGTAGAATTAGACAGTATATACAAAAATAACACATCTATATTTTAAGTAAATTAATCATTCGTAGTTTTCAATATTAATTACTAGCGCCCGCGACTTCGTCTGCGTGGAAAAAATTTTTACTATCCCTCAGGAACAATACTTTATTACGGGATGAAAGGTCCATCCCTATGTCCATCTCTATACCCCTGGCAACGTGTATGTAAAATTTCACGATGATCGGTTCAGCCCCCCTAGCCGAAGTAACATTTGCAAATTTTCGCTATCGCTTCGCTTCGAAACATGTATAGATTTGACGTTTTAAAATTCGATTGTTAACGAAACCTTATGTCAATTCCATACATGTTTCGAAAGCGAAGCGATAACGAAGATTAGCGAATGTTACTTTGGCTAGGCCCTCTGTAGTTAAGACGTGAAGGCGTAACAAACAGATAAACGGACTTTCACATTTATAATATTAGTAAGGATAACAGCTTCACAATTTACGCCCTCCGTAGTCGAGTGGTTCTCACGCCAGTTAAGGTGTCGCCATCTCCGAGGTCCCGGGTTCGATTCCCGACTCAATTTAGAAAAGAAACTTTTCTATATTGGCTCAGGGGGGTATTACAACCTCTTGAAACTTGCCAGGTTTATGAATTGCTATAGTTCCATCTCTTTCTCGCTGTATAGCAATTAAAAGAGATAGACTGATAGCCAGTCAGAAAACTGCCAGGAAATAAGAGGTCATAATACGGCCCCAAGTCTGGGTGTTTGTAATTCCACCGTTGTCTCTGATTTCCATAATCACCCAACACCGCATTTTTCTATAGCTCCGCTATTTATTTGTTCCTTGCCCTGCAAAGAAACATTGTTCAGCCTTTCAGAGAATTCTTAGAGTGACCGGTACACCTATACTTACTAAACAGCGCGGATGTAACCAGATGGTTTTTCAATTTTATTTTATCTGCCCTTTACCCATTGCCTGCGTCCAATATAACCCGATTACCCGATACGCGATGCTCTGCGTCTCACCTTTCGCTTTTCAATCTACCGAGGCGACGACGCGTCGCCCTTAAGGGAATCGCCGCACTAGCGTTAGGGGCAATATTCCGAACTTCAAAAAACATTATGCAGTATAGAAGTAAGTGTTTCAATTCTGACTTGCACACCTACATAACTACAGTTATCAAAACTTACAAGTCTTGTTCTTTTTAAAAACAATCATTTTCCTTATGAAAATAGTTATTCCACAAATCCATTTATCAAAACAAGTTAAATAAAACGCTACAAATGTTTTGTTTATTTAACTAATATATTTTCACTCTTATATTAGTGAATTCAATTATAAAAAAAAAATTGTAAAAAAAAAACTCATGTAAAAAATTCAATGGAAAATCCTAAGTATTTCTGAGGGTGTCCAGCGACTCTCCATTCTTTCTGTCAATTTTCACAGGTGTCTTGCATAAATTATTTGGAAAAAGACATAATCTACATGAACTTGTATTTTTTTTCTTGTATTAAGTACACAAGGACTTCTAAGTTTTGATAAAGAAGGCACAGGTTGGTAATAGCCTTATAAAGCCGAACATGGTAGAGAGAGTAGCATTCACACAACTCCGGAATTATAAACGCTAAAAACTACTACTTACCACTTTTTGAAAAAAAATATCTTAAACTGCATAGAGGCAACCCTAGACAGAAGTATGAATAGTCTATTTGCATTTAAAGTTGTAATTTTATTTTTTCCATACAAATAAAAAAAAACTCAGCCAGCCATGTGGCACTTTAATACAAGACATCAGTCTCTATCTAAATTCCGCTGTTATTTAGAACCTATATACGAGTATTATAGAACCTATAGTTATATAGAACAGCGGGATTTAGATAGAGATGTCTTGTAGTAAAGTTAAAATTATATAAATCACTAAAAATCACATCATTATATCGATAATCATGTAAGTCCATTAATTACTTAGTACAATTCTGTTTGTACCAGGCTACCGGAACAGTATTTTCACAGAGTAGAACTTTAATTGGTCTCTTATAATTAATTATGCTTGAAATTTCAGAGAAATAAGTAATGTGTAAGTACCTTAATCCAAGTTTACTACTAAAACTTATGTTTTAGCTGTAAACTTGGGTTTAGTGTATGCCAATAATAATAAAACACTAACTGTATTATTATTACTGTAGTAGCTAAGTAGCTACTACATTAATAGTAGTTTATCAATAATTGCATTTTCACTTGAAATTCAATTTTCGAGTGAAAATGCTGTTCTATTCTCAATTTCCGTAATAGGGAATTTGCATCAATTTTTTATTATCAGAAAATCAACTGAAAAATTAAATCTTTTCTCTTACGTTTTTTCCTCGTGATTTAGTTACTTGAAGTTAGCACGCAGCAGCAACCGCCGAAAACGCTCTATACAAAACGGTCATGATTTGTGACGTCACATATGTCACGTTTCAGGCGCGTTTATTATGGAGTTAGCCAAGAATTTTCAATTATATCCCATAATTTTGCGTTTAAGTATGTGTCGTATAAAATATTATTTTTTATTCGATATTCTTTCTGACTGTTAAGTGCATTACTTATATCCGAAAATGAAAAAAAAATCAATATTTTCCCTGGTTTCATCGTGTGATAAAACTTAAATAATACATAATATTTGTTTTATTTTCCTGTTCCATAATGTGTGTCCGAATTCAAGCTCAAATTTATCAAAATCGGTGAATTATGTATATTCTTTATTTCTAAGACAGTATGAAACTTGATTCATCTGAATAATGGTATAAACCAAGTCTGGATCAACCCAAGATTTATTTGGTTTTTTAGTCTCTTTCCAGTGAATGACCGGATTTTTTGTAAAATGGGAAAATAATAACAATAGACTTTTTAGATATATTTTTTTGGTCACCAAAAGTCCTAACATATGACTCGGTCTTTCAGAATTTCTATTATATTAACCCTTCATTCGAATATTGAATTCCATAAGCAATTTCAATGACAGCAGACTCAAATATGGCCATTTATGCATGAACTGTTTTCCATATAAGGCTGTTAACCGTTCTGAGCCTAGGCTTGTAAGGAATTTAACTGGTTTTGATATTACTGTAAGTTAAGTTTGTAAAATACAAGTTACATAAAATTATTTTCTATTATAATAATATCATGACACTATTTATAGTACACGTTATATATTAGCATAATACTAGCGAGATAGTTAAAAAACCGGCCAAGTGCGAGTCGGACTCGCGCACGAAGGGTTCCGTACCATAAAAACAGCAAAAACTCACGTTTGTTTTATGGGAGCCCCCCTTCAATATTTTTTTTTCTGTTTTTAGTATTTTTTGTTATAGCAGCAATAGAAATACATCATCTGTGAAAATTTCAACTGTCTACCTGCAGTCGTTATTAATAGCGAGCAAAAAACAGCAAAAAAATCACGTTTGTTGTATGGGAGCCCCCCTTACATATTTATTTTATCCTGTTTTTAGTATTTGTTGTTATAGCGGCAACAGAAATACATCATCTGTGAATATTTCAGCTGTCTAGCTATCACAGTTCATGAGATACAGCCTGGTGACAGACAGACAGACAGTCGGACAGCGGAGTCTTAGTAATAGGGTCCCGTTTTTACCCTTTGGGTACGGAACCCTAAAAACCGACAAAGTGCGAGTTGGACTCGCGCATTAAGGATTCCGTCAGCCTGGTGACAGACAGACAGACGGACAGTGGAGGCTTAGTAATAGGGTTCCCGTATTATAGTTTGGGTACGGAACCATGACAAAACAGGAAAAGTGGCAAGTAGTCTGAATTGCATTTTAAAGTTTTCGTAATAATATAAGTTTCGTTTTTCCCTTTAAAGGTACCGATCTACCAAACCCAAACAATATGATTGGATAAGAAAATGGGTTTTCCAAAAATTTTGTAAGATATCATGCACTGTATTGAAAAACTGAATGTATTATGTTTTCGTAAATGTATATTATGATATAAATGTAACAAAAATTTATTTACAAAACAAATTATGTTGTAAAGTCAAATTAATTAAGCCTGCCGGTAACGATCAATTGCGATTGACAATTTTTACGTCAATGCCATTTTGCTTCAATGAGCGTCAATTACGTGAAAATTGACAACCGCAAATGACCGTTATTGAAGCGCTTTGAGAACGCATTGAAATAGTTTCAAATTAAGACCCAAAAAACCAGTTAACCCTTCCTAAAACAATAACAAAACGAAATAAAGGCGAAAGGTAACCAAAGCGCGCGCCCCGGGGCAGTCTGCGGTCCGTAACAGGAGACCCGTCTTCGCTTCTCGAGTTTCACCGTCCAACTGTTTGGCTTTTGTTTATTTTGTCGCGCATTTCGTCGTGAATCATGCGCGGGAAATTGGATTTCGAATTAGGAATATATTCGGGGTTTGAAAATGGAATCGATTTACTTTTTTCTTTAAACTGTAACGCATAGGTAAATAGGTTATTGTTTTTAGAATTATTGTCCATGTTTTAAAAAATATCACTTGGCGCACATCGCCACATCATTGCTCTCATAGAGCCACTAGTATTTAAATAAAACACATATTTTTTTTTATTTTGTACTATTGGTTCTGTGAACTGTAGAACGCGCTTGTGACATTTTTGATCATTTTGGAAATGGGTGAAACATTTTTATTCCAAAAATTTAAAAAAATTAAATCGGTTGCTCACAAAATTTCACGAGAGCGTTAAGAGAACAGCCGGACATGCGAAATAGTAGATTGTACAACAAGTGCATAAAACTCACCATTTTACCCGAGACGTATATAGTGGATGGTCAAGTTGAGGGTAAAATTTGTTTTATGTAAGAGTTATGGGCATTTCTACGGGAAGTACTGATTGATCTGCTCTAGCGAAAAAAGTACCTTTAAAATCTAATTACATACTTGAAAAAAATCACACGTATTAATAGGACTCTTGGCCTGATGGAGAGCATATCCAAACCGTCAGGATTTATAAAGCACCAAAAAAAATCCTAAACTTTGAAAACGGGCAGAATTTGGCTTAAAATGGCTTGTCGCCTTTGCAGTATTTGTGCGTTATTGTTTCATAACTCTTAAAATAATAACTTGTTCATTATCATTCCAGCATTCACAGAACAAGGGATGGATAATAAAGGCATATGTGTAATTATATTTAATGCGAATCCTTGGGTTTTAACACAATAACACATTTTAATTTTGTCGCAAGCGTGTGCCTCAATTCGGTGAAATTTAGTTTTCCTTACCTAAGTCACTAACTACGTACAGTACGAACGCAAATTACTGATTCCCGCCACCCATCAGCTGCGCCTGAGCAGCTAAGCAGTGTGGACGGGAGGACTGCTGCATTGAGGAGCGTTTTTCGAAGGTTCAAAGTCATTCGGTGTTTTTGGGTTTGGGTTATTTCTCAAATCGGTGGACGACATAAATTTTATTTATGAAGTATTTAATGAGATTTGTGCTAAATTAATTGAATATTTAATTGACATCTTCCAGTATTTTCCGTAGAAATTGCTGTAATTTATAATATTTACAATTAATTTGATGAATTGTGTTATTTTCTCAATTCAGTGGATCTCAATTCCTTGGAAAATGGGGCATCGAATTGAGAAAAAATACATCGAATTGAGATTTCACTTTCAAAAACCATGATTAAGGCATATTATGTATATTTAATTCATGTTTTATATCAAAATATCCGATTCAATCAGAGACAAGAGATCACTTGAATTCTTGCTTTCCTATAAAGTTATCTCAATATTCACTTTTAAAAGTAAATAATATAATATCGTAAAGTATTGCATATTCATCTTCAGAATTAAATTCATTTTACGGTCATCTCAGTAAAGCTAGTATCAACCAGTGGTGGGATAATCAAGGTCTCTATGTTTATCTTAGCTTTCCAAAACTATCATTTTCTGATAGATCTAAAACCGCAGTTTTTGATTTAAAATCACTATTCTTGTTCAGGATCTTTTTCATTTCAATATTTCCAGCTTTTACATGCTCTGGTTCTCTGGTCGATTTATCCAAAGAACTGCTTGCTGTGTTGCTAACCAGTTGATTTAATTATTTTGCATGAAAAAGTTTGTGCTTTATTACTTAAATAAATTTTTTTTATTAAAGAATTTTTATTGACATCTAACTTACCTTTGAATATTTTTCGAAACTGTCTGTCGTTCGTGTAATCTGCAGATTTCAATTCATAGAAGCCTGAATGCTACATTCTACAGACTTATGCAAACAATCTTCATAACAGCATCTTAGTTTTCTCATAGCAAAAAATTCCCGATCTTTCTCTCAAAAAATCTCAAAAATCCAGATATCTAAATATAATTTTGTGGGACATTCAATCAAGTAGTTTGGAATGCAAATCATCTTACTAATATTATAAATGTGGGTTTGGATGTTAAGATGTTTGTTCCTCAATCACGCAAAAACTACTGAACGGATTTAGTTGGAATTTGGCACACAGATAGTAAATAGCCTAGGTTAAAACAAAGAATACTTTTTATTCCAATATTTCCACGGGAACGGGAACCACGCGGGTAGATCCGCGGGCGGTCGCTAGTATCTAATAAAAAGCTAGCTATACATACAAACTAAGCTGCTGTCAAGAAGACCGTTTGCATAAGTATGTAGATTATCATCATGGGCAGCATACAGGCATCAATAATTGTAATCTGCAGAGTACACGAAAGACAGACAGTTACTGGTTCAAGTAATAAAGCACAAATTTTGTCACGTAGATGAATAATTAAATCGGAAAAGCAAGCAGGTCTTTGGACAAATCAGCCAGAGATCTAGAACCTGTGAAAACTAGAAATATTAAAATGAAAAAGATCCCCAATAAGAATAGTGATTTTAAATCCAAATTTTCAGACCTATTAGAAAACGCCAGTTTTTGGAAAGCCAATATTAGGAAAGTAATATTATTACCCCCACACTGGCTGGTATTTTTTTTAAAATGAACGTAGATGATTTGATTCTGAAGATGAATATGCTATATTTTAAGATATTATTATTATTTAATAAATAATAACTTTAAAAAGTAAACATTTTAGTGAATTAGTTATGTAGAAGTTTGTTAATTTATGACAAACCGTCATTTGTTACACTAATTCAGTACCTACTATTCTGTTACCCTTTTTGATATTTATTTATATTTTAGAAACATTAAAGGCATTTAAATCTAAAATTAACCAACTGACTATTAGACCAGCGATCAGTAATCAAAAACGTTTTAGGTATTTGTATATTTGATCATTCCACATATATTATTTCTATATTAGGTAACACTGTTTCTAAATTCGCTAGGCCATTACTCAATTTGGTGATTCATTTTCTCAATTCGATGCTTTCTCAATTAGGTGCTTAACTTTTCTCATAAACTACTTCACAATATCTGGTGCCATTGTAATTTTTAGATTCAGGATGGAATGAACTTCAATCTTTGTTATTAAATTACTTATAAAAACCAAATTTCAATTCAACCACCGAATTGAGAAAAATATTACCCGTTTGTAGAAATACCCTTATACGTTAATAGAATAAACTATGTCGGGATTTACACCATGTACCTGTTTATTTTTGAGACTCCGATATTTCGGCGCAGTTGCATGCGCCATGATCACGGAAGAACTATCGGAGTCTCAAAAATAAACAGGTACATGGTGTAAATCCCGACATAGTTTATTCTATTAACGTCAATAACCATGGAAATTTAAAACAATATACCCTTATACACTTTGCTTTTCACTTCAATTGTGAGGAAATTAAACAACAATATTGAATATTTAAAAATATGTAAAAAAAAATCTTAAATTTTAGTGACAATTTTAACTTTTTAGATTTTTGCATTCACAATGCTATTTTTATATTAAGATGAATAAATAATGAAAAATATTAGAAAAAATCGGCTCACCCGTAGCAACTTAGACGGGACCGTCTAAGTTGCTACGGGTGAGCCGATTTTTTCTAATATTTTTCATTATTTATTCATTTTAGTGACAAATTATATAATTTTGGGATGTGCTCATCAAGGCTTTTCATTTGATACCCATATTCAAAAAATGATAAAAAAATAAAAATAAAAAAGCGTTATTACATGGACTAAGTATAAAAAAACGTGTTAAAATTAAGAAAATAACAATTTTATGAAATGAAGTTTAATTGCGTGTGTGGCTGTTTAGGTGACGACCTTTGTCTTAGGTACGAAGATTTTACTTTATGCTCTAGCTAGAGCATGAAAAGCGATTTTATGCAGCCTATACCCAACATAATGACGAACTTTACGAGCATGAGAAGTGAAAACATTTTTGCTCAACCTGACATACGAAACCATTCGCTCAGTCAACTATGTATTTTCATTAAATTTTGTCGTCTGATACTTAAATAATACTAATTATACATCATCACCTTCCTTTAAAAACCTCAAAAAATTAACCATGGTAGGTACTATTTAATTGCATTATTTAATATACGATTTTTTATAAGCCCGATCCGATATGCTGTCGTTGATAAAACAACTTCATAAATATTTAAAAAGCGACTTGCAATATTATACCTACTCAAACTTTTCTTCTGCGATACATATCGACGAGGAGATATTATCTTCAATTAGGGTTACCATTGCAAAATTTGAAAAGTCCTGACAAAAAGCCGGACATTTCAATAATAGTCCGGACATTTTCACAGACAGATCCAGACTCCATACATTTTGGGACTTCTCTTTCGAACACTACTGCTACGTAGGTTTTTCTCGTATTACACTACACCGCCTAATCTCAAAAAGCCGGACAAATCGCAAAGCCGGACAAAGTCCGGACAACAGCCCAAAAGTCCGGACATGTCCGGACTAATCCGGACGGATGGTAGCCCTAGCCGGGCTTCAAATTAATACAGATAAATCGAGCCCCAATCAGGCCGAAATGGCGAACACCAATTCATGATGTCACACGAACATCGATATTTTCCAAATAATTTCGGCGAATGGTACGATACGAGATTCTATACTTCGATTTTAAAGTTGAAGCAAGGTAGATTAGACGAATGGACCGTCGGCCAAGAGGCTCATTTTCAATCTATCGCATATTGGGACCAAGTGGCTAATTGTCTAATTTTAAAAAAGCTATTTAAAAAAAGTAAAACCTCCCTCAAAAACTTAAAAAAACAGCTCTATAAAAAGCAAGAAATAATGTTCAAATCGATTAATTAAAACACGTCTATTGAAGTCGGATGGAGCTGGAAGTATTTTTTTTACTTATTGTTATGTTTATATTCTAAAAGCCCCTCCCGACTTCAATAGACGTGTTTTAATTAATCGATTTGAACATTATTTCTTGCTTTTTATAGAGCTGTTTTTTTTAAGTTTTTGAAGGAGGTTTTACTTTTTTCAAAAGATTTTTATTTTAAACACTTTTGTGGTAGGTATGTAGGCGTTAATTTATAAAATAAAACGTTAAGTATAATGTTTCACATTTTTCAATGGTATACCCCGAGTAACTCAATGTCCACAGGTGTTCCGTTGGGTCTCCGCAGTTCAACTCTAGTCCTGAACGTCCTTGACAATAATAAACCTACCAATATTTCAATCACTGTACAGTTCCTATTTGATTTTGAGGAGTTCCCTCGTGTATCTTCAAAATCCAAAGTACAATACCAATGAAATTGATATGGTATCATTCTTAAGATGTCTTCTTTCAAACAAAAAAAGAATTGTCTAAATCGGTTCATAAACAAAAAAGTAATGGTTGAAAATCGTCGCTTTCAGGAAGCGTTTAGGAGGTCAGGGCAGGTAAGTACATTTCACATAATATATGCTCTTGTGATCCTTGTTCCTTATTCGATCGATATGAAAACACAAAAAATAGTTCAGGTAATGATGCCACCCACGACCCTGTTCACCATTGACATAAATATGCGAGCGATATTTTTTTAGCGATGGGTGACCATGTTCAGGGTGACATATCTCCCTCCCAGACAGAAGATTCCTGCTTCGCAACCTACTTCGTTCTGTAAACTAAATTCCATATTTTGTGCTACGCTAGTCTTTTATTTTACACTAGCGGCCGCCCGCGGTTTCACCCGCGTGGTTCCCGTTCCCGTGGAAATATCGGGATAAAAAGTATCCTATGTTTTAATCTAAGCTATCTACTATCTGTGTGCCAAATTTCAACCAAATCCGTTCAGTACTTCAGTAGTTTTTGCGTGATTGAGGAACAAACATCCAAACCCACCCACAATCTTCCATATTCATATTACATTTATTTATAATATTAGTAGGATTTTTTATTTAATGAGCGGTTTTCTGACAGCTGAGAATTTTAGTCTATTTTGATTTGATGTTGATAGATGGCGTTATTCAACTAGGTAGGTTTTTTTAAATTTTTCCTAGCAGCTGAGTATACCACTGAGTATATAACACGCGATACTGGCAAAAATTACTCCCTGAAGAGGAGTAGTTTGCCGTGTGTGTGTGGTTTGAGGGCCACTTGCTCGAAAGTCAATAAAAGTATACTGATGATTTAGTGGACATTATAAAAGAAATGTGCAACTTGGAATCGATTTTGTGAAAGTCATCTTCATCCATAACCATGCCAAAATTGACTGTCAAATAGGGAATATGCATAAGTCACCGATTTTCCTAAAATTGAGCTTGATCGCTGCGGACACTTGTAAAAACATGATGGAACAGAAAGAAAAATAAAAAAAAATGATTATTTTCGTTTTATCACACGATGAAATCACGGGAAAATGACGATATTTTTTTTTCGTTTTTGGATATAATGCACTTTACAGTCAGATAGAATATCGAAAAAGAAATAATATTTTGTATGACACATATCTACTTAAACGCAAAATTTAGGGAGATAATTGAAGATTATTGGCTAACTCCATATTAAACGCGCCCGAAACACACCGAAACGTGATGTGTGACGTCACCGTTTTGTATAGAGCGTTTTCGGCGGCAGCCGATGCGTGCTAACTTCAAGTAACTATATTACGAGAAAAAAACGCAAGAGACAAGTTTCAATATTACAGTTGATTTTCTCACGCATTATACTATTGATTTTGATTAAAAAAAAATTTGATGCATATTCCCTATTGACAAAATCCTTTGCTTTTTTCTGAAAAAGTTACGTGTACTTAGATAAGCTTCTTGGTACTTTAAACTGCCTTTTGAAAACCGCTCATTAGACCACCAAGAAAAGTCGGTGGTATCCAAAAATTGATGGTGATTGACAGTCACCACGTAATCAATAATGATGGAAATAATTCAAACGAACATAAACATTCAGGAACAGCAAAACCATATCGCGATTCAGTATACAGCTAGCGCCATCTAGCGTCAACCGACAGACTGCAGTTAGGTGAGGTTACATTACAAGAGTTATAATTATACGTACTTGGCGACAGTCCCGACCCTGACGTTATCAGCCACCAGGAGTGCCAGCAACTCCTCGATCAGATCCGGTCTCCATTCTGATAGGATGTAGTAAGCGCTGAGTAAGTCTTCCATCGGGAACTCCTGGGAACAAGTACACAAATACAATTGAAATCTGTGATGGAAATAAACTTAGATATTAAGTGCTTTTGAAGAGGATATTTTTAATTGAGTGACTGGAAATAATTAAAGCGACTGTTAATGGGATACTTAAATACTAAACCGAGCAGCGGTTTATTTTGTTTGCGACAAAATAACTAAACGGGCGACAAACTGTGGATAACAAAAAATAAGTAAAACGACCAACTACATGTGGGACATTTAATATACAAGGTTATTTTTAGTTAATACAAAACCTCTCGTGGGGTTGATCAGACCATCAAACTGAACAACTGTCATTATGGGACCAACCTCGAAATCACGAAAAAAAAATCAGCTGTTCCATACAAAAGTACAATCCTCATCATCATCATCATATCAGCCACACGACACCCACTGCTGGGTATAGGCCTCCCCTAAGGATCTCCACGACGATCGGTCCTGCGCTGCCTGCATCCACTGGCTTCCCGCGACCTTCACCCTCACGTCGGTCCACCTTGTCGGGGGCCTACCCACGGAGCGTCGTCCGGTGCGCGGTCGCCATTCCAGAACCTTTCTGCCCCAACGGCCATCGGTTCTTCTCGCTATGTGTCCCGCCCACTGCCACTTCAGCTGAGCAATCCTTCGAGCGATGTCGGTTACTTTAGTTCTCCTGCGGATCTCCTCGTTTCTGATTTGTTCACGTAGAGAAACGCCGAGCATGGCTCTCTCCATTGCACGCTGAGTGACCTTGAGCCTCCTTATGAGACCCATAGTTAGCGGCCACGTTTCACTGCCGTAAGTCATCACTGGCAACACACACTGTTCATAGACTTTCGTCTTGAGACACTGAGGTAAGTCGGACACGAAGATTTTTCGAAGCTTCCCGAATGCTGCCCACCCGAGTTGGATTCGACGAGAGATCTCTTTCTCGAAGTTGGACCTACCTAACTGGACTGCCTGTCTTAGGTATACGTAATGGTCAACAACTTCAAGTGTGTTCCCAACATGAACTGGAGAGGGTACAACATGGGCATTTGACATAATTTTCATAAGTACAATCCTACTCCATCGAAATACACTGGCCTGCAAAACTAAGTACTACAGAGGTCTATTTTCATACAAACGAGGTAACTTTGAAGCTTTGGTTCTCCGCCCAGTTTTAAAGATATAAGCATTCATAGGGACAGATAGAGGGAAGCGACTTTGTTTTATACTATGCCGAATATGGTAGAACTGAACAACTTTTACTATGGAACCAACCCTGAAATCGCAAAAAATCAGCTGTTTCATACAAAAATTAATAACGAAAATATCAAAATGTATACCAAGATTAATTTTAGTTAATACAAAACCTTTCGTGGGGTTGATCAGACCATCAAACTGAACAACTTTCATTATGGGACCAACCTCGAAATCACGAAAAAAAATCTGCTGTTTCATCTACACTGGCCTGCAAAACTAAGTACTACAGAGGTCTATTTTCATACAAACGAGGTAACTTTGAAGCATTGGTTATCCGCCCAGGATTAAACGTGGTGTGATCTGATGATGGCCATCCAGGGAGTGAATGGAGAAGATTCAGATCCCCATACACACCCAATTGATCTGATCAGCATTCTAAGAATGCTGATCATATCAATTGGGTGTGTATTAACATTCTAAGAATGCTGATCATATCAATTGGGTGTGTATGGGGATCTGAATCTTCTCCATTCACTCCCTGGATGGCCATCATCAGATCACACCACGTTTAATCCTGGGCGGATAACCAATGCTTCAAAGTTACCTCGTTTGTATGAAAATAGACCTCTGTAGTACTTAGTTTTGCAGGCCAGTGTAGATGAAACAGCAGATTTTTTTTCGTGATTTCGAGGTTGGTCCCATAATGAAAGTTGTTCAGTTTGATGGTCTGATCAACCCCACGAAAGGTTTTGTATTAACTAAAATTAATCTTGGTATACATTTTGATATTTTCGTTATTAATTTTTGTATGAAACAGCTGATTTTTTGCGATTTCAGGGTTGGTTCCATAGTAAAAGTTGTTCAGTTCTACCATATTCGGCATAGTATAAAACAAAGTCGCTTCCCTCTATCTGTCCCTATGAATGCTTATATCTTTAAAACTACGCAACAGATTTTGATGCGTTTTTTTTTAATAGATAGTGATTTAAGAGGAAGATATTATATAGTAAGTAGTGGCCGGATAATTAGAAACACAAGTCGATTTTCATACAAACGAGGAAACTTTGAAGCCTTGGTTCTCCGCCACTCTTCAATGCATACTGACGAGAATCGATACACTTATCGATATTTCAAAGTCAAGTACCTAGTCGATAAATCGTCAACCCACGTTACTGTTTCGATATTACTAATTTTAGTTTTCATTGTGAAATTTCAATGCTATAATTTAGTAAAAAAACATATTATTTGTCACATGTCAATGTGTTGAGTAATTATCGTTGCTGGCCGTACCTTTAGATCTTTATGAAGATTGTAAAATCTTGAAAAGTTATGAGTACATTCACTCCTTAAAAATAAGTAAAAAAACATAGTTTAAACATATAATGCACGATCCATTGTTTAACCGTCAAATATTAGAGGTATATATTCAGACAAATATTTTTCTAAGATCTTTCTCTTTTAGACCGTTTGGCAAATAAGTGTGATGAATATCAATTAATGCACCTACGTGATGTGGGTTAAATAGGTACCATCGCTAACCGGAGACAAGCCGGCATTTTGAGGTATTTTTTGGGTTCCGTAGCCATATGGCAAAAAACGGAACCATTATAGATTTGTTATGTCTGTCTGTCTGTCCTTCTGTCCGTCCGTATGTCACAGCCACTTTATTCCAAAACTATTAGGATTACACAGTTGAAACTAAGTAGGTAGATGTATTCTATGAACCGCTTTACAGTTTTTACACAAAAATAAAAAGATTAAAGGCTCCAGCACACCGGATGCGTAAGCGTATGCGTAAGCGTGCACGTAGACGTACCATGACGTTGTAATGCCTCAAACTTTATGAGACATGGCACACCGCTTGCGTAACGTACGCGTGCACGTAGACCGATGCGTAACCCTACGCATTGCAGCTCTCATGAGACAACCAGGCTGCGTACTTACGCAGAGCGGAACGCATTGATGACGTTGTACTCAATGGCATTCCCTATTGGACGTCACACCGAACAAATACGAACACGCACGTATCTTTCCTGCGCGTCACTACGCGCGTGACTACGCGCGTAATCACGCGCGTGACTACGCATTCAGTTGTTTTGTTCGGGTCCCCCACCTATGAATTTTGCTTTTTTTCTTACAAATAGAGAACTTCGTCACTTCTATGAATTTAAACTAGTCATCAATTGCTAGATATCACTACATACATATTATAAAACAAAGTCCCTCACCACGTCTGTCTGTCTGTCTGCGCTTCGCGATAAACTCAAAAACTACCAAACGTATATTCATGCGATTTTCACCCAATGATAGAGTGATTCCTGAGGAAGCTATAGGTGAATTATAAGTTGAGGTTATGTATGTAGAAATATGAAAATGACGGCAAAAATTAAGCCGCCTGGGAAGCCTAGCATCGAAAGCACTGCATAAACTTCTGAGCTCTAACAAAATAAATAATGTATTATGGAATGGGAAATGTCCGAAAAAATTCAAATCAAATCAAAGGTCGCATTTGGCAAAAAAAGGACTTGTGACCCGCCCTCGCTTCGCTTCGGTGTAGTGTGGAATTTGACACGATACATACATAATTAAAAACTTTTCTCTTGAATCAGTCTATCAATTAAAAGAAACCGCATTAAAATCCGTTGCGTAGTTTTAAAGACCTGGGATTCAAGTTCACGACAAAGGTTATGATATTCACAATGTGTTGCTCTACTTTCATTTATAGCATGAACCCATTGTTTTTTTGCATGCCGAGGAATATTCTGGCACACCAGTAGTAATATTGCTTCTTCTTCATCTGATGAACTACTTGGTCCGTCCATCCAATCATCATCAGACATCGTGCACAAGAATTGCAAACAGAAAAAGTATGGCTGCCGCAGCGGCTGGGTATGTGTCAGGGGGTTACGTGCGTGACTACGCGCGTGTACACGCGCGTGTCTACGCATTCGGTGTGCCCGTCGGGTACGCAAGGGACAGGCTGCGTTGCGTATGCGTATGCGTAAGCGTAAGCGTAGACGTATGCGTAACCCGGTGTATCAGGGGGTTACGTGCGTAACTACGCGCGTGTACACGCACGCGTGACCACGCGCGTGTCTACGCATCCGGTGTGCCCAGGCCTTAACGCGTGAAAGCACTAAACTTAAGAATCGCCTAAGTCTTTTCTTATCTACAACTCGACCAAGATAACTAGGCGAATGACAGCTACATGACGGCTAAGTTTATGACACCGTTTTAATTTGGTCGTGTTGTAGTTAGGAAAAGACTTAGGCGATCCTTAAGTTTAGTGCAATCGGCCATAAGGGAGGCTCCCCATACATGGAACTGAAAATTGAGGTTTCTAAAACTATTTTTTCTCAAAGTCAACCGCTTGAAAGATAAACACTTCCAAAGTTGTATAATTTGTTGTATATTTTTTTGGTATGTTAAAGTATTAATTCCCTTTAAAATAAAATTCAATGTACTTGGTTGCCAAATATTTTTTGTGGTTTTCTTTTTATAAAATACTGCGTGGAAAGTTTTTTGCTATCCCTCGGGAACAATGCTTATTTTAAAATTCAAAATTCAAAAATAATTTATTCAGTCTAGGCTGTTACAAGCACTTGTGAATGTCATAGAAGCTACGCCATCGGTTCGCAAACCCTAAGCGGGAGACCTTGTAACGAGAAGAACCGGCAAGAAACTCGTCAAAGGCTGCTTTTTTCTCCCTGTATATTTCATACAGAGTCGTCAACATTGAAAAATGAGCTCCACATTTAAAGTGAGGTCATTTTCCATCACAATAATTAACAAAAGTTTGCACACAATGGGTAGGTAGGTTGAAATTAAATACCTACTACATATCGGATACGTAATGAGAGTAAATAACTTTCAACTAGTTGAGAAATCACTGTGTCTGCTACTCGAAAGTGCACCTAAGTAGGCAAAATTTACCAAAAAAAAAACACATGTTACAAGACATAAAAAATAATAAAAAAAAAATGCTATTCTTACAATTCAATATGCGTTAAGATAGGTACTCAGAAGCAGACCCTTTCCACTGGCAGCACCCGTTCAAGAGCATGACGCATGGACCAGCCATCGCTTCGCTCAACCATATTTGAGGGAACGTAACGACCCGCCCCACACGACACCACCGCAGAAATGATTAAAGAGAGCATGACATACTTAGGCTACCCATGCTAAGGCACCGAATTGAAAACTATTATCCTAAAGCTTTTCATAGGCCTTTACTTACAAAACTACTGAATATAGAAAGCAAAATGATTACAATAAAAAAAAATAGAAATCAAAACAGGGTTTAGTTATTAATTTAAATTTTGAGTAAGACGTGCCATACATATTGATAATATTAAACAGAAAAATAATATATATAAATATACGACGCCCTTAGTACAAGCAGACAGAAGCAGACCCATTCCCACTGGCAGCACCCGTTCACGAGCATGACGCATGAACCAGCCATCGCTTCGCTCAACTATATTTGAGGGAACGTAACGACCCGCCTCATACGACACCACCGTAGAAATGTTTAAAGTGAGCATGACATACTAAACCGACAACAACTGAACCGATCATCATGAAATTTTACATACACGTTGTCAAGGGTAGGTACTGAGAAGGACATAGGGTACCTTATATTCAGGAAAAAAATGTTGTTACCGAGGGATAGTAAAAAACCTTTCCACGCAGACGAAGTCGCGGGCGGCCGATAGTCCTTACTAATATTATCCTTATTATATCCTTACTAATATTATAAATGCGAAAGTCCGTTTGTTTGTTTGTTTTAATTTTTTGTTTGTTTGTTACGCCTTCACGTCTTAACAACTCAACCGATCATCATGAAATTTTGCATACACGTTGTCAATGGTACAGAGAAAGACATAGGACACCATTCATCCCGAAAAAATATACTGTTCCCGAGGGATAGAGAAATAACTGTCCACGCAGACGAAGTCGCGGGCGGCCGCTAGTAATATTATAAATGCGAAAGTCCGTTTGTTTGTTACGCCTTCACGTCTTAACTACTGAACTGATCATCATGAAATTTTGCATGCACTTTGCCAGGGGTACAGAAAAGGACGTACCTTTCATCCCGAAAAAGAGTATAGTTCCCGAGGGATAGCAAAAATCCTTTCCACGCAGACGAAGTTGCGGGCGGCCGCTAGTCCTTACTAATATTATAAATGCGAAGTCCGTTTGTTTGTTTGTTTGTTTGTTACGCCTTCACGTCTTAACTACTGAACCGATCATCATGAAATTTTGCATGCACGTTGCCAGGGGTACAGAAAATGACATAGGGTACCTTTCATCCCGAATAAAAGTATAATTCCCGAGGGATAGCAAAAATCCTTTCCACGCAGACGAAGTCGCGGGCGGCCGCTAGTCCTTACTAATATTATAAATGCGAAAGTCCGTTTGTTTGTTTGTTACGCCTTCACGTCTTAACTACTGAACCGATCATCATGAAATTTTGCATGCACGTTGCCAGGGGTACAGAAAAGGACGTACCTTTCATCCCGAAAAAAAGTATAGTTCCCGAGGGAGAGCAAAAATCCTTTTCACGCAGACGAAGTCGCGGGCGGCCGCTAGTCCTTACTAATATTATAAATGCGAAAGTCCGTTTGTTTGTTTGTTTGTTTGTTACGCCTTCACGTCATTACTACTAAACCGATTTGCATGAAATTTTACATACATATTGTCAGGGATACAGAGAAGCACATAGAGTTAACATACCTTTCATCCAGAATAAAAGTATTGTTCCCGAGGGATAGCATAAAAACTTTCCACGCAGACGAAGTCGCGGGCAGCCGCTAGTATGATATCAAGGCAAGACTACATCGTTACGTTTGGTTACCTTTAACTAAGGTTATGTTTTTAAAAAGTAAGCCACGAAAATACCTTACAACCTTAGAATAAGAACACCTAGAACGATAATTCCCTACAAAGCGCGCTGTCAAAAGTGAGGCAACAAAAACAGCCAAATGGCGCTGTTTTCAGATTCTTATTGTACATTATTAAATAATCACACCTAATAAGTACAGTACAGTTTCAATTTCCCTACCTTAAAGAGATTAATTATTATATTATTGGATTTTAGTTACGATTAGGTAACTTATGAAGGATATAAATCTGAGAACTGAGCCATTTTGGCTCAGTATAAGTTGCCTCACTTTGCATACAAGGACACGGCTTCTAGGTGTAATTATTCTAAACTTACAACGTACTAGAAGATTCAATGCGGAATATGCATCGTTCTTTAGTAGGTATTAAATAATGAAAAACAAAGTTTTAGGTTTGTGACTATTATGATTGAAGTGAATTGAGTGAAACATTTTGCTCCAGGGATAACATTTAAGGAACTAATCGTTTTACTTACTTAGAATTAACCTATAAGCTTAAATTAAGCTTAACCTCTCTAGCCAATTACGTAATGGCTAAGTTACATGTCAACAAGATTTGGTGCTTAAGCCGAGTGCACATTATACAGCTCGTATCACTTGTATTCAATAAAGGAGGTATATTATTCAGTCAGTATGCCACTGGGTTTGAGTTTATCGATACTTAGATATGGTAAAGATACAAATATAATATAGAGACATGTAACTTTCAATACCTATTAATATTAAATCAGACAAAATGTATTAACTGACAAAAAGCTGCTCTTTCAGTCTTTGAAATTAACTGAAATAAAAAACTTACTGACATGATCACATGATCAGCTTAGGCGGCCAAAGCTTTTTAGCAACAAAATAATTGTTTTGAAAGAACGACGGCGACAAACATAGTTATTAAATTTTAATCGTTTGGAAAAACTATAATCTAGTAATTAAGTTTACGAAGTTTTTGGACTTTTTCTGTAATAAACTTGATACTGTAATTTGATTCAAGAAACTGTGTACAAAACTAATACTTATTTTAAAGATTTAAATGACCAATCCAGTTCTAATAAAATTTTTTTCGTTCCGTTCCACTGAATAGTGCTACGCCATTTTACTTATTGTGTATCCATCGCAGTTAGAAAAAAATTTGGTAGAATTAGCAGCTTTCCTCGCTGTAGAAAAAAACACACTTCCGCTTTGTTTGTGACATCAACAAATTGTCATTTACTAGTGTCTGTCATGTTCATTGTTGATCTCAGTTCTTTCGTGTGATTATTGTGATATTCCTTATAATTAAAGGAGTAGGTAATCTATAACCTGGAGTGCATATAAGACTCAGATATTTCTCTGTGTGGCTTGTATGTACTTGCCTGAGGATTTGACTAATCTGCTGCGATTTATAGAAAACGAATGTCGGTTAAAAAGTGAAATAAAACTATAAGACTTCTTCAAAAGGAGGAGGTTTTTCTCAATTCGATTGTATACAGTCAGTTAAAAAGACTACACTAAAGTATCCCTTTTCCAACAAAAAAATCATCTAATTCGGTTCATAAACAAGAAAGTCGTCTAGGTAGTTGATGAAAAATCATAGTATTTTCAGGATTACTTGAAAACTACTCGACCGATTTGAAAAAAAATTAAATGGGACCATTTCGCAAGCAAATTCAATCGAACAAAAAAAATCATTAAAATCGGTCTATAAATGTCGAAGATACGCGCGAACAACGATAAAAAAACATACAATTGAATTGAGAACCTCCTCCTTTTGTTGAAGTCGGTTAAAAAAAGGAAGTTGTACTTCCCGTACGTACGTACGGTACGTTCGTATACCCCACCCGACTTCAATGACGTTATTATAACGATGATAATGCGTATCTAATGATTTGAATATTATTTCTTGCTTTTTAGAGGCAGGTTTTTTGAAGTCAGTTTTTTCGTTTTTTAAACATCTTTTTAACAACAACATTTTTAATTTAATCTTTCAACTTAAACAGTGAACACACGGCACTGCCCATATCGGCAAGTGCACACTCAATAACGGGGGATTACCACGTCAGTGTGCGATGCCCTTAAGTGGCATTAAATACCGCTCATTCGACTCCAAATATCGACAGGGCTGCACTTTTTAGGATTAATGCTGATCGATTGAAGTCTATTTGGTTAAGTGAAGTTCAACTTAAGTTTAAATAGAGCTCGTAATAGTAAAGTTACTTTAAAATCCAAAATAAAACGATATTCAACTTAAAATCTTATAATAATTACACCAAGAAGCCGTGTCCTATATGCAAAGTGAGGCAACTAATACTGAGCCAAAATGGCTCAGTATTCAGATTTACATCCTTCATACGTTACCTAATCGTAACTAAAATCTAATAATATAGTAACTAATCTCTTTAAGGTAGAGAAATTGAAACTGTTTTGTACTTATCAGGTATGATTATGTAATAATATTGACAATAAAAATCTTAGAAGGGCGCTATTTTGGCTGTTTTAGTTGCCTCACTTTTCACAGTGCGCTTTGTGGGTAATTATCGTTGTAGATGTTATTATTCTAAGCTTAAAATATTCAAAATGAGTGATGTTGTGAGATTGACAAAGTTTTTATTAGTTTTGTTACTCCCAGTAATTTATTTAAAGAAAAATTTTAAAATATGCCATAATCTTTCTTTTACGCAGTGCATTGACAAAATGTCTTTGCATACACCGTCATTTTGTAGTCGTTTTAATTAACTTAAGGGTGTGTTATACCAATGAAACTAAACATTTTTGCCCAAGAAACATGGGTCTAAAAACGACAAAAAATTTTGGTTCTCCCATACTAACTAGACAGCTAACACATTGTATTAGTAGGTATGGGAAAGTCAAAATTTTTTGACGTTTTTCGACCCATGTTTCTTTGGCAAAAATGTTTAGTTTCATTAGTAGAACACTCCCTTAAGTTAATTAAAACGACTACAAAATGACGGTGTATAAAAATAATAATGCAACACGGGAACCAAAATCCTTATTCATTTTGGATACAAAATGTCAATGTTATGTTATTCTTTCACCGTATACTCATTACGACTTCTAGTCGAGTGGCTTGTATAGCGGTTTTCAAGGTATCGCCATCTCTGAGGTCCCAGGTTCGATCCCCGGCTGGTTCAATTAAGAAACCAACTTTTCTAAATTGGCTCAGGTCTGGGTGTTTGTGTTACCACCATTGCCTTTGATTTCCATAACACAAGTGCTTTCTTCTTACTTTCGAATCGAAGCAATGTATAGTCCATTTTTATCCCTACTTACTTGCCTTGTCAATAATGTAGACCTTCATCAGGTCCAATGGAAAACGAATATTTCCTTCCAAACTTAATCACAAACTCTTTCAGCAGCAAACCAAATGACAACTTCATAATAAGAAGTGTCAATTTCCTTACAAGTCTTCTCATGCAACCGACCGTGAAACGCCAGCTAGGTCTGTAAACCATTAATTACTCACGCCCATAAATGGCCCACTGGACTTCCACTCCCAACCAGGCCTATGCGAAAACGAGGCAGAAAACAAAGGAATACCAACCCTAAACCAACCACTTTAAAACAGAAAGTAATTTCCTCATCTAACGGATGACAAGCCACACATGGATGATCGTCGTGGGAAAAGACGACTGCGACACGACAGCCAAGCCCTTTCTCAAACGATTATGTGTTTTAACACTTTTATAATTAAAGCTTAGATTGCGTAATAGCTGTAAGCATAGAAAGCTCTGTTTGCGAACACACCTCGCAATTTCGAGTCGACCACAAATCGGTCGAAGAATATCTTACGGAGTTTGAAAATTACCAAGAGTTTTATGGGGATGCGTAACGTGCTTTTAAATATATGGTACAGTGTAATAACCAGAACTGTTTGTATTCCCATGTCGGTTAAATGCTGAGTAATTCATTCAGTACACAGAAGTTCGTTTTAATTGTCACTTTCGATGTTAACAACGTGCATTTGTGACCGAATCCGTTATTAACTTGAGCAGAACAATCTATTTAAGTAGACTCATAACTGAAACAGTGGTTTACACCCTTTCTTTAAAACAAATAGCGTATTTATGCATCCATTTTGGTTCAGTATTATTCAGTTGTAAAGTTGCATTTCGATTTGCATTCGAATTTACACGAGATCTGCTTACAAGAGTCAATCCCACATCTCCAAAAGTATGTACAGTCCTTGAATTGAAGCCTCCAGCTAGGCAATCTCGAGTATAGGAATTTCAGCAGGTCATATGGAGGAATAAAAAATGGAAGTATATTAATCATAATAATAGGTATTCATCCAAACTTTTTGGTCTAATAAAAACTGGTAAAGGCCTCGCTATGACAACAGTTACATAAATCTTGACAAAAAAAACATTGATAAAGCCAGGCGTAATAGTAAGAATATCTTGATTACAAGTTGAACCACGCAAACATAAAACTAATTTACTCTATGACTTCTCTGTAATACTCTGTTTATGCTGTACCTTGATTTTTTTTTACCATACGCTCTTAATACACACTGTCTCAGTAGAAGTCATATAGTAATATTAAGTAATGCGTCTGGCGATGCATGATTTTATAAGATGGTGATTGTTTTAAGAAAAATATTGTAAAATATGTGTCATACATAGACTTATTATATGTGTCGTATTAAACTGATAAGCAACATACTGTGCTTAATATTGGGTTTAAGTAAACTTGGACATTTAAAAAAAAAAATCTTGCTGGAAATTCTGTAGTACCTTTCATCCCTTATTTTAAGTTGTCCATTTTCCCATCTCCAGATTGACCAGATTATCTAGATATATAATAACTAATAAAATGAATAAATAATGAAAAATTTTAGAAAAAATCGGCTCACCCGTAGCAACTTAGACGGGACGGCTACGGGTGAGCCGATTTTTTCTAATATTTTTCATTATTTATTCATCTTAATATAAAAATTGCATTGTGAATGCAAAAATCTAAAAGTTTATAACTAATAAAACTAGCTTACTAAATATTTACAGTTATTAACTATATTATAACTTATAAAAAGTTAGTTACAGCATTTGGTAAAGCAACTATCTAACTATACTCAATTATGTGACCTCCGCCTTATCCCCCGTCCGCCGTTCTAAGAAGAAACCTTCTCGCCTTCGTAGAAATAATCAAAGCTACTTGTAGTTACGTGCACCATCCAATTACGAGTAGCATTATTGTGGCACTCCTGGCAACTTGTAAAGCACTTCAACAGAACTATATGTTGACCTTTTGCATCTAGAAATTCTTAAAATTACTGTACCGATGTTATATATCCCGGATTCGATTCCCAGGGGAGGTACAATTTGAACTCAGTTTGATTGGTGGTAGGGCTTATTTCAAGTCCGCCTGGCTAGCTACCACCATCTACGTCAGACGCCATAACAACAATTTAAAAATTGTTGTGTTCCGGCAGTTAGAAGTAAGATAGCCAGTTCTCCAATAATGAGGATTCCGGGTGTGGTGCACTTCCACTTTTGGCCTTATCGTCACTTAACATCAGGTGGGGTGAAGGTCAAGCACTATCCCGTTGTTGTGCATAAAAAAATATGGGATAATTATTTACCCATGATTGTGTTTACATCCATAAACTTAGGCTCGTATTATAGAATCGAACTCAAACTCAAATCTCTGCTTGAGTACAGTTAGGTCCGTATTATAGGACGAGACTCAAGCACTGCTTGCTGCTTGAGTACAGTTAGAAAGGGATGGTGCTATTCATCGCATATAGCGCCATCCCTATCTAACTGTACTCAAGCAGAGATTTGAGTTTGAGTTTGATTCTGTAATACGAGCCTTAGAAAGGGATAGCGCTATATGCGATGAATAGCACCATCCCTTTCTAACTGTACTCAAGCAGCAAGCAGTGCTTGAGTCTCGTCCTATAATACGGACCTTAAAGTATGTAATAACTTAAATTACCCGTGTAATACTGGAGCTTGACTGGAGCTCAATCAGAGCCCGACTAAAACCGGACTGATGCAAAGATACTCGGTTGGGACTCAACGGTTCCATCAACTTATAGGACCCGAACGAGCTAGAGCCGATCTCCGGTTGAGCTCTGATACCATCAAAATTGTTTACAAGTTCCTGATAAGACCCAGTTAAACTACTAGATGGATAATTTCACAGAAAAAGAAACCTCTTATCATAGACTTTAACAGAACTGATCAGCCATTTTGTAACAGGTCCATATTAATTATAGCCCACAAACACACTGAAACCAGCAATTACCGTCGGAAATGTCTCAATTTCACAGATGTAGCCCTTGATAAGTTCCCTACAATTACTGTTTATTCGATTGCCTCTCATTAATTGAAGTATTTAACCATTCAATGGAAATTACACTTCAAGGTTTCAACATTTTGTATACGAAAATTAATTATACAAAAGTTGGTAGGTACAATTTTTATTGGATTAGTTGGTTGTTAAGGATCACGCGATTTGGACTGTAAAATAACGTCAGCAGATGTGTTTTGAATTACTGATTAATAAAAAGGTAATTAAAAAATGCTATTTAAAGATTACGTCGTCATAAAATTACATTGATCATTCTGTGAATGTAGATCTTGAATTGGAACGAAAGATTTTCATACCAATTTTAATTGATATCTTCTCTTTCATTAATCTTAGTTCATGCATAAATTGAAATGACGTAAGTAATAAAAGACAACATTATTTTTATACAATTTATTTTATTGAATGGTTGATAATGTTTGCTTTAAAATATTTCTTCTTTTACCGTTCGTTTCATCTGAAAAGAAAAAAACATAATATTAATATTAAAATTGAACTTAAATCCAGTTCGTGGTTGTGGTTAGTGAGGTTTCATGACATGTTGATTTCGAAATGGCATTTATTTTGAAATCCAACACAGTGGGCAAATGGCATTTATTTTGAAATCCAACATAGTGGACATTATTTAATTCCTAACGGGCCAAATTTGGGGTCCAAATTTTGTAGGTATGGCATAAGAATACGGGAACGGGAACGAGAACGGGACAGGAACGGGAACAAATAGAACGGAATATGGATATCCTATTAAAATTTTAAATGTGAAAGTTTGGAAGTTTAGATGTTTGGATGTTTGTTACTCAATCACACAAAAATGGCTGAATGGATTTGGATTGGCACACAGATAGTTTATTTATAGCCTAGATTAAAATAAAACAATGGATTTTTTTTATTATCCTGGTCAAAGGTTCCCTAGGGATTTCACGAATACCCACGCGGATGAAATAGCGGGCGAAAGCTAGTTCCAATCATTGTAAATTAACAGTTCGCACAACTTTTGTTATCATTCGGTGGCTTTGTTGTTAGTAAACTAAATTCTGTTTGTAACTCTTAAATCACTTTAGAAATCGATTACCTATTGCTGTATGTAGGTAGGTACTTGGATTAAAAACTTTTTTATCATATCACAATCGTCAAAAAAATCATACATCAGTTATTTTCAACAGCCGGGTCATTGTGAGTCAAGAGAATGAAACGCAATCGATTTCTTGATTGTGTTTGAGCAACACACTCTCGACACAATAGCGTGACACCTGCTGCGTTAGCGGGATCGACTCCCGGCTCATTCAACGCGTATACAGTAATAGAATCTGTGTGTTTATGGTCACCATAAACAACTGTAAGGTTTATTGGGATACGAAAATTGTTTATTGCAATCAAAGAAAGACCTGCCCCCTGATTACGTCACTCTGTTGCTAACAATTCTCGATTGAAATCGTTTGAAACTGCAGTTATATTGCTGCTTTAAGTAAAATAGTGTCACATTGGTTTTTACTAAAGCAGCAATGTAACTGCGATTTATCAGAGTTGATTGCAATAAAGTTACAAACAGGCCGGAAACGCCGAGAACACAGGGCCAAATATATTATGTAAAAAAATCGACTATCCATACAATGATTTGTTTGACAAAGAGACCATGTGATTAATGTTACACTGAGAAAAATTTCCTCTGCCGCACTACGTAAAATAAGGATAAAAATCGACCACTATGACGTGTGTAACCCGCTACATTACGCGTAAGTAGTCAGTCATACGTAGTCGGCATACTGACGCTCATCATGGGGCGGGTTACGTAATTTACGAGTGGTCGATTTTTGTACGTACGTACGTAGCCCGACATCCGGCTACGTACATACGTAGTGCGCAAGTCGCACTGAATACTCCTGAAACTACGACTGCGGCTTACGTACGTTACTGTAGCGGGCACAGTAAATAATGGTGAGCTATACGTGTGCACCGAGGCGGCATACGTACAATACTGTGGCAGACACAGTAAAGCACGGTGAGCCGTACGTGTGTACCACGGCGGCATACGTTCGATACTGCAGCGGGCACAGTAAATAATGGTGAGCTATACGTGTGCACCGCGGCGGCATACGTACAATACTGTGGCAGACACAGTAAAGCACGGTGAGCCGTACGTGTGTACCACGGCGGCATACGTTCGATACTGCAGCGGGCACAGTAAATAATGGTGAGCCATACGTGTGCACCGCGGCGGCATACGTACGATACTGTAGCGGGCTCAGTAAAGCACGGTGAGCCGTACGTGTGTACCACGGCGACATACGTACGATACTGTAGCGGGCACAGTAAATAATGGTGAGCCATACGTGTGCACCGCGGCGGCATACGTACGATACTGTGGCAGACACAGTAAAGCACGGTGAGCCGTACGTGTGTACCGCGACGGCATACGTATGATACTGTAGCGGGCACAGTAAATAATGGTGAGCCATACGTGTGCACCGCGGTGGCATACGTACGATACTGTGGCAGACACAGTAAAGCACGGTGAGCCGTACGTGTGTACCGCGACGGCATATGTACGATACTGTAGCCGGCACAGTAAATAATGGTGAGCCATACGTGTGCACCGCGGCGGCATACGTACGATACTGTGGCAGACAAAGTAAAGCACGGTGAGCCGTACGTGTGTACCGCGACGGCATACGTATGATACTGTAGCGGGCACAGTAGATAATGGTGAGCCATACGTGTGCACCGCGGCGGCATACGTACGATACTGTGGCAGACACAGTAAAGCACGGTGAGCCGTACGTGTGTACCGCGACGGCATACGTATGATACTGTAGCGGGCACAGTAAATAATGGTGAGCCATACGTGTGCACCGCGGTGGCATACGTACGATACTGTGGCAGACACAGTAAAGCACGGTGAGTCGTACGTGTGTACCGCGACGGCATATGTACGATACTGTAGCCGGCACAGTAAATAATGGTGAGCCATACGTGTGCACCGCGGCGGCATACGTACGATACTGTGACAGACACAGTAAAGCACGGTGAGCCGTACGTGTGTACCACGGCGACAACCGTACGATACTGTAGCGGGCACAGTAAATAATGGTGAGCCATACGTGTGCACCGCGGCGGCATACGTATGATACTGTGGCGGGCACAGTAAATCATGGTGCACCATACGTGTGCACCATGGTGGCATACGTATGATACTGTAGCGGGCACAGTCAAGCATGGTGAGCCATACGTTTGCACCACGGCGGCATACGTATGATACTGTAGCGGGCACAGTAAATAATGGTGAGCCATACGTGTGCACCGCGGTGGGATACGTACGATACTGTGGCAGACACAGTAAAGCACGGTGAGCCGTACGTGTGTACCGCGACGGCATATGTACGATACTGTAGCCGGCACAGTAAATAATGGTGAGCCATACGTGTGCACTGCGGCGGCATACGTACGATACTGTGGCAGACACAGTAAAGCGCGGTGAGCCGTACGTGTGTACCGCCACGGCATACGTATGATACTGTAGCGGGCACAGTAAATAGTGGTGAGCCATACGTGTGCACCGCGGCGGCATACGTACGATACTGTGGCGGGCACAGTAAATCATGGTGCACCATACGTGTGCACCATGGTGGCATACGTATGATACTGTAGCGGGTACAGTCAAGCATGGTGAGCCATACGTTTGCACCACGGCGGCATACTTACGATACTATGGCGGACACAGTCAATCATGGTGCGCCATACGTGTGCACCATGGCGGCATAGGTAGGATACTGTGGCAGGCACAGTAAAGCATGATGTGCCAGACGTATTAACTGTCGTAGTAGAGGTAAGGTACCGTTGCCGGTACAGTAAGACATGATGAACCGTGCGTATATACTACGGCAGCATACGTACGATACTGGTGCGGGAACAGTAAAGCACGGTGAACCATACTTATGTAACACGCCAGCGTACGTACGATACTGCTGCGGGTATAGTAAGACATGGTGCACTATACGTGTTACGTATGGCACACCATGCCTTACGATACTCGCACCTGTATTTTCCTTATGCTGGCATGGTACATACAAAGGTGTTCAGATAATTAGTATGAATATTAACCAAAGTCAATGAAATTTTGTAGACACGATCGAGAAACTAATATCTATAGTTTATTCCATTTTCGTAAAAATGTATAGTTTAAATATTGCAGGGAGTTTTTAATGAAAATATGAAAACCCCCTGTAATATTTAAACTATAAATTTTTACGAAAATGTATTAAACCACAGACCTAGGTATTACTTTCTAGACCATGTCTACAAAATTTAATTGACTTTGATTGGTTAATATTCAAAATAATTATCTGAACACCTATGTATGTACGGCCAGCGTCATAAATATATATACGTTAACAAGAGCTCAAAAATATCTACACACCTCTATGTCACTGACAATAAGGTTTGTGTTTACATATTTTGACTCAATGGCTGTATATATGTATATAAATGACACTGACTGTACCATGCCAACATAAGGAAAATACAGGTGCAATTATCGTAAGGCATAGAGTGCAATACGTAACACGTAGTGCAATAGTGCATCATGCCTTATACCCGCAGCAGTATCGCATGTACTCGGGCGTGAGTCTAATTAGACACACTTGATTTTTAAGTTTCCGTTTTTCCTTTTTTTGAGGCACGGAACCCTAAAAATCAAGTATGTCTAATAGCCGTCTATCTATGTACATACGTATGGTGAATGGTATGGTGCCTTATTGTCCCACACTAGTATCATACCTTCTATTTGTCTTCTCAGCATATATATTTGTCCACTGCTGGAGATATGCTTATCCCATGGTTTTTCTATGTCGTCCTTGTTGCGGCGTATCTGGTTGAGGTAGGCCCTGACATCTTAGGAATGGCGGTCTGCCCACGCTTCGACTTCCCGTTCATACCTCTACTATAACAGTTAATAAGTTTTATACAACATTATGCTTCTTTGTAGTATAACCTGCACTGATTACATAGATATCTACTTATAAATATTGGTGCGGGTACGATAAAGAATGATGTATCATTTTAAAGCTGACCAGATGTTTTAAAAACCCGCATGCGGCATTTTTCACATTTAATTTCTTTTACTGGCAATAGTTACGTATAAATAAATCACAAAGGTCGCGTCCTCATTGCAGGGTTTTTTTAAACTCTGGTCAAGCTTTATCTACTTTTGTTGAACTTGTACGATATTAGTGCGGCTATTATTATTATTATTATGCAAAATAATTTTATAGCAAACTTAACAGCTGCACCGATATAGCACCAAAGTCCAGACCTGTAAGCGAAAAGCATATAATAATTGGTAATTTAGATAAAATCATACTTCACGATACATATACATTTAGTCAGCCATGATACAACATTTTTTATTTTTTAACTTTTACAAGGTTATTAACAGAAGAAATTCCGTTCTCAAACCCTGTACAAGTTTTATAGCTTTAAATGCTTAAAAGGAAAAAGACATAAAAGATTCATATTATTTATTTTCAATCGTGAAATTGAGACATACAAAAAAAACACAAGCTTAATTGATTATACTATTTTAAAATTACATAGTCGTCAACTTGGCGTATTCGCTAAACATAATAAAAGCTTCATATTATTTATTTTCAATCGTAAAACTGAGACATAACAAACCACAACAAGCTTAATTAATCATACTATTCTAGAATTACATGGTCGTCAACTATGAACGATGAATTTCACTGTCTGTCGGTTGTTGACAGGCATCCACCATTGCAAGATTTTAAGGCCTACTTAAATCTGACAGGGTATCCTGTACCGGTGGCGATACCGGTGGCGGTAACGCGCTGTTCAAAGGTGTTCCGCAACTGCTGCCGGTAATGCCATACAAAATACCGGTCGGGATATCGGTCGGGTATACCACTACCGCCATCCCTTTCGTCGCAGAATGTCCCTTTCGCAAAATGTCCCTTACGCAAAACGTCCCTTTCGCAGAATGTCCCCTTGGTATCAAATAAATATCACTCGTACCAAATTTCCATTTTGTTCGAAATGTTCTATGAAAGTCAAAAATATACTAACTGCTTGGGAGAATTTTTAAGCTACTGACAACACTAAATTGTAATAATCATCAGATATGAAGGTACTTATGAAAATATTTTTTATTGTTTCTGTCAGCGAATATTGCGAATAAATCTTGTATGGTTGCAATTACATGTACCTAGTGTTTAAAGTAAAAATATGTTTTAATGTGTGACGAATTTTATTGTAAGATAAGTTGAATTAAAGATATGCGTATTTACTTAGAAAACCTGTTTTTTTTAAACATAATGAACATATTTACTAGTTTTATATGATTAATAATATACATAATGACCTACATATTTGACTTTCATTTTTTCATTTTCATAGAAAATTTTGAACAAAATGGCAATTTGGCGAGAGTGTGATATGATATTTTAGCTACAAGAGGGACATTCTGCGAAAGGGATATTCTGCGAAAGGGACATTTTGCGAGAGACGATTTGCGAATGGGACATTTTGCGAAAGAAATATTTTGCGAAAGGGACAATCTGCGACCAGGGGACATTTTGCGAAAAGGACATTCTGCGACGGAGCCCCGCCACTGGTACAAGATACCGGTCAGGTTTGAGTAGGCCTTTACAATACGTAATACGGGAAGGACGAGAGGATTGGCGATTAGATATTTATCAAAAATAAGGGCGTCAGTAGAAATCCTATCTTATATAGATTTCGTCTGAGTGTAACCTAACTTAAAGCTCGTTCGCATACGAACGCTTATACTTACGCATAAACCTAACTATGTAGTTGCGGAACCTATGTCGCAAGGCCCGACTTTATACTGATATAACCGGTATTTTACAAAAAAAAATGTGGGGATCGCCCCGTTTCGGTAGCGATCCGAGAGCCACCTTTTGGCAGTAGGGGCGGTGCTCCCCTACCCCAGGGCCTAGGTGAAGGTTAAACATCAGTACCGAGTTTCGATATTTCTACTTTTAAGAAATTTGACTGATTTTAAAAATAAATGACACAATACGATGAAAGAATACAAACAACAAATGAAACTCAGTACTGATGTTTAACCTGAAGTTAAGTTAAAGAAACAAATTGGTGGTGGGCCCGTATTCACGCTTTTGTAAAACGGTAAGTTACGGGTAAGTAAGATGTGTATACTGTATCACCTGCGGGCAACAGATCCACACAGGTGGGTGTGTTTGTGAATTTTTGCACGTGTTGTATGTGTTATAGTCAAACCCCGAAGTCCCGGCGCTCTTAGGTTTGCCTAGTCAAAACTCAGGTTCGACAAGAAGGCTTAGTCAAAGTCCAAAACTAATAGCGTGTTTCGACCTTTGCCTAACGCATTTATGTCCAAACCTAGGAGAGACTAACTTAGAAAGTCAAACGCCGAAACGCAATTTGATCAAGTCAGGGTTTGGCCAGTCAGACTTAAATTAGGTACAGAGTTTGTTTTTTTTGTATTTAAATGTATGAAAGATACATTCTTTAGAGTGAAAATTTAATTAAATTAACAATCTTCCTGTGAAACAATGATTTCTGTTGTCTGTTAAAAAAATAACCACGAAATTTAAGACGATCGCTCCGCTCTGCGAAATTTCCAACCTGCATGCAGGACCACGTGACCTGACCTGCAGGAGTAAGACAGTTTTGATTAAATGTAACATCGGAAATGAATGATTTTTTTCATACATATTTAGTTTTTTTAACAGACAACAGAAATTTTTGTTTCACCGGAAGATTGTTGATTTAGTTAAATTTTCAGTCTAAAGAACGTATTTTTTATACATATAACCCATTCTGTCCCTAATTTAAGTCTGACTGGTCAAACCCCGATTTGATCGTATTGAGTTTCGGCGTTTGACTATCCTAGTTGGTCTCCCCTAGGATTATTCATATTTTTTTTGCCAATGGCCGAAACACGCTTTAGTTTTGGACTTTGACTAATAAGGTTTCTGGTCAAACCTAAGGTTTGACTAGGCAAACCTAGGAGTGCCGGGACTTCGGGGCTTGACTACATATGCATGTAAGTGTGTGATTAATTAGGTACAACAATAGACAGTCCATTATCAACATTAACAATGTCTCAGATCTCAGTTATTTGTAGCGCGAGCCGGAGGTGGGAAAGTCAGAGCAACCTAGGATTCCCGACCAAAGAATCACTAGTAAGGGTACCTTGGCGTCAATGGAGTCCGCGTGGTCGTCGCTGGAAACCAATGCGTCTAGGCCTACGGTAAACTTAACTTAAAGCTCGTTCATGTGAACGAGTATGTACGAACGCATAAACCTATCTAGTTGCGGAACCTATGTCGCAAGGCCCGACTTTATACTGATATAACCGGTATTCTACAAAAAAAATATATAAAATGTGGAGATCGCCCCGTTTCGGTAGCGATCCGAGAGCCACCTTTTGGCAGTAGGGGCGGTGCTCCCCTACCCCAGGGCCTAGGTGAAGGTTAAACATCAGTACCGAGTTTCGATATTTCTACTTTTAAGAAATTTGACTGATTTTAAAAGCATAAATGACACAATACGATGAAATAATACAAACAACAAATGAAACTCAGTACTGATGTTTAATCTGAAGTTAAGTTAAAGAAACAAATTGGTGGTGGGCCCGTATTCACGCTTTTGTAAAACGGTAAGTTACGGGTAAGTAAGATGTGTATACTGTATCACCTGCGGGCAACAGATCCACACAGGTGGGTGTGTTTGTGAATTTTTGCACGTGTTGTATGTATTATAGTCAAACCCCGAAGTCCCGGCGCTCTTAGGTTTGCCTAGTCAAACCTCAGGTTTGACAAGAAGGCTTAGTCAAAGTCCAAAACTAATAGCGTTTTTCGACCTTTGCCTAACGCATTTATGTCCAAACCTAGGAGAGACTAACTTAGAAAGTCAAACGTCGAAACGCAATTTGATCAAATCAGGGTTTGGCCAGTCAGACTTAAATTAGGTACAGAGTTTGTTTTTTTGTATTTAAATGTATGAAAGACACATTCTTTAGAGTGAAAATTAAATTAAGTTAACAATCTTCCAGTGAAACAAAGCTTTCTGTTGTCTGTTATAAAAATAACCACGAAATTTAAGACGATCGCTACGCTCTGCGAAATTTCCAACCTGCATGCAGGACCACGTGACCTGACCTGCAGGAGTAAGGCAGTTTTGACTAAATGTAACATCGGAATTGAAAGATGTTTTTCATACATATTTAGTTTTTTTAACAGACAACAGAAATTTTTGTTTCACCGGAAGATTGCTGATTTAGTTAAATTTTCTCTCTATAGAACGTATTTTTTATACATATAACTCATTCTGTCCCTAATTTAGGTCCTGATCAAACCCCGATTTGATCGTATTGAGTTTCGGCGTTTGACTAACCAAGTTGGTCTCCTTTGTTCGCAAAATATTACATTCGCAAAATATTATATTCTCAAAATATTATAAATACAATCAAACACAAACAAAATAGAGTAGGTACCTAAGTGTTTTTGTTTAATTTCTTTACTTCCTAATACGTCACCAAAGTACCAGAATCATATAAATATGGCATGGGTTAAGTTCTGTAAATAACATTTTGATATTTTTAAATTATGTGTTAAAATAAAATATAGAATTTAACCTTTTCCATATTTATGTGGTCCTGGTACTTTGGTGACGTATTACAAAGGAAAAAAAAAGTGAGGAAGGGAAGAAAATTATAGAAGTTGATGCATTACGGAAAAAAGAAAAAAAACGAAAAGTGATTGAAGATTGTAGAAATAAACATTCGCCATATTTATGTGACCCTAGTACTTTGGTGACATACAAATAAAAATATATAATTTAGGGAACGTACCCATACTACGTGACCCATTTTACAATTTTTGAGCCCCCTCCCCCCCCTTAGTGACCACCCGTAGTATATTCCAAGACCCCCTCCTCCCCCTTGGTTTTCACGTACTATTTCATAGATAATGGTTTTACCTTATTTTTAACAGAAAGCTACAAAAATTTTGCTCATTTTTGTCTTTTTATTAGTAAGGCGCTTGCCACAAATACCAAGAGTGTGTACTTTATTTTTACATACAATTTACAAGTGAAAAAATGTATCAAGATGAAAAAACGTGACAAAGCATAGGCCCCTTCCCCCCCCCCCCCGTGACCAAGCGTGGTATTTTAAAGACCCCCCCCCCCTTAACGAGTCACGTAGTATGGGTACGTTCCCTTATATATGTTACGGCTAATACCCGAAGTGCGGCTAAACCTAGTTCTAGCCGGCTAAAACTAGGTGTAGCCGATAGCTGTTGGCTAAAACTAGGTGTAACCGATCTGCTTTACTCCTGTAGGTCCCGGGTTAGGTTAGAAATTTAAGGCGAGCGCGAAGCGCAGCGTAGCGTGAGCCTTAAATTTCGAGGTTATTTTTTTTAACAGACAACAGAAAAAACTTTCTTTATATCCCATGCTGCACCTAGTTTTAGCCGGCTACACCTAGTATTAGCCGCGAGCAAATCGGCTACACCTAGTTTTAGCCAACAGCTAGCGGCTACACCTAGTTTTAGCCGCACTTCGGGTATTAGCCGTAACATATACATAAAATATATATAAAAAAATAAAAAAGTGATTGAAAATAATATTTCTCCATATCTACTAAAATCTGGCATTTGCAGAAGCAGAAACTACTTTGACTGTGATTGTACAAAGTATAATATTTTGCGAATGTAATATTTTGCGAACTAAGGATAAGGCTTCTTGTCAAACCTGAGGTCTGACTAGGCAAACCTAGGAGCGCCGGGACTTCGGGGTTAGACTACATATGCATGTAAGTGTGTGATGAGAGAAAAATAAACAAAGACTGTTGGTGCTAATATGATGGGAAGTGTACGTAAGTGTACGAAACCCAAGGGTACGTATGTCGTATGTGATGTGTAATGGTTCGTTGTTATTCTAAAGTCCATCGAACAGTGACATAAAGTTTTAAATTTGACATTATAGTAATTGTAGCCGGTACAGGTGAAACAAGGGTATTATAATTATGTAATTGGTAATCGTTGGTTCTCTGCACTTGATACGCATAGTAATGCTGATTAAAATCTATACACTCTAATGAAACAGACTCAAATATAACTTCATCATTGTCAAGTAAATAAATATTTTTTATTTCACCAAACTTTGGTAAGCCTGAAGATTCTGAAATATCTAGAATTATAATTGACGACAGCTCAAATCGGACACCATACAGTTTCACCCACGATAATGAGTACCAACAATTATTATCGATTATACCTCGAGAATGAAAGTTTAGTCTTACATTTTCAATTTGCGCTTCTGTCATATTTGCCTTTTTGCCATAAGAGATCGTCTTAAAAGTTTCATTTTTAAGAAAAGTATCGTTTAAAATTAATTGATGCTTAATAGCTATTGTTTTACAAACATTTACTCTGTTGTGCGATGCTCTGGCCACAAATTTTGATATACGATGCTTGGCTTCAAACCTCATCGTCCAGATTTGGGTAAGTGGGCCAAATTTTTTTAACATTTCTGGATAATGTGTAAGAAAATGAAACTTTGGCTTTAAGTCTGTTTCAGCAAATTGACGATAGAGCTCGTTTAATTCAGCTACTGAAAATTTTACTTGATCAATAGTGTTTTCATGGACTCTATGACTCAAAAGTTTATCCAACAATTGTCTTAATTTGATGTATAAGAACCAAACTTCGTTTTCATCTGGGACATTATGTCCGACAATTAGTCCAAAATATCGAACAAGAGTAAGCATTTCAGAAGCCGAACATTTTAATTTTAATGTTGAGCCTTCTTTTGCTACAGAATTGCATGGTGTCGAAGCAGAATCAGGTCCATAATTAAAATATCGTATTCTTGATTTCAAACTGTCAAAAGAAATTAGAGTCTGAGTGCATACTAGATTTTGTATCACAAATGACATTACATATCGACAAGCACCCTCGAGATAGTCATGTAAAACATCTACGGCGACGTTTTGAAATAAGTCAAACCCATCTAAAGCAAGCCACGAGCATTTTTCTTTAAGACCAGTCATATAAATGTCATTTAAATGTAAATCATTTTCATAATTGACATTGTTTCTCAACAACGTGTCATCTTCATAAAGCAGTGTTTTTATTTGTTCTTTATTAGCAGTACAAATTCTACATGGCCGATTTGCAGAAAAACTTTCAACAAAACCTAACATAGCATTCAATCCTAAATTATCTCCGGTCACAGCTGCAACATAAAACTTTATTTTGCCGGTGTACACATCAGTTTCAACATGAATACCATTGATCTTTAAATCATTAAGAACATCAAAAACTTTTTGAAAAATTATGTTGTTTCCAAAGCTTGTTCTGTCTGATGAGTGAAAAAGAGCCAATAATAAAATATTTTGCAAAAGCGACACGTAGTGAGGTGGAAGACATGGTACTGAAGCATAAATAGCTCCAAGTTTATGAACCCCAGCGTGGCTTCCTAAGGGATTGCCTATTTCAAAATCGTCAAAGTAGATTATTAATGGTAAAATCATTGCATCATGCTCTACAGAACTTTCTGTCATTTTTTTCCATACTGAACCCTGAACAATATTCTCAATACCGAAAGAGTCATTTTGTACTATGTCCAAATATTCAAGAGTGTCCTTCATGAAATTTTTTGATGAAAAAATTCGTTTTAAATTTTCTTTTAACGGAATCACCTGCATTGTACAATTTACTTGTACTAATAATGAACCAGCCGCTGTTTTTTTAGCCTCGTTACGTTGACCCACAACCACTTCAAGGGGCTCAGAATAAGTTCCTATTTTATTAAAATATTTTAAACGTTTGTGTTCCGAATCTAAATTCTCAAAAGCATCGCTGAACGCGCTAAATATTTTTTTGAAAGCATTTTTAACATGAACATTATTTTGATCTGGTGGTACCATATCATTCAACTGTCGCTCTATAATGCATTGTGATTTAGAATGAAATAATTGAAGATTTTCTACAAGAACTTGTACGGCTTTACGCGGTATTATCGGGTTAGCATATAGAGTGGAGACAAAACATGCAGCATGGTGACCAAGAGAGGTTTCATCTCTTTGAGTTGGTAGAGATTCCATCGTATTTGCTGTTTTGTAAGTTTCTTTGCTTGACGTTGAAGGTAAATTTGAGATATTGGCTTCTGTATCTGTATCGATCGGTTTGTTACTATTTGGATGACGCAAGGTTGACAATAATGACTGGTGGTCTCTAACTAAGTGCTTTTTGAAAGATGCAGAGGAAATATAATGACGATAACACCCTTGTTCACCACACCGAAATCCCGAAAATCCTACCGTTAATTTACAGAAAGTTCGCACATGAGTAATAAGTAAATTCGGAGACGCACTGGCTTTTTTGCAATAGTAACAGGTAAACATTTTTAAAGTATTAACTCTAGATCAGTTAAAAGAGTATTCACAGCCTGCGTGGGCCTGTCAAATTTAGTTTTAATATCGTAGAAACCCAATTGAATAAAAAGCCATATGTCTCCAGCTTCTTCCGGGTAACAAGCTCCTATCGATTGAAATATTTTAAATGCACAGTCTACTGCTGTTACTAATTTGTTGAAACTATAAAATGTGTCATTTATTACTACATATGCTACTTTTACCTCAGTAACGGTAGGGCCAACAAAAATAACGTAGGGTTGAACTGTGCGGCCTAGCCTCTGCAGGTTCTCCTTTTTTTGAATGATCTTGTTGGTAACGTCGGCTTCAGAAGCAGCTTGCGTTATATAGCCGTCGCAGACCTCTGCTCTAGATGGCTTCCACGCTGGCTTTCCTTTTATTTTCCGTGCAGGTGAAATGTTGATGACATAAGCCAGCAACATCAAAGCAACATTGCTAGATGTCTCTGGTTCATCTTCTGTATTCAAAGAAAAAAAAGTTTCGGTTAATTTTTGAGACTTAATTTTATGAAGGTTTTAGCCTTCAACTATGGACGTCATTTTTTCAATACACTAATATGGTCGTGGAGTCTCTGATCTGAGATCCTTGTATTTCATGACTGTAGTTCTCATGATGTTTTTAAAGAAATAGTACATTACATCCAAGAACGGGTAGCTAGCGATTGCATTGTCGAGGATGGTTTGAAATACTTCCCGCACGAAGTAAGTATTGAATTTCATTTCCGCACTGTATTTCAAATTTAGAATGTGATGAACCAGACCCAGATTAGTTAAAGGTTAATAATAAGAACTAAGATCCTTAGGGGAGGCCTATACCCAGCAGTGGGTGTCGTGTGGCTGATATGATGAATAAGAACTAATATTTGAGCAAAACTTCTTACCGTCAATCAGTGCAATTATATTTGCTATTTTTGATCTCGTATCTTGGTCCCTAATTTTTCGTAATTTTAATGAAGCATATTTTATAATTTCTTCATTTTTGAGGGTGATAGAGGAAAATAATTTATTTTCCTTTCCCGGATACAGTTGACTGAAATCGTTCATTAGCTGAAAAAAAGAATACAATAAATGTACGCTATGTTATTTCCACTGGTTAGAAAGGTCTGGATCGCTACGTCCAGAGCTTGGGTTGTTCGTTTGACTCTTTTAGTGCCTTTGTAATTCAGACACTTGTCTTATAAGAAATAAACAAACTTTTGTCATTTATAATCATATCATTGCGTACGTTTTTATAGAAAAACCAGAAGGATTATGTAAAAAAATAAGGCTACGGTATAATTATGCTTACCAAGGTATAGCCTTGTGATTGTTTTAAGGCTGGGAAATCCTTGAAGTAATCCGCTATATCACCTTTTCCACATTGGATGCGATTTAGGCGGTGATCTGCAGTTTCTGCCCACTTTTCTTCAACAGACTTCCATGGATCGACATTGTTTTTCAGCCATAGTAACGATTCTTCATGTACAATACCTGTAATTCATTTATATGTGTATGGTGGGATAAGTTAATTAGAAGAAGGGCATCATAGTACGTACAGTCGCCCGTGGCACATTTAAATCACAAAAAAGTGACTAGCGATTATTTGCTTACCACTTTCCAGAGATTCCAGGCTATAAATGTCATCATCTGTAATAGTTGGCGTGGATCTGAGCGATGATCTGGACGACTTTGAGGATGAACGGCTAGTTCCCGGCAACTGTCCGCCTTCTCGCAACTTTCTCCTTCGAGCTATATAGCTTTCGTACAGCTTTCCGGACGCATTTTTTTTAGCTAATTTATTTGTAGCTGATAAATATGCAGAATAATACACCACAACGCGTTCCTTGTGGAATATTTCCACAATTTCGGTAGCTAATTTATAAAATTCTTCACTGGAAATTTTCTTTGCACAATTTTTCTCTAGTTTGTGGTGTATTAGCAGCTGGCTCAATTTCCGTCGGGAACCCTCCGTCAGTAAGCCTCCTTTTCCCTCTTTGAGTATTGCTCTGCCGTCTAAACTATCCTGTATGATGTTAAACACAAACACTATTAATACCAACTTTTTAAAGTTATTGAACAAATTAATAAATTAATGAGTAAATGGTCCAGTCGGAGTATAGCATTCGGGGCTCTGTAAGCAGTAATATAACCCAAAAAATATTAGAATTGTAAAAAAATATTTTTTCGATGACCGATGATCCTTCCGGACGACTTCGTAATTTTCTTAAACTTGACACTTTCCTATCTTGTCTTATTTTTAACTAGGCTTTTTCTAATTTGGTTTCTTTCTTAAACTTGTCTGGATGACTTCGTCATTTTAACACGTTTTTATTAGGTTGCTTTCTCGTTTGTTAGTTTGTTTGATTGGTTGTTTGTTTGTTTGTCCACAAAGTTTGCGAACGAAGTTCGATCCACTACCAGTACCATAAGGTAGGTAGGGTAGGGCATGCGAAATGTTATATTCAGAATACACGAAAAGTACCAGGGCAACATAACTTACGAGGAGTTATTTTGATTTCATGCCGCGAAGATTTCTTTTAGCTCTTTAATCTATCAAAAATATAAATCGAAATAACTCCTTTTAAGTTATGTTGCCCTGGTACTTTTGACTGAATTTTATTTATTTTGTTTTATATCAAAACATTATTTTGTAAATAATGGTCCGTAGTTCACCTAGGTGAAATGATCCGGTGGACCACGGCTAAGAAGAGAGGAAAAACAGCGAAAGAGACAGAGTCGAGTTAAGAATGAGCCGAGTTAGAAAATTGTAGAAAGAGCCGAGTTAAAAATAAGACGAGTTAGGAAAGTGTCAATATTACAAAAGAGACCAACTAAGAAAGAGCCAAGTTAAAAATAAGACGAGTTAGGAAAGTGTCAAGTTTAAGAAAGAGATCAACTTAGAAAGAGCCGAGTTAATAATGAGACAAGTTTGGAAACTGTCAAGTTTAAGAAAATGACAAAGTCGTCCTGAGGGCCGATGATACCTCCTTTTTTTGCTCTTATTCAATTAATGATACCCGTAGAAACAATTTAGGCTTTTTACACTTTTTTCGTAAAATGTATATTTTTCGAGTAATTTTAACTATAAAGATTTTTTTACTTTTTTTAATAATTAATAATGAAATATGACGTATCCCCGACTCACAAGTCGGGGATAAGTCATGCCCATGACCATAAGAATAAAAAGTTTATTTAATTTTATTCTTATGCCATGACATAAATTGATGGGGACAATGATCGAAAATTGATACAACTCACTGAATATGCATTTAACAAAAACAGTTTACAAGTTTAAACATGTTCCTATATATGCCCTAAATCGAATAAGACCAAAAACAGTCATCGGTCACCGATTTAAAAAAAAACTAAGTCTTTTTTTCCCATAGCGCCCCAAAGGCAACACTCCAACTGATTCCGACGAATTGAGAACGTCCTCCTTTTTAATGTCGGTTAAATGCCGCGCAGTTATTGAGTTAAGCTAGCTAATGATAAATACTGAATACTATTGAATACTAAATATACAGGGTGGTCCAGACAGTGACGTCAAAGAATTTTTTTTAGATTACTCACACCTGGGTGTATTTGCGAACAAAGGTCCGAAAATACCCTATGTATGTTCTGCGATTTTTCGTAGTTTCGAAGTAATGATTTTTTAAATGTTTTTGCGAATTTTCTACCGGACTGAACAAAAAAATTCATAACTCCTTTTATATTAAGAACTTTTTGAATTTTCCTTTTGCAGCATATTTGTCTTGAAACATTCTTCCATACGTAAAATAATCAACTACACGACATCTAGATAAGTTCCTGAAAAAAGGGTCGTAAGTGAAAATTTTTGGTTTTACTTCGACGAAGTAACATTTTAACAATTCTTTTAAAAATACAAAATGGATATTTCATCAATTCAAACTGATTTTAAAAACTTAAGTGGCTTCTTAGCTTAGCAAATAAAACAAAAACCGGCCAAGTGCGAGTCAGACTCGCCTAAAGTAAAACCAAAATTTTTTCACTTTCGACCCTTTTTTCAGGAACTTATCTGGATGTTATGTAATTGATTATTTTATGTGTCGAAGAGTGTTTTAAGACAATTATGTTGCAAAAATAAAACCCAAAAAAAATTAATATGAAAGGAGTTATGAATTTTTTTGGTCCGTCCGGTAGAAAATTCGCAAAAACACATTTAAAAAATCATAACTTCTAAACTAAGAAAAATCGCGGAACATACATAGGGTATTTTTAGATGCACCCAGGTGTGAATAATCTAAAAAAAATCTTGGACGACACTATCTGGATCACCCAGTATACTACTTAGTAATGCAGGCCATACACGAGGTAATCGCGGACAAACATACATATTATACAGGTCAAACTGAGAACCTCCTTTTTTGAAGTCGGTTAAAATACTTAAAACCTTCTCTCAAATGCAACAAATACTTTTCTGAAAACCGCGTTAAAATCAGTTTAGCCAAACGTGAGATAATCGCAGATACAGGTCAAACTGAGAAGCTACTTTTTTTTAATTGGTTATTAAGATAAAATAAAGAAAAAGGTTTAAAGAAAACGTAGCGTTGCAAGAGTTAGAAAGACTAAGAAACCTATAATTTTAATGCTCTGATCAAATCATTCAAACCGTTCTCGGGATGAATGGGAACAGATAACTAAAGCGCTTCCTAGCGGTTAAACATCGTAACATCTATCTAAGAAATATCGCTGATAGCCTACAAACCTATTACAGAAAACCGCATCGAAATCGGCCCAGTAGTTTCAGGGATTATCAAAGTACCCTAAAAATCGCATCTAAATCAGTCAAACCGTACGGAAAATGATTACTGCCGCCCTCTAGCGGCGATACACCATAACACCAAGAACCATCGCCGACGCACTACAAACCTGTTACAGAAAACCGCATCTAAATCGGTCAAATCGCTCTGGAGATAAATGGGAAAATGATAACTGCAGCGCCCTCTAGCGGCTTAATACCAAAACACCTATCTGAGAATCATTGCCGATAACCTACAAACCCATTACAGAAGTAAACCGCATCGAAATCAGTTGCGTAGTTTTTGAGAACTTTTAAAGTGCGACTTATCTGGCTACTGCAGCGCCCCCTGGTGATCTACCACAATATAACATGTCTAAGAACCTGCTCTGAAATGAAACCTTTTGAATGCAAAAAACCGCATCGTAATCGGCTCAGTAGTTTCCGAGGAAAATGGTAATAGACAAACATGACTTATCTGGTTGCTGCAGCGCCCCCTGGTGGTCTACCACCATGAAACATGTCTAAGAACCTGCTCTGAAATGAAACCTTTTGAATGTAAAAAACCGCATCGTAATTATCCCAGTAGGTCCAGGGATTATCAAAGTACCCTAAAACTCGCATCTAAATCAGTCAAACCGTATCGAAAATTATTACTGCCACCCTCTAGCGGCTATACACCATAACACCAAGAACCATCGCCGACACACTACAAACCTATTACAGAAAACCGCATCTAAATCGGTCAAATCGCTCTGGAGATAAATGGGAAAATGATAACTGCAGCGCCCCCTAGCGGTTCAACACCATAAAACTAAAAGCCATCGCCGACACACTACAAACCTATTTCTATTACAGAAAACCGCATCTTAATCAGTCAAATCGCTCTGAAGATAAATAGGAAAATGATAACTGCAGCGCCCTCTAGCGGCTTAATACCAAAACACCTATCTGAGAATCATTGCCGATAACCTACAAAGCACACAGCCTTTAATTAAGTAAACGGAAAATAATAATTTTAATAATATCTCAATAAATAAATTTTAACGTAATAATAACTGTTCCGAATTCGAGCGATAGTCAGCAGGATAACACGAGAGCTCCATTATTCAGCCTAAAATTCAATGCAATCCGCAAAGGTAACCAACCTCGTGGGGGGGCCATGGCCCCCATGCCCCCCCCCCTGGATCCGCCAATGCCTCTAAGGCTGGCCCCAGACCTACCGGTTTCATTTCTTTGCATTGCTGTTCTACCTTGCTTGAAAGACCGCCGGCCAGCCAGGGTAGTTTTCAATCTATCGCATTTTGGGACTAGACCAAATTGGCAAGATAGCCATTAGCTTGGTGTTATCAAATAACATCGCCTGGATTGCGAAGTAGGAAGCTTTTAGGAGATATGCCACCCTGAACATGGACTCCAATCGTTAAAAATAAATCGATCGCTTATTTATACAAGATGTTTGGTAAAGCCTTATAAAGCTGAATATGGTAGATAGGGACCATAAACTGAACAACTTTTACTATGGGACCAAATCTGAAATCGAGAAAAAAAATGAGCTGTTTCATACATTTTGATAATTTTGTTATTAATTTTTGTATGAAACAGCAGTTTTTTTTTAAACTAAAACTTCGCATTGCAACCCAGATGACGATATTTGATAACACCAAACTAATGGCTATCTTGCCAATGTGGTCTGGTCAAAATATGCGATAAATTGAAAATGAGCCTCTTGGCCGGCGGTCCATGGTAGAACAGCAAAGCAAAGAAATGAAACCGGTAGGTCTGGGGCCAGCCTAACCCCAAACGCATATACCGTCTCCGTTCCGTTCCGTCCGTCGTGGGTAAAAAACATACAAAGTCGACTTGATAACCTCCTCCTTTTTTGAAGTCGGTTAGAAAGAAAAAAATAATCATCAAAACCGGTCTTTAAATATCTAAGACAGGCACGAACAACGAGAAAAAAAAAATACAATCAAATTGAGAACCTTCTTTCTTAAGGTCGGTTAAAATACTAAAACCTCCTTAATGCAACAAATACTTTTATAGAAACCGCATTAAAATCAGTTCAGCCAATCGTGAGATAATCGTGGATATACTGGTCAAACTGAGAACCTACTTTTTAAATCGGTTAAAAATAAAAAATAAAGAAAAAGAAACATCAAAATCGGTCTACAAATGTCGAAGATACCCGCAAACAATGATAAAACAAATATATTCAATCTAATTTAGAACCTCCTTCTATTTTGAAGTCGGTTAAGAAAATCATACGATCGATCGCCCACTGACATACACGGTCCAATCAGCATGATCCAATCGGCATGATCCAGCCAAAAGGATTGAATTTTGATTGTTCCGTCAATTCGATCTGTCCAACCGAAGCCGATCCACCGCTGACACACGGTCAATTCGATTGGATCCAATCGGCAGTATCATGCCAAATGGAGGATCGAATTGATGGTGTGTGACCTGCATAACTATACGGGTTGTAATAATACTGGTTTTAATAATGTACTAAATTAATACTATACATACGGATGTACTTACATTTTGCTGGTTAAACAATATACCTAAACTCTACTAGCACACTAACTTTGACTTGTGCCTTCTAAATACTCATACAAGCTACTAAAAGAAAATAACATTACATTTAATAGTTTCAATACCTGAAACAAAAAAATTTAATCTTAGAATTATTACAAACATACATACATAGGTACCCGGTCCTATCTTAATGACGGGCAATTTTATCTTAAGTAAGGTTTGCACGAGGCCATCGCTGGCTGCCAGTCACAGCGATGGCTTGGTATTGGCCTTGTCTAAACAATTATTCAAGCCAGTGATGGCCTTGTGTAAACAATGCTTTTGGTCCATATAACAAACATAAAGTACCTAACAAATTCAGCTACAAAATAAAAATTTGAGTGAGCACCAAAAAAGGGTGAGGCCGCTTGTCAGAATTGTATTACAATTCTACAATCTTGTAAACTTGTAACTACAATGACTGAAAAATTTTTGCCCATCAAGAGAAAATCTATTGGAACAGAAAAATCTTTCGAAGAGAAACATGTTAAATGGTGGCTACAATTTGACAAATTTTTAAGTACGTTATGTTATCAAACTGAGTACCTAATGTTATGATTATGAGTAACTCACAGTGTTATTAGCTGCAGTAGAAGTACAATTTGCAGATATTTTTGCATTATCATCATCATCATCAGTGTCCAGTGTCCTATCATCATGTTCAGCGTTTTCAGTAGAGTTGTTAATTTCAAGGTCCTAGAAAAATAAATAAAAAACTTTATTACAAAGTATACAGCATCGGTCCAAGGGAAAAAAAAGAAAACATTTTTATTAACTAAATACAAGATGTACAATAAACAAGTAGGTACGTACGTACATTGACACCGGTCACTTTTTTATGTTCTAATAGGAAATTGTTTAGTTTTCTTCTGGGGCCAAGTTGGGGAAACAATTCTCTCAAATCCACGTCGGTTAACAAAATGGCTGTTTCCAGTGTTGTTATAAGATTGTCTGAAAAATACAAATAATAAAACAAATATGTACAAAACTAGTTATGTAGGTGCCTACCTACTTGTAATTACCTACATGCGTTCAGTCGGGGCGGTCTCCTAGTTTTCAACAAGAAAAGGTTTTAAACTTGTTTGTAATTAGTATTATACAGATTTTTTCAATAAAACAAACAAATACCTACTTGTAAAATACGTATGTCTGTTGTTTGTGGGTGAAAAAACTTTGATCAAAGTATACTTGGATACCCGCTGACACGATCCAAGTAAACTTGGACCAAGAAACTTGGACAAAGTAGCTTTTTGTATTGTACCTATACGGCGACGTCAAAGTTCACTTGGTTTGCTCGTTTACATGATCCAAATAGGTCTTGGAAAAAGCAAGTGCGCGTGCGTGCAATGGCGCTGATGGCGCACGCATGCGTGATGCGTTGTTATGTTTACGGACGGACGATTTAAATCTTTGGTTTACAAACGAGAATTCTACAAGTTTTGCATAAAACTAGCTTAGATAATCTCAGAAAACTAATACCTGTTTCTTGGTGAAAACGAAGAGTTAATTTATGTATGACGCAACATACATATTTCAGTGCGAGTACGACAGATCTAACAAAAATTTATAATCTAAATACATACATTTCAATGTCTAAATAAAACAAAAAATCATGACTAAATAAAACCGAGACATTTACCTTGAAGGATTGGGAGTAAATCTTGTAAACCAGCTTCACAAATCTCTTGTTCAAAATTCATCGCTGCTACGACGAAGACGAACGACGCGACCTTTTGGCAAGCAAGAGTGAGATCCGGTGTTGCCAGATGCTACCGATGCGCGATTATGAACGATCATTCGATTATCTCAATCATTCGAATAATTCGAATGACCATTAACATATTATTACTAATAATTAGTATTGTAGATATTTTATTTCATTGATTTGATACTAACGCCACGGCAATACTGCGGTACGTTGGTGTAAAAGGAAGCAACTCCCTCTTTCATTTTGATTATTGTATAAACTTACAGCTTTCTTTCAATATCATCGATTATAATTAACACAAAGTTTTATTGGGTTGCTTTAGGTAACAGCATAATATATGCTCAAGGTAGATTTTCTTGCTGTCTAGCATATTATTTTGTCGTTTAGCACAATAGCATATTTTTTTGGATATAATCTTACAAAACAATACTTAAATGATATTATTATAATGGACAACAAGCAGCACATCAGACTTAAGGTGTGGGCACATTTGTCTGACGCCACGCGTTAACACGCCGTCAGATAACATCGGTTTTCATAGTAAAATGTATGTGTTACCGGCAATGTGTATTCTCCGGCATTGTATACAATGCCTAGGCATTGTATACAATGCCTGGTAGTCCACCGGCAATGTGTAAAATAAGTTTATTTCTGTTGTCTGTTATAAAAAAATAACCTCAAAATTTAAGGCTCACGCTCCGCTGCGCTACGCGCTCACCTTAAATTTCTAACCTAACCCGGGACCTACAGGAGTAAAGCAGGTTCGGTTCCAAACTCAATAAGCCGCCCTCGAGCCCCCCCCCCCGAGCCCCCCTCGAGCCCCCCAGAGCCCCCCTCGAGCCCCCTCAAGCCCCCCGAGCCCCCCCTGGAGCCAGAAACAGAATTATTTAGTTTCGCTTATATTTTTAGTCAACTTAAGTGGTTGCCCACTTGGTTGTAAAAACAGAGCAAACACAAATACGCTAAATAAACTTATAAAGTAGCTAATGACCACCAAACAACATAATTTAATGTGATGGCAACCCCAAATACGTTAAATGCGCAGTACGACGACGTAAGTAACCGAGCTATTTATAAATAGCGCGGTTCATTATAATGAAGCCGCTTACTTATTTACGTAATAGGGCTGCAGTATAATGCTTGCGGTTATTCCGATACGCATAGCGGCTGTTTTTTTCCGGTTCCAGGGTATCTTTTAACTAATGCGACTACTTAAAATGTTTCGGGATATCTATACGTCGAGTTACCTTACCTACTAAGAACCATAGACTTCGAAAATTTTTCGCTATATTAAGTTTATGCTAAGAACATATAATCCAAGATGGCGGCCAATTTGTTTATGGCGCCGGCTAGACGCGTGGTATTTACCGTGATCCAACGCCATAGAGTAAATTTTAACCATTGAAAGTAGTTTGTATGGAATATTCAATATTTTACTTTCCATGGTTAAAATTTGCTCTATGGCGTTGGATCACGATATTTACCACGACGTGTAGCCGTCGCCTAAGGGCCGATTAAAATGAAACTCGGTTTTTGGAACTATTTTGGCAAGAAAACAACATGCAATGATAAAAAAAATCGAAGGTGGCGGGCAACTTTTTTGTTTGTGGGCCGATTACCATAAAACACGGTTTTTGGAACTAATTTAACGAGAAAATAGCAACGCAATGTTGAAAATATTGAAAAATCCATAATGGCAGTCAACTTTTTTGTTTGTAGGCCGATTTCGATGAAACTCGGTTTTTAACACAATTGTGACAATAAAACAGCTACGCAAAAAAGCTACGTAAAAAATATAAAAATTCAAGATGGCGGCCAACTTTTTTGTTTTTCGGCCGATTTAGATGAAACTTAGTTTATGGTGTTATTTTAACAAGGCAATAACAACGCAATGTTAAAAATATAAAATTATCCAAGATGGCGGCCAACTTTTTTGTTTTTTGGTCGATTTCGATGATATGGTAGGGTGAATACGCCAAATACCAGCCCCCCAAGGGTTTTCAACTTTGAATCTCTGATGCTACTACAATGAATTCAACATTAAATTAGTTTTTTTTTTCTTAAACCTATGTTAGTAAGCAATACCGTACCTACTTTTTAGCCCTGTCGCTATTTCAGCCCTCTGCCTTTGAATGGGACAGTTGGTCTGGAATCTGGATGCAAACACCTTCAGGATGCCATTGCCACTGTTGACGCCGCAGTAGGGAAGCAAGTTTTTTGCGCATAATTGCATGGAATGGAACCCTGTGTGATTGTCAGCAAACATTTTTGATGGACTACAGCGAAATAATAATAATGCTCGCTTTCACCTCGTGGCTTTTTTCTTCATAATATATCGACCCTGTTTCTTGGTCAAATATATTGTAATCATGAGCAAATGCTAGACCTTATTTTAGCAGCTGCCTTTATTCGAAAAATAACAAAATAACTGACGATTAGATTTGGAATTGACACTGACTTATTTGTTCCTGTTGTGGTACCAGACATAGATTTTACAAAACGTAAAGATTTTTTTTAAAACAACATTAGTAATTAATACCGATAGAAATCTTATTTCTAAGCAAAAGTAAAAAGTTTTCTATTTTCAGCCACGTAATAATAATGTATATTTTATTGTAGCTAAGCTTATTTTTGTAAGCATGTTGATAATAATAATGACGTAAATTTTTGCACTCTAAAATTTATGTAATATCATCAAAAGTTTCTGACTTCATTTTCCTTTATTCTATGTCGAATTCAGGGACATAAATTTTCGAATTTAGGGCAAAAGCGGCCGAATTAAAGAAAATTGCGTCACTCGTCAAACTTTCATTTTTTATTATTATTATTATATTGTTTTTCTTGCAATTATTATAGATGATAATCATAATTTTCTCTAATTTCGATGAAACTCAGTCTGGGTCACTATTTTGACAAGAAAACAGCAATGCAATGTTAAAAATATAAAAATCTTAGATGGTGGCCAACTGTGTTGTTTGTAGGCCAGTGTCGATGAAACTCGGTTTAGAGCACTATTTTGACAAGAAAACGACAACGCAATGTTAAAATTATAAAAAAATCAAAGATGGCGGCCAATTTTGCTATTTGTTGGCCTATTTCGATGAAACCCGGTTTGACTTGTAATTTTGAATGACATTAATGTTGACATATTATATTTATCACTATTATATTTTGCATGCCAGCTCCTGGTGAATGTGATGTGACCATATGAAATATTTTAAGACCCTTATGTATCGCAGTCTAGCAAATAAATTTTTGATTCGGGTTCTATTTTGACAAGAAAACAGCAACGCAATGGTAAAAAACACAAAAGGTTGAGACTCTCTCTGAAAGGCAGCAAACTTTGTTTTTAGGTTGATTTCGATGTAACTCGGTTGACAAAAGAAGAACAAATAAAAAATTGGCCGCTATCTTGGATTTTTTATATTTTTAACAACATTGCATAAAAATTTTCGAATTTAGGGCAAAAGCGGCCGAATTAAAGAAAATTCCGTCACTCGTCAAACTTTCATTTATTATTATTATTTTCTTGTTTTTCTTGCAATTATTATAGATGATAATTATAATTTTATCTAATTTCGATGAAACTCAGTCTGGGTCACTATTTTGACAAGAAAACAGCAACGCAATGTTAAAAATATAAAAATCCTAGTTGGTGGCCAGCTGCGTTGTTTGTAGGCCAGTGTCGATGAAACTCGGTTTAGAGCACTATTTTGACAAGAAAACGACAACGCAATGTTAAAATTATAAAAAATTAAAGATGGCGGCCAATTTTGCTGTTTGTGGGTCTATTTCGATGAAACCCGGTTTTGGGTTCTATTTTTTATTCGACGACCTCCGTGGTTGAGTGGTTCGCACGCCGGTTTTCAAGGCGTCACCATCTCTTGAGGTCCCGGGTTCGATCCCCGGCTGGATCAATATAGAAAATGAACTTTTCAATATTGTCTCAGGTCTGGGTGTGTGTCATACCACCGTTGTTTCTGATTTCCATAGCACAAGTGCTGTAGCTACTTACTTTGGGATTGGAGCAATGTATGTGATGTTGTCAAATATTTATTATTTATTTTGACAAGAAAACAGCAACGCAATGGTAAAAAACACAAAAGGGGCAGTCAACTCTGTTTTCAGGTTGATTTCGATGTTACTCGGTTGAAAAAAAGGAGAACAAATAAGAAGTTGGCCGTTATCTTGGATTTTGTATTTTTTACATTGTATACCTGTTTTCTTGTCAAAATAGTGCCCCAAACTGAGTTTCATCTAAATTGGACCACAAACGCTTTACCCGTGAATGTTCGAAGCGCCCCTAGCAAGTTCGTGTTCAAGAGATTGGTTCGTGAACATTACATGAGTTCTACACTTTAGCTTGTCATATCTGACATTTGTGCTGTACATTCTTATATGTATATATTGTGTGTATATATATGTATTATATTGTATTATATATTCATAATATTTATGTATGTATTGGTATTTTACTACATATTTTTATTTTATATTAATATTGCCGCCACGATTTCTTTCCTAAACACCCTTACCGGTTGACTGGAAGAGAATGCCTTAAGGCTTTAAGTCCGCCATTTGCTCTGTTTGCAATAAAGTTTAAATAAAATAAATAATAAATAAATAAACAATAAAGTTGGCGGCCATCTTGGATTTTTATATTTTTAACACTGCGTTGCTGTTATCTTGTCAGAATAGTGCCCCAAACCAAGTTACATTGAAATTAGCCCACAAACAAAAAAGTTGGCCGCTATCTTGGATTTTTATATTTTTAATATTGCGTTGCTGTTATAATGTCAAAATAGTGCCACAAACCGAGTTTCATAGAAATTGGCCCGCAAACAATGAAGATGGCCGCCATCTTTGACTTTTTTTTATTTCTAACATTGCGTTGCTGTTTTCTTGTCAAAATAGTGTCCAAACCGAGTTAGATTGAAATTAGCCCACAAACAATAAAATCACACATCTCTTGCCTTTCACGACCTTCTGTTACTTTGAAAATGAAGTTAATGACTTTTAATAAATATTTTTTTTTATTCCATTCTTATAGAACATTAATATTTTATTGAAAGGTAACCTAAGTACTATGTAAGTATAACAAATGAAATCTGAATTTCTACATAAAATAACCTAATAAAAAACTAATCAAAATCAAATGCAGCATGCGAGACTCTCGCGCCGACTTCATCATCACTCGAATGTGCGATAACAACCCTCATTGCAATTGCAAACTATGTTTACCTAGGCATCATCGTCATACTCTCATTCAGTTTGGAATCGCAGAGTAACTAAGAAAGACATGTGACATGACTGATCAAGTCATTTCAAATCTCGAAATTGAAATAACAGCAACCCACGATATAATATTTTGAATCTACTTTTCTGTATTTACTCGTAAGTACCTATTGTGGCCCTCGGCTTGGCCTCGGGCCTCAAACTAAAACCCTTCTTCTGTTCAACTTTCGCTCAAGATTCGTTTATCCGTTTACCTACACACAAAAACTCACTACGACACGCCTAGAGATGTACGCCATGTGTACTGGAGATAATAGCGTCATCTCTTTTGCTCCTACAGTAATTGCTAACAAAAAAAAACGTTCATATTTTTGGCTTCAGTGCAGTTAGTTGTAACTTTTTTAACCAGGATAGATTTTTTGGTGCATAGTAAAAATCTGCCCTAATGATAATATCGATACTTGGAAACAAGTTTCAAACCTGTACCATACTTTTAAAAAAATTGGGTCACACCACACTGCCGTGCAAACGAATAAGTAGGTAGAAAAAAGATTGTCAAGAACTTCGATTAATTCATCCAAAACACTGTAACTTGAAATACAGTGTTTTGGATTTATAGGCCTAAATCGATTAATTTAAGTGTCTTTTATATCCCTATTTTTTTAGTTTTATATAATATATAAGGAGATATAAGCATATACATACAAAACAATGCAATATAATTTTATTTATGTTTTGTCATGCCAAAACACCCTACCTAATTCAAATTACAGTGTATTGGCTTTACTGATTCCGCGAGACAAATAGTTATCGTGTTATGGTTAGCCAAATATGTCGGACCTATCGTGCAGTAGCATTTGCCTCGGAAGAGTAGCTCTGTGATAAATGGTCGTACCAGGGTCGCGTCACGATCGCTCTAAAATGTGTGCGAGTGGACGCAGTAAAAAATGCATCCGGTAATTTAATTTTATTGAATCATGTACAACATTATGACCATCCGACCAGTGCTATTATAGCGTCAAAATTAAACAGTAAATCAATTCAAAAGGAAAATAAAAACTTCCACAACAAAGATCATCTTGGCGCTAAAGGTGCGTCCAGATATGTTCTTTTGATCGTACCGTACCTCCGTTCCGTACCAGCGTTCCGATCAAATAAGTCTGGACGCTACTTTTGCCCGTTCCGTACCTCCGTTCCGTACCACCGTTCCGATCAAACCGCCGAACGTCGCCGCGATCACGTCCAGACTAGCGCCGTACCGTACCTCCGTTCCGTATCAACGTTCCGATCCAATAGTACAGCAGCCTGTAGTAAATTTAAATTACGAAAAAGGTTACCGTTTGCCGTTGTGATATAGTTATTTATTACAAAATTATAGATACTTTAACAGATCGCAACCCGCCGCAACCTATATTTGTATATCTCCAAAAATGATTATTTTTTATTTTTCGAGGTTAATCACATGGTTTAGCTATTGTCGTGTTCTACAGCGCTATGTTTGATTGCCACTGATAATATTAAGACTATGAAAAGTATCCATACACAGATTTAAGACCAGATAAAGTCCATCCATTTCATCTGGTCTTAAATCTGTGTATGGCTACTTTTCACAGTCTAACTATTATCAGTGGCAATCAAACACAGCGCTGTAAAACACGACAATAGCTAAACCATGTGATTAACCTCGAAAAATAAAAAATCTCATTTTTGGAGATATACAAATATAGGTTACGGCGAGTTAGGATCTGTAAAACTTGGGTTAAAGTATCTATAATTTCATAATAAATAACTACATCACAACGGCAAACGGTACCTAACCTTTTTCGTAATTTAAATGTACTACGGGCTACTGTACTACAACCTCCGAACGTCGGCGTCGCCGCGATCACGTCCAGACTAGCGCCGTACCGTTCCTCCGTTCCGTTTTTCCTTTGAACGGGGCGAAAAAACCGACTCGCGATGGATCGGAGCGTACCTGTCGGCGATCGAGACGGCGTACCTCCGCACCGTTCCGAACATGCGTCCAGACTAGCGTTCTTTGTTCGCGACGCTCAAGAGCGAGAGATACGGGTACGGGCAAAAGAGCGAGAGATTCGAGGTGGATCGGGGCGTACCTGTTTGGCGAACGGAACGGCGTACCTCTGCACCGTTCCGAACATGCGTCCAGACTAGCGTTCTTTGATCGCGACGCCGATCGGAACGGAGGTACGGTACGGGCAAAAGAACATATCTGGACGCACCTTAGGCCATACGAACGTCGAGTTTAATAACACTGACAAGTATTACAAGTTTTATTTAATTAATTAAAGTTTAATTTTTTTTATCAAAAAAGAACTGTGGAAATAAATAAAAAATACAAAATATAAAATCACTATAACAATAGGCAGTATCCCGACATTTCGCTACATAAAGGATAAGCTACAGCCCAGACCGTAAGAGTGAGGGACATTTAATATTTTCAAAACGTTTCTTTTCATTTTTTCAATAAAGCTTTTCGTTTTTGAGAAATTTTAGATTTAGTGAAAAAAGACCCCGAAAAAGTGTGTCATTTTTCTACATTTATGCGATTTTCGAAAAAGTTCTGGACTTTAAAAAAAATTTTTTTCACCATATTGTAGCCCTTGCCAAGACGCATCTTTTGACGCTTATCACATTCACGTAGACCCAAAACTCACTGGACCAGGGCGATGTCTCACTCTGGCTGAAATTGGGTACTTTACTGAAACTATCGAAAAAACATTTTCAATGTTAAAATTGGCCGCTATCTTGGATTTTTTTAATTTTTAACATTGCGTTGGTGTTATAATGTCAAAGTAGTGCCCCAAACCGAGTTTCATAGAAATCAGCCCGCAAACAACAAAGATGGCCGCCTTCTTTGATTTTTTATTTCTAACATTGCGTTGCTGTTTTCTTGTCAAAATAGTGCCCCAAACCGAGTTTCGTCAAAATCAGCCCACTAACAAAAAAAGTTGGCCGCTATCCGCTATCTTGGAATTGTACTTGTATTTTTCGATAAAACGCTATATTATATTGTGTTTCTCTGTGCTAGGGGGCTGACCAAAGAATTTAAAAACAAAATTCAGGTCTTGGTGAGATCTTAACTTTACATATTTAACAGCTGTCAAATTCAAATTTATCAAACTTGAATTTGACAGCTGTCATCTAAAATGAAGATCTCACCAAGACCTTTAATTTTATCATAAACACCATCAGTCTGGGATGAGTACTTTTCGAGAAATTTTCCATGCAATTATTGATCGAGCTTTGTATGGAAAGTAGTTTTTTTTGTTTGTTTTCGGAAAAGTCGTAGAACAAATTAATGTCGTTGTTTATGATGTTAGTAATCTACTCCTGCAAGGTTGTTGGTGTTTTACAAATAACCCTGTGTAGTGTTTATTAATTGTACATACGTCAATGTGATATTTATTAGACTATTACAGTAAATACCTTTGTAATAAAACTAGCGAATTATTATTAGTATTCGAGAACCTTTTATTATTAACTAAAACATTTTTTTGCAATTACTTTTTGGGAATCATTATTGGCACATTTACCCTACGACATCTCGCCTACAACAGCCTACAGTGCCGCGGAAGTAGCAGCCGCGCTGCGCGGGCCGCATATTCGTAAATAGGTACCCGATGCGTTAGCCACCCGAAGTTGCTTTGTAAATAGCAGACGTGTCAGACTAATGCGTCTGCTATTTACAAGACCCCGAAGTGCTTTGTAAACAGCAAACGTACCGCGTCAGTATAATAAAAGAAAATACAAAAGATGTAAATGCTTATTGTTTTTTAGAGTTTATTATAGATTTTATAAACTAACTGTCTTTTTCATAAAAACAAGCAAAGTTATAGGTTTATAAAGTGTTATTTTACTCTTTTCACAAATGATAAAGATAAAACTATATTTTAAAGGTGCAACAGCTAAAATAAAAATTATGGACTACCTATACAGCGTGAAATTTTAACCATTTGGTTCCCGCCGTGGGGTGGTTCCACTCATGATTACAAGCAACTTTTACTATGGGGCCAACTCTCCTGCTCGCAAAAAAAAATCAGCTGTTCCATACAAAAGTGCAATACCTACTCGACCTTAATGTATGGAACAGCTGATTTTTTTTTGCGAGCAGGAGTGTTGGCCCCATAGTAAAAGTTGCTTGTAATCATGAGTGGAACCACCACACGGCGGGAACCAAATGATTAAAATTTCAGCGTGTATAAATAACCTTATATAGGTAAATATTGTGTAAGCAATGTAAACATTCTAGAATATCGTAAAAACCATCAAAAAACTTTTGGTCCGACAGAGGTTCGAACCGAGATCTCTCGCGTAACAGGCGAGCAGCCTCACCGAAACGCCACAGTGACTTGACAGTTTGTGGCAAAATTGGTCATCGCTCGATACTTTGATGCTCATCTACGTAAATACGAGCGCTCGCATGTTTACGAATATGCGCGCGGCCCCCCGCGCCTGCTCCGCCCGCCCGCTGCTTCGCCCCCTCAATATCTCGGTAGCCCCGAGCCGACTTCACCTTATGGCCGGTATACATTTTGATTAGTGTTTAGTGCGAGTGGCTCGTTTAGTGTTTAGTGTTTAGCAAAAAACACGTTCGGACAGTCTCTGTTTAGTGTTAAGTGTTTAGTGCGAGCGAAGTACAGTGTTTAGAAGCGCGTTCTATTTTTTCTGCGAGTAGCTCCTCCCGCGCGTCCCGCACGTCCCGCCTCCACCCCTCACTTGCAGCTAAACACGCACTAAGCACGTCTGGACAGGACTGTTAAGTGTTTAGTTTATATCAACAAAGCCTGTACTAAACAGCGTATGCTAAACAGTATGGGACATCACCTACTAATCACTAAACACTTAACAGTGCACTAAACACTAAACACTAAGCACTTTACTAATCAAAATGTATACCGGCCATTAAGTAAATTACGTATGCTGCTCCGTGCAGAATCATTAAGCCGCATACGTAACTGTAAAGAGTGCGCAACAGTAATTTAATGATGCGGCTGACGTCATAAAGATTCTACGTACCAAACACAGTCGGTAAGTAAACGGAGTTCGTAAAATGAGCCAGGATACGTAAAAACTGATGATGTAGACGGAGACATTATTAATTATCCCGTGTACGTAAAATGTATCGGCATACCTCCGACCCTGCTCGTACATTATGTACGTAACCGGGACCATTACTTAATGTGACAGGGACAGTACAATGATTTGGCAACCAGTTACTGTTATAAAGAGCCTAGATACTGAAATAATGCAGCTGTATAACTATTCGTACGTATGGCGCATACATATTTTATGTTACGGGTTAAGTAAATTACGTATGCTGCTCCGTGCAGAATCATTAAGCCGCATACGTAATTGTAAAGAGTGCGCAACAGTAATTTAATGATGCGGCTGACGTCATAAAGATTCTACGTACCAAACACAGTCGGTAAGTAAACGGAGTTCGTAAAATGAGCCAGGATACGTAAAAACTGATGATGTAGACGGAGACATTATTAATTATCCCGTGTACGTAAAATGTATCGGCATACCTCCGACCCTGCTCGTACATTATGTACGTAACCGGGACCATTACTTAATGTGACAGGGACAGTACAATGATTTGGCAACCAGTTACTGTTATAAAGAGCCTGGATACTGAAATAATGCAGCTGTATAACTATTCGTACGTATAGCGCATACATATTTCATGTTACGGGTAAAGTAAATTACGTGTGCTGCTCCGTGCAGAATCATTAAGCCGCATACGTAACTGTAAAGAGTGCGCAACAGTAATTTAATGATGCGGCTGACGTCATAAAGATTCTACGTACCAAACACAGTCGGTAAGTAAACGGAGTTCGTAAAATGAGCCAGGATACGTAAAAACTGATGATGTAGACGGAGACATTATTAATTATCCCGTGTACGTAAAATGTATCGGCATACCTCCGACCCTGCTCGTACATTATGTACGTAACCGGGACCATTACTTAATGTGACAGGGACAGTACAATGATTTGGCAACCAGTTACTGTTATAAAGAGCCTGGATACTGAAATAATGCGACTGTATAACTTCGTACGTATAGCGCATACATATTTCATGTTACGGGTAAAGTAAATTACGTATGCTGCTCCGTGCAGAATCATTAAGCCGCATACGTAACTGTAAAGAGTGCGCCACAGTAATTTAATGATGCGGCTGACGTCATAAAGATTCTACGTACCAAACACAGTCGGTAAGTAAACGGAGTTCGTAAAATGAGCCAGGATACGTAAAAACTGATGATGTAGACGGAGACATTATTAATTATCCCATGTACGTAAAATGTATCGGCATACCTCCGACCCTGCTCGTACATTATGTACGTAACCGGGACCATTACTTAATGTGACAGGGACAGTACAATGATTTGGCAACCAGTTACTGTTATAAAGAGCCTGGATACTGAAATAATGCAGCTGTATAACTATTCGTACGTATAGCGCATACATATTTCATGTTACGGGTAAAGTAAATTACGTATGCTGCTCCGTGCAGAATCATTAAGCCGCATACGTAACTGTAAAGAGTGCGCAACAGTAATTTAATGATGCGGCTGACGTCATAAAGATTCTACGTACCAAACACAGTCGGTAAGTAAACGGAGTTCGTAAAATGAGCCAGGATACGTAAAAACTGATGATGTAGACGGAGACATTATTAATTATCCCGTGTACGTAAAATGTATCGGCATATCTCCGACCCTGCTTGTACATTATGTACGTAACCGGGACCATTACTTAATGAGACAGAGTCAGTACAATGATTTGGCAACCAGTTACTGTTATAAAGAGCCTGGATACTGAAATAATGCGACTGTATAACTTCGTACGTATAGCGCATACATATTTCATGTTACGGGTAAAGTAAATTACGTATGCTGCTCCGTGCAGAATCATTAAGCCGCATACGTAACTGTAAAGAGTGCGCCACAGTAATTTCATGATGCGGCTGACGTCATAAAGATTCTATGTACCGAACACTGCCAGTAAGTAAACGGAGTTCGTAAAATGAGCCAGGATACGTAAATGTTTATGTAGGCGGAGACATTATTAATTATCCCGTGTACGTAAAATGTATCGGCATATCTCCGACCCTGCTCGTACATTATGTACGTAACCCGGACTATTACTTAATGAGACGGAGTCAGTACAATGATTTGGCAACCAGTTACTGTTGTAAAGAGCCTGGATACTGAAATAATGCGGCTGTATAACTTCGTACGTATAGCGCATATATATTTCCTGTTGCGGGTTAAGTAAATTACGTATGCTGCTCCGTTAATACATATGCGGCATCATTAAACCGCATACGTAAACGTTAACAGTGCGGGCACAGTAATTTCATGATGCGGCTTACGTATTAAGGATTCGGCCTCATTACAAGTAACTCGTTTACATTGTCTTTACAGGGCATTATGCCGCATACTTACTGGACATGGTGTCGGCTCATTATAAGTATGGCTCTTATTTATTTCATGTGAAAAGCACATTATACGTATCTGGCTGCCGGTGCATTACAAATTTGCCAATTTTAAGTAGCCCGTTTTTCTCAGTGTACTTTAGCATGGGATGACCAAAATTGTGTGGCGAAATTCAACACGTTTCTTGAAGAAAGTTGTTAAGTTTCATGGACTGAACACTGGATGCTAAGTTTAGAATGACCCTGTATAATAGAAAGTTACTTAAGTGCTAATAATGCACCGTAACTATGTCCATACCTTGTAACTCTACAAGAACAAACGTTACTTCCTTATACAGACAATTGTTGAACAAACGACAACAAATTGCTTTTACTGCTTAATGCTAAGCACACAAGGAAACTGCATTAGTTGCAAGTACATGAAGTGTAATTTGTATTCCAAACTATTTATTTATGCTACCTCCTTCGCAATAAAATGCACATTATTCATTCTTGGATATTAGTATTGATATTTCTACTCTACACAGTTTATTAACTAACATTTATTAATTGAATTTAAAAATCTTTATTGTATTACTCACTTAAGTAATAAAATAAATGCTAATTGTTTCAAAATTCAACATTCGATATAAATTACCTATTTGAAATCATTTTCTAAATAAAGCTGATGCTATACTTATTATTAATTAAAAATATAAATATTTTCAATTTTATAGTGATGGTTTATAAAAACTTAATACAGCCAGTATTAAGTTTTTATAAACCATCACTATAAAAAAATATAGGACCAAAAAGTAAATATCTAAAATTTTTATGTTAAGTTCAGTCAGTTCTCTTGAAAACGATTACAAAAAAATCTAGTTTCAAATATAAAACGACTAAGAATAAGATAAAAGGTAACAATACAATACATACAGTATAAGAATAGTATCGGCCCTAATGCGCTACCCTAGCGCACGCCAGCCAGCAATAAAAAGATAAAGAAAGCCCTCAAAACGCCCTCTGGTCCGACGCCTCCGTGTGATCTGCGGCTTTCTCCCCCCAGGTATGGTTGGCAACAAAAAAGATAAACACTTTTGTAATAAGTCATAAATCATTTTACAAAGCACGAAAGAAAAATTAACTATGCAGTTTTCAATGTTTTTAAATTTTGGATTTCCTATTGAATAATATTCCATAATTTGGAATTTCGATACAGCTACTTATACTGTTATATGTGTAGAGACTAAACAGCAACAACAGACAAGCCCCACCATTTTTCCATTCAGCATACCCATTTTCTTTTTCGCTGTTCTAATTTTTCTTTTTAACTTATTTCGCTTTACCGTGCATTCTACAGCTGACCAATATACCAAGAGCTTACACTGTACGTCGTACATTCTCGTACTTATCGCAGATTCTGCAGTAAGGAAGAGAGGTCTGAGTAAAATGGTTGGCATGAAAATAGATAAAAACAAAGTAGGTTGTATTGCTTGCTTACTTGCCGTTGGTAACTGGGAACCCTCTCATTTGCGCCTGGTTAAAAATGCAGGCGGCTCTAAAGACTGCAGGTCTGACGATTTTAATGTTTGTCCATTCAAAATTCGGGGAAACTTACCCCTTTTATTATTCAATTTGTAAATTGCTAGGTGATTTACTTAGGCATATCTTGTTTTAACACAACTCTTTTTGTAAAGAACTAGATATTTTGATTTCGTTCTTGTTTCTTTTATATTCATCCATTTTAATAAGCACAATTTCATCCACCATCAAGCTTTGGACATCTTATAACTCTCTTATCGTTAATAATTCGCGGTTTACAATAAAACGATGTTCTCCATGATATATTTTTTCAGTTCCTATCTCCCCCCTTTGCGTCATCAAATCCATTTGACGTAACTCAAGCAAATTACTTTTTCTCAAATCTGTTACAATTTCCTTTTCAAATCTCCATAGTAATCCTTTCATCTCCATAATATGTACCGGGAACCCAACATATCTCAAGCTGTGACAGACAGCCGGGATTACCAAATGCACGGGAAGAAAAAACGTCAAGTATGGTTACAATGCATTTTGGGTACAGTATCTCATGTTGCATTCGACAGAGAACTGATAAGGCTTAAAGTTTCGAAAAAACGCCGTCATTAGAACAGGAAATATAACATTTTATTGTTCAACAAAACACGGTAAGGTATCCCTTCTAAATCAAATGTAAACAGGAAACAAAAAAAATTAAAATACAATATTATTAAATGAGCCACTAACGGCCAAACACTAAGGTTTCTTAGTTAGGTCTCCTTAACTTTAAGGAAGCTGTCAGTTTCATAGAGTGTCTGACAAGTCTAACAACTTTTTTTTTATTCTTTTTTTTATTTAAGTTGGGCTTAACTTTGTGATTCGTTTGAGTGAGGTTCAAAGAAAATTCATTAAAAATCTTTTGTTTAGTGATTTATTCAGCTCGTATTTTTTAACTTCTCTACGGAATTAAAAGTAGTTTTTTTAACAAACGCAATGTATAAAATTGTATTTTTATTTTTTTTACTTTGTAAGTCTTTATTCTAAACTTTTAGATTTTTGCATTCACAATGCTATTTTTTCATTATTTATTAGTCTTTATTCTGGTTACAGTATACAGTTTTGTAGATAATTACACCTACGTCTCTGTAAAAAAGTGTCTATTCCGTCTAGTTTGAAAAGTGTCGATTTTGTACAGTCGAGTTCATTAATATGTTGGCAGTTTTGTTGACAGGACAGAATTTTTAAGGAAACAAAGAAACTTTACTTTAAACTGTTTTCAATGCAAGTCCTATTTTGGCACTTTAATCTTGATTAAATTGGAATTTTACGTCATCATCCGAAGTTTGACTTCTGACTGAACCGATCATCATGAAAGGAGAATGGCAGGTGCCCATATATTTTCAGAACCACATAAAGGCTTAGCGTGTCAAGAAGTAAATAGCATGACTTTAATCCTCTATTAAAGCCTAATAAATTATGTAATCGTAAGATACAGTTTAAAGCTGGGGATAAAACGTTGATTTTAAAACCTAACCTCAAAACAGCACCTAGTAGGCAATTACTTTGGATACATTACATAACCTACACAGAATGATTTTTATTTAAAAGCTTTAGGTGAGGCTGGTCATGAAATCTACAAATATTTAGTCATTAGACCGTAATAGACAATTACCTCATTGACCTGAAACATAGTATGATAACGATAGGTAGATACTAATTCGCGTCAATTGGTAATGCGCCTGGCGGCCATGATTTTAACCTCAAAAACGAAAAACAATTGTAATTTTTTCATATACCTAGACCCTTTCTTATTGAAAATAAGAATTCAATAATTAATATATTATATTACCTATTAGAATTTGTTTTTGTCATTTTTAGTTGCAGATGACGTTGTTTTTCTAAATGTTGCCTCCTTCTTTACGGACACTTTAAATTGAAAAGTAACCACCAAATTATGACCTTTAAATCTCATAAGGTCCGAATTAGGCACGCTCAGTATTTATGAATTTGGAAAATGGTTCCCAGTTTGCCATTCTCCTTTTGCATACACGTTGTCAGGGGTACATAGAAGGACATATTATTCCTTATTCCGAAAAAAAGTGCTGTTCCCGAGAGATAGCAAAAAAACTTTCCACGCAGTCGAAGTCGCGGGCGGTCGCTAGTAACATTATAAACAGAAAATGATATACAATGGAGTCCAAGTGTACTGAAAATAATATTTAAAATATTGTCATTTCATGAAATAGATTCGTCTCCTAAATTGCCAATTTCAGTTTAGTAGTACAATAAAAGTAATATCAAACTATAATTTATTACAACATTGTTATATAAGTTAATGTTTTTCAGGTCTGCTCGAAGGACCAATTTTCAGTCCGGTGAAAATATTTGTCCACTTTGTTTCCTGAATTCATTGCGGGCGAAAACGACCCCACCCTTCAAAGGTGGGGTGCGACAGGGTTACAACTCCCTAGCCTTTGTATGGGCTGGAGAGGAAAAATGGGATACAGTACATCCATTGTGAAGTAGGTAATGTCGAGTTCAATAATATGTACACACCTTCTTCATTAACCTTTATGCCAAAAGTCAACGTCCTGTCCTGTCAACAAAACTGCCAACATATTAATGAACTCGACTGTACAAAATCGACACTTTTCAAACTAGACGGAATAGACACTTTTTTACAGAGACGTAGGTGTAATTATCTACAAAACTGTATACTGTAACCAGAATAAAGACTAATAAATAATGAAAAAATAGCATTGTGAATGCAAAAATCTAAAAGTTTAGAATAAAGACTTACAAAGTAAAAAAAATAAAAATACAATTTTATACATTGCGTTTGTTAAAAAAACTACTTTTAATTCCGTAGAGAAGTTAAAAAATACGAGCTGAATAAATCACTAAACAAAAGATTTTTAATGAATTTTCTTTGAACCTCACTCAAACGAATCACAAAGTTAAGCCCAACTTAAATAAAAAAAAGAATAAAAAAAAAGTTGTTAGACTTGTCAGACACTCTATGAAACTGACAGCTTCCTTAAAGTTAAGGAGACCTAACTAAGAAACCTTAGTGTTTGGCCGTTAGTGGCTCATTTAATAATATTGTATTTTAATTTTTTTTGTTTCCTGTTTACATTTGATTTAGAAGGGATACCTTACCGTGTTTTGTTGAACAATAAAATGTTATATTTCCTGTTCTAATGACGGCGTTTTTTCGAAACTTTAAGCCTTATCAGTTCTCTGTCGAATGCAACATGAGATACTGTACCCAAAATGCATTGTAACCATACTTGACGTTTTTTCTTCCCGTGCATTTGGTAATCCCGGCTGTCTGTCACAGCTTGAGATATGTTGGGTTCCCGGTACATATTATGGAGATGAAAGGATTACTATGGAGATTTGAAAAGGAAATTGTAACAGATTTGAGAAAAAGTAATTTGCTTGAGTTACGTCAAATGGATTTGATGACGCAAAGGGGGGAGATAGGAACTGAAAAAATATATCATGGAGAACATCGTTTTATTGTAAACCGCGAATTATTAACGATAAGAGAGTTATAAGATGTCCAAAGCTTGATGGTGGATGAAATTGTGCTTATTAAAATGGATGAATATAAAAGAAACAAGAACGAAATCAAAATATCTAGTTCTTTACAAAAAGAGTTGTGTTAAAACAAGATATGCCTAAGTAAATCACCTAGCAATTTACAAATTGAATAATAAAAGGGGTAAGTTTCCCCGAATTTTGAATGGACAAACATTAAAATCGTCAGACCTGCAGTCTTTAGAGCCGCCTGCATTTTTAACCAGGCGCAAATGAGAGGGTTCCCAGTTACCAACGGCAAGTAAGCAAGCAATACAACCTACTTTGTTTTTATCTATTTTCATGCCAACCATTTTACTCAGACCTCTCTTCCTTACTGCAGAATCTGCGATAAGTACGAGAATGTACGACGTACAGTGTAAGCTCTTGGTATATTGGTCAGCTGTAGAATGCACGGTAAAGCGAAATAAGTTAAAAAGAAAAATTAGAACAGCGAAAAAGAAAATGGGTATGCTGAATGGAAAAATGGTGGGGCTTGTCTGTTGTTGCTGTTTAGTCTCTACACATATAACAGTATAAGTAGCTGTATCGAAATTCCAAATTATGGAATATTATTCAATAGGAAATCCAAAATTTAAAAACATTGAAAACTGCATAGTTAATTTTTCTTTCGTGCTTTGTAAAATGATTTATGACTTATTACAAAAGTGTTTATCTTTTTTGTTGCCAACCATACCTGGGGGGAGAAAGCCGCAGATCACACGGAGGCGTCGGACCAGAGGGCGTTTTGAGGGCTTTCTTTATCTTTTTATTGCTGGCTGGCGTGCGCTAGGGTAGCGCATTAGGGCCGATACTATTCTTATACTGTATGTATTGTATTGTTACCTTTTATCTTATTCTTAGTCGTTTTATATTTGAAACTAGATTTTTTTGTAATCGTTTTCAAGAGAACTGACTGAACTTAACATAAAAATTTTAGATATTTACTTTTTGGTCCTATATTTTTTTATAGTGATGGTTTATAAAAACTTAATACTGGCTGTATTAAGTTTTTATAAACCATCACTATAAAATTGAAAATATTTATATTTTTAATTAATAATAAGTATAGCATCAGCTTTATTTAGAAAATGATTTCAAATAGGTAATTTATATCGAATGTTGAATTTTGAAACAATTAGCATTTATTTTATTACTTAAGTGAGTAATACAATAAAGATTTTTAAATTCAATTAATAAATGTTAGTTAATAAACTGTGTAGAGTAGAAATATCAATACTAATATCCAAGAATGAATAATGTGCATTTTATTGCGAAGGAGGTAGCATAAATAAATAGTTTGGAATACAAATTACACTTCATGTACTTGCAACTAATGCAGTTTCCTTGTGTGCTTAGCATTAAGCAGTAAAAGCAATTTGTTGTCGTTTGTTCAACAATTGTCTGTATAAGGAAGTAACGTTTGTTCTTGTAGAGTTACAAGGTATGGACATAGTTACGGTGCATTATTAGCACTTAAGTAACTTTCTATTATACAGGGTCATTCTAAACTTAGCATCCAGTGTTCAGTCCATGAAACTTAACAACTTTCTTCAAGAAACGTGTTGAATTTCGCCACACAATTTTGGTCATCCCATGCTAAAGTACACTGAGAAAAACGGGCTACTTAAAATTGGCAAATTTGTAATGCACCGGCAGCCAGATACGTATAATGTGCTTTTCACATGAAATAAATAAGAGCCATACTTATAATGAGCCGACACCATGTCCAGTAAGTATGCGGCATAATGCCCTGTAAAGACAATGTAAACGAGTTACTTGTAATGAGGCCGAATCCTTAATACGTAAGCCGCATCATGAAATTACTGTGCCCGCACTGTTAACGTTTACGTATGCGGTTTAATGATGCCGCATATGTATTAACGGAGCAGCATACGTAATTTACTTAACCCGCAACAGGAAATATATATGCGCTATACGTACGAAGTTATACAGCCGCATTATTTCAGTATCCAGGCTCTTTACAACAGTAACTGGTTGCCAAATCATTGTACTGACTCCGTCTCATTAAGTAATAGTCCGGGTTACGTACATAATGTACGAGCAGGGTCGGAGATATGCCGATACATTTTACGTACACGGGATAATTAATAATGTCTCCGCCTACATAAACATTTACGTATCCTGGCTCATTTTACGAACTCCGTTTACTTACTGGCAGTGTTCGGTACATAGAATCTTTATGACGTCAGCCGCATCATGAAATTACTGTGGCGCACTCTTTACAGTTACGTATGCGGCTTAATGATTCTGCACGGAGCAGCATACGTAATTTACTTTACCCGTAACATGAAATATGTATGCGCTATACGTACGAAGTTATACAGTCGCATTATTTCAGTATCCAGGCTCTTTATATTGAATTGATTGATTGAATTTAGGACAGGCATTATACATAATTATTAGGTATTACGTAAAGGACCCATTTCAATCCCAACTAAACCTTAGTTAGCATGACAGAAGTCTTCCAGAGACATCACGAGCAATACTAATTTAGTATCTACAATATACATCGTCGATAGATGTTCACAACTGACCTTTTGGTCAGTTGTGTGACGCTTTTGCGTTAATAAAACTATTAAGACAACAAAGCAAAGACATTTAAACAAAGCAAAGACAATAAATAAAATAAAATAAAAAAATAAATATGAAACAGCAACTTGAGCATATCAATATATTTTGTAACGATTCATGCATTTTTCCAATAAAGGCATATAACCGCGGACAAACTTTCAATAAAATTGAAAAATCATTATTTTTATCCCCAATCCCTATCCCGAACTAGAAGCAGCTCTGGTTAGTTTATTCAAAGTAAACAATATTACATTTAGTTAAAATTGAGTTCAGATGATTAAAACGATAAAACAAATGCCTGTGATATGAAAATTGTTGAAATAAATTGTGCCCATACTGACGAAAACAAACTTGTTTAATCTAAAAAAGGTGACTTATTTTCTTAACCAACATTCAGTTTATTGAGCTTTTGTCATGCCATGCTTTCATTTAATGCACGATTCGTCGGTGTACACCGTGGGCCGGGACTTCTATAGACCCATGGTCATTCACCTTTTCTTATTATATTCCTAAACTTTCATGCATTTTTCGAACTATTTTCTTATTAGCTATATTCCTTAAGCTTCCACCACACTGTAAACAATCAAGCTAATGTACATAAGGCGAACTAAATTCAAGTGTTCCACGAAATTGGGAGCATGCACTATCTACGGATCAGTAGCCTTAGCACGAACAGCTATCGAGAAAAATAACGTGCGTAAAACTACTCGAATCCTACAATTTTGTATGGAAATTTGTACAGCGCCACTACGTCCGTAAACGGAACTAAGATTTGGAAGCACGAAACATGTTGACATAAGGTATCGAGCAGCCTTCGAATCGAGTTCGAATAGTAAAGTTACAACTTGTATGGGAATCGGTAGCACGAACCCACTTTTGACATACGGTATCGAGACACTCGCAAGCTGGCTATCGACAACTTACTCACTGAATTTTTTTCAGTGAGAGACTTTTCGAGTGACTTTGTATTATTTATTATTAAATTTTAAAAGCATTTATGTCGTAACAAAAATTAAATTTGAGAACTATGAAATGTCCACTGAATTATCCACAGGCAATATTACTTAAATTGTTCTCATTAAACATAGAAATTTGTAAAATAAAAATCTCGTCATTTTACGCTATCCACGGTGTCCCCCACACCCTCCATACCTTTATTTTAGCAATATTTTAGAACTTACCTACAAAACTCAAATAAAACTATAGAATACGGTGTTATAAGTATAATATTTGTTTTCAGACAACACATCACACAGTTTGGATACAGTTAATTAATTATTGTTTCATTTAAGTAGATATTAAAAAAATAAGACCATAAAACTATGATGAAAACTAACTAGGTATAACAATGCAAACTTAACAAAGTCTCTAATTTGTCGAATCTTCAAACACTAGGCACTAATTCCGATGAAATTCACATATTTTCATAGAACGTCCAAAGGTTTTATTGTTTATGTGTAAACAATTTATTATTCATTGACGATATTCCATTGTTATTCTTCAAGTTCATAATCTTTGATGAAACTATGAAACATTGTAGTTTACTCCTAGGTCATAATATAATTTCCTCGCAATTGTATTATTTATTAGCCGACACAGATAAATCATTTTAGACAAAAACAAAATAAAGAAATGGCTTCACGGCTTTTTATTATTTTAGGTTATATTTTTCATTAAATCACAGGATGAGAAAGAAAGAGAGAAAGAATAGAGACACTCTTCTTTTTCAAACCAATCACGGGAAGGTGCAATGACCGTTCAAAAGCATGGGCAAAATCATGGACATTTTAAAAATTATTATAATATTTGCAAATTAATTTAAGTTATTAAATGAAATCAATATTGTTAACAGTTTTATTATTAATAAGAAGAATAATAAATGTAAAATTATGATGATAAACAACTTGATTGAATTTTAATTTACATATTTATGATTTACATAGATATACAACATGGTTTTTGAACGCACCTTGCTTCAATTGGATTGATAATTGGATTGTGTCAGGTTAGCTTTATTTATCGCTACTATCGAGTTGACGTTAGCCAGCTCTGTAAAATTCGTGCTGCCGATTTTGCTAGCTTTCGAATCGAGTCCGTTTTCGAGTAGTATTTTCTTACGCGCGTAAGATTTCTCGATGGCTGTTCGTGCTAATGAAAAATATAACCTAAAATAATAAAAAGCCGTGAAGCCATTTCTTTATTTTGTTTTTGTCTAAAATGATTTATCTGTGTCGGCTAATAAATAATACAATTGCGAGGAAATTATATTATGACCTAGGAGTAAACTACAATGTTTCATAGTTTCATCAAAGATTATGAACTTGAAGAATAACAATGGAATATCGTCAATGAATAATAAATTGTTTACACATAAACAATAAAACCTTTGGACGTTCTATGAAAATATGTGAATTTCATCGGAATTAGTGCCTAGTGTTTGAAGATTCGACAAATTAGAGACTTTGTTAAGTTTGCATTGTTATACCTAGTTAGTTTTCATCATAGTTTTATGGTCTTATTTTTTTAATATCTACTTAAATGAAACAATAATTAATTAACTGTATCCAAACTGTGTGATGTGTTGTCTGAAAACAAATATTATACTTATAACACCGTATTCTATAGTTTTATTTGAGTTTTGTAGGTAAGTTCTAAAATATTGCTAAAATAAAGGTATGGAGGGTGTGGGGGACACCGTGGATAGCGTAAAATGACGAGATTTTTATTTTACAAATTTCTATGTTTAATGAGAACAATTTAAGTAATATTGCCTGTGGATAATTCAGTGGACATTTCATAGTTCTCAAATTTAATTTTTGTTACGACATAAATGCTTTTAAAATTTAATAATAAATAATACAAAGTCACTCGAAAAGTCTCTCACTGAAAAAAATTCAGTGAGTAAGTTGTCGATAGCCAGCTTGCGAGTGTCTCGATACCGTATGTCAAAAGTGGGTTCGTGCTACCGATTCCCATACAAGTTGTAACTTTACTATTCGAACTCGATTCGAAGGCTGCTCGATACCTTATGTCAACATGTTTCGTGCTTCCAAATCTTAGTTCCGTTTACGGACGTAGTGGCGCTGTACAAATTTCCATACAAAATTGTAGGATTCGAGTAGTTTTACGCACGTTATTTTTCTCGATAGCTGTTCGTGCTAAGGCTACTGATCCGTAGATAGTGCATGCTCCCAATTTCGTGGAACACTTGAATTTAGTTCGCCTTATGTACATTAGCTTGATTGTTTACAGTGTGGTGGAAGCTTAAGGAATATAGCTAATAAGAAAATAGTTCGAAAAATGCATGAAAGTTTAGGAATATAATAAGAAAAGGTGAATGACCATGGGTCTATAGAAGTCCCGGCCCACGGTGTACACCGACGAATCGTGCATTAAATGAAAGCATGGCATGACAAAAGCTCAATAAACTGAATGTTGGTTAAGAAAATAAGTCACCTTTTTTAGATTAAACAAGTTTGTTTTCGTCAGTATGGGCACAATTTATTTCAACAATTTTCATATCACAGGCATTTGTTTTATCGTTTTAATCATCTGAACTCAATTTTAACTAAATGTAATATTGTTTACTTTGAATAAACTAACCAGAGCTGCTTCTAGTTCGGGATAGGGATTGGGGATAAAAATAATGATTTTTCAATTTTATTGAAAGTTTGTCCGCGGTTATATGCCTTTATTGGAAAAATGCATGAATCGTTACAAAATATATTGATATGCTCAAGTTGCTGTTTCATATTTATTTTTTTATTTTATTTTATTTATTGTCTTTGCTTTGTTTAAATGTCTTTGCTTTGTTGTCTTAATAGTTTTATTAACGCAAAAGCGTCACACAACTGACCAAAAGGTCAGTTGTGAACATCTATCGACGATGTATATTGTAGATACTAAATTAGTATTGCTCGTGATGTCTCTGGAAGACTTCTGTCATGCTAACTAAGGTTTAGTTGGGATTGAAATGGGTCCTTTACGTAATACCTAATAATTATGTATAATGCCTGTCCTAAATTCAATCAATCAATTAAGCAAAGAGCCTTTAATATTTTATGTAAACAACAATAAGGTTCTCCCCGTAACACCACTAGCAACTGTGATGTCTTTCAAACACCTACTCGCCAACAAGTATATCTCTTGGCATCTCGACGTGACTAGGTTGCACTATACTCAAACTACACTTAAGGTAACAGTACACACAACCCACTCAGTGACGTGAATGGGAAATATTTTGTGACACGTGTTGAGATTTTTTTCGATAGATTTTCGATAGGTATTTAAACCAGAAAAATATTATAATTTTGCTTTTATCCACCCATAAGGAAGGTCCGTGCCCCAGCAGTGGGGAATTTAAAAATGGCTAATGTCAACATAACATTTTCATGAAGGTTGAGAAAAGTTATCCTATCAAAAATTTCGGAGGTGTAAGTATGCTCATTAATTATTATTTTATACATGTAAGTAGTTATGTGATTACTACAATAAACTAGTTTTAAATAAAATTATCAACTAGTCAAATGACAACTGTACTAACAGTAGGTTTTAATTTTTAGGTCGATCAACTTCAACATACATTGTACGTAAATATTGAAATGAAACAGTGACGTAAGCTAAGACACCTACAGTTCCCAATGTTCCCATCTTTGCATACGAATTATCATTAATAAATTAACAATATTTTATACATTAATTCCGTTAGGTTGTACTATGCTAATAGATGTGGCAATCGACTATCGATAAATTTATTGCTCGAACATAAAAATAAAATTGGACAGTAAAACTACGGCACACCTTAGAAAATGTATTCCGAATCCCACAGTGGAATTGATAATCCCAGATTTACAATTACAATCGTAATCCGGAGACATAAAGTTGATAATTGTCGTGCGCGTTCGATTGCATTGAAATTATGTAAAGTGGCCTACAGACGCAGTGATGTGCTTTGTTTTGCAATAGAACAAAGCTTCCCTCGGAAAATATAAATAATATTCCTAGTGTTTTGAAATCTAATAGAGTTTTCTACAACAAAACAATTATAATATTTTATTCAGACACACTAATTTAAGCACCCTGAGCGAAAGTGGCGCCGCGGTAAATTTCATTTAATATATCTAATTCTAATACACAATTTGAATCATGTTTTACGTGGAATTTTTAGTGAAACCTTCTAAAAATACTAGGCCATGGGCCCTAAAGACTTCACGTAAAATATAATTAAAATCTTTTTCTATTAATAACATATTAAATAAAAACCTCTGAGGGCGCCACTTTCGGTCATACAACTGCCTTAAAAAATATTTAAATAGCGTTCGTCATAATGCAATAGATTGATGTCACAACATCTTGCTATCATTTAATTGAGATGACATTAGCGCATAGAATCGAAATACTACTTTTTTATTATTAACTTTACTTCTTCTCAGGCAGTTCGAATGTATTATACAATCATTTGATACTGGTTTGAATGACTCATTGAACAATATTGATGACAAAAGTTGTTGAGGATTTTATTTATTCAATACTCGGTATGCTTCAACACTTTTTTTTTACCCACGACAAAAGTAGTAAAATAGTTAAGAACAAAAATAAAATGTAAAACATTATAGTGTGAAACTACTGACCTGAATTTTTTTTTTTACTAAACTGGACTAGCAGTCTGTATGATTTGACAGCAAAGTTTTTGTGCCTATTTGAAACGCCTCTAGCGTCTGTCTAAGGAACTAATTGGTTGCCATGATGGTCTCTCCAGACACAGACTTTAGTACCATGTCCCTCACGCTATGCTCACGCTACGTCCTACAGCGCCAAAATGGCGGAAATCAAATAGGCACAAGAACAGTTTGACAGCAGCCAGTCTAGTAGAATATATAGAAGTCAATGTGTGAAACACTATAAAGTATTAAAGAGCAATAAAAATAATGCGCTCCCATACAAACTTTTTTTGAAAAACAGTCGATAACTAAACCTATCGATGTCCATCGACGCCCCATCCCTATTTTGTAGTTTCTCACGCTGGCTGTGATTTATCGAGACTAGTGGCGGGCTGTGGGCGGCTACACATCTAGTTACAGCCCGTGATGTATCGGAATAAGGCTCCCGGTACACGGCGACCTTTGTGGAAACTACCCATTAGCCAGGGGTTAGGTTAGGTTAGGTTATTAATATCTGCGGTATCTTGAAATTAGTGCCAGCTGCTTACTGTATATCATAAAATGGGTTGTTTGTGAGCGAAAGTAAACTTTATGTGAAAGCTGATTGTATTTTGATTTAGATCAGTAATTATTGTTGCTAATACAAAAGTTTGCTTTTCTCTTGAAATAAAAGCTTATCAAGAAGTAGTCTCAGATCTTTAGATTTTTATGGTAAACTATTCTACGATGTACGTTTTCTGTCAAATGATTTTCCTGAAAATCCAAATATCATAAAGAATAACGAATGACTTAATTAAATATTTGAAAAATATGAATGGGTTAACGTAATTGAAAGTTACGGAACTCAACAGGCAGTGGTTTATTCGTCCAAGGATTCAAAAAATTTATCGTCGTACCAAAATCGTAAACGCGACCATTTTCACGAAAATCTGATAGCCGCTCAAGTGTGGCTCGAGATATGATATGCTGTACAGTATCAGTTATACATACAAACCCAAAATGGGATAACCATTTCTTCGGACCATCAAACTGAACAACTTTTACTATGGGACCAACTCTAAAATCGCAAAAAATCTGCTGTTTCATACATTTTGATATTTTATTTATTAATTTTTCTATGAAACAGCTGATTATTTTTAACCAGATTTCATAGTTGGTCCCATAGTAAAAGCATTAAGTACTTTTTGTGGTAAAAGTTAATCAGTTTGATGGTCCAAAGAAACGGTGTTCACATTTTGGATTCATTCATTAACACATTGTATAACTTATAGCCTTTTTGTCTCCTGAAAGCATTATTAAATGTCGCTTTCGTGGTATTGAATGCGAAACGACGTTAAGTTTCAATATCCTTTAAAGTTATCAAGTGAAACTAGGTGTGCCTTCCTTCCTACACTGTCTGTTAGCTTTGTTTGTTCGTTTGTACAATGTACATTAAAACTGTTGATTTTGTCAATCAGCACACTTATCGCTTCCTATTATCTTTCTTTATTGGTACAGTACAACCATGGAAACAAATAGAGATAAAACACTTAATAGGTAACCACGCCGGGCAGAGAAAACATAGCTCGGTCGGGCCACCAAAGTAGTTAAGCTTTATTGTAGGTACTTATGTCATAGAAAATTACGTGATATTTGCCTCATTAGAAACGAGGAGATCCGCAGGAGAACTAAAGTAACCGACATCGCTCAAAGGATTGCTAAGCTGAAGTGGCCATGGGCGGGACACATAGCGAGAAGAACCGATGGCCGTTGGGGCGGAAAGGTTCTGGAATGGCAACCGCGCACCGGACGACGCTCCATGGGTAGGCCCCCGACAAGGTGGACCGACGTGAGGGTGAAGGTCGCGGGAAGCCAGTGGATGCAGGCAGCGCAGGACCGATCGTCGTGGAGATCCGGGGAGGCCTATACCCAGCAGTGGGTGTGGTGCGGCTGATATGATGATGATGATGATGAGCCTCATTTGAACGAGCCCTAAAGGAAATTATGATAAAGATCGAAATGCTGTTCTTTATTTACTTACAAATTTGTTAAATAATTAACTTAATACTGACATTAAAAGTACTTAAATTTACAAACTCACAACCTTTTTTACTAAGTTTACTGAAAATGGAAACAATATCGAGCAGATCGGCGTTTTTTTTAATTCAAACTAGGAATATTCTTAATTTTTTTTATGCACTGTTAGATAATGCTAGGCCTTCACCTCATCTCATGCTAAGAGGCGATAAGACCGAAGATGGAAGCGCTACACCCAGAATCCTCATCAATGAGGATCATCATCATCATTCTCACCTAATGTGTGGGGTTTACTCTAGGTGTGGTTTTATTCTCGTAAGAATCACACTTGTGCTAATGGCTATGTATGTTTAGTTTATACATCCAACTTAACTAACTTTTTTTTGTATTAAATTATTTTAGTTAATATAGCTAATTATTGTACCGATGATGAAAAGGTAAAAATTAAGTAATGAAAAGGCATTTGGTTTGCTAATAATTGTTGAAAATATTTCATGAAAACGACAACACAAAATCTCAAGTTTCACGACACCTTAAGCTTTGTCCACACTTGTATCATTTTGGCGTATCAGATCACCGTATCTTTGACATACATCGTCTCTTTGATACAGTATTACTCCAACGTACCACCAACCAAACTAGCGATGTATGCTAAAGATACGGTGATCTGATACGCCAAAATGATACAAGTGAGGATCCAGCTTTAAAGTACTTTTCAAGTTAATACAAATAACGGTATTCACTTCTCAAGCTTACGCGCTCACTAGACATGAAATAAAAGACTTTTTAACGGATACTAGCGCGGTTTTATTGAAAGTGCTTTGGTAATTAGTTGGTATTTGGTTTTATTTTTGATTTTCCCGACGTTTCGGCACCTTTGCAGCTGCCAAATCAAAAATCAAACCAAATACCAACTAATTACCAAAGTACTTTCAATAAAACCGCGCTAGTATCCGTTAAAAAGTCTTTTATTTCACAAATAACGGTATTAACCGTTATTATAACACAAAGTGTATTTTGCCTACTACAAAGCACAACTGACCGTAATTTATTTACGATAAAACTAGTAGATTTACGAGCTGGTTCGGCGATAAACCATCACTTTTTCCCATAGCATGCACCGTGTACGGAATATGAAATGAGACGTTAGATGTATAAAATAACCAAACATAAGATTTGGGTCTGTACATTTTTTTTATTTATGATTAGTGAAAATTGTGATTTGAACTTTTTCACCTCTCAAGCTTACGCGCTCACTAGATATGTAATAAAACACTTTTCGGATACTAGCGCAGTTTTATTAGGGTTCCGTAGCCAAAATGGCAAAAAATGGAACCCTTATAGATTCGTCATGTCTGTCTGTCTGTCTGTCTGTCCGTTTCCGTTTGAATTTTTATTTTCCCGACGTTTGTACTTTTAAGACTTGTACTATTATTTGTATTCTGTACTAAAAGTCTATGTGCCAAAAGTCTATGTGATAAAGGTAATAACTACCTTTATCACAGCTTTAACCGTCATACTATGACGGATCAATAGAAAATTTCCTTCCGTACAGAATTTTAGCAGGCCTTATTGTTGCTTTTAAAGTTTTACGTACGTACTGTACAACAAAAATGTCATTTTGCTCTAAGGTTAATAGTATTCACATTATTTATGTTTTAACTCTTAAGAATATTAAAACTATGTGTTAATTTTATGTTTTTAATCGTTATGCATATTGACATTATCCAAAGTAAATATTTTCTTTTGAAATATACACATTTTAAAATTATGGATTTCAATGATTATGTGTTTTAATGTGTACGCGTTATCATTGTAGCCATTTTCAATTATGGATTTTAATTTAGACCCATTTTACTTGATAGTTTCTGTTACCTTGTAACGTTGCAAATTTTTTAACGTTACACTTGTATAAAAAGCTGCCAAGTGCGTGTCGGATTTCGCACATTTAGGGTTCCGTACCAAATAGGGCTAAGGGGCGATTAATGCGTATATAGGCATTTTCATTGCAGCCATTTTCAATTATGGATTTTAATTTAGACCCATTTTACTTGATAGTTTCTGTTAACTAGTATAAAAATCTGCCAAGTGCGTGTCGGATTTCGCACATTTAGGGTTCCGTACCAAATAGGGCTAAGGGGCGAGGCTTACTGTGCTACGCGTTTGAACGAAAAATTAACTTGGTTCGAAGATCAAAAAAGTATACAGTATTTTTTAATTACAGCCGTCCATCATCATAATGAATTTGATATTTCAAATCAATCACACAAACTGGTGTCTTATGAATGGCAGATACATGACCTAAGTGAACTTACATGTTGTGAAACCATTTGTAAGTTCAATCTTATTCAATCTAAGAAATGTCAAAACATTACAGAAACCGCAATCACAGAATTAAAAATATCGGATAGGTCTTACTCATTTATATTTTTAACTTTTAGCTAATTAATTCTACAAAATAAAACTTTTCGTACCTCTGTAAGTTTTTTGTAGTTTACTCACGACATTGAGAAAAAGTTATATACTTACAAAAGTCCCCTAGGGATTTTCCGAATGTCCACACGGACGAAGTCGCGGGCAAAAACTAGTTACTTATATAAAAGTCTAGACTCGACTATCTACGTCATCATAACTAGGTACTCTGAGTTTTTGAACTGAGACCTAATTTTTATTTTCAGGCGATTTACTCATTTGTCGGCGCGAATTTGTACCGCGCTGAGCTGATGTTCCGCTGACAAATTAGTAAGTAACTATAGACGCCCAGTAAGCTTTCGGTATGTTTTCGGTACCGCGTATACCGAGCATGCTGATGTCGTACCGATGCTGCGCCGACAAATTAGTAAAGGCTCTTTTTCCTATCGATAAAATTTTCTTAAATCGATAACCAAAAAAGGAGCATTATCATCATAATCCATCAAGATCCCAGACACCTTCAGTCGTTGACTCTACTTTATAGGTACAATAACTGCGCATTTTTCTATTTATACCTTCTGTCAAAATATGTTCGGATACTGAACCCTAAAGGTAGTAAAACTTGGTTGCGAAACTCGGATAGGTGTGAACGTTCGGAAACGCATTTGGGATAGGCGAGTTAGTGCCGCGCCCACGGCGCAGGCGATAATCTCTATAAACCCAACGCGGGCCATCTTGACGCTCGCTAGAAACGGGCCAGTTACTTGATGACTTGGCAGCTTGACTGTCATGCTGAAGGCGAGTTAGTGCCGCGCCCACGGCGCAGGCGCAGGCGATAATCTTTATAAACCCAACGCGGGCCATCTTGATGCTCGTTTGAAACGGGCCAGTTACTTGATGACTTTGCAGCTTGCTGTCATACTGAAGGCGAGTTAGTGCCGCGCCCACGGCGCAGGCGCAGGCGATAATCTCTATAAACCCAACGCGGGCCATCTTGACGCTCGCTTGAAGCGGGCCAGTTACTTGATGACTTGGCAGCTTGACTGTCATGCTGAAGGCGAGTTAGTGCCGCGCCCACGGCGCAGGCGCAGACGATAATCTCTATAAACCCAACGCGGGCCATCTTGACGTTCGCTTGAAGCGGGCCAGTTACTTGATGACTTTGCAGCTTGACTGTCATGCTGAAGGCGAGCTAGTACCGCACCCACGGCGCAGGCGCAGGCGATAATCTCTATAAGCCCAACGCGGGCCATCTTGACGCTCGCTTGAAGCGGGCCAGTTACTTGATGACTTTGCAGCTTGACTGTCATGCTGAAGGCGAGTTAGTACCGCGCCCACGGCGCAGGCGCAGGCGATCAATCTATGTTAATTAATTTGCTCCATAATACTTGATGTTTTAATTTAATATTAAGTCATAATAAGCAACACCCTAGCAGGGTATGTTTTTTCAGGCCATCACACATTGTTTAATATCTCAATTATTGATGTGAAAGTGATACTGTAACATGTGCTTTTATATAAATAAATAAATAATCTCTATAAGCCCAACGCGGGCCGTCTTGACGCTCGCTTGAAGCGGGCCAGTTACTTGATGACTTTGCAGCTTGACTGTCATGCTGAAGGCGAGTTAGTACCGCGCCCACGGCGCAGGCGCAGGCGATAATCTCTATAAGCCCAACGCGGGCCATCTTGACGCTCGCTTGAAGCGGGCCAGTTACTTGATGACTTTGCAGCTTGACTGTCATGCTGAAGGCGAGTTAGTACCGCACCCACGGCGCAGGCGCAGGCGATAATCTCTATAAGCCCAACGCGGGCCATCTTGACGCTCGCTTGAAGCGGGCCATTTACTTGATGACTTTGCAGCTTGACTGTCATGCTGAAGGCGAGTTAGTACCGCGCCCACGGCGCAGGCGCAGGCGATAATCTCTATAAGCCCAACGCGGGCCATCTTGACGCTCGCTTGAAACGGGACAGTTACTTGATGACTTGGCAGCTTGACTGTCATGCTGAAGGCGAGTTAGTGCCGCGCCCACGGCGCAGGCGCAGGCGATAATCTCTATAAACCCAACGCGGGCCATCTTGACGCTCGCTTGAAACGGGCCAGTTACTTGATGACTTGGCAGCTTGACTGTCATGCTGAAGGCGAGTTAGTGCCGCGCCCACGGCGCAGGCGCAGGCGATAATCTCTATAAACCCAACGCGGGCCATCTTGACGCTCGCTTGAAACGGGCCAGTTACTTGATGACTTGGCAGCTTGACTGTCATGCTGAAGGCGAGTTAGTGCCGCGCCCACGGCGCAGGCGCAGGCGATAATCTCTATAAACCCAACGCGGGCCATCTTGACGCTCGCTTGAAACAGGCCAGTTACTTGATGACTTGGCAGCTTGACTGTCATGCTGAAGGCGAGTTAGTGCCGCGCCCACGGCGCAGGCGCAGGCGATAATCTCTATAAATCCAACGCGGGCCATCTTGACGCTCGCTTGAAACGGGCCAGTTACTTGATGACTTTGCAGTTTGACTGTAATTTTTTTATCCACAACGGGATAGTGCTTGTCCTTCATCTCACCTGTTGTTAAGTGACGATAAGGCCGAAGGTGGAAGCGCACCACTCCCGGTATCCCGATATTCCTCATAACTGAGGAACTGGCTATCTTACCTCTAACTGCCGGAACACAACAATTTTTATATTGCTGTTATGGCGTCAGACTTACGTAAGATGGTGGTAGCTAGCCAGGCGGACTTGAAACAAGCCCTACCACCAACCCAAACGAGTACAAATTGTACCTCTCCTGGGAATCGAACCCGGGACTCCTGCGTCTTACACGGGTGGGCGAACCGCTAGACCACAGAGGCGGTTGAGGTTCAGGCTGCTGTCATGCTTTCTTGCACCCGAATGCCGAGATTCTTTAAGCATATTAGGTATAGGCTAATTTTATCTATCTTGATATGATGATAAATACTTAGGTTTTTTTAGTTACAAAAAGGTTGAAGACTAAACTTTTATTTATCACCTGAATTTAATAGCAACATTTTCAAGTGCTGAATGTGATCTTTTTCGTAGTTAGTTTTTTTATTGCATAAACTTAGTTAAAATTTGTTGTGTGTACCTACTTAGTATTTCTTTACATTACAAATGGATAACATAATTTCTAGAATTTACAACGAAGCTGAGTTCTATATTTTCAGTATATTATATATCCAATGATAACACTTTTACGTTTCAAAACAAGCTACTCACGTCAGTTCTCATACTTTGAGCATACCAGCAAGTACGTCTAAACGCAGCACCGAGTCAGGTAAGCGTGGGCCAAATAGTGTCAAGCAGTAAAACGTAGCGGGCACAATCGTTGCACAATATTTTGTTGCTTCGCCAGTCCCATTGTCGCTTTGTAAATTGATTGATAATGCGCACTTAAGCACGTGTAAACACGGCAGAATGTTTTGGTAATATTTGAGAGGCGGGTTTGACATTTCATGAGAATTTGGAAGCGGGGACAGTGAAACCTTGCGTTGTTATCGTTGTCGACACAACAGAATTTCAATGATAAATAACTGTTGACATTTAATTTTTTACATTGGTAACTACGTAGGTATCTCCTAACCTTTAAGGGGCTCGAAGTCTATAATTATAATATAGGTACTTACACAAGACTTAAATGTTGCCTATATAAGGAGGAACCAAATTATGAGATGATACTGAAATATAGTAGATATAGTATAGATATAGTTCTTATGGCTGAGACCTTGGAGGACCTGAACACAATGCTCGAAGATCTCCGTAGTGCTTCCCAAAGAGTGGGTCTTAAGATGAACATGGATAAGACGAAAATCATGTCGAATGCCCATGTTGTGCCCACTCCAGTTCATGTTGGGAACACTACACTTGAAGTTGTTGACCATTATGTATACCTAGGACAGGCAGTCCAGTTGGGTAGGTCCAACTTTGAGAAAGAGATCTCTCGTCGAATCCAACTCGGATGGGCAGCATTCGGGAAGCTCCGAAAAATCTTCGTGTCCGATTTACCTGTGTCTCAAGACGAAAGTCTATGACCAGTGTGTGTTGCCAGTGATGACTTACGGCAGTGAAACGTGGTCGCTAACTATGGGTCTCATAAGGAGGCTCAAGGTCACCCAGCGTGCAATGGAGAGAGCCGTGCTCGGCGTTTCCCTGCGTGATCGAATAGAAATGAGGACATCCGCAGGCGAACTAAAGTAACCGACATCGCTCGAAGGATTGCTCAGCTGAAGTGGCAGTGGGCGGGACACATAGCGAGAAGAACCGATGGCCGTTGGGGCAGAAAGGTTCTTGAATGGCGACCGCGCACCGGACGGCGCTTCGTGGGTAGGCCCCCGACAAGGTGGACCGACGATCTGGTGAAGGTCGCGGGAAGCCAGTGGATGCAGGCAGCGCAGGACCGATCGTCGTGGAAATCCTTGGGGGAGGCCTATACCCAGCAGTGGGTGTCGTGCGGCTGATATGATAATGATGATGATGACTGAAATAGGTGATAATATTGCTTAAACTAAACAACTTTCTCCATGGAACATAGGTCGAAAAACGAAAAAAAAAACATACTCCCATGCAAAATGTATTGGTCAGATGACCGACTTATATTACGGAAAGGCGAAAAAAATATGTTTTTATGCACAACGTAGTGCTTGGCCTTCAACCTCACCTGATGTTAAGTGACGATAAGGCCGAAGGTGGAAGCGCACTGCACCCGGAATCCTCATCACTAAAAGACCTATTTTCGACCTATTTCGACTGGTTTTAGCAACACTATCAACCTGTTTGAGTATCATCACATCATTTGGTCATCACATCGAGTATCATCACCTTTTAATACTTAGAAAACATTTTTTTTTTATATTCTTATTATACTTATGCAAACGAAAACTCAGACTATAAAAAAATAAAAAAAACAAGAAAAGTGAAAGATATTTTCACAAAAAACAAAAAATCTGCATATTTTTTGTCCAATCAGTGAATAGGTATTTCCCTTTTTGGGCTTTGGGTAGGTACTTATTGAATTAGAAGGAGATTACAATTGTTCAGTCTAGCATCAGTCCATTCCAGTCTGGTACAAATTTTTGATCATCAGTCAGGAAAAAATTGAAAGTATACAGACTTAAGCTAGGGTTTCCTAAGATAGCGGTGCCGTCATATTACGGCCGTAATATAGTGGCGTTGAATGTTGTATGTAAACTATCCGGCAAAACCGTAACGTCAGCAACCGCGCCGTATTTTTTACATTGACAACTAAACTACGGCCGTAATATGACGGCACCGTCATCGTAGGAAACCCTAGCTTAAAGGAATGGACTGCATGATGCCAGACTGATCATGTAATCTCCCTCTTAAAGTACGTTAAAAGTTAAATCATGCAAAAGTATTGAACACCAATAAGAGCCCTCCACGGCAGATAAACGTTACCTATACACGTGACACATGAGGAAAATGCCAAAAATCCGCGAATGACAGCTATAGGGTGTCTCCACACACGACATCGCGTGTGGGCGGGGCTCCAACCCCTTGAACACCCATAAGACGTAGGAAAAGAAATGCCATTAAACATACGGAAATATAAAATTGGGTCCTCTTACTGGAAAGTATACTTATAGTACAGTAGCCCGTAGTACATTTAAATTACGAAAAAGGTTACCGTTTGCTGTTGTGATATAGTTATTTATTACGAAATTATAGATACTTTAACCCAAGTTTTACAGATCGCAACCCGCCGTAACCTATATTTGTATACCTCCAAAAATATATATAAGTATTTTTATTTTTTAGTGGTTTACCATGTATCACAACGGCGAACGGTAACCTTTTTGGTAGTTTAAATGTACCACGGGCTACTGTGCTACTATTATTAATCTATCACAGAGGAAAACACAGCATAGATATTGTGGCTGAATCAATGTACTTGAATTTGAATTAATACCTACATTTCCTTTTTTTGAAAGCTGATTATACCAACCGCCCCTATTATCTGCAAAAGAGTTCCTAAGGGCATACTCGACAATGATCTCTATCATTTTGATTCAGTTTGGCGGAAAAATAACATGCACTACTTTAGTACTACTTATCCTTACTAATACGTATTATAAAGTAGCGGCCGCCCGCGACTTTGTCTGCGTGGAAAGGTTTTTCGCTATCCCTTTTGGAACTATACTTTTTTTCGGGATAAAAGGTACTCTATGTCCTTTTCTGTGATGACTCTATGATGGGTTCAGTAGTTAAGACGTGAAGGAAACAAACGAACAAATAAACAAACAAACGGACTTTTGCGAAAGTCCGTTTGTTTGTTACGCCTTCACGTCTTAACTACTCAACCGATAATCATGAAATTTTGCACGCACGTTGTCAGGGGTACAGAGAAGGACATAAGGTACTTTTAATCCCGGAAAAAAATACAGTTCCCGAGGGATAGAGAAAAAACTGACCACACAGACGAAAGTCGTGGGCGGTCGCTAGTATCTTTATGATTTGTAGGACTTGCACGTAGTCTGACATCGCTAATGCAAATTTAAATTTATTTATAAGCTTGAAATGTGTAAAATGAAATAAATAATATCATTATTATTTATTTCATTTTACACATTTCAGGCTTGATTTACAATCGCGTTATGATAGGCTAAAGTCAAAACAACGACAGGTGTACTACTACACTCTTACTCAATTTTCAACTTATTCGTGTTTTTTTTGCTTTTCTTTTTACCCTAAGGTACATTATTACATCAGAGAATAGAAACTAGCCTTGTGCAAAACAATTCCTCGATGTAACGCATATGCGGAACGGAATTTCAACATTTTGCGTCCACGCCCATTCCTTTGAGGATCGTACAAACGACGTATTCAATTTTTCCGCACCAAAATTGTCGGCCGTAATCTTGCGATCATTCAATTATTCGTCGACAACGAAGAATGTAACCCGCTTATTAGCTGCACTGAATATGAAATATTAGGGTAATAATTATTTACGATGTTTGCAGTATTCAGTATTGATAAAAATGGGGTTGCCATATTTAACGGGTTGTGGTGTGGCTGCCTTTCACTTAGGTCAGAGTTTAACTTGGGTATGATACTATTTTTTATAACGGCAAAAATTAGCAAAATGTGAAGATATCATTAGAAACTTTAAAATGAAACTTTCCCAAAATATTTGATCAAGGTCCATGGGCAAGGCAACTGTCAAAATGGCGCTACGTACGCTTGTTCCACGAGAACTATGAAAACAAAGGACTTTTACTTAAAAAACGTTTTATTAAGCTTTAAAATGATTGAATTCTGTGTTATAGGTAGAGATGGGCAAAAGATCCGGTTTAAATCCGTCCACTGGGTTTAAACCCAATAAAATCTCACACTGTTCTTTTTTATAGTTCTTTTATTTCTATTAATATGTTAAAAGTGACGTTGCTATGGAAACAATATCTTGTTAAATCAACACAGAAAAATATGAGGATATAGAAAAAAATGATAAATTCTGTAAGAATTAAAACTTCTTAATTTGGCTTTAAATTCCGGCACTTGTATTGTAGAATAGTCTTTTATATCCATTTTGGGTCATTGGTTGGTTTCGGTAAAAAAAAACCACAAAATAAATATCTATTTTCCCATACATTTTGTTCTGAACGTCTACTGTCTTAGGAACAAGCGTACGAAGCGACATCTACAATAAGGTTTGCGTTGCCACCACCATTAAAACAGATTTGCTTAGCGATTACCTATATTGCGACCTTACCAATAGGTTTTGTTTTTCTTTTCTTTTCAAGAAAGAAACCTTAAAACCCCAGTAAAGCTACGGTTTCCTAGGATAACGGTGCCGTCATATTACGGCCGTAATTTAGTGGCGTCGAACGTTGTCTATGTGCGGCCCTCCGCTGTGTTAAGCGGGACCCGCGCGCGGGGCGATATAGATTAGAGCTTACTCTGCACTGCGCAAACATCTGTCCGCCAAAAAACCAGCAATCTATATTCCCGCGCCGTGTACCCGCGGCGGGATCCCGCTCAAGGCAGCGGACGGCCTAAACAATACGGCGCGGTTTCTGACGTTAGGGTGTCGCCGTATTGTTTAAATAGACAACTCCGCTATGTTACGGCCGTAATATGACGGCAACGCTATCCTAGGAAACCCTAGCTTAATCCAAACTTACCCATTTCAGCTACGACGCAACCCATGTCAAAACAACAATAACTCCAAAAAAATTTTCAGCCAATCAATAAACATCACTCAACCATTATTCGAATCGATATCGTAGCCATTCTTAATACCGTAACCAGCGTTTTACACCAACAGTGACGTGATTAAGGAGGTATAATAACAGTTTAAACTTTAATGACCTTTAATAAGCGCCAAAACATGAAGGCCCATTTATAAAGCGCACTTACTTGCGCCATAAATACTGTTTACATCTCAAGCATGAACGAATCGTGTGCGCGATATTCGCTAATTGGTGAAGTGTGATGAATGGATCCTTTTTAACCGACTTCAAAAACTTGAAAAGGAGGAGGTTATCTATTCGTCGCGTATATTTTTTTTATATGTATGTACACCGATTACTCGAAGACGGTTGAACCGATTGAAATGATTCAAACGTTATAACATGACGTTTGTTCCCAAGTTGGTCCCATTTTTTGAAATTATGAAATCGGCTTTGTAGTTTTCAAGTAATCTTGAAAAACCTGTCGTTTTCGTTACCATTTTATATGAATTCAGGCGGATTTTCAACACTTACTTTTTTGTTTATGAACCGATTTAGATGACTCTTTTTTTGTTTGAAAGAAGACACCTTAAGGATGATACCATATTAATTTCATTGTTATTTGACTTTGGGTTTTGAAGATACACGAGGGAACTCCTCAAAATCAAATAGGAACTGTACAGTGATTGAAATATTGGTCGGTTTATGACAACCAAAAACAAGTTAAGTAACTATTTATTGTCAAGGACGTTCTGGACTAGGGTGGAACTGCGATGGCCCAACAGAACTCTTGTGGAAATTGACTTACTCGGGGTATACCGCTGAAAAATGTTAAACATTATACGTTTTATTTTATAAAATCATCGCTTACATACCTACCACAAAAAAGTTTTTTTTTTTTTTAAATACACAACCTCCTTCAAAAACCTTAAAAAACAGCTCTATAAAAAAGCAAGAAAATATAATGTTTAAATCGATTAATTAAAACACGTCTATTGAAGTCGGGTGGGGCTTTTAGAATATAAACAATACAATAAGTAAAAAAAAATCTTCCAGCTCCACCCGACTTCAATAGACGTGTTATAATTAATCGATTTAAACATTATTTCTTGCTTTTTTATAGAGCTATTTTTTAAGGTTTTTGAAGGAGGTTGTGCTTTTTTAAAAAGCTTTTTTTGTGGTTTACCTCGCGTTATGACTAAACATAACCTAATAGATACTGCATTAGGCCCCATTCACACATATCAGTAAAGTCACAATTTCGGCACAGTTCTGCCACCGTGATAATGATTCTTTCATACAGTCTCTATGAACGCATCCACAAGTGTCAGTGACGAGACAGTGCTCTGAGTGTCAGTGAACGCGTGTTCATATATAATGTATGAAAGAATAATTATCACGGTGGCACGGTGACTTCACTGATATCTGTGAATCGGGATTTAAAAATTTTATTTGGGCTTACCGTCTAAACTATTTTTTTAAAGTCCGGAGGGTGAAAATGCCCACCTTCGTAGACATTCTTCGCCGTAGGCCATCAGGACTTGGGTAATGTTATTGCCGTAAAACGAAAAAAAATCGGGAAATATTACCACTCAAAGCACTCAAGCACAGAAATAATACTAAACGCTCTCTAGTAATTTTTTCAAAATTTTTGTGGGCTGGGTGAGTGAGCTGTTTTAATTTTCACAAAACTGCAAATAGTACCTACTTATTATAAAAATATTATTCTGCATGAAGCTAAAATGCTTGCCAAATATAACTATTACCTATCACAGAAAAATAAGACATCCACTTCTTACACACAAGTTATCCTGATTCCAAACAAAACTGTGCTCTATTTCGAAAGTGATTTGTGTCAATTTAGAAGTTCCCGTTGGATCCACCCTTTCTCCCATTCCACATGTGCCGGCGTGTGTGGAAAGCGAAGGGCTATAACTTGTAGGCGGTGACTTTGAGGAAAAATCCCGATTTTTGCACAATGCCTCCATTCTATTGGAGACGTCTCGAGACTGTAAAATCTTACGTACGTACATAAGTAGTCTACCTATATGAAGAAATGGGAATAATATTTGGAGTGTGTTGGGAAAAGTTTTTCAATGCAACGTTAGTAATGTTAGTAGATGTTGTAAAAGACTACAAGCATAAGTAATACATAACGTACTAGATTATTGAGCTTTGACAAAATCACAAAAAACCTGCATTGAAAATTTACATAAACCAAAAAGTCTGTTTACATGATAAATTATCAAATTATTTATAAAAACTTATACTGGTAACCCTGTTGGTGCTGTCAAAATTCTAATTGTAAACATTTTTATTTATTTATCTATTTAGATGAGTATTGGTGGGGTGGTAGGGGATTTATGTGGGTAATAAAATTACATTTGAAATTACCCATGTAAACAGACTTTTAGACAGACTCTAACAGGGTGTTTGAAAATATCCCTAAAATGCCAAATATGGACGCATACAGTCCTGAAAATTATTAAAAACTCTAAAAACCACGTTGACTGCAAAAAAAATTGATTCTTTTTATGCCAAACTGCATAGGTGCCACTGATAGGTGGCGACCGTAAACTGAAATTTTTGCTTTTGCCCAGGAATTGATTTATCGAAAACAATAGTCTATTTTACGTTTTTATAATTTTTAATTGGTACCTAACTCTTTAATTAACACAATGTCACATAATCACAATGTCATAACTGAGAATAAAATTGAGATATTATTAAGAATCTGATTCTACTTACAATCTGCATCATGCACCACAAATGGCAAAGTAATATAATAATGGGTGGCGCAAAAGTACTGGCACTAAAGAAATGTTATAGCTGAACCAAATAGGGTCTTTACTTTTGCGCCACCCGTTATAATGGTGGCCAGATAATTAAGGACACCAGTCGATAGTCGATTTTCATACAAACGAGGTAACTTTAAAGCCTTGACTCTTTGCCAAGAATTGACGAAGCTGTGATCAAATGATGGCCATCCAGGGAGTGAATGGAGGAGATTCAGTTCCCCACACACCCAACTGATCTGGGGGTCAAGTCTGCTAATGTTTTCGTCAAAATCGTAGTTCAATGGTGTTCCAATGGTAATTCTTTTTGACACAGTTCTTGTTTCTTAAACTCAAAATCTAGACACAATAAACTTGTACTATTATGTATTCTGTGACAATAATACAATATGTTTCCGTTTTGGGTTTAAGAAACATAATGTGTTTCAGTTTTGGGTTAGGTTGGTAACAAGAACTGTGTCAATAAGCATTACCTACCATTCAAACACCATTGAACTACGATTTTGACGAAAACATTAGCAGACTTGACGCCCTAATCAACATTATAAGAGATATAAGGATATGTTTAAAAAATTAAATAAATTTAAAAAATATTAAAAACACGACTGCCCTGCCAAAAACGAACTAAAAAGTTAAACAACAAGTGTCATTGCAGTCGGGGGACCTTATTATGGAACAATTTTTGATCAAAGAGGTCCCCCGACTGCAATGACACTTGTTGTTTAACTTTTTAGTTCGTTTTTGGCAGGGCAGTCGTGTTTTTAATATTTTTTAAATTTATTTAATTTTATTTTACACATTTTAATGACATATTATATAGTTTTGGAATGTGCTCATCAAGGCCTTTCATTTGATGCCCATATTGTAATAACAGAAGAAAAAAAAATTTTTTTCACATTTGAAAATGGCGTCGTACAGTCGCCATATTAATTTTTTCTAAAAAAAAATATAGCCAGTGTCACTCGGAATGCTGTAAGGATTCTAACGATACCCCATTTATCCAAATCAGTTTAGGCATTTAGAAGTTATGGTGGAATAAAGAAACTCACATACCCACAAACATACATGAACCCTGAACACATAACACTCTTTTTGCTTTGGGCAGTCGTGTAAAAACCGCGAAATCAGCATTAAAATGTATGGAAGGAAATCCTGAAGCTGAAAACTCTGATCCTAATGGATCAGGGGCCGTGACGGCTTACTTAGGCTATATTCCGAATCACGATAAAATCGATGTCAGCGCTCACGTTATCTGTCAAACCCATACAAAATCACCGACTCGGAACGCATTTTAGTGCGCTGTCATCGATTTTAGTGTGATTCGGAATGCAGCCTTACATGGCTATCGTAATCGCTTTCATTTGACAGATGGATGTGACACATTGCTCCTGTTTGGCATAAATAAAAATTTACCATATAAAAGTAGCAATGTATCACATCCATTTGTCAAATGAAAGCGATTACGATAACCATGTAAGTTAGCCGGTACGGCCCCTGCCGCTCTATTGTCTAATTTTAAAATCTATCGCAATCGCTTTCAGGATGTAACACATTGATGCTTCTTTTGGGCACAAATAAAAACTTACTAAAAAAATGCAGCAATGTGTCACATCCATCTGTCAAATGAAAGCGATTGCGATAGATTTTGAAATTACACAATTAGCCCCCTGATCAGTTAAGCGTGTAAAGCGAAGTGAATCTCATACATTCATTCTCTGGATGGCCATCATCAGATCACAGCTACGTCAATCCTAAGCGGAGAACCAAGGCTTCAAAGTTGCCTCATTTGTATGAAAATCGACTGGTGTCATTAATTATTTGGCCATCACTGTAAATATACTCTTACATCATATCATTATAAAAATATGCCACGCTTCATCCACTAGATTAAAAACCTCTTAGCGATATCGAAGTGATTTCATTTTCAATACTCCTCATATTTTCATGGCACGGATGTCATATCACGACGGAGTGTAATCTGTCACCGGTGCCAGAGAAATGTGAGCCTTAAAGTGTTTGCGTTAGAGTTTATAACGGTGTGGCGTTGGTAACAATCCCTCTTTTGAGATTCCATACGATTTCACCCAGTAATGATTTGCCTCATAATGAGAGCGACGCGCCAGTAATATTCTGAGAGGAAAGACGAAGAGTATTTAATACTAGATGTGTATTTTTTAGAGGATGTGAATTTGTGAATACTTTTCACAAATTTCCATTTTTAATGTCCCCAATGGGGTACAGGTCTTCCTTATGGATAGATAAGGAGGATTGTCCACAACCCACCACGCGGGTCCAATGCGGATTGGTGGGTGTTAATGACTGCAAATGCACCCGGGACCAACAGCCTAACGTCCGAAGCACGCTGGAGCTCGAGATAATACATTTTTGGTCACCCATCCCATGACCGACCCTTGCAAAAGTCGCTGGGCCAGGTGCTAAACCACTACGCCATCGAGCTCCTCACGTAATTAATTTCTTAGTACTAAGTAATTATTAAATATTTGAAGTGAAGCCTCGGCCCTAGATAATGCCCGAAAAAAAAGGATTTCAGAACTAACTTAAAATGGTTAGGGTTAACATGTTTGTGTCTTTTGATTGCAGTTTTCTTTTTTTCCAATTTTTTTCATAAAATAAAAGAATTCAAGAAGATGGTTACTTTCGAACAAAAAAGGAAAACATGACATATGAACGATAAGGTATAATTAATTAGTAAAGAAGTACGAGTATCTGATACTAAAAATATTTTTCTTTTAAGTTTTCAAGTAAGTACAATGATTGCAAAATAAAGACAAATTAAAAGTGATTTTATATAACAATAATATAATATCCAGTGTTTTACCTCCTTGAAGGAAAACATCCGTCCTTCCGGAGTTTATTACTGCTGTTATTGCTTCCATACGTCAAACAGACTTCTTCATCTTACTTTTATATTACACAAGTATTTGCGTGTATTTTACTTAATATAACATTTAATAACTTGGTAAAGAAAATATTTTTTACTCCAAAACACCAAAAATCCGCCTTCGTTGTGTTAAATATGATATAAAAATCGAATGTAGAAATCCGACTAGATATGCCTGATGCATAATGGATGTGAGAATGGGGAATGTCCGAAAAAATCTAATTGGCTGAATATTTTTTTATAGGTAGGAATAAGCTTCCTGAGTAATAGAAAAAAGTTTCAGAATTTTCCGTTGCGTAAATAAATTAAAAAAAAATAAAGTTTCTTCAACTTTACAAAATGTGTAAAAGTAACAGCAGAATGGAGATAATACCTTTGCCACCACCTGCCACAACAACAACACGAATAAAAAATAAAAAGTTTTGACAATTTTCATTTTGACATTTTTGAAACTTTTTTTAATACCATGTTGTGGTTTTGGCAGATGGTGGCGAAGGAATAATTTCCATTCTGCTGTTACTTTTATATTTGTGAAGTCGAAGAGACTTTAATTTTTTTTACTTTTTCACGTAACCGAAAACTCTGAACCTTTTTTCTATTACTAAGGGAGCTTATTCCTACCTATAAAAAAATATTCAGCCAATTTGATTTTTTTCGGACATTCCCCATTGAAAGCAGCAATCCCACCACAGAACAAAGAAAAAAAATGTACCCCTGTGAATCCCACCATAAGCCTGGCCACATACAGACGGAATTCCGTACATACGTAATTCTGAACGCAGCTAATCCGTACAAATCTATGGACCTACCACACGCATGCGGGATTTTTCCTTACGGAATTTTCATACATTATCGATATTCCGTTCTTAAATGGTGGCATTGGTTTAATGCTCTAAGGGCCGGCTTAATACCACAGTCTATACAACGTGTTACAAAAAAATTGTATAATGTCGAATATGGTAAATAGGGACCATCAAATTGAACAACTTTTACTATGGACCAACTCTGAAATCGCGAAAAAATTGCTGTTTCTTACATTTTGATATTTTCGTTATTAATTTTTTTCGCGATTTCAGAGTTGGTCCCATAGTAAAAGTTGTTCAGTTTGATGGTCCCTATCTACCTTATTCGACATTATGGATTTTTTGTAACACGTTGTATTACTTCTTATAATACAAATATGAATTAGAGTTTGGGACTGTTCTCCTACAGTCATTTGTCCGTTGAACCATTAGCCAACACAACTTTTCATCGGCGAATGTTTCTCTAAAATATCTTTCACCCATGAATTTTTACTCTGCATCTGCTAAATCATTGTTTTTATTACCCATTCAATGTTCAGAGTTCTGCAACTATACTATCTTAGCAATAAAAAATATGCAATTAAATCTTAAAGTTTTTCAACTAGAATTTAGGTTATAAAATAATTAAGTACGTTTTCTTCCCATGTGCCCAGTGCCCACCTCTAATTACTAAGTATTAGTTTTCTACTTATCAGTTTTTTTCTATACAGGGTCATTTTATATTCACTCTCCAAATTTTGAGGATGTGTTCAGTCCATGAAGCTGAACAACTTTCTCTAAGGAACACATGGTCAAATATGCCAAAAAAAACTAGACTATCCAATCTATCCATAGAAATCAAAGAGATCACGTGATCAGTTTAATATGGAATGACCAAAATTTTGTGGCGAAATTCGACACATGTTTCTTAAAGAAAGTTGTTTAGTTTCATGGGCTGGACACATCCTTGAAATTGGGTGGTAAGTTCAGAATGACCCGTTATAATTAAGTGATTTAACTCGTCCTGTTCGCGTATTGGTTCATAGAAATCAAGGACCTTGATTTACTTGTTCTAGCATCTCAACTGAAATCAATTGATAATAAATCCTTCTGTAACTCAACTTGAAGTATCACAGGAATGACGTTCTTTATCAAATTTTAAGTAGAACACAATGACATCGAAACGAGCACGCACACATCAACGCACGGCCGTACAACGCCCACTGGCGCCATAAAACCAGGAGCCCTCGTCTCATTACCGTACGACAGTCGCATTGCTCAAAATGCTTCAAGCACCAGCACAAAGCAGGTTACATTTTTCATAAAATACTTGCCCAAATGCCTCCCACGCGAGCCTCGGGCCATGACGTAACGAGTACCAGTGTATGAAGACTCTTAGCACGAAAGCCACTCGACATCACCCCCCCTCCCCCCCGCCCTCCCGCTCCAACGCTTCGGGAAGAAGCGAGACGCCATACCACTCCGTCATATTTTTCCCTTTACCACCCTAGCCATCTCGAGCGTTCTTTTACATAAAAGAGGTTCTTGAGAAAATAATAACGCGACTGTTCAAAGGGCACCCAACTTTCGCTGTTCGCTGCTTTGATTCGCGTCTTCGCAAAGAATTTCCAACCACAAAGGGAATTTCGATATTAAGCAAAGTTTAATATTCGGGTTAATACATCTCAACCTGTCGATAATTGTTTGCTTGTAAAAGATTTCACGGCCGATATGGCGATTTTTCGAAGGCTTTTGAACGCAAATTGGCCGATCGGCGGCCGCTCACAAATTGCCCCGCTACATGCGAACCTATTTGTACGTATTTAACCGCTCCAATCAGTGTTGCCAGACCGTGGGCAATTGCCCACGCCATGGGCAATTTTAGGATTTTTTTGAAGAAAGGGCAAAAAGAGCGGAAAGGTCTTGGAACCGGTAAAATATGGGCAATTTTGGAAATCACGGAACTTACTAACCAAAAATTACATAAAAACACCTGGCACAAAGTACAAAAACACAAAATCACAGCTTAGGTTGGGTATCCATAGACGTTTCTTCCTATAGAACCATCTAGGAACGAAGCCCAGCACCTGCGTTTAAGATTTCGCAGATAAAAATAGTTTTACCGATGTAGATCGACTGGGCTATATTTTTACCAAAATTTTTCGATCGACCATAGTCGCCCAGACGTTTAAATGGCTAAAGGTGGTGGCTTTCGAAAAATTAAGATTGTTCTAGGTACAAACAGGGGCGTATTTACCCTAAAGGGGCATGGCCCAGGGCGCCAGGCTGCGAGGGGTGCCTTTTGAAATTATTCGTGAGAAGGGTTACAATTTTTTTAACAACAATTTAAATTACTTTTAATTTAATTACAACGATGTTTTTTACATTTTTTTTTACATAGTAGATGAAACTAAATGTCAATCGCGCTGCGCGGCCGTTTTTTGATGTTTTTACAATAGAGAAGCAAGATTACAAGATAAATAGTATTTTTATTCGTGAATAGGGTTCCTGTTTTTTACAATAAATAGCGTCAGCCGCCCCTAGGGCTTAGCTTTAGGGCGCATTTCATAATTAGTTATACCAATAATTTATTGACGAACTGCAGTGCAGAATGTTAATTTTCCGTTTATGATGTTACGTGATTCGTAGATAAAACTGACTAAAAATCTCGCTGCGCAGCCGTTTTTTTGTTACTTATAGTCAGGCAAAATTACAAGATTACTGGATGGAACTGACAAAAATCACGCTGCGCGGCCGATTTTTTTGATAAGTAGGTAGGTACTCATAATCAGGCAAAATTACAAGATAAGTGCATGGAACTCACAAAAAATCGTGCTACGCGGCCGATATTTTTATTACTTATAGTCAGGCAAAATTACAAGATTAGTAGATAGAACTGACAAAAATCGCGCTGCGCGGCCTTTTTCATGATATTTACTTATTAGTCAGGCAAAATTACAAGATTAGTGGATGGAACTGACAAAAAATCAGTCAATTTCTTTTTACTGAAGATTGACAAAATTACAGGGTTTTTTAATGCAAATTACTAAAAATCGCACTGCGTGGTATTTTTTTTAGTATACACAAGCATCCTCTTCCTCCCGCACGTAACGGGGCGGCATACCTTTTTGGTCCAGTGACCGATTTATATCGCATGATATAGCGTTTTATCACGTTTAACTGTCAAAAAGACAAAGGAATTTGACAGTTGAGTGTCGATAAAATGCTATATCACGCGATATAAATCGGTCATGCTAGGCAGGCTGGGCGCCGAATCTTAAAATACGTCCCTGGGTACAAAGCGTGTCATTATACGATAGTTTCCCCTACATGTCGTTGTTTTAACGATTATGGGCGATTTTGTGTCGGAAAGGGCAGTTTTAACAACCTGTGTGGGCAAATGTGTTGATTGGGTCTGGCAACACTGGCTCCAATAATGGACCCCTCAATTGCTTTAAGAATGAGTTATATTATTTTCCGTGCAAGCAAATGCGGCGATAATTCCCAAAGCGCTATCGGATACGATCGCGTTTACAGTCCATTCGAATACTCGTTTCGAATATACGGACGTTCATAAAAAGAAATATCCAATAAACATTTCTTTGTTATAGAGTAAAGTTAAACGCTGCCGTAAAGCTCCTACATCCCTCATAACTTGAGTACGCGAAAACATTTCCACGCGAATTTTTCTTTAGACGAGAGATTTTATGAGGACAAATGACAAAAATACTCAACGTTTCATTGTGAAACTTGGAAACGGCGCTGCGAGCATTTTTGTGCACCCTTAGCGAGCCTCTATACATGTGTACAGAAGGGCGAAGTTATTTGCCTTCGCTTCTCTTCCGTCCATTTGCCCCTACACCCTCCTCCCCGCGTTTCCGGTTTCCATATTCCGCCTACCACCCGTCGCGTCCACATGCGAAACTACAATTGAAAAACTACCCTAACTCGATTACATACAGATGGAGTTCGTCTGTGCGTGCGGTCACTATTTTTCTTTTGGCGTCTGTAGTAACGTGACATTTTTCGCGGAGGAAAGAATCCGAACTTTGAATCAACGGGACACATTTGAATTTGGAAGAGTTCGTGAGAGGCGCCTCGGCGCTTTCAGAAGCGCGTGCCCTCTGCCTCCCACGGCGGGCATCCACCGTACGAAAAACATATTTTTCAGATAATGACAATGAGAAAGGAAAATATTCAGATGAAAATTCTCCGATACGAAAGCGCCGGGTGCGCCCGCGTGGAAGATATTAAGGGGAGGCGTGTGCTACTTAACGATATTTTTCGACATGCTTTACTTTTATTGCCGAGTCACGGCTGCGATATCGGATACCCGTTTGCCGTATATCAAAATTTAAACCGAATATTTAAATACTAAAATGTTGTAATCGATACGCTGCAGATAGGAGGCGACGACGAGTTTTCCCAGAACAAAAGAGATGACGAATTACGAAAACATTGAAATATAACTCTCGAATACTATCCAAATTTCCCGGTGGGATTTGAGTAACACGATATTAGCATCCCTCGAGTGGAAAGGGACGTAGTTATGAATTTAACGGTTAATTAGAAAGGGACGGAAGACAGAGGGGACGATCTTGTCTAAAGGACATTGGCCTCCGGGGCACGCGACCGTTGATACGAAGTTCTTTTTAATTCTTTTTTATTAATTATAGCGCGACCTCGCGTTCTTGGTCTGTTGACAGCGGTACTAAATACATTTCTTATGGTAATTAACTTTGCTGACATGAACCTTTTAAAGATTTTAACTTATTTCAATAAAAGAAAACTTAAGTAATACTTATTTAATGTTCTTTACGTCATATACTGGTTAAGTTTTTTCTATAGATAATTAAATACCCACATTCTTTTATAAACGCTAATACATTTCATATTATACGTACTGCATTAAACTAGTTTTTGTCGATAAGTTAATAAAAAGGAGAGGTAAATACTAGCCATTTTATAATAGATATGGTGTGCTGTTCTATGGAACAGCTGATGTTTTGTTAGCGACTTTAAATTTAGTTTTACAGCAAAGATTACTCATTTAATTTTATTATCATAATAATAACTATAATAATAGGTCTTTACCTATGAAATTGCCGTATTGCAGTACAGATTTTTTAAAACAAAAAAAAAGTTTTGATTGGCTATGAATTCTAAATTCAAAATAATTTTGTTTTAAAAATATGACATTCTATTTACAAAATCAGTCTTTTGTTTATTGATAAGCGTTGTATTTTCATTACATTTAAACATTTTTCCTCATAATGGATACTTCGAAATTTCGTGTAATTATGGAATATGAGTTCCGTCGTGGCACCAACGAGGCACAAACGACACGTAACATCAACGACGTTTACGGAGAGAACTGTACAAACGAACGTACAACCCGTTATTGGTTTGCTCGGTTCCGTTCTGGGAATTTTGACTTGAAAAATGAACCTCGTGGTCGTCCGGAAACTTTGGTCAACAATGATGAATTAAAGGCGATTGTGGAAGCAGATGAATCGCAATCTACAGCTGAGCTGCTGCCAGCTTTTGATGTTAGCATCAAAACAATATTAGTCCATTTGCGAAAGATTGGCAAGATAAAAAAGCTTGATAGATGGGTGCCCCACTGCTACTTCACGACAACGCGCGACCCCATACTGCACAACAGACCGTCTCAAAGCTGCATGAGTTGGGTTTGGAAGCTCTCCCTCATCCGCCATACTCACCAGATCTTGCGCCTACCGACTATTACTTTTTCCAAAATTTGGACAACTTTTTAGCGGGAAAAAAAATCAATTCCCGAGAGGCAGTACAAAACGTACACTTCCTGGAAAATATCATATACCAAAAGAATTTGTACATCGTTAACTTTATATATGTTTTGCTAAATTAAGAAAAAATACAGCAAAACTACACGCTCTGATAAATACCATAACTGTTACAATGAAACTTAAGCAATTTTTTTCTTTGGTCAAGAAAAAACTTCGGCATAAGAGAATCTTATTAAAAAATTCGTTGCCAAAGTATCAAGAAGCACAACATCGTCGCAAATCTTAAACGGGCGAGCTTCCTCTGTCTCATTAAAAGAGCTTTTTCTCGACTGCCACACTCCACTTAATGGCTGAGTCGGTTTCTTTAATGTAAACTTGGCAATGAATGACCCAACTGGGGTAAGAAATTGGGTCAGCGTTCGCCTTAATTTTTTTTTCAAGGTCAGCTTTGATCAATAGAGGGGCGCTGTTTTAAATTTACGCCTGCCAGTAATTATACCTATCTGCAATCGATTGTAGGGATAGGTCGCGGGGTCGATGGAATTGTGATTGGATGGTGTTTGCGTAGGTTCGGGTGTTGGGTGAAGCGGTTTTGTTTTGTAACGGTTTTTTAATGTCTTAATGGTGATTATTAGAAGGTGTTTTTTGTGATATTATACAGATACTTTTTGTAAATAGGGACCTTCAAACGTACCAACTCTTAAATGGCGAAAATAACTGTTACATACATTTTGATATTTTTGTTGTTAATTTTTGTATGAAACAGATGCTTTTTTTCGCGATTTCAGAGTTGGTCCCATAGTAAAAGTTGCACAGTTTGATGGTCCCTATCTACCATATTTGGCTTTGTAGGTTGTTTTGTAACTTCCAGGATCTATAACTTCTAGTTACAGATTACTTTAAAACTATATTAACACTGTGCTACCTTTCAAAATACAAGTGACACATCTGATATCAGCCCTTGTAAATCTAGCTTGATTATTACGAGTAACAACTAAATACACTAGTTTATAAATTTACTTTATAAATTTTCACTAACTAACGCCTTTTCCATCACTATAACTATCCACTATCTGTTTTTACCAACATCAAACAAAACTGCAGTAAAATTCGTAAGTCCTTTTTATTTATAACCATTTTCTTTCAAGCTCAACTGACCACACTAAAGTCAAAAGCTTCCGTCATTTCTCCTTGCCCACTCGGTGTACAGACAGCAAAAAACCTGTACGATGAAAGGCAAAGCCTACTTACAATATTTGTTTGGAGGCGGAATGCGGTAGCTGAGGAGTACGCAAATATAACTATTGTGCCGTCCGTCGGTCGGTCAACACACTCGCGTGAAGCTTGTCCGTTTGCTGCCTCTAAACGAGTACGGTCAACAAAAAAATCATTAAAAACTAGTGGCTCTGTGAGCGGTACACATCGCTTTAAAAGCACCCATATTACAAGCGTTGCTTAGTTTGGGGCTAGATGGGTGTGTGAAATTGTCCAAGCATTTTTTTTTTTTCAAAACTTCTAAATACTGGCTGGAAACAAAAATATAATTATCGAACCTGCCCACAAAATTTCACGAGAATCGGTTGAGAAAAGAACAAATGGATAACCGGACAGCGGGACATACGAAAGTATTTTTGCCCAAGCTGAAGCCGCCTGAAGCAAAGACGCTTCGCTCGCGCTTCGTTCTTGCTCGGCCAATAAGTATATGTTTTATGCATTTTAAAATATTTTGGTTGGCTTAGATAATTAGTGGCTGATTAAATAATATCTTCAATGAAATCTTTTGTGGTCTGTAGTGACTTGAAATTATTTGAATCAAAACTAGTTGAAGGCATGAAAATGAAGAGTTAGTTTTGTGGAGAAATGAATAGGATACAGAATCTTTTTTTGGAAAATGAACTTGTGGAAAGACTATTCATTAAATACAAGACAAAATACAAAAGACTATTCTTGCCCTTCACCTCACCTGATGTTAAGTGACGATAAGGCCGAAAGTGTAAGTGCACTCCACCCGGGATCCTCACCAGCAAGGAACGGTATCTTACCTCTTTGAATTATTGTTAACAATTATTTCATTATTGTTATGGCGTCAGACTTAGGTAAGAAGGTGGTAGCTAGCCAGGCGCACTTGAAACAAGCCCTATCACCAACCAAGCCGAGTACTTGAAGCGTTGTACCTATAATTTTATACAATTCTAAACTAGAGAAAAATTCATTGTGAATACTGAAATCTCAAATTTTATACTTTTTCAACGCATAAAATTATTCTTAAATTTCTTTGCTAACGCTACTTTAAATATCTCTTACCGCAAACAGTTTACGATACGCAAATTATAATATCTCATAAGATCCCGGTGGAAATTGAATGTGTATTCGTATGATTCATACAACTCGATGACACAGCGATGCCATGCTGCTAATAATAAAAATCATTATAGATTTTACAATACCTACGATGAACAAATACATAAGACATACAATAATGATTTACTGTTGGTTACTTACACAAAATTAATTGAATTTGTGCTATGAATCACATGAAATGTTGCAAGTTTATCAGAATGATATTGATTTATGAAAAGAGCACTTATGAAAACAATGAAATTCATTGAAATCTTATAGTAGCTACTAAGCTATTAAGATGATTAATATAATTGAAAAAATATTAGAAAAATTCGACTCATCCGTAGCAGCTCAGACGAGACGGTCCCGTCTGAGCTACTACGGATGAGTCAATTTTTTTCTAATATTTTTTCAATTATATTAATCATCTTAATATAAAAATAGCATCACAATGCTTTTAGATTTTTTATGCATTCACAAATGCATAAAAAATCTAAAAGTTTAATACTAAGATATTGGTTAAAAAATAAGCAAATGTGCTTAGATATACTTATTAATAAAATAGCTAGAACTTCAAGTCCACATTATACTAACAGCCCCGAGGTTTTTGGTACGACACAAGCCAATGTACCTGGTACTGTAAAAACGTACTCAAAAACTAATTATTTAAGTGTGACTGAACAGTTGTGATTCTACAGTCCTTGTTTCTGATTCTCAAAGATTTCTGATTATGGTTCTTGAAAATCAAATGATTCCACCAAATATGCGTCCATTGTAAAACGAAAATAAACAAAATGTGTACGTGCCTTAAATTCCTCAACCGTAAAAACCCTACAAAAACGAGCATTAACATAAAAAGTATAATGGTAAATATGCTTCATTCTGTGGCATTGCATTATATATCGCTAAGCAAGCTCAAATAACTAGGAAGAGCACTCCTCATACATGGCCAAAGAAGTGATGACAATACGCACAATATGATATAGCCATCAACGGAATGGCTCGTAATGTCAACACGGCAAAGACCAAACACCGAGGGGCAAACAAGCGAGCTCATAATGAAATAGGTACATCGCACCGTTCTACCAATATTGGAGTTCAGTTTGGAGGTAATCTGTATGCTTAGAGGTAACTAAGCGTTTTTTAACGGTTTATGGTCAGCCAGTTCGCAAAGTTTGTCAAAAATAAGTTCAGGGGGCCAAGTCTGCTATCGTTAACGTCATTGTAAAGCTTTTTGACGCAGAATTTCGCCAGACTTGGGCTCTTGGGCTCCAACATTGTGCCGAATTCTATTTTGTTGATTGTGAAAGGTCTGCTGTAAATAATTCACCGTCAGGCTCAAAGTCCAGAGTTGAACGTGTCGGCATCCATCTTTGACACTTGTCTGACACTGACGTTTTTCTGGATGAAAGGTAGGGTACCTTATTTAAGTTATTTTCTGTACTCCTGACAACGTGTATGCAAAAATTTCATGATGATCGGTTGATGAGTTAAGACGTGAAGACTTGACAAATGAACAAACTTATTTTTCACATTTATAATAGTAGTTAGGAAGGATACTAGTATAAATTCGATTCGCCACCAGATCATTTCCTCAAGCGGGACACGGACCTACGACCTTTAGAACTCCGCGCTCCGGTCCAATCTTCTTCCATCTGAGCTACCGGGTCACTAGTGGGATCGTCGAATTTTTTATAGTATGTCATTTGCACTCTTTCGCTGCAATCCAGAGTTATTTCATCAATGCGAGGAATACCCTCAACTCCGATTGAATCATCTTTTCAAATGTTTGAAAATCGATAAAGACGAAATGGCTATAGAGATTTTAGTATTCACAATGCTATTTTAAAAATTGTTCCTCTTTTCATGAAGGTGTAGATCAACCATAAGATGGAACAGTAATATTGGATGATTTGTGTGAGACACTCCCTGAAACTGGTTCTCCAATGACCTGAAACCCGAATGTTTATGAGCACAACACAAGAATTACTGATCATGTTTTTTTTTTCAAAAGATAATGATTGATACTAAAACTCCCCAAGTGACATGCGCTCGCACGAGCATGCAATCCCGTTAATGAAACTAAAAACTCACAATTTTAATTAGTACCTCAATAAAGATTAATACCTTTGATTGCTCGTACCATCCATCGTCATGTCATACGTTTTTATGATCTGAGATGCAATCAACGCATGTGCGAGCAAGCGACTGCCTATTAAGGCTTTGATGTTTGGAAGAACTTCGCTAAGCGATCCACTGAAAGTGGTTATTTTGACATGCATAGGTACATTGATAACTCGTAAGCACCTTTTTATTTTGACAAAGATTATTTAATGGGGTCGAGTCAAGCGAAATCTCCCTCGCCTCAAAAAAGCCAAGCTTCAATGGTGTTGGAGACTTCTTCAACTTCAACAACATTTCAACTTTCAACTTCAACAAAAAAATCCCAAACAAATCCTAACGTATTGATATTGCTTAATCATCCGTCTAGTGCTCTAGCATTATCCAATTATGGCATTCAAGGGAACCGTACCTCAGACGACATTTTGTCAACTGCATGGCACTTAGCACGTTTTTGACATTTAGCCTCACCTGACAACGACAGACATTTGCCACAATCACCGCAAATGGAACCAAAGCACCATAATTTTTGTTGGAATTAACCATAAACTTAATATTCACTGAAATAGACGAACAGAGTTCACTTGGCTTCGAAACCAAAAGTGAGATGAGCCAGTATTTGTAAATATGTAAACGTGTGCGTGAATTTAGAGATGCACTGAAGTCCATTTTAGGTTGTAGATAACCATAATGTATTATTGCTCTAATAAATAAAACACAAACAAAATTTTGAACAATTTTATTTAAATAATTTCTTAAGGTCTCCTTTGAGGCTCCCTGCTTATTTATTTATGACATTTATCCAGTTTAATTTAATCACTGGATTTACAGAAAACCTGGAAATAATTGTTAAATTAGTACTTAAGTTGGTATAATTTACCATTTGAAAACTGTCGGTTACAAGCAGCTTTAAATAAAATTATCAGTGTTCACAAAGACAAACAAAGTTATATTGGAAATCATCGACATGAGTATCGATATCGATAATTTTTTATCAATATCTACGCTTTATTTTCTCAAGTTCACGGACATAATATCTTTTTATCTAACACATAATGTTTAGAAATCAGCCTTTATTTAGGAAATAGGCGTTTAATAGCATCATATTAGTATATAACTTAATGTGTTTGGGAATATATTCAACTAAAATATGAATTATGAAAATGGTAATAGTACAATCATATTTACCTGTGAAATGAGTGTTTATTTGGGTTATTGTCGTAAGTAACATTACAATCCAGTACAGAACACGACACCATTATTGATTTATATAGCTTTGAGAGCCAAACCGACCCGATCGCGATCAAAATTACAAAATAATCTTGTTGTCGCTTTTCACCAAGGTGATAAACGATGATAAATGAAGTCAAACCAGGTTCAGCTGTCAGTTTGTTTTTACTCTTTTTCGCACATCGCATAAGCCGTAAGAATCGGTTTCTCACTCGCACCTTTGTCCGTCTACTTGAGCATAGCGAAAAATTTTCTAAGTCTATGGAATTAACCAACTTGTTCAGTTAATTAGAAATAGATGAATACCTACTGAAAATGTAAATATTTAATTGTGTGTTGCAATCATTGACTTAGTTGCAATTCAATGAGGGCTTTTCAAAATGACAAAAAGCTGTAGGCTCGATAGATGGCGTTGAAAAAAATAGGGGATTCAAAGTATTTTTTACTACTAATTTTGACTTCCCTCTTACGATCAACGCCATCTAGTGTGGCAAATAGTTACTTTTCTTTTTTTTAAATGTCAATTTGAAAACCCCTCATTGTTGGTCTTTAAAAATGTTAAAAACAGTTTTCTATTGTATCGTTTTCTAGCAACACAAAAAAAAATCAAGAAATAAATGTCAAAATAAATTTTCTATTAACAACGAATAACGCCATCCTCTAAATGTCTCACTCTCGAATAAACTTCAGGCGCTAAAAGTTGGTGATTTCCCGACATCTCCAAATTAAAACGGTGAATATTTTCATGTACCTCACACGGTAACTCAGGGGAACAAATATCGAAAGTTCACGTTGTGGAATCAATTTGAGAGCGCGGGCGTCAAAGAAAGAATTTCTCATAAGTTTCGTGGGGTAATGTGAGCGCCTTACAGCTTGTTTGGAAGTCTAAAAAGGCAAAATTATTTATGAAACATTAACAATCTTGGCGTCTTTCACAAAAAATCTTAAAAAACATAAAACTAACTTCAAAAAACCTGAAAATAAAAACAAAAATAGCTTAAAAATTAAATACCTCTAAAGCAAGAAATAAATATTACGCAATCATTGTAATCATTCTCACTCCAGTGGATATCTGTCCCTGGAACTACTGACTGATTAAGAATAAAAAGTATCAGTAGTTCCATTGAACTATATCCACTGGAACTAGTAAGAATGATCCTTTTTATTAATAATAGTCTTATGGTTCAAAAACCCTAGATATTTCTGAAATGAAAAATGCTATGAACATTTAATATGCTATAATACAGTCATGTCTTTTTAGACCCCTTGACTTTAAGCGAACAAATTGAATATCAAAATTTTACGCTTAGTTCAGAATATACTCTTATTTTCGAAGTTATATAAAAAGTTGTATCTTTTTTCAAATTAGTAAAGCTAACGAGCATAACGAAGTTATTACTGTAATATTTGATAGTAGTATCAACCATGGACCAGTGTTTAGATTTCAAGCTAAAATTTAAAGTTAATAAAAACTTTCGTTGAACTTGATTATGACGTAAGTAATTTAGAGCCAATTTCACCATTGATTTTGAACGCGATTAAGATCACGTTTTACTTAATGTAGTTTAAGTGTCGAATTTGATACCCCGTTCCCCGTTTATCCCAAAAATCAATTTCACCAGGTCATTAAAAAAATTGAATCAAGATTTAACAAGGCATTGTTTATAACATAATTGTACATTTTTGTAACAAATTTTACTTTGTTGTTATAACAGTGACAGCCTTAAACTTGTTTTTTGACAAAGCGCGTTTAAAATCAATGGTGAAATTGGCTCTAAGTTTTCCAACATTATCGAACCAGGAAGATCGATCAGGGTGTGTATTTAATTCAATAGTAGATATTTCCCATAATATAAACTGAATAAATCATCAAAAGCAAAAACTTACACCAATCCAGTTAGTAATCCTACTAATATTATAAATGTGAAAGTTTGTGGGTTTGGATGTTTGGATGTTTGAATGTTTGGATGTTTGTTCCTCAATCACGCAAAAACTACTGAACGGATTTGGTTTAAATTTGGCACACAGATAGTAGATAGCCTAGATTAAAACATAAAATAGTTTTTATCCCGATATTCCCACGGGAACGGGAACCACGCGGGTGAAACCGCGGGCGGCCGCTAGTACCTACTAAATGAAATGAGATTCTTTATTAGTTGAATGACTACTCATTCAATTAATAAAGAATCTTTCACACTGTGAATGTTACTATAAAATTCTGTTCACATGTCCAACAAATCCGTTTCTTCAAAGGAAATGATTTATTAATTGAATTCTAATCAAAGAATTTCACTTCATTAGCACGAAAGACAAAACAAAAGAACGTCGCACTGCAAAAGGTTCAAGAATGTATCAAAGAAAGAATTTTCAATATGTGAAACCCCGCCTCCGTATGGGAGCGTGTGTGCTGGCGAATGGGGCTATCGGAAAAATGGGGGTAAATGGCCCACCCGGGGAAAGAGTTGGGAGGGGCCGGATAAGACACGTCTCGTGGAAAGCTCGATTTTTCTCTGATGCAACTCGCTATTGGCGGAAAAGAAAATATTGTGTTTGCTGAGTAATTTATTTTCTCTTCCGCATCGGTTTTGTACTTTATTGGAAAATATAAAAATATTGGATGTTGTAAGATAAGTACGTAAAAAATTACTTGAAACAACGATGTCTAACAGCGATAGCAATTTAATCATTTGACTTAGGTAATTAAAATGAAATACTTAAACGATACGAGATTCAAACAACAAAAGTTTGAACCTTCTAAATATCAGTCAAGATTTAGTTGCAATTTGTAAAACTTAGTAATCCAAAAGCGCACAAAAATATTTGATGACAGCTCACGTAAACCTTATGAGACGTGGCACACCGCTTGCGTAAAGTACGCGTGCACGTAGACTGATGCGTAACTTTAAGCATTGCAGCTCCCATGAAACAAACAGGCTGCGTACCTACGCAGAGCAGAACGCATTGAAGCGTGCAGTAATGACGTTGTACTCAATGGCATTCCCTATTAGACGTCACTCCGAACAAATTCGAACACGCACGTAGTTTTGCTGCGCGTCACTACGCGCGTGACTACTCGCGTGACTACGCATTCAGTTGTATTTGTTGACAAATAGTACCGATACTACCGGTAATAAGTGGTGTTTTATTTTTATTTTTAAATAATGAATAACGATTTAAAGAAAAACTAATTGAAATAGTGGAAAAAAAATAGTACATTTACTCAACCTTCGTCTGACATCGCGCACTAGAGTCGCAAACGTGGCTGCCGCAGCGGCTAGGTACGCAAGGGACAGGTTGCGTTGCGTTCCCAGCACGTATGCGTAAGCGTAAGCGTAGACGTATGCGTAACCCGGTGTCAGGGGGTCACGTGCGTCACCACGCAGTCTACGCAGCCGGTGTGCCCAGGCCTTTGTTAAAGCCAAGGAACAAAAGGCAACGGCGTAACAGATTATAGAGATTTCACGTACCTACTATCATGGAGTTCCAAACTGAGCGTAAAGAAGAAGAAAATATATACTTACAAAAGTTTCCCGACTCAGTATGAATGGAGGTTCTGTAGACTATCGCAAATCGCAATATTGCTAAAGTTTTAGTTGCGCAAACTTTTTTATTAGCGCGCGCCAGCACCGTCTTTTGTTTCAACGTCGGCACTCCTTTCAAACTCTTTATGCCCATGAAACATGTAAATTCCATGGTACAATAATATACATGGTAAATTCTACGTTTTATTAACAGATTTACGTAAACACTTTATGTGAACCGTCGTCGTTTTATGTGCACCATTGTGAAGTTCTTGTGAAATAATCTATTCACTTAACTGTCAATGTTTTAAGACTGTTGTATGTTGCATGGTTACTTTTTAGTTCCTTTCTAAGTACCATTCTTATTATCTCGTTGAACTGAGTTTTTCCAGGGCAAGACAATTTCTGTGTTAAGTTTGAGCGTTGGTGACTCATCCACTCCCGTTTGGTGCAGCAAAAGGCTACAAAAGTTCCGGGTTCGAACCACGGGTTCGGTTAGTTTGAGTTAAAATATTTTTGTCAGAATCAGATATTCATTTTTACCATCGCCACTCAAAAAAGTGCGTTTAATTCAACGAAAAGAGTGAATAATAAGCGATTTTATTCACCGAGTGAATAAAAATAATTTGAATTTGGAACAAGCGCGCGTCATGAATTAGAACAAAAAAAGTGCTGAAAGTATACGTACGTACGTACTGGCTGCTATGGAGCTATTCCATAGAGAAAAATAAGAAACGAAAAAAATATCCCGCCAAATTTAACTAGGTTCTTTTTAGTGTCTTATCTTTGGGTCTTCTATCTATTAGAGGGAGATTAAATGTTCAGTCTTGCATCAGTCCATTCCATCAGTCTCTTACGATATTCAGTCTGCAATAATTTAAAGTCTATACAGACTGATGAAATGGACTGATGCCAGACTGATCATGATCTCTCTCTTAGCGTGGTTGTTTTATGTCATTGGAAAAATTCTAATTTCACTATTTTCTATGTTTAAATATTAGCGATTACCTCAATAATAAAATGTGATAACTATAAAGAGGCGCTCGACGGCACAGTGGTTTAGCGCCTGGCTCAGCAGTTGTGGAAGTAAAGCAACTTTCGCAGGGGTCGGTCATGGGATGGGTGACCAAAAATGTATTATCTCGAGCTTCTCCGTGCTTCGGAAGGCACGTTAAACCGTTTGTCCCGGCTGCATTTGCAGTCGTTAACACCCATCAATCCGCATTGAGCCCGCGTGGTGGGTTATGGCCCATCCTCCTGTAAGGAAGGCCTGTGCCCCAGCAGTGGGGACATTAAAAATGGCTGATGGTCAACTATAAATACATACCTAAGTACTATAAGTACTGCTATAGGTATTTGTTTTCTCGCAGTCGATGGTAAAAAGTAGAGTACCTACACAACTCGTGAAAAAAAAATTTCATCTCGGTCCTTTGTATCCCTCGAACCTAAATTCCCTTTTTATTCACTTGTTGTATAATCTACTATTGTAGCATGGGTGTTATATACTGTATTTCTTTAATAGTAGTTTGTTACACAAGGGACGTAAGTGAGCTATTACAGAACAAGATCCAATTTGGCGCCCGTGCGAGTGGATCGAGTGCACCCGAGATATTTAGACGCCCGAGCGAGCGAAGCGAGCTCTTGTAAGTAGCTACTACACCCTCGAAATATAGTTCGAGGGTGTAGTAGCTACTTACAACCGAGGTAAGCATACTACTTTACATCATTCATGCGAGGTAAATAAAACATTTACAAGGATATTTTCAGTTCATTAAAAACCTCTCGTGGGGTTGATCAGACCATCAAACTGAACAACTTTCATTATGGGACCAACCTCGAAATCACGAAAAAAGAAATCTGCTGTTCCATACAAAAGTAAAATGCCTACTCCATCGAAATGTAAAACAGCTGATTTTTTTTCGCGCTTTCAAAATGAATCTTATCATTTTATGAAAAAAAAATGTTTGACCAAAGAGTTTTGCATAGCTTGAATTTTCATAGTTTTTTTTAGTAAAAACTTTCGTCATTTTATAAGAAAAGAAATTGGTTCACTAAGGAGTTTGACATAGCTTGAATTGTAATAGTAGTTTATGAAACTGACACATAAAGAGGGGTATTAAAACACGAGTGTGTGTTTAAAAACCGAGCCGTAGGCGAGGTTTTTAATAGTATCACACGAGTGTTTTAATACCTAGTTATGTGCAGTTTCATACACTACTTTATCTACACTCATACATTTGGGATTGAACCTACTAATATAAAAGATCAACGTTAGAAAAGAGAGAGAGACTTTTTGTATTAGCAAGGTACCTACCTTGTAATAAGTCTATTCCTTAGCTGCATCTAAACTAAAATATCGGGCAGAGTAATTTTTTTTTCACATTTTAGAGCAAGAATAAAAAACCTACAAAATTCAGTAAGTATAACAAAATGTAAAAATTGAAACCAAATTTTATCGGAAATGCTTGGCGCGCATTCCATTAGAAAAAAAAATTTGATCAGTGCATTTCAACAAACTAATCGCACTAAAGTCATCGATTACCATAGAGTACATTTTAATCATGAAAAATATGTGGGAAAATATCGTTGTTTTTTTTAAATGTTACGGCACTGCCTTCTTTTTGGATTTGCCCTGTATCGTAATGAGAAAAAAAGTTATTTTATGATGCAGTTGACTGCATCGTAATGAGTTTATTTTTTAATTTTACCTATCCACGAAAATAAAGTTCGTATTTATATTACCTTTTTTGAATTCATATTTGGAACATTACGTTGTGAGTGTAGATAAAGTTACTTTACGATTAAAGCATTCACCTATTCTTGAATTGTAAAGTGATTTGAAAATGGAACGTTCTATCTAAACAATGCACTGTGTTGCACATGCCAACTTACACGGCCTCTTACTATACTAGTAAATCCTAGTTGCCGAGCAGTATGATGTAAAACTTATTTACAGTATTCAAGTCCCAATAGCCCAATATACATAACAAGTCTTGAGATCTTAGCTAAACTTGGTTTGGTCAAATTTTCAGACTTATACAAAACATAAGTTTTATTCACCCAGGGGATTTAGCTCAGGTGAATTAAGTCTACGACGGGGTTTTTAGGGTTCCGTACCCAAAGGGTAAAAACGGGACCCTATTACTAAGCCTCCGCTGTCCGTCTGTCTGTCTGTCTGTCTGTCACCAGGCTGTATCTCATGAACCGTGATAGCTAGACAGTTGAAATTTTCACAGATGATGTATTTCTGTTGCCGCTATAACAACAAATACTAAAAACAGAATAAAATAAATATTTAAGGGGGGCTCCCATACAACAAACGTGATTTTTTTGGTGTTTTTTGCTCGATATGAATAACGACAGCAGGTAGACAGTTGAAATTTTCACAGATGATGTATTTCTGTTGTCGCTTTAACAACAAATACTAAAAACAAAATAAAATAAATATTTAAGGGGGGCTCCCATACAACAAACGTGATTTTTTTGCCGTTTTTTGGTACGGAACCCTTCGTGCGTGAGTTCGACTCGCACTTGGCCCGGTTTTTTTTATAATATGCTGTATAGTTCGAATCACGAAAGATGACCACAAATGGCGCCCATCTTCGCGTCATAACTCATGAAGAAAAGACTTTAGACAAAATAATATTTCATAGTCATATAGATATATCTATATTATTTAAATATATGAAATATTATTTTGTCTAAAGTATTATCTTCATGAGTTATGACGCGAAGAGGGCGCCATTTGTGGTCATCTTTCGTGATTCGAACTGTACTTACCTAAATAAAATAACAATGTTTTCCCAATAAGGTATAATATGAGTTGTTTAAATTTCAAGCGTGGTACGCCAATAAAACGAGACGATTGCATTTATTATTCGAATCGAGGAAAATTTTTTCATCGCAATATCTAACCAGCAGACTCAAAGGAAACCGCAGATAGTTCCAATCCACTTAAAGCAATCTAAATAAACATAAACAACACAAATCCGACGGCACCTAAATGAATTTGTATTCATGGGTAGAGCCGCACCGCTATTTTTCCTTTAGCATTTTCATCTCTTTCGTGCAACCTCTATCTTCTACTTGTACTTAATGCTCAATCTATATACGTATTATGTACATGCATTTCATTTACTCGGATATACCGTCTCGCTCTGGCACATCTGTCGTCTCCTTCTTTGGATTTCCAAGCGCCAAATCCTACTTATAGCGTCTCTTGGCTTAGCTGAAATGGATTTTTTCTGATATATGACAACTGAATTGTTTTGATACTTTGTTTATTTAAGACGGATCTTTTTATTTCTTTGCAAATGTAAGGGAATGTGTATCGATATTGGTCTACAACATCACAGTGCACATTATTTTAAGGTTTAAGGGGTCAATGTACTCATGCATACAAACAACTTTTACTATGGTACCAACATTGAAACCGCGAAAAAAAAATCAGCCGTTCCATAGAAAATTTTAAATAGTAATAATAGATTAAAATGTATGGAACAGCTGATTCTTTTTTGCGATTTCAATGTTGGTACCATAGTAAAAGTTGTTTGTATGCATGAGTACATTGACCCCTTAAAATTATGTGCACTATTTCAGAAGGACCTTATATAATAGACTATAAACAACCATAAATCGTGAAGAAAACAAGCAGTCATATAAGATGAAATCGTTAGCTTAATTAAATCGTTAATTGTTAGTACTTTGATATTCCACTCCACCCCCATTCCAATTATTTCCGATGGACATCATACGGCGTTGCGCCCAAAATAAACTAACCAGCGTGCATTCTCAGAAAGTAATCCAAGCCACATGTTATGTAACCTGACACCCTAAGGTCGCTTACACGTGTTGGCAAAGTGCCAAAGTTGGTTGTGCACTGTACAACAAATTATTTCCATTAGAGTATTCAATTACTAAAACAATAAACTTCATTTTTGCTCAGAAGTTTGGTTAGAAATGGTCAATACTCCAATTAGATGACCTTCGTAACATTATTAGCTCAGCCCCCTGAAAATGTAACTCTGTTGCTACTATGGTACCTAAAGCAGCAATCTAAGTGCAATTTCCTTCAGTTTCAATTCAATCAGAAGTTGATTGCAACAGAGTTACAAAATTAAGTCATTAAAAATGACGAACATCGACTATCGCGATTTTTTTTTCGTCCCTTAATACGAATATCACGAAAATCTCAAATCGAATAGGTACATACGAATATTTGTTCTCTTTACAGTTAGGATAACAGTTACTGACGCTCATGAAATTTCAGTTTATAGAAATTAATATAAATTATTTAACGGGTAGCAGAAAGCCAGTGTTACTTTAGTACTCATAAATACGAACTATTATTGCTTTAAGGTTAACAGCCCTGTAAATCAGCTGTACTACTGGTTGTAAATTGAGTATATAGGTACGTATTAAATAACAGCTGATTTATAATTAAAGTCCATCTATTGCCGGCGCATTGTTTTACTATCCGATCATCGAATGATTTATGGACACTCAAATCTTCATGAGAAAGGGTAGAGCGGGCACCCTTAATTCTTGAAACTACTTCTTTGTTTTGTGCTTACTAAATCCGCATGCCATCAACATCATTAGTCGTTTATAATCGACTTAAAAAAGTGGAGTTTCTCAATTCGATAGGTATTTTTATATCCCCACTGCTGGGACACAGGCCTTCTACAATATCAGTTAGCAAACACTATACTATTATGATTGGCGAACTCTTAAATCGTAAAATAATAATATCAAAAGAACTACAATACGTGGTACTTATGCAAGAAGCTATACACCAAACAATTACTTATCTAGCAATTAATGAAAGTTTAGTAAAAATATACAAGGTGTTTAGTAAAAGCCTTGTAAAGCCGAATATGGTAGATAGGGATCATAAAACTGAACAACTTTTACTATGGGACCAACTCTGAAATCGCGAAAAAAAGCTGCTGTTTCATACATTTTGATATTTTCGTTATTAATTTTTGTATGAAACAACAGTTTTTATTTCGCGATTTCAGAGTTGGTCCCATAGTAAAAGTTGTTCAGTTTGATGGTCCCTTATCTACCTTATTCGGCTTTATAAGGCTATTACCAAACGCCCTGTAAAATACATACTTTAAGTTCTAATGTTCAATATAATATGTAGAGTCAGTTGTGTGGTGAAATTCTACTAGTTAGCTCGGTCTTCTAAAAAAATTTGTTTGCTTAACCTGAAACTTGAAATGTTTATCTTAAATATCTTTACAGACCCTAATAAAAACAATAACGGCATTTCAAATAAAGCTCCTTAACGACACAAGATGTATCTCTGCCAATATTTTGTACGTTTTTACATACTTAGTCCTTTTTATCGTATATCGTTATCCTTGGTGGTCATTATATATAAAGATATTACCATTTTAGTATCGGAGAGGTTGTAAATCTTCGTCTTTTTGTTAAGGCTGTCCGAAATGTCCGTCTTTTGTGCGGCGGTCCATATTATATGACTAGTACAATGTATTAAGAGTGCCCGTTTAAGGTATGATACATTACCTGATTGGTCAATTCGGTTTTTGCATGAAAGAAATGTTTTATTCGATGCAGAATTGCAGACGCTTTTACTCGTGTTTTCATTTGATTTATTTTAAGTGTATTTTGCCACGGGGTGTTCCGTTTAAGCACCCACTTTTAAATTTTAAGTAGGTATGTACTCAAATAAAAAAGATGCATTTGGATTTCATGATAAATTAAAAACTTATCTCACTTTTTGGTTTAATATCATCACTTAGGGGTTGCGTAAAAGTAAATAAATGCTTGGACAATTTCACACAGCGCCGCAAAGCTTGTAATAATAGACAACTATTCATCATTTAAAGGAATCGAACTTGGGACCTTTTGCGTGGTAGACAGACATTTTGACCACTGCACCATTCATATCATCCTCCATGAACCAAGAAATAGACAGCAGAGTTTTCCGATAAAATGGTCCATCTTTATGATCTCCAACCTCCCTTCCAAGCGTGGAGATTATAACGCGACCCCCCCATGAATGGGTGGACGCCTATATCTTGCAGTTGACTATGTTGGACTGGTCATCAGAAGACGGACACCCACCCGTCTTTAGAATCCTGGCCTCACTGTGACGAAGAAGTCAATAAGTTATTAACTTAATTAAAATATATTATTGTTCCTGTGCAATCTTAATGACTCATAATAATGAGTTTCTCAAACTTGCATACATTTCCGATACGAATGCGGTTTTCGAAACAATTTGCAATTTGCATATGAAAATTGATGATTGGCTAAGACGTTGGGTATAATGACTCGTACAATGTTATATGATTGTATGGACAAGTGAATTCGCAAGTGATTGTTTCAAACCGCAGAATTTCCTTGTATTATAATATCAAGTTATGCTAATAACTTAAGAGGTGGTTGACGTCATTACGAAATCGCTTGTGGCGTCCCTTCGATAATTTGGTAGTCGTTTTGTATGTCTTTATTGTTTGCGAAAGTGACAAATGCATTTTGAGAGTGGCAGTGGTGACACAGCGAGAAGAACCGAAAGGCGACAGTGCACCAGATGATGACGCTCTTTGGGTAGGCCCCTACAAGTTGGACCTACGATTTGGTGGAGGTCCCGGGAAGCTTTGTTTCCAAGTAGCAGCAATTTTTACATTTGTTCAAAGTATCAAGAGTGTTCAGTCGGCGTGTATGAAGAAGCTCGGTGGAACGCATTCTGGGAGATATTTCTTTATATTCAGCGACACAGCCACTCCTGGGAAATGAACGGTTGCCAGTTTCGCGCTAGTGCTGCGACCTGGCACCACTCGTGGTTGGTTACTTTTAGGCCATGTGCACTTTGGATACGTTTTCGTACGAATTTTATTCGTTAGACTTTTATTACTATGGAAGCGTGCTCGCACCCAGTGTGCACACTCCCATAGTACTTGGATGAAAGGTTGAAAGGTTGAAAATGAAAGGGATGTTCGTACGAGTCAAATACGAAAACTGCGCACGGCTTTAAGGTACCATAGGAAGTACCATGGGCAACAGCGACGCTTAACCACTGCTAAGGTCAAAATCGCTTGCACGCCGCGCCGGCACAACCATACGTTTAGTTCGTGTAGGGGCGATACGCGCGCACACGAATTTTGTTGCAAACTGGTTAAGCGTCGTTGTTGCCCATAGTACATGAGTGTCAAACATTTAAATGACACTAACTAGCTGTTACTATAAAATGAACATAACATGATTTTTACCATTATTTAGTTTAATATTGCAAAATTGTATGAAGAATCTATGAAAATAAAAATTTGTATCTTATTTCATCATTTTGGTCCCTAAATCGTTTCAATAGAAAAGAAAATAAGTCCCTAACATTATTATTATAGAATTTAGATTTTTGCATTCCCAATGCTATTTTTAAATTATGTATAATTTATACTTACTAGAAAATACAGCCAATCCAGTGGGACAGCTTATTAAAAGGTTTCGACGAATCTACTAACAGCTTGGTGACTTGGATAAAAGAGTGGTAGACCAAACTATTATATGTTGATTTTTCTCATTATTAAATTACAAACATTATTAAACTTGACCTGAAATAGTTTTTCCCTTAACATAAGCAGTGACTCAGTGGGTCTTCAAGTGCCCGTTTAGGTAAACTGAGAATTAATGTATAATGTATGTGTACACACTCAATCATATTGTATAATGCAGGGGTGCCCATACTTTTTTTAAGGAGATCGACCTACCAAAAATGTATGACTAAGAGATCGACATAATCGACATTTTGACCGTTTAACCATGTTTAACCCACCAAATATTTATCAAGTCACCGTTTAACCCTCCAAATATTACCACTAATAATTTTAGCTATCCTTGGCGATCGACCTTAAAACCTCTCGCGATCGACAGGTCGATCGCGATTGACCGTTTGGGCACCTCTGGTATGTATGTATGTATGTATACTGGTATAATCATATACATTGTATGTGTACAAATACTAAACATATTGTTTAATATTTGTACACATCCAATCATATTGTGTGACGCATATTCACGTAGCAACTACTCGTAGTAGGTACCCTTAACCATTGACACCCAGACACAACTGGAATCCTAATGTATTTTCGTTTTACATTTTATTTTGTCATTCATTCTTCATTCGTCTTAACGATTAGCATTCGCTAAACGAGACAAATTTTAATCGAAGGATGTGCTTATGCATTTCGCATAAAGGCACTGCTCTTTCATGGCTGCCATTGTATGCAAATTTTATAGTTCTCAAACTATTACGGAAAAAATAATTTATTTTTAACGTCTTTAGACTTTGCTTTAAGTGTTGCGGGTTGAATTTGGGAGAATTTAACAATTAGGAGACAAAGGCCAGATGGCCTACTACTTTTACAACCACAGAATACATAATAGTACAAGTATACAACGTGTTAATGAATTAACGCAAAATGAGAAAATAAATAAATTAAAAAAATATTAAAAACACGACTGCCCTGCCAAAAACGAACTAAAAAGTTAAACAACAAGTGTCATTGCAGTCGGGGACCTTATTATGGAACAATTTTTGATCAAAGAGGTCCCCCGACTGCAATGACACTTGTTGTTTTTTAACTTTTTAGTTCGTTTTTGGCAGGGCAGTCGTGTTTTTAATATTTTTTTAATTTATTTATTTTTATTTCACACATTTTAGTGATATATTATATATTTTTGGAATGTGCTCATCAAGGCCTTTCATTTGATGCTCATATTGTAATAATAGAAGAAAAAAAAATTTTTTCACATTTGAAAATGGCGTCGTACAGTCGCCATCTTATTTTTTTCTAAAAAAATATAGCCAGTGTCACTCGGGATGCTCTAAGGATTCTCACGATACCCCATTTATCCAAATCAATTCAGGCATGTAGAAGTTATGGTGGAATAAAGAAACTCACATACCCACAAACATACATGAACCCTGAACACATATACACTCTTTTTGCTTTGGGCAGTCGTGTAATAAAAACTGTTTCTTCGGACCATCAAACTGAACAACTTTTATTATGCGACCAACTCTGAAATCGCGAAAAAAATAATCAGCTGTTTCATACAAAAATTAATAACGAAAGTATAAAAATATATGAAGCAGCTGATTTTTTTTTCGCGATTTCAGAGTTGGTACTTTAGTAAAAGTTGTTAAGTTTAATGGTCCGAAGAAACGGTTTTCTCATATTGCGTTAATTCATTATCACGTTGTATAAGAGAGTTCTCGATAATCGGACGATGTTCGTAAATTGATCTTTATTTTGATGAAAGAAGAATTAATGATTTTGAAACTTGCTTGAGCGATAAACTTTATCGAATAGAATAAAGAACTAAAGACATCAGTATGTCAAATCTAAATAAACAGAATTCATTAAATTTAACTTCAATCTCTCATGCAACAATTTGCATGCAGGGACGCTTGCAATCGCAGCTCAAATAACTTAGAACTTAGAACATCAAAGTAATATTTGAGCAAAAAGAAAAGGTAACTATTTAAGTTCTTCAAGTATTTGCAAGAATAAAAAGAACAAAGTTTTCCTTCCAAGTCGGTTGTTCTATGTTAAATTGTTTGAGTAATTCCTTAGGACTTTCCAACTGGAACTAGCTCGGACTTTCAATATTGACTCGTGATTTTTCTAGAAATTTCCCTTTGTGGAAAAGTAACACAATGATTTTAATAGGCAAATAAATTATATTTTCACTCCTCTTGCTCTAAAAGTCATAGATCATGCTAAAAGTACGTCATTGTAAGGTACAAGAGCCAGGATAAAATAGCAAAAACCCCTAGGGGATAAAGTTTTTTCTTTTTTAATGTTTGTCTATTACCAATGAGCCTACTAAAACGAAATAGTAGATTGTACAACAAGTGCATAAAACGCATCATTTTACCCGAGACGTATATATCCACCCGAGCCGCAGGCGAGGGTGGATAGTCAAGTCGAGGGTAAAATGGGTTTTATGTACGAGTTATACACTCTGCTTTTCACTTCGATTGTGAGGAAATTAAACAACAATATTGAAAATTGAAAAATTAGTAAATATTGAGAATATAAAATTTTTTCTTAAATTTTAGTGACAAATTATATAATTTTGGAATGTCCTCATCAAGGCCTTTCATTTGATACCTATATTCAAAAATTGAAAAAAAAAATATTTTTTTTAGATTTTAGTAACAAATTATATAATTTTGCAATGTACTCATCAAGGCCTTTCATTTGATAACCATATTCAAAAATAAAAAAAAATAAAAAAAAATCTTAAATTTTAGAGACAAATTATATAATTTTGGGATGTGCTCATCAAGACCTTTCATTTGATACCCATATTCAAAAATTGAAAAAAAAGATTTTTTTTTTAATTTTGCTGACAAATCATATAATTTTGGAATGTACTCATTAAGGCCTTTCATTTGATACCCATATTAAAAAAAAAAAAAAAAAATTTAAATTTAGAGACAAATTATATAATTTTGGGATGTGCTCATCAAGGCCTTTCATTTGATACCCATATTCAAAAAATAAAAAAATAAAATATTTCAAAATTAAAAAAGTATTATAACATGGATTATGTATAAAAATTAAGAAAATAACAATTTTATTTAACTAAGTTTAATTGCCTGTGTGGCTGTTTAGCTAACGAAGATTTTACTTTATGCTCTAGAGCATGAAAAGCGATTTTATGCAGCCTATACCCAACATAATGACGAACTTTACGAGCATGAGAAGTGAAAAAGTCTTTATTCATAATCACGAATAAAGACTCGCTCGACTTAATACTGAATAAGATTCTTGACTGTTTCTAATTTTTATTTTTGAAAATGGAACAAAAAGCAGCGATCTCTTCGGTGAAATCATAGACTTATTTATACTCTGTGACTTTAAGTTTGATCGTAGAATGCGTGCATTGTGTTTCTTAGCTGCTACAGTAGAAATTAAAAAAGGCGCGAAATCTTTAGAATTTTTCTCTAATACCAAACTGATTGAATTGTGTGACTGTAAGTAATAGGAAAGAAATAATTTTAATCTTTTGCCGTCAAGCACAAATCATTAATGTAAATACTGTATGAAAAGTTTGTGAAGTGGAGGATAGAAAAACGAGTGGATTCGTTTACGGAAGTATAAACTAGGTATTCAATATTGTATTTTATTTTCTCGCAATCGTAGTGAAAAGTAGAGTGTAACACACGACGCTAAAACCCATTGTAACTCGGTTTCTATTTATTCCCTCGCTGGTATGGAATGGGTCATTTTAGCGTCTTGTATAACAATCTACTATTTCACTCCTCTTGCTCTAAAAGTCCGTCATTGGAAGGTACAAGAGCCAGGATAAAATAGCAAAATTACCCCTAGGGGATAAAGTTTTTTCTTTTTTAATGTTTGTCTATTACCAATGAGCCTACTAAAACGAAAAAGTCTTATTCATAATCACGAATAAAGACTCGCTCGACTTAATACTGTTTCTCATTTTTATTTTTGAAAATGGAACTAAAAGCAGCGATCTCTTCGGTGAAATCATAAACTTATTTATACTCTGTGACTTTAAGTTTGATCGTAGAATGCGTGCATTGTGTTTCTTAGCTGCTACAGTAGAAATTAAAAAAGGCGCGAAATCTTTAGAATTTTTCTCTAATACCAAACTGATTAAATTGTCTGACTGTAAGTAAGTAATAGGAAAGAAATAATTTTAATCTTTTGCCGTCAAGCACAAATCATTAATGTAAATACTGTATGAAAAGTTTGTGAAGTGGAGGATAGAAAAACGAGTGGATTCGTTTACGGAAGTATAAACTAGGTATTCACTCAGACCAAATAAAAAAGGGAAGACGGAGTCTTCATAGAACGAAGCAGTGAAGCCGATAAAACTATGCCTTGGCATGTACATACACAGTTACACGCACACACATATAACGAAACTATGCCTTTTCTTAACAGCCACCGTGCGAAGCGGACGTACCAAGGACGTACTAATAAAATATAAATTCACCAACGAAAATGCGGAATTGTGTAGTGAAAGGGTGTAAAAGTCAATCTTCAACACATAAAAAGCAGGATGGAATCACATTTCACACGTAACTAAAATTGGAAATTAATATTTTCACTAATTTTAAATATAAACATTAAGGTATTACTTGAAACACAAAACCTCAACAAGTGTTGCCATGCCAGACGTTATAGTTTAAACCTATTATTGGGTAACATGAAACGTAACATAACGTTATTTGTTTCTTGTTAAAAATAACGCGTTAATTATTTCTGTTTCTGGACTGTTTTTACCCACGACACGGACGGAACGGAACGGAGGCGGTATATGCGATTGGGGTTAGGCGACGGCTACACGCGTGGTAAATACTGTGATCCATCAGTATTTAATCAGGGGCCTGTTTCATAAAAAATAGTAAATTTACTACAACAATTTACCATTATTGTTATTAGGGTAGAATAATTTCTTAATAATGTTAAAACATAATGAGCGGTTTTCTGACAGCTGAGAATTTTAGTTTATTTTTATGTTGATAGATGGCGCTATTCAACTAGGTAGGTTTTTTTTTAAATTTTACTCCCAGGGGCCCTACCGCCTAACTCAAAGCGATAGCCAAAGCGATAGCTATGCTCTATCCGTCCTTGTCATATCATCCCCGCGTTCCGAATCACGCTCACAGCGCTGTTAGCGCGTATCCGACCAAATTAAATAGTCACAAAATATTATACAAATAGGGTATTTGTGTACCTACTTCATTTAATGGATTATACGCTAACAGTGCTGTTGGCGTGATTTGGAACTAGGCTCATAACACGATGACAAAGACGGAGAGTGCACTGACGTCATAAACCAAAGCCAGAGCGTGTAGTCGTCGCCTTAGAGGTTGTTTGTTTGTTTGTCTATGTCTGTTACCATTTTCCTCGGAAATTACCGGGCCGACTTCTTAAAATGGAAAGTGTAATAATTTCCGCTACCACAGAGTATTGATTCCAGTGGAGCTTTCACAGCAGAAAAATATGCTTACATCACACTGCCTTTGTCTCCACGCCCGAAGATATGAAAGGTATGCTAATATGGAGATAGTGTTTTTTAGAAATGGTAGATTTTTACAACCGCAAAGTTTTCAAATAGCTTTTTACTGTATTCTAAGATCTTGCTTCTCCTACGTATGTCATGTTTTGGAGAAATTTGGACACAGGGCGAAATAAAATTATAATCTTATGATCACGAGTATCACGACATCTCTTCAAGAAAATTATTGTAATGTCATGGAAGCTTTTATACCACAGAATAAGTAATAATAGTAGAGGTTGTTTGTTTGTTTGTCTATGTCTGTTACCATTTTCCTCGGAAATTACCGGGCCGACTTCAATGCAGACTTGTAAGAAAAATAAATATATTAAATCTTATTTATAAGATTTGTTTTCTATAATGTGAATAATCCAAAAGAGCCTGACATTTTCTATGTACGGCCGGAATGCTGACACAAAAAGCCTAACATGTCAGGACAAACATCTCGCTTTAAATACACGAAACTTTAGTTATTCTGTAGTTTTATTTTTTACATTTTTCCTATTTCCTTGCTACTTCCGCCACTACTTTTAAAGCGGGCTACTCACAGCCCTGCATGCAGGGCTTTGAGAAGCTCACTTTATCTATCTATCATTAGGTGAATGACGGCTACACGCGTGGTGAATACTGTGATCCATCAGTATTATTTTATCAGGCGTCTATTTCATAAAAGAATGAAAAAGTACAGTAATTTACCAGAGTAGTAGTTTATTGGGGTAAAATTATGTTTTATAATTAATAAGAAACATAATTCTAATCTGTAATAATTCTAAACTAATCTTTTATAAAATAGGCCCTGATTAAATACTGATGGATCACAGTACCAGGCGTGTAGCCGTCGCCTCACAAGTCCACACCTCGAGTCAGAATGGCTGAATGGCTATCATCGTCTGCGTCTCTTTTATCAGTAATAAAAGAGACGCATTGATAGCCATTCAGAAAACTGACAAGTTTTAGGAGCTTGTAATACCCCTCTTGAAGCCGTATTATGATCTCTTGAATCCAGCCTAGCATGACTGATTTATATCGCGTGATATAGCGTTTTGATTCTAATATGTGATATAACGTTTTTATTTCATAACGCGTTATTCTTATTACATTGGGGTAATATGAATTACTATGGCAACACCGGCTCACACACTAATGCATAAAAAAACTGGCTTCAGTGCATTGCTTGGAGGACTCCGTCTTCCCTTTTTTATTTGGTCTGAGGGTATTCAATATTGTATTTTATTTTCTCGCAATCGTAGTGAAAAGTAGAGTGTAACACACGACGCTAAAACCCATTGTAACTCGGTTTCTATTTATTCCCTCGCTGGTATGGAATGGGTCATTTTAGCGTCTTGTATAACAATCTACTATTAATAATGTAAAGAAAAGGAACCATTCTTATTTATCACATCAGTTAGTCTTTAAATAAGGATAGCAATTTAGCCAGAGGAAACTTGCCCTAGAGTTTCAAGCTTTGATACGACTTTCTACGTAGAACTTTTTGGAAATCCTAGTGGAAAACAGGGGGCTTATTGTCTAATTTCTAAAATCTATCGCAATCGCTTTCATTTGACAGATAGATGTGACACATTGCTGCATTCCTTTGGAAAAAAATTATCTGTGCCAAAAAGAAGCATCAATGTGTCATGTCTTGAAAGCGATTGCGATAGATTTTGACATTAGACAATAAGTACCCAGGCCCCTTATTGTCTAATTCTCAAAATCTATCGCAATCGCTTTCATATGACAGATGGATGTGACACATTGCTGCATTTCCTTTGGTAAGTTTCTATTTGTGCCAAATAGAAGCATCAATGTATCACATCATGAAAGCGATTGCGATAGATTTTGACATTAGACAATTAGCCCCCAGATTATCCTACAAACTTATTATTTTAAACCAATATTTTGAAGTGTCGAAAGGGACGTAGGATCAAGTCGATGCTAACTCGAAGATATTAATTTATTTCGCCGACGTCTTCTTTTCAGCTTGAACGCGTTTTTTTCACTTTAATTCACTTTCCTTGTGGTTTACCTTACAAACTACTCAAATTAATAAAAAATATAGTAATTTGGTATCAAAACTGAGCTTAGTTATGCTATTTTTGGTTATGTCATTTTATTTTATTGAAGTTAAAACTCTTTTTTGTTTGTTTATTTCATTGGAAAACCAACAGCATCAATAATAATATAAGCTACAATATGTTAAACAGAAAGCCAATTACAGGTTTTCACTTATAGCAATAAATTAAAACAATAGAGGTGTGAACAATAGGTTGTTAGAATGTTACAGAGTAATTAATTATGAAATTGTTAACACTATACACACGAAAAAACTATTCGAAAAACTTACGGGATAGACACTGGATAGAATTTCGAAACGAGACACTGAATAGATAGGTCGAGACACTGGATAGATAGATATTCGAAAAACTTACGGAATAGACACTGGATAGAATTTCGAAACGAGACACTGAATAGATAGATCGAGACACTGGATAGATAGATATTCGAAAAACTTACGGGATAGACACTCTCTGAAAAGTTATGTTAAAGAATGACTTAGATTTTAAAAACGATTAATTCGAAGCTCCCTGATCATCTTGCAGGCAAGCAGCAGTCAGTGAGACTGCTGGCTTATTATGAGTACACGTGTCACGTATTAAGAGTCTACGCTTACTATACTTGATAGCGACTTTAGTTACATTTGTATGAAAACTGTAGCTTACTACAGTCGCTATCGAGAATAGTAAACGTAACTGTGCAAACTCATAACACAGTTAATGTGACTGACAAAATCGACATAAAATGGAAAGTGTAATAATTTCCGCTACCACAGAGTATTGATTCCAGTGGAGCTTTCACAGCAGAAAAATATGCTTACATCACACTGCCTTTGTCTCCACGCCCGAAGATATGAAAGGTATGCTAATATGGAGATAGTGTTTTTTAGAAATGGTAGATTTTTACAACCGCAAAGTTTTCAAATAGCTTTTTACTGTATTCTAAGATCTTGCTTCTCCTACGTATGTCATGTTTTGGAGAAATTTGGACACAGGGCGAAATAAAATTATAATCTTATGATCACGAGTATCACGACATCTCTTCAAGAAAATTATTGTAATGTCATGGAAGCTTTTATACCACAGAATAAGTAATAGTACGTTATACTCAAAAAAATATTACAACTATTAAAACTAGTGGCTCCGTGAGCTGTAGACCTCGCGTTAAAAAGTAGCTCAAATTGTATGTTGTTTAAAAAATTATCTAAAAGATGTCGCCACCCCTTTTTCCCCACACTGTTCACGAGCTTTTCAAAGCACGTGCTGTTTGATATTATTTGGTAGGTATGTTCGCAGCTAGATGGCGCTTTTAATTTTAAACATTTTTCGAAATGGTGATTTTTGGTAAATTAAGAAAAACTGGCTAAATTAAAAAAATCTATATAATTATCGAACCTGCTCACAAAATTTCACGAGAATCTGTTGAGAAATGCGACCTGTAGAGGAAAATGGACAGCTGGAAAGTCGGACTGAAATATGTTTTTTTACATTTCTCCGTCATTATGAAAAATTTCAAAAAACTGGCGTGACAAAAAAAATCTATGTAATTTTCGAACCTGCTCACAAAATTTCACGAGAATCGGTTGAGAAATGCGACCTGTAGAGGAGAACATCCAGCGCCAAAAAAACGGACTGAAATACATTTTTCTTAGATATCTCCGCCATTACGAAAAATTTAGAAAAACTGTCTCAATTTTAAAAAAATTATATAATTTTTGAACCTGCCCACAAAATTTCACGAAATTCGGTTGAGAAATGCGACCTGTAGAGGAGAAAAGACAGAGCCGGGAAGCTGGACTGCAATATGTTTTTTTACATATCTCCGCCATTTTGAAAGAAATCGAAAAAGTGGCGTGACAAAAAAATTCTATATCATTTTCAAACCTGCTCACAAAATTTCACGAGAATCCGTTGAGAAATGCGACCTGTAGAGGAGAACAGACAGTGCTGGAAAGCCGTAAAACCTGTTTTTTTTTTAACATATCTCCACCATTTTGAAAAAATTAAAAAAATCTGGCTCGACAAAAAAATTCTATATAATTTTCGAACCTGCTCACAAATTTTCACGAGAATCGGTTGAGAAATGCGACCTGTAGAAGAGAACATACAGACATACGAAATAATTTTTGCCCAAGCTGAAGCAGAGACGCTTCGCTCGCACTTCGTACTCGCTCGGTCAATAAACTATGATATGGTCTAATCTAACCATGTGCAACATCAGTCGGTTGGAGTTATTTCCCATAACGCTGTCCGATCCGATAGCTGTCCGATCAGAGGTATAGTAGGGTGGTCTTTTTTGGGTCGTACCCAAAGAGTAAAACGGATCCCTATTACGGACTCCGCTGTCCGTCTGTCTGTCAGTCTGTCACCAAGCTATATCTCATGAACCTTGATAGCTAGACAGTTGAATATTTTCACAGATTATATATTTCTGTGGCCGCTATAAACAACAAAAATATACTAAAAACAGAATAAAATAAATATTTGAGTGCGCGAGTCCTACTAGCACTTGGCCGTTTTTTTTACCTTTTTCTGACAATTAACCTCTTTTTAGGGACCACAGTAATCATACTAGAGTTTTATAAATAACAATTACTTATACTCAAATATGCATCTTCTCACAACAAAAGAAGAGATTTGATTTCATGTAAAACTCCTTTCCACATTTCCTTACCCATTCGAGATATTGTTGGTGCGAGACAAAAGAGCGCGAGCGAAAGAGACAGAGCATATAATCCACTTATAGCTCTCGGTCGGGTTGCTCTCATACATTTTTACTGGAGAAAATTCGGGAATACCCTTAATGCATATTAAGCCGGGTCCGGTTATTTGCAATGAGGTACCTATCGGGCGAAGTATTGAAATGAAATTTTCCGCTATGTGGATTTTAGGGATAACGAAGGTCCTGTACACTTTGGTAGGGAAGAATGTGACCCGGATTACTGTAACAAGTGCTTTTTTTAATATTGACCCGGGCATACTTCAGGTTTATTGATATTACAATGGCTTGCGGTGATATTAGGGCGTAATGTATGGTTGGAACTTTTGTCATTAATGTTTTAATACGGAATTCTTACTTATTTATCTTGGGGTTTGAGTAAATTTTTTGCGGTTTTGACGCAGATCGTCACTTTCACAAATGGTCATCGCGAAAAATTTGGTCTCAATTTTTCGCAAAAGGTCACTATCGCAGAATGTCATTCAATTTTTTCTTTTTTCTCAAAATTGTGAATGACATTTTGCGAAAGTGACCATTTGCGAAAATGACCATTTGCGAAAGTGACCATTTGCAAAAGTGACCAAATTTTTCGCGATGACCATTTGCGAAAGTGTCGATCTGCGTCAAAACCTTTTTAGCGTGATTCATTTTAATGACTAAAATTTCGTCCGGGGGTCTTTTTGCCTAATGTAGTATTTACACGCGTTGACTTGGCAACTTTAGTCAATTAGCGCATTTTATCGACAATCGCATGTTATTTAAATTAGATTTGCGATTAAATTTTACAAGCGATTTTCGATAAAAAGCGCTAATTGACTAAAGTTACCTGCAAAGTCGCTCCATGTAAATACCCCATAACATACCTACTGTTGCAAATCAATATTGCCAACTTTTTTATTACCAATAAATTGTTTATGGTTTTTAACTTTTTTATAAGTTCATTTTTGTTCTGTCTGTCCTTGTGATTTTTCGTTTTATATGAATTCAGTACATAAATCAGTAAACAACTTTTTTTTTATTCCAAGTAAGTAAGTACCCCACTAACATCAGCTACAAGCCCATCATCGGTTACATTATTTGTATGAAAACTACAACAGCCAAAATGGAGCCATTTTTAAAAAAAATCTACATTTAGGAGATTGGTCACTATAATATTGGATTTTAGTTACGATTAGGTAACGTATGAAGGATATAAATCTAAGCCATTTTGGCTCAGTATTAGTTGCCTCACTTTGCATACTCTTGTATGCAAAGTGCTTCTAGGTGTTATTATTCTAAACCTACGACCCGTAATTTTAGAGTTTATGGCTTATTTACACGACTTCCCAAAACAAAAAGAGTGTATATGTGATCAGGGTTCATGTATGCTTGTGGGTATGTGAGTTTCTTTATTCCACCATAACTTCTAAATGCCTGAACTGATTTGGATAAATGGGGTAACGTTAGAATTCTTACAGCATTCCGAATGACACTGGCTATATTTTTTTCAGAAAAAATCAATATGGCGTCTGTACGACGCCATTTTCAAATGTGAAAAAAAATTATTTTTTTCTTCTATTATTACAATATGGGCATCAAAAAATGAAAGGCCTTGATGAGCAAATTCCAAAACTTTATAATATGTCACTGAAATGTGTAAAATGAAAATAAATTAATTAAAAAAATATTAAAAAAACACGACTGCCCTACCAAAACGAACTCAAAAGTTAAATTAAACAACAAGTGTCATTGCAGTCGGGGGGCCTCTTTGATCAAAAATTGTTCTATATTAAGGTCCCCCGACTGCAATGACACTTGTTGTTTAACTTTTGAGTTCGTTTTTGGCAGGGCAGTCGTGTTTTTATTAATATTTTTTTTAACTTTTAAGTTAGCGAACGAATAGAAAATTGACCATTTGAGTAGGGGGGTACATAAATTAGTAAATCAAGTTCATATTATTTAATAAATAAAGAACCGTTTAAAAACCCCAAAATTTGTTTCCCCATTCGTCGTAGGGGAATCCCCTACAATTAAACCACCTAAAGTGATAGTGATTAACGACATTATAATAGAAAAGGAACAACAAGGAACAAAGTGAGAATGAATACCACGTGGGCCTAATGTGGATTGATTGGTGGTTAGGTATACAGATCCTCTACTGGAAACCACAAGTAATGTTTCCTAATTGGCATAAGGGCCCAATTTCTATAGGTATACTTATTCATGCACAAATAATGTAAATCTACTAAAATACACATACTTCGTACTTACTTTCAAATTGCCATTAAAACAACCAAATCTCGGAAACACTGCTTTCTGTTTTTACTTCTTACAATAACCAAACTTGCCAAAGTTATTCCAACCAGAATTCACAAAGAAAAACTTAATCACTTCTATCTTCGTAATTTTCTTATTGTTTGAACTTTCACACACAAGTTTTTAGATACTTTTGACACGTTAAGACACTTCTAATACTTTACTTAACTCTATCGTTATAACAACAAGAACATGTGTTCCAGCAGTTAGAGGTTAGATAGCGAGATCCTTAGTGTTTTTGGAATTCTGATGAAGTGGACTTTCACCTTCGGCATTATCATCACTTTTCATGAAGAAGCTTCAATGTCGCAATTAAAATACACAATCACATGCTCATGTAACATCACTTCCAAGGCCATATTGGTTTTGATACTCAACTTCACTTAATTGAACACTTAAGTATGATTAAAATTTCGTAAGATAGCAGTCTTTCCCCGGCGACACCCCGGCTTGCACTGGTGGGCTAAATGAGAAAGATTTCTCCTATTTCTTCCCATTCGAGAGAGAATATAAAACTCTTTTTCGCCTTTTTTTACTTCCAACTTCGTCTTAATATGCCACCCGCTCGGACCTTGGACCATAGGATTAGCAACGGATAGAGGCGGCGGCTAAAATAAACAAATTGGTTGTGTTGATGACGCTTAACGCATGTAGTAGCTATTAAATTCAAAATAATGGAGATAACCGTATAATAAATAAATATACAACTTCTAATTATAATTATACATTGTCAGAAAGTTAGAGAGATACATTGTCAGACTGACAGTGACAGCCAGATAACATCAAAAAAAATCACATCTTCCGCCACGATGTGTTTTGTTGCGTGTTTGTATTTTTATGCTCAAATGATTGTACCTTCTTTTTAGCTTTTTTAGAGAAATTGGAAGATTAAAACGGTTTATCTTGCCTTATATATTTTTTGGTAAGCTGTACTATTTTGGGACATCTCTTTTACCCGTTGACTTTCAACGATTTCTATGTTGTTGACTTTCAAAGTAGAAAAATATTTTCTCTCAAATGGTCACTACCATTTGAGATATCTGTTTAGCAACGAGTCTTACTTTTGATTTCTTCTTTCTTATCGTATAAGGATTAGTATGGCCACCTCTGGTGTTAGAATTTATCAAGCCGCCTTAACGACTCTAATCAGATGACAACAGCTTGGACGTGCCCTCCTAAGCACGGAATCGCTCACTTGTAATGCCACTGAACGGTCACCCATCCGACACCTGGTCGGACCGAGCGTTGCCTATAAATGCTCGGTCCTGCTAGTTGCTAAACATTTTTAATATAATAATGTTTAGCAACTATTAGTGACTAGTCGAGTAGTCAGGTCTACTAGAGTCCTAAGTCTACTTGGAGGGGGTGGTTGTGTTAATCGCGGGGCGCCCCCGTTCTTCGTTAGTCTAGAATTAATTCGTTGATAAGACGCCTCGCCCCCCGGCGCTGCGTCTCGAGATCACAGGGGTGACGATACACCCGAAGAAATTAAAAACAAGGAAAAGTTTTCCTCGTGTTGCACGTATTAAAACAAGAAGGATAGGCTTTTCTTTACTTCATAAATGGTCTTGCTGTCTTTACGTTAGTGACTATTCATAAGAAATTGCTACCCCTGAATATGGTTTTCTATCACTACAACTCTCCTGAAAATGGTTTTTTAATTTAATACTGGTCTTCTAATAGGCCCTGACTTTGAAAGTACACATCTTAAATGTATTTTGTTTTTAACATTAAACAATTGCAAAATTTTCGCAACTTAGAAAAGTTCTAAACATTCACTACGAGCAAGTTCAAATCTACACTTCTACTCTTACACTCTACTTTTACACCACACACTACTCTCTTAATATTTTACATCTGCATGAATGCTGTAAGGGTTCAAATAAATTATGTAAACTAGAAATTAAATTTCACAACCCTGAAATCGTCGAGCAAATTAAAAAGACGACCACAGAATCGCCCCAGGGGGTGGAAAATTACACCCCAAGCCTACACTGACCCTCTTTAATGAACATTGCATCTAGTGCCGTCTCCCTCACACAGCACCCACCTTCAGATGACAATTCGCACTATCTCGCTCTTCAGAGATTTGCTATGATACCAATTGTTGTCTTATTTTTTTTTTGTGATGAACTTCAGTTGCAGCTTTTCAAGATGCGATTTGCAACTGAGACAAATATGCCTTGCCTTATCTTGAGTTATGACTCGTGAGTTCAACCCTTCATTGAATCAAAGTTTTTAGTTACATTGTCCACATATCGAATGTGTCTCACATTATCAACCGCATGCACTGACCTGAATTTTTTTTTCTAATTAACTGGACTGGCTGTATGTATGATTTGACAGCAAAGTTTTTGTGCCTATTTGAAACGCTTCTAGCGTCTGTCTAAGGAACTAATTGGTTGCCATGGTGGTCTCTCCAGACACAGACTTTAGTTAGTTAGACGCTATGCTCACGCTACGTCCTATAGCGCCAAAATGGCGGAAATCAAATAGGCACAAGAACAGTTTGACAGCAGCCAGTCTAGTGGAATATATAGAAGTCAATGGCCGCATGGCATGACACACACTGCTGGGTATAGGCACAGATTACATATTAGCACAGCCTAAAGATAGTTCCTAAAGATGAACTAGCTTTAGGCTCTGATAATAGTATAGGCCTCCCTCAAGGATCTCCACGACGGTCGGTCCTGCGATGCCTGTGTCTAAAAGCATTATAAAAGTTCTCCAAGAAAAGTCTCCTTTAAAAATAAAGTTCATGACTTACTTTTAGAAAACTCATAGGCTATGTGAAATCATCGTTATTTGTATCGACTTCCTATATGTATAACGTGTCAAAAAAAACCCTAAAGCCGAATATGGTAGATAGGGACCACCAAATTGAACAACTTTTAATATGGGACCAACTCTGAAATCACGAAATAAAAATCAGCTGTTTCATACAAAAAAAAAATAAAGAAAATTTCAAAATATCAAAAAAACAGCAGATTATTTTTCGCGATTTGAGAGTTGGTCCAATAGTAAAAGTAGTTCAGTTTGATGGTCACATCCAGTCTGACCCACGTCCAATAAATGAAGCAAACTATTTTAAGAATATGTATTATATAAAACCGTAATATCAGCCGCGATTTACATTTAAACTATTAAAACAATATCTACTCTTATGTTTGAGAACATAAAGGTGCAGATTATTGAAAGCCCGTAAATCTTGGTAAAAATTTAGTTTACTTCAAAAATATAGATCGTTACAGTGCGAAGGTTGACAGGTAAGTGGTGACGCGACACATTGATTAGTACGGTCGTATTATAACGCCTGCAGGTTTCTAATAGCAATACGTTTATCAGCGGCTAAGTAGTCGAATTAAAGTAGGAGACGCCTTAACATGCTCCCCGCCGTTGAAAGGTACTTTCAACAGTCTATTCTTGAAGTTCCTCCGCCGTGGGTAGGGGACAAAGTCGAACAAAGGGACGACGCACGCAGCCCCTGACGGTGTTGACATCAGCTACTCTCGCGATGCCATCTGGACCAGGAAAGAGACGCAGCACGCGCCCAAGTCGCCACTGGAGCGGGGATGTGTTGTCTTCAGCCAGCAGCACCATGTCGCCGACCTTCAAGTTAGCTGGATTCGTACGCCATTTCGTGCGTTGTTGCAATTCGGTGATGTATTCCTTTTGCCAGCGTTGCCAAAAGTGCTGTCTGATTTTCTCCAGTCGCTCGTATCGCTTGAGGTTGCTTTCTTTGCATTCAGTCAGCGCTGGAGTAGGAAGTGCAGTAAGAGGCCTTCCTATCAAAAAGTGTCCGGGGGATAGGGAAAGGAAATCGTCAGGACTGGATGAAAGTGGACACAAGGGACGGCTATTCAGAATGGCCTCCACTTGCGCAAATAAAGTGGAAATTTCCTCGAATGTAAGATGACTGTTACCAATTACACGTTTAATATGATATTTTGCCGATTTGATTCCGGCCTCCCATATGCCACCGAAATGAGGAGCGTAAGTTGGAATGAAATTGAATTTAATGCCTTGTTGACTTGCAAAATCAGAGAAAGAATCTTTATTTTCGTTTAAAAATGCTCCTATTTCTTTAGCAGCGGCTACAAAATTGCGCCCATTATCGCTATATATTTCCGCTGGTTTTCCTCTTCTAGCTATAAATCTTTTCAAGGTCATTATGAATGCATCTTTAGTTAAGTCGCTTACCGCCTCGAGATGTATACACTTATAACGCAGGCATACAAATAAACATAAATAACATTTCGTAACGCGACTCCCGCGACCCTTGCGGTTTAATATGAAGTAAGGTCCTCCGATATCGAGACCAACGGATTGGTTTGGAAAGCCCGGATTAATACGTGCGGCAGGTAAATTCCCCATTTTAGTTTGTAATGTTTTGCCTCGCAAGCGCCTGCATCGCACACAGTTGTTTACTATGCGTCGAGCGAGACGTCGACCATCTACGGGCCAAACGGTTTCTCGTACCGTCGCTAATAATAATTGAGGACCCGCATGCATGTGATTGTAATGTTCATGAATGAAATATAATTTAGTAAGTTTGTGTGATGCATGGAGTAATATGGGATGTTTTTTCTCATAAGTGTAGCTAGACGAATCTATACGTCCACCCACTCTAATTAACTTATTCGAATCTAAAAAAGGTGATAATGATAATATTTTATTATGATTATTGAGTTGCTTATTATTAGACAATAACTGGTATTCATTCGGGAACGATTCACGCTGAGCGATAAGACACAATGAGTGGAATGACTCACGCAATTCGCTAGCTGTTAACAAACCGGTCCGCTTGTTTACACTATTTTTTAAATTAAATATGAATCGTAAAACATAGGCAAATGATCTATTAATTTTATTGAAATTAGAATAATTATCAAAATTTATTATTGGGGTATTATTTATCGTTACTGAATGTGATTTAATTTCCGGCAATACCACTGGTTCCGTGACCTTGAGTGTTGGCCAGTCAGTTTCGTTATTACGTAAGTAGTTAGGGCCGAACCACCACAAATCCATATTAATCAACTAATTTGCGTTTACACCCCTAGATATGAGATCAGCCGGATTTGAATCCGTCGGAACGTATCTCCAAGCGGACGGATTGGTTAATTGTGTGATTTCATAAACTCGATTACCAACAAATGTTTTTAATTTACTCGGATCACTATTTATCCAACTTAATACTACGCTGGAATCACACCAGTGCACCACCCGATCCGGTTTGTAGCGAAGTGAATCTAGTACACATTTAGTTAACCGAGCGGCGAGCAGGGCTGCGCCAAGCTCGAGGCGTGGAGTGGAGCTGGGTTTAAGCGGTGAAACCTTAGATTTAGCGCAAAGCAGGCGAATAGCAACTTCGTTATTATTGTTTATAGACTTCATGTAAATACAAGCTCCGATCGCCAAATTAGAGGCGTCACTAAAGGAATGTAACTCGATAGTCGTTGGTGAATCACACAATATCAACCTTGGGATTCGTAAATTGGATAAACATTTAATATTTTTCGTGAACTTAATCCATTCATCTTTAGTTGTTTCTGGGACAGGTTCGTCCCAATCAATCTTTAACTTCCATAACTTTTGTAACATAATTTTAGGTTGAATAACAATCGGACTTAGCAACCCTAAAGGATCGAAAATCTTAAACGAGTTAGACATAATAAACCGTTTCGTTATCACTTCGTTTTCGTAAACAATATTTTTTAATGGAAAATGGAATGTATCGTCAGACGGTGTCCAACCGAGCCCGAGAGTACTTGATGACTCACTGATAAGCAATTTATCTTGCGTATTTATTTGAATATCGTCGAATATTTGTGGGCAATTACTTTTAAATTTTCTTAAATTAAAACAACCTGATTTTAATGCCTTTGAAACTGATTGTTGAATGTATTTTAACTGATCTATGTCGTCGCTACCGGTGATGAGGTCATCAACGAAATGATCCTTTTGAATAATGGTTTTTATGAGCTCGTCATCAGTTTCTTCGCCAAGTTGCCATAAACATCGCGTACTTAGATAACTGGCACTGGCGGTACCGTAGGTAAGGGTTTTTAATTTAATTGTTTGTATAGTCTGAGACTCGTTTTCGCGCCATAATATCAACTGTAAATTACGATCATGCTCATTTACTAACACCTGGCGGTACATTTTCTCAATGTCACCAGTGATTAAAAATTTGTATTGCCTAGCCCTTAGTAAAATAGAAAATAAAGAATCTTGTATGTTCGGGCCTACTCGCAATATATCGTTTAATGAATAGCCAGAAGTGGAGGGGGCGGAGCCATCAAATACCACTCGGAGTTTGGTCGACTCGCTTTCTTGTTTTAAGACCGCGTGATGACAAAGATAATACTTTGGTTCCGTAGATTTGTTTATGCTATTATTATTAGTAAATGATAAATGACCTAACGCGGCATATTCGTTAATGAATTTAGAGTATTCGAACTTTAATGTTGGATTTTTATGAAATCGCTTTTCTAAATTGAGAAAGCGTTTTTTAGCCAAATTATACGTGTCGCCAAGACAATCAGCGTTATCTTTCATTGGCAACCGTACACAAAATCTACCAAATTGGTCTCTAGTGGTGTTCGTTATAAAATGATTTTCGCAATATTGATCATTTTGACTTAAAATAGGTTTGTTGGGAACGTCTTCCAAGTCCCAAAATTTTGTTAACATATTTTCTAAATTTTCATTTTGTGAATTAGATATAGTTGCGTGATTGCAATGAATAGTTTTATGAGGAGTTACTAAATTAATGGGGCCGGCTACGATCCAGCCTAATTGAGAATTTCTTAGCTTTGTAGTGTTGCTGCTTCCTACGGAACGCTGCTCGTTACCTAATATATCCCACACTAAATCGGCTCCGATCAAAATGTCGATCGGAGATGGCTCATAGAATTTAGGATCGGCTAGCTGTATATCCTTAGGAAGGTTTAATTTATTAATATCAATAGGACATTTCGGCAAATGACCGGTTAATTCTTTTAAGACAAAACAGTTTAATGATGCTTGATAATTAGTGTTTATAGATTTAATTTGTATGTTGCAGCTTTCGACAGCTTGATTTGAGGTTACGTTACCTATGCCAATGATTTTAGTTGCAGTGATGGGATTTGATTTTAGTGAAAGTCTGGTCTTTAAGGACTCAGTCACAAACGAGGATTGGCTTCCACAGTCTAATACGATGCGAACTTTAATCTTTTGCTGATTAAATGGATTCGACGCCTCGACTATGGCAGTTGACAAAAGCACGACCTGATTGGCGTGGTTGGAATAATTAACAACTGTTTCGATTTGATCGGTTTGTTCATCTGTGGTTAAATAATTATGTACTGATACTGGACGGTGAAGTAAACTATTGTGTTTGCGTTTACATTCACGACAAGGTCCCAAGCGACACTCGTTAGTAGGGTGACCTTGTCTAAGACAATTCATGCACAACTTGTATTTTTGCACATCTCGTAACCTCTCATCAACGCTTTTGGATTTAAATGTAGGACAATCGTAAATCCTATGACCTTCGTTGCAGATAATACACGTGTAATTTATAGATTTGTAATTATTATTATTTTTGTTATAATGACTTGAACTTAAAAATGACTTGGTGAATGTATTTTGCCCTGACCTCCGATTGTTATTATTGTTGTTGGGTGTAAAACGTGTATGAGACGTGGAAGGTTTAGACATGTCATGCTTGTTTGGATTAAGCGTCTCGAGCACTTCCGCACGCTCGCTTAAAAACTTATAAAATTGGTCTAAAGAAGCCACATCACCCTCCAAGGTTTTGCGATGCTCTTCCCATTTCGTTAACGTAACATTATCCAATTTTGACGACAACATATAAATAATTAAAACGTCCCACTTATCAGTTGGTTGCCCTAAACTCGCTAGCGCACGTAAATTTTTTGTGACATGGTCAATCAAATATCTAAGGGACCGTTCAGACTCGCGTTGTATCGGTTTGAAACTAAAAAGTGAATTTAAATGATGATTGATAAGAGTTCTTTTGTTATTGAAACGATTAAATAATAAATTCCAAGCTTCGGTGTAATTTGCACTGGAAACTTCAAGGTTTGAAAGTACGCGCGCCGCATCGCCTTCCAGGTAGGATAAAAGATAATGAAATTTACTAATTGGCGGTATGCGCTCGTTGTTGTGAATTAAACTAGTAAAAGTGTCTCTAAATTCTAACCAGCGGAAGTATGAACCATCGAATTTAGCGATTTGAATTTGAGGAAGTTTCATGCCTAACTCTTTATGCTGTTCAGCGCAGCACGAAGTGTTATGCATGGAATTGCGCCTTTCGCATTCTTGTTTTATAGATAATGACTCGATTATTCTTTTGGCTATAGCTATGCTTTTTATGAAATCGCGTTCGATGGTTTCCCGTTCATCAATTTCAGACATAATATTTTCGGGAATTAAAACTTCTATCTCGTTTTGCAAGTCATCAAACCTCACTGATAATGATTCAAATTTTGCTAATTTTAAATTTAATTCTGTTAACTGAATATCATCTAAAGTGTCCTGCTTAGCCACACCATTCACGTAATTTTTAAATTTAGTGATTTGCCCTTTGATGGACACTCGTTTTGTTAATAATTCTTTATAACGCTTATCTTCTGTAGTTGTAGACATTTTGCAAAATTAAAATATAAATGTAAAAATTACGTGATAAAAATGTAAAAAAGTGATAACAAAAAGTAAATAAAGTAAAAACGCTCACGTTCCTCGTTTCGATGTCACCGATTCACGGGAAGCTCCGATCGCGATCAGCTTTTGGCCGCCGACCACAACTCAGAACTTCACAGAATCACCGGGAATCACTTGTATACGCAGGTGCGTGAGAGGTGATTGATATTTTTGCCCTGGAATTATCAGCAAATGTGTGAAAAACTATGAAATCACTTTTGATAAATTTTGTGTGGGGGTAGGTATGTCGATAAAGAAAATTATGATGAAATATTTGATTTACGGAACAAATAGCACTATAATCTGCACAAAAACACTTATTTACGCAAATGGATTTTATTCTGAATAGTTTTAAGATAGAAAGGAATAGGTTTTTATGGAAAATGGATGAGTTGGGTAAAATGAAGGAGGACACTTATCTTTAGGTGAACCTTGCTGCACGGCGTGATGCTTTAGCTACACCACTGATCCACTCCAGATCCTTCGGCGTTTCTGGATGCAACTTTGTCCACTGGAAACTGTGGTCGAACTCCACCGTAGTGTTCCCGGCTTGTATTGCGCAGCGTTGTTGGCGCGAAAATCCGTCCTTCGTATTTCGATGCTTTCTTGATAATATTGTCGTATCTTGATAAAAGTCTTCTCATGGGCCACCAATTTATGTTTGAGAACATAAAGGTGCAGATTATTGAAAGCCCGTAAATCTTGGTAAAAATTTAGTTTACTTCAAAAATATAGATCGTTACAGTGCGAAGGTTGACAGGTAAGTGGTGACGCGACACATTGATTAGTACGGTCGTATTATAACGCCTGCAGGTTTCTAATAGCAATACGTTTATCAGCGGCTAAGTAGTCGAATTAAAGTAGGAGACGCCTTAACACTTGTTTTTTCAACTAAAGGTAGTAACATACTTTGACCACATAATTCGCGAACATAAAAAGCGGGGTCCAATGAATTAGCAACGTTATGATACAGGGCCCTTTTGATTGCCCTTATTACGAATTTTGCACCTTGCTCCTGCAAAAAAGCGTTAAGGTGAGTCAGGGCTGCCACTTGATTAGTGTTTATTTTTTACATTTAGGAGTGGAAGATACACACACTACTAAACAATTATTTTCAGTCATTCATTTACATTAATCATACTTTTATACCTACTGATTTTTTTTCAATCAGTTTACTATTCAAGTTTTTTGTTGGTTACAGAATCGCGAAACAATGTTTCAGCGTTCATAATATTAATCAATGTTCACTGTTTACAGCACTCAAAATTATTATTGTTCAAATTAGTTTAATAAAAAGTTTAGCAATCATATTAAATTTAGTTACAAACTAAAAGCTGATCTTTTTATTACAAATTCAGAATTGAAAAGTGAAATGAAGAACTAAAAAATAATGAATTTTCATCAAAATTACGTAGCGCAGTATAAATTAATTAGGTAACAATAAACATTTGGATGGACTGGAGCCTAAACTAGAACATTCCTGCATTTCAGGACTCCAGCCCCCGATTACGTAATTCTGTTGCTAACAAATCTCGTTTGTAATCATTAGAAATTAATGAAATTTGACAGTTTCATTTATTATTAGCAAAGTGCTATTATAGCACTCTGTTAATAACTGAACTGTTAAGTTTCATTAATTTCAATCGATTTCAAATTGTAAGTAACAGAGTTTCTTAATCCGGTGGCAAGTCTCTCAACCGTAGTGAAAGACAGAATTCATTTCATATTTTTTTTCAGTATTACAAGAAAGTACGGCTTAAAACTTCAAGTGTTAGATGGATTTCAATTCGTCACCTACCTAAATTTTTAGAGATACAATTACAAACTTGACAACCCTAAACATGATGAGCACCTCAATGGGTTTTATGTTTTTCGTGCGCGTGTAAAGGACAGCTGGTGTCCCCGCAATTATATCTCGATTTGGCAGTATGGTGTAAGTGTTACCATTAACAATGCTAATTTGAGAACCAATGTATCGTCCAAAACTGCATTCATTAAGGAAAACACTATAAAACAATTACAATTTTAAAAGACGGCCAACTTTTTCTGTTTAATTCCTTTCTAGCCGACGAGAAAAGGACGCGTTTATTTCTATTTATGAAAATGATGCACTATGCTTATTTCTTCTAAACTAAAAGAATAGGAGCAGACCGAACATATTTGAACATTTTTCGCGATTCGTATCCAAATCCAGCAGTGCTGGATTAACCCTTAAACAAATTAAGCAATTGCTTAGGGCATCACGTCTGGGGGGCACCATAATTGGCACCGAACAAACACGTTTTTGTAAGAAATAAAAATATTTTTTTATTCAAATTCATTTATGTGGCCATGTAAAACGACTTACTACAAGATTAGTGGGTGAAACTGACAAAAAATCGCGCTGCGCGGCATTTTTTACTATAGACAACAAGCAAGACAAGAGTACAAGATTAGTGGATGAAACTTGTTAAAAATCGCGCTGCGCGGCCGTTTCTTTGCGATAGACAACAAGCAAGACAAGATTAGTGGATAAAATTGGCTTAAAATCAATTTTTTTTCTAAAAACGGGCATTTTTCTGAAAAATCTGGAATTTTGTGCATCCTAGACAGGTATCCTCCCTTTCGAAGAAGGTAGCCCTATATGGGGGGGCCTACAGGCGTGGATTGCTTAGGGCACCAAGTAGTCTTAATCCGGCACTGAGATCCAGGGCTCCCTTACCGAAATTAAAGCTAAACGTTTTGTAGTAAATAAAAACCTATTAAAAAGTGGCAATCATTTTATTTCGACTTTTATCCTTGAAAATTTGCACCAAGACAAGAGGTGAGTCTCTAACCACATGGTTGGTTGCGGTTTTGCTTAAACCATTTTGTAGAGAAAAAAAGAATTTCTTTTTATTATATTTTCAAATCTGCATCTCACAGTTGCTAGCTGTACATGAAACTGTAAGATATAGGATGGAATGAATATGTGAATTTATGCTATTCAGTATTAAGAATTCCTAAAATCATTTTAAGATAAGGAAAAGAAATGAAACATAATAATAATAATAATGTAACATACTATTTTATTTCTCTAAATTAGACCAACGCTGAATATTCTTAGAAGATTTTCGATCTTGTCTACAAAATAATATCTTGTACAGCAGCATCCAACATAAATTCCTGTGCATATATCACTTAAAGCCTTCTAAGTCAACACGTGACCAATAAATTATCGCCTAATTATGGATTCGCTCATTATAATTTGTAATCTGCAGCTCGGACCAGCTGCTTAAATGGACGCACGTACTTACATTGAAGTCGTAAATAATGGAACAGCTCATAGTGAACACAATTATTTATACTGTGAGGTCTTTAATGATTGACAAATCGGAAAACACTGCTACACTCGATTGTTTCCGTTTACATTGTTGCGCTCTGACTGTTATTGTGAGACCAATCACCTTCTACCTAAGTGAACGATTCACACTTTATATGGTCTACAATGGTCAAGCCTTATCTCTATGGTAGGCAGGACCGTAGCTAGGATATATTCGGGGGTGAGGATTAAATCTTTTAGAAATGCTTGTAAAAAATAGTGTTGCTTAGGTAATGTAATATGTTCAAGATTTTTCATTAAGTTTGGATCAAACAGCTGGCTGACACATATCTAATCTAGTAGGCGGTTCAATTCCTAGTTCCAGAGATTACTTTTTACCCCTTACATACAAAATCAAACAACCAAACAAGTTTTACCTCTTTATAATATAAAATATAGTGTAATATAGCTGTAGATTCCAAAACCATTCTTCTGCTGTGCGAGGCAGTGAATCACCCGACTTCAATAGACGTGTTTTAATTAATCGATTTGAACACATAAACTTAATATCCACTGGAATAGACGAACAGAGTTCACTTGGCTGCGAAACCAAAAGTGAGATGAGCCAGTGTTTGTAAATATGTAAACGTGTGCGTGAATTTAGAGATGCACTGAAGTCCATTTTAGGTTGTCGATAACCATAATGTATTATTGCTCTAATAAATAAAACACAAACAAGATTTTGAACAATTTTATTTAAATATTTTTTTAAGGTCTTCTTTGAGGATCCCTGCTTATTTATTTATGACATTTATCCAGTTTAATTTAATTACTGGATTTACAGAAAACCTGGAAACAATTGTTAAATTAGTACTTAAGTTGGTATAATTTACCATTTAAAAACTGTCGGTTACAAGCAGCTTTAAATAAAACTATCAGTGTTCACAAAGACAAACAAAGTTATATTGGAAATCATCGACATGAGTATCGATATCGATAATTTTTGATCAATATCTACGCCTTATTTTCTCAAGTTCACGGACATAATTAGGGATGGGCCGAAGTTCGTTTTACATTCGGTTTAACCGAAATTCGGCGGTCTATACCGAATTTCGTCAATCGGCCGAATTTCGGTTCATCAAGCCGAATTTCCGTACTATTGGTGAAGTAACATTATTGAGTACTTCATCAAATCTTTCTAAGTCTTCTTGTTAAAGGAGAGCTAGTATTATAATCTGGAGTTCGTGGATTCAAATTCTATGGACGACGCACATAGTAATTCACTTTGTGAACATTTTCCAGTATTACCGAAAAGAAAATAATATCTCTCGGATACCTATAACTCTGTGCCAATTAATGTTGATTTACAGAATTAAGTAACTGGGAAAATGAAGTAAAAATTTCAAATCCATTAAAGTATTATTTTTATTGAATTTCTTTTCAGTACTTTGTAAATTTAAATTCTTTATGAATTTCTTAATACTTCAACAAAAAGTATTAATTATTAATTATCTTTTGACACCAAAGAATCAAAACAATATAACAATAATCTTTTTTAACCTTTACTAGAAATAAGTAAGTTAAAATGATTAATTATTCTTAAAACACAACAAAACGTAACATGTCCTGTTTCACTAACTAGGTAAAATTAAAATAAATAATTTTATTTTTAATATAAAATTATTTATTTCAATTAATGAAATGATAAAAACACAATAATTGTGTTTTTGTCATTTCATCAATGGTCTAATGGTCTAATTTCATTCATAACAATCCGGTCGGATTGTGACGCAGCGGTGCGGCGGTAAGCGTGCGAAAAGAAATCTTGATATCGCGCTGGCAAAAACGCGGTCAAAATTACCGAAATTCGGCCGAAGTTCGAATTCGGCACATTTGTGAACCGAATGTTCGGCCGAAGTTCGTATTCGGCTAAATCCACATTCGGCCCATCTCTAGACATAATATCTTTTTATCTAACACATAATGTTTAGAAATCAGCCTTTATTTAGGAAATAGGCGTTTAATAGCATCATATTAGTATATAACTTAGTGTGTTTGGGAATATATTCATAAAATATGAATTATGAAAATGGTAATAGTACAGTCATATTTACCTGTGAAATGAGTGTTTATTTGGGTTATTGTCGTAAGTAACATTACAATCCAGTACAGGACACGACACCATTATTGATTTATATAGCTTTGAGAACCAAACCGACCCGATCGCGATCAAAATTACAAAATAATCTTGTTGACGCTTTTCACCAAGGTGATAAACGATGATAAATGAAGTCAAACCAGGTTCAGCTGTCAGTTTTTTTTTACTCTTTCTCGCACATCGCATAAGCAGTAAGAATCGCTTTCTCACTCGCACCTTTGTCCGTCTACTTGAGCATAGCGAAAAATTTTCTAAGTCTATGTTTGAACATTATTTCTTGTTTTTTATAGAGCTGTTTTTTTAAGGTTTTTGAAGGAGGTTTTACTTTTTTTTAAACTTTTTTGTGGTAGGTATGTATACGATGATTTTATAAAATAAAACGTTAAATATAATGTTTCACATTTTTCAATGGTATACCCCGAGTAACTCAATGTCCACAGGTGTTCCGTTGAGTCTTCGCAGTTCAACTCTAGTCCGTAGAACGTCCTTGACAATAATAAACCTACCAATATTTCAATCACTGTACAGTTCCTATTTGATTTTGAGGAGTTCCCTCGTGTATCTTCAAAATCCAACGTCCAATACCAATGAAATTAATATGGTATCATTTTTAAGGTGTCTTCTTTCAAACAAAAAAAGAATTGTCTAAATCGGTTCATAAACAAAAAAGTAATGGTTGAAAATCGGTCTCAATTCATATAAAATGGTAACGAAAACGACAGTATTTTCAAGATTACTTGAAAACTACTGAACCGATTTCAAAATTTCAAAAAAAGGGACCAACTTGGGAACAAACCTCATGTTATAACGTTTGAATCATTTCAATCGGTTCAGCCGTCTTCGAGTAATCGGTGTACATACATATAAAAAAAATCCTCCTCCTCCTTTTCAAAGTTTTTGAAGTCGGTTAAAAAGATGGCCGCCATCTTGGATTGCAGAATCCACACCTACCCGTGCGAAGGTGCTCGTTAGGAAACTCATCTCCCACCCCTCCCTTATTACGGGCATGGATAGATATTATGATATCATCATAATCAGCCAGGGTTTCCTAGGATGACGGTGCCGTCATATTACGGCTGTCATTTAGCGGCGTAGAACGTTGTCTATGTAAACAATACGCGCGGTTTCTGACGTTACGGTGTCGCCATATTGTTTACATAGACAACATTCAACGCTGCTATATTACGGCCGTAATATGACGGCACCGTCATCCTAGGAGACCCTAGCTTTACTGCTGGGTATCAAGGATCTCTACAAAGATCGGTCCCGCGCTGCGCGTATCCATTTGATTTTCTTGTTTAATGTAATAAAATTCAAAACCTTTAAAATATTGACAAAACCTTGTTATTTTTACCTATATTTTGTAATTGCAAGGTCTAGTCATAGAATACGATAAGGTTTGGTGTTAGCACTGACAGTTTATTTAAATACCATTGTGCTCTTATTGAATAAAATGTTCCATGCTAGCTACAAACAAAAGTTACAGTTAAGAAAAGTAATTTTATTAAAGTTATTGTTTTGCGGTGTAAACGCACCGCAACATGAACAATTTTGAATAATTTTATTGAATATAATAAGCCTTTTATGAAATTGAATATCTACGATTATATACTTTACTGTGGAGTGGTACGGTTGTTTTTTATAAAAACTGAAAATATTTGTTGTGTTTCTTTTTTACATAACGTGAAATAAGTTAAAGGTGTGTAGTTTTGTTCATGATATCTGTAAAATACATTTTACTAATACATTGAACTTTAAGAAGTAATTGTTGCTGATCGTAAATTGCTTGAACAACGTTTAAACATGAAGTGGGTAATGTCTGGATAAATAATATACTAAGTATGCTTATATCTTAAGGGTCCATGATAGGAAAACATGGTTTGTGCGGGCCATATTTTTAAATAGAAATCGTAAAGTAAACCACAAAAAAAACATACGACAAGCTAAAGAGATTATCTAGTAGCTACAAGTATTAAATTTCGTATAAGCCTCACAGATGATTGTATAAAAAAACAGAATATCATCAAAAGCGCTTGTCGCGGGTCATATTTTTGGCGTAAATAATAGCGGAAACGTATTGAATTCTACATCAGAATACACTTTAACATACTGTGTAGTTGCTCCAATATTTTTTTTCAAGAAAGATAATTGTGCTAAAGGTAGTCATGAAAAAACAACGAAAAACATCGTAAAAATGCAAAAGTGAGGTTATTTTCCATACTCTTTCTTTACACGTATAGCAAAAGACAGAGACAAATTTTTCCGCATAACCGATCCTTAAGAATGATTAATGTTAGAAAAAATATTAGAAAAAAAATCGACTCACCCGTAGCAGCTCAGATGGGATATAATTATATCGTTAAAATTCTGATAGTTTGGCCTTATTTGTTGCAATGCTTTTTTGAGTATGATGATAATAAAATCGATAAAGTTTGAAAACACTTCACTAAGCTTACTATCTAACTTTAAATTCAATCGTATAAAAAATATTACGTGTACCTAGATATTTATACGATAGTAATAAATAATTTATCTAGGTAAATTCGGTTAGTGCTTTAGTCGAAATAAATAAAATTTATGAAATCTGACAAGGAACGTGAACATAAATTATAATATGGAACTCAATTTTAATAAGATTTTCTGAGTATACGATTGATGTGAGTTCGTAAGACAATCAAGAATATATTTTCTCACTTATGACACAGTACATATATAAGTTTTTGAAAAAACTTATATCTACTGTGCTTATGATCTGAAATACAATCATTACATTTGAAAAAAGAATGCGGGAGGTTTCACATTTAGATGGTGGTTTCCTTAAGGACGACTTTGTCATTTTCTTAAACTTGATGCTTTCCTAATTTTGTCTCATTTTTAACTCCACTTTTTTAGTTGGTCTTTTTCCCAGATGACTTTGTCATTTTCTCTAACTTGACACTTTCCTAACTTGTCTTATTTTTAACTAGGCTTTTTTCTTAGTTGGTCACTTTCTTAAAATCGTCTGGACGACTTCGTCATTTTCTTAAACTTGACACTTTCCTAACTTATCTTATTTTAACTAGGATTTCCTTAGTAAATTTCTTAAAACTCGCAATTTTTTAGGGTTACGGAATCCTAAAAAATACGAGGTTTTACGAGCTTTTTTGCCGGAACTCTTATATGTCTGTCTGTCCGTCCGTATGTAGATGTATTCTGTAAACCGCAAACACTACACAAAAATAAAATAAAAAGATTAATGGGGGGCTCCCCATACATGGAACTGAAAATGAAAAAAAAAATGCGCTTGGTGTCTATAAGTAGATCTCTTTATCATCATAAGTATAGCGTTCTGACGTAACGGTAATATTATAACTGTTTTAGGTAAATATTATGAGTCATTTGCCGTCAGAGTCCGAGAGCTATTCAAACGAATATATTTCTGTGTAAACCATTTTATTTTTCTGTTTACGGTTACAAAAAATTAAATTAAATTAAATTTAAATGCCGGCGCCCATGGCCCGTGGTTCACCTAGGTGAAATTATCCGGTGGACCACGGCTAAGAAGAGAGGAAAAACAGCGAAAGAGACAGAGCCGAGTTAAAAATGAGACGAGTTATAAAATTGTGGAAAGAACCGAGTTAAAAATAAGACGAGTTGGGAAAGTGTCAAGCATAAAAAAGAGACCAACTAAGAAAGATCCGAGTTAAAAATGAGACGATTTGGGAAAGTGATAAGTTTATAAAAGAAACCAACTAAGAAAGAGCCGAGTTAAAAATGAGGCGAGTTGTAAAAAAGTCAAATTTAAGAAAATGACGAAGTCGTCCGGAGGGGTCTAGTTCATCAAGTTCTAAATTTGAAATTCAGTGCCGAAATGAATTTCAATCTTACTCCCATAGTATTCCACATACAAATCGGTAGATTTCATCAACTAGCGTTATTTTTATACTTGTAAAACTTTATGGCTGCATAGCCGCTTCAATAGGCCACACAAACCTACTAAAAAAAAAATCTTCGCATTTTGAGAAAAACACTATATACAAGCATTGTGCGGAAAGCAATTTACATTGCATCCTCAACAATGTAAATGCTAACTTCCCACGCTCGCCTGTAATTGTACTATTATGACTCTATGTCATTATTCAAAATCACCAATGCTACTCATAATTTTCTTCAATCCTGTAATATTCAGCCTACTTACAACGAACATTAAATAAAATAACAAACCCTATATTATATCATTAACGTTATGTCCAAGTTTTATTAATTGAATTGTCCGAGCAAGTCTCGGTAACTACAAAGCCTCAATGATTATATGTACACTTAGATACATTGCATAGATATCGTAGCATACTATTATTAATTTATATGCGGCAACATTATCTGAGAAGACTATAATAATAGGCGATTAATTCGTTTAAGAAATATATAATTTAGTTGCAGCTGGTCGTATGTTCAAAAGACAAGGCACGTTTTAGAGTAATTCCATAGAACCTTAATAATAAGTAACTCGTCTGTAATCTTTGATGTAGCAAGGGACAAATTATACATTATTATAAATAAATATAATTTATAAATATACCGTTATTAAGTCTAGCTTCGACAGTATTGAAATAATAATGTACATCGAAGTTTTGTTTGATTAAAACTTAATCAAACGAAACTTGATAAACTTTTAATGTTTGCACTTGCACTGCAAAATGCACTTAACAGTCAGATAGAATATACCTATAGAATAAGAAATATTATTTTGTATGACACATAAAATATGTACTTAAGGCGCCCTACTACCCACTACTAGCGCCGCCAATACATTTATTTTTATTACTCTTAAACCAAGTCAATATTTAAAAAAAAAACCGGCCAAGTGCGTGTCGGGCCACGCGCAGTAGGGTTCCGTAGTTACCTTATACCATACGATATTTAATACCACTATTATTTTTCGTCTGCAAAAATAACTTTGTTCTTCACAGTGTTGGCATGAATGACAAAGTTATATTTGCGGTTTTGCAAAATGTGCTATATCTCAATAACTAATTATTATATCTCGTTCAAACCAACTTTTGTTGAAAGTGTTTATTAAGATCTACAGCATATATTTTTTTTAGATTTTTCACTTTCTTATTTCAAAAGTTAGAGGGGGGGACACACATTTTACCACTTTGGCGGTGTTTATCTTTGAAACGGTTGACTTTGAAAAAAAATCGTCTTAGGAACCTCAATGTCATTTTTAAAGACCTATCTATAGATACCCCACACGTATTGGCTGGGACAAAAATTTTTTTTTCAGTTTCGGTTCCATGTATGGGCAGCCCTTAATCTTTTATTTTTTTTATTTTTGTGTTAAATTCGTTAAACGGTTAACAGAATACATCTACCTACCAAGTTTCAACTGTGTAATCCTAATACTTCCGGAATAAAGTGGCTGTGACATACGGACGGACAGACAGACAGACAGACAGACATGACGAATCTATAAGGGTTCCGTTTTTTGCCATTTAGGCTACGGAACCCTAAAAAGCTAAGATCATGCCCTCCTAAATTGTCTCGATTATTTTTTTTAATAACTTTTCAACAGTTTTAATTTTTTCAGTAAGTTTTAAAATCCAATCTAGCCAAAAGTGGCCACTTTAAGCTAAAATGGACTTTAAAACATACAGAAAGAATGAAAGCCGTTACTACCGCGCTTCAAACGCAAAATTGAAAATTCTTTGTAATTGAAAACTCTTGGCCAACTCTATAATAAACGCGCGAAATCATAGTCGGGGACGTCACAGTTCATGACGGTTTTATATAGAGCATTTTCGGCGGGTAACTATATCACTATATCTAGTAACTATATATCACGAGAAAAAAACGCAATCGTCTTAATATTATAGTTGATTTTCTCACGTAGGTATTACTTTTGATTTGGATATAAAAAATATGTATGTTCCCTATTTAAGCACTAAGAATCACAAGGGAGATGTAGTAAAGTTACCTACTTTATTATTAGCATTTTCCTTAAAACATGATCCCTCTTTCCTAGACAACTGCTATTCTTGTTGAAGAACGTGCTTCCATATAGTTTTTTCATTATTGCGAACATGAATTCACAGTATGATTTCTACGTGCATCATAATGCGAACTCCTGTTAAACTTCGTCGTTAGTACATCGATGCATTTCTATTTAACCGCCTCTGTGGTCTAGTGGTTCGTCCATCCGTGTAAGACGCAGGGATCCTGGGTTCGATTCCTAGGAGGGGGGTACAATTTGTACTCAGTTTGGTTGGTGGTAGGGTTTATTTCAATTCCGCCTGGCTAGCTACCACCATCTTACCCAAGTCTGAAGCCATTACAATAATTTAAAAATGGTTGTGTTCCGGCAGCAGGTTAGATAGCCAGTTCGTCAGTAATGATTGAGGAGCTCGATGGCGCAGTGGTTTAGCACCTGGCCCAGTGCTTGCGGAAGTTAAGCAACTTTCGCAAGCGTCGGTCATGGGATGGGTGACCAAAAATTTATTATCTCGAGCTCCTCCGTGCTTCGGAAGGCACGTTAAAGCTAGGGTTTCCTAGGATGACGGTGCCGTCATATTACGGCCGTAATATATCGGCGTTGAAAGTTGTCTATTGTGACTCTCCATTTTGAACCTTAGTTCATGGCACGGTTATTTATGAATATTGTATCATGTATTAACACCAGCAACCCCCTCGATAGGGGGCTGAAGCAATGCCCCACCTATCTAGATTCTAGACATAATCTAGATTCTAGATGCTATCCGCATTGTTTTGTGGTATGCGTCCCAGACTCAAAAATACCTCCACTGGCATAATACAATTAAAAGCATATTAACAAAATTGATATTATTATAAGAACAGTTTCGAAAGGTACTGCTACATAATGATCTCTCTTATTGCCAACCCAACACCAAATCTGTGCCTGTGTGAAGTTTGTGTTTTGAATGAGTAAATGTTTGTTTCCAAACATAGAGTTATTGTAAGATGTACCTGATCTATTTCCCTGGATTAAACGATTATTATCGTTTCCTAATCTTCGAATGAGGTACCAACTTACTAGTTGGTGATCTATTACTCCTAGCCTTCGACTTGGCATTTCTAGACAAGCTAAAAAGCCAACCTAATTTAGACACACCTCAGTGCTAGAATTAACAACAGGCAAATCATTAAGTAGACTAATGTTATTAAATGAAACATACCGAAAGGGAACTTATAGCTTAATATCACTTGCTCCTTCAGCACTAAGCACTAAATATTTTCTATGACATCTGTCTGACACTTCCATCCTCCTCCGTAACCTCGCTCCGAATCCCTCAAACCACGCTTTGCTCTCGCGTCTCCTGTCATCCCTACCACTGTAGTCCTTTCTTTCCCATGGTCAATTGTTTCTCACAACCTTCCAAGAATTCTAAAGCAATTAAAATCCTCAAATTGCACTCTACACGTCAAACCCAAAGATAAATGTCTCATTGACACAATGTTTCCTGATACTAAACAAATATTGAGAGCTATTTGTGTCACAAATGCTCTTATTTATTAGCATTTTTAATACCACTTTTCAATATTCAGCATAAGTTTACAAGTGGAGTCAATATGTAATAATTTATGGAACCCTTGTAAAGTGTTTTGTTGGGTTGAACCATAGTCCAAGTTACGTACGGTATATGTATAGTAAACAGTATTATTCAGTAAGGTAAAGTTGAAATATTTCCATTATATTTCTTTTATGGCGTCACACTATGTAAACAATATGGCGACACCGAAACGTCAGAAACTGCACCGTATTGTTTACATAGACAACGTTCTACGCCGCTAAATGACGTCCGTAATATGACGGCACCGTCATCCTGGGAAACCCTAGCTTAAGCCGTTGGTCCCGGGTGCATTTGCAGTCGTTAACACCCACCAATCCGCATTGGGCCCGCGTGGTGGCTTATGTTATGGCCCATCCTCCTTATCCACCTATAAGGAAAGCCTGTGCCCCAGCAGTGGGGACATTAAAAATGGCTGATGGATAGTGATCTAGATTCCGGGTGTAGTGCGTTTCCACCTCCGGCTTTATCGTCACTTAACATCAGGTGAGGTGAAGGCCAGCACTATCCAGTTTTGCATAAAAAAAAGATTCCTCTACAATTGTTTGTTGCAATGGTGTTCAACCCTCGGCGTACTCCGAGGAAGCTTCAGGCCACTCCTACAAGCGCTCTCGGTGTCATGGTGCGATTATCGTGTCCGATACTCGCGACCGCTAATAAAACAATGAGCGCAACGATGTCGGCATTAACGACCGACGGATTCTCAAGACCTCCCTGGAGCGGACACGACGGGCCAAGGGACGTACTCAGGAGCACATGGACGGACTTAAATATTTTTTTATTTATTTATTTAATTCAGGCAACTAGGCCCATACAATATATACCTTACAGACTAACATACATACATTATATTTAAATTACATTTTTACAACTTTTTAATACGCATCGATGGCGGCGGCGTGTTGCGCAATGCAGTGTCCGGTATCCGACCGCGAAACCGTCGGAACAAAACACCCTTCGGCCAAAAATCTTCTTTCATGAAGGTCGACAGATGTTCGGTCGGATAATATATACAAGGTTATTTTTATATAATACAAAACCTCTCGTGGGGATGATCAGACTATCAAACTGAACAACTTTCATTATGGGACCAACCTTGAAATCGCGAAAAATAAATCAGCAGTTTCATACATTTCGATGGAGTAGGATTGTACTTTTGTATGGAACAGCTGATTTTTTTTCGTCATTCGAGGTTGGTCCCATAATGAAAGTTGTTCAGTTTGATGGTCTGATCAATCCCACGAGAGGTTTTGTATTACCTAACTAAAAATAACTTTGTATTGTTAAAGCAAGGCAGGCAGTTCACGATAGGTATCTACTCTTTCACTATCTCTTTAGAATATTGTTGAATATTTAATTGTCGCTTCGCCAGAAATTTGACGAAATTTAGTAAGTACCGTGGATTGGGGGTACTTTGACATTACGGGGTTATATTGGTAACAACTTCCATTTAAAAAAAAAACTATTTTTTCTTGGTTTTTGAACGTTTTCAAACGGTTTTTTTTTACAACGCTGGCAGCACTGATGGTGCCGAAAGAATATAGCGACTATACCGTTTACTGTCCTCAGGTGTTTTTGTTATAATACTTTTTTTAGAAGTGTACTGGTGACAAGCTATTTTCAAGATACGAAAAACTCTTAATACACTTAGAATTCTACCATATTTAGATTATTTTTGTTAGTTTTATCTAAAAGTATACACTTTCAGGAATGAGAAACACAGTTGAAAAAGTGTTTTTGTTGATTTTGTATTTATTTTAAATGTTTAAAAACAATCAGGGGTGTCTTTGTTCAGAGGACGGGTTTACTTTGATCAATGATCTATGAGGGGTGACATTGATCATGTTGTTGTTGTAATGTTGATTATGGTAATTTTTATGATGAAAATTGAAGACTAAGGAATGACTGATTTGTTTTAACTGATTTAGATTTAGGTTCAACCAATACTATATTCAATAACTATTAATATAATTGATCAAAATAACCCCAATATCTATGAATAGCTTTAGCGCAAAAACCTGCGGGCCGATTTTTATTTTTATTTTTTTATTATGCTTATTTAAGGGTTTACTTTCAAATCCCGTTATAAAATATAGGGTGATCAAAGAAGCCCCAAAATCGGTTTAAACTTTAAAGTTGATCAGCAGAGTTTTATTTTTTTTCTGAGAAACAGATGATTAAAGTTTTGTTTTCTCACTATAATCTAAAAATATGTAAAAAACCGATATTCTCAACTTTTTTTCGTTTTCGGTACGTTTGTTTTTGAGAAAATACGGCCATTTGAATTTCAAAACTGATCAAAGTACCCCCAATCCTTATATTTTATTTTATATTTTATCAAGCCGTTTTTCAATATTCTGTACGGTTATTGTGTTTCTTTTTTTCTTTTTCAATCTACAGTATTTTTTGTAAAGTAGAATTCTGCATCAGTTCTTCACATAGGAAGGTCAAAATCATTCTTTTCATCAGATCGAAAACTGGCGTCGCCTCAACTGATTAAAGTCGTAATTTTTTTGTCATGAACCTAAGGTCCGGTTTCATTTAAGGATTAGTAGGTGTATTTAGGTCATCTGCTTTTTCAAAGATTTAACCCTAAACTCACAGGTAAATAACAAATACAAAATATTTTCGTGTTTATTAGTCAGTTTGTCATCATTTTGTTGCACATCGCGTCGTAATGTTCCCACAATTAGGTTACATTATCTTCTATTACAAACATGACATTTTGTACCCATCTTCTTTTTTAAAGTTGATGATGATGAGTAAAATCTCTTTTAACCCTGAGTACGCCCACGAGAATACGACCCCGGTGGATCTTTATCAGCGCAACAAAAGCTAAAAGCCTTCAAAAAATAATTTGCCCAAGTATCATAATAATTTATAGCTTCATTCCGGGAGATTACCGCGCGCAGGGCATGCATCGCAAATATTAATTTTTAAATTAAATCAGTAATAATATCACGTAGTTTATCGATTCCTACGAAAGTGTATTAAGTTAATTTATTGCAAAATAATTGAGTTGAACTCGTTTCATTGGCTACTTGTTAACAATACCGGTTTTAGTACAACACACCTGTAATTTTATGATAAAGTCGGGAGATTCATCACTGGAAGCAATTTATGTTTTATGTAAAACAAACAAATTGATTCTCGAACGGTATATTTGTATTAAAAATGTAATTAATAGATTAAGAAACAACTCCGTGGCCTTTTTATCTTTTTAAAATATCATTTTTCTTTTTAATTTGCTGCTCATTTGTTAACTTCGTGTTGTAAGTACCTAGTGCTTTTATAATACCTATTAATTTTATCATTTATCTTCGAAACAGAAAGCGGCTGCTTATATAGATATAACTGGAATTGATAATTACAATGTTTTTGATTTTTTGTTTGGATTTTAGGCATTCACAATATATTATATAATATATTCACAAATTCTATTAAAATATTTATCTTACACAATGTTGTAAAGGAAAAAAAAAGATGATTCCGAAAAAGAAAAAAGATTCATATAAATTGTTTTATTCAAATTAAAATTGAAAATTGAACTTTATTAAAACAATATCCTCTCAAAAGGCCAAAAAGGTCATATAAATCATAAACAATATTTCACAAAGTAAACAAAACGCTACAAACACAATGAATAATACATTCCCATATCCATAATCCCTTCGCCGCCAAACAAAAACACATAAATCTCCCGAGCCATCAAAATTATTTACTTCTCGCACTTATTCAGGTACTATATCACTTGCATTGTGTAAGACGCTTCGGTATCACTGCAAACGAGATCGTACCGCGCCATAAATCTTTTTGCTGACGCTCCGGGCGCGGTAACCGATTAGTAGGTGCGCCTGCGCCGGTTATCCGAGAAACAATTTCCAATGCGTTATATAAATTATGACTTCATCGAAGATCGGCGGGTCACGACGCGTCTGTAGGGTTGCTATTTTTTGTGAATTTACGCCTTTTCGTGCGGGAGGAGGGAGGATTGGTTCACGACTAAAGCTCGATGGTGTAAGTAGCTTTTTAATGAGGGCTTTTCAAAATCACAAAAAACTGTAGGCTCGAATAAATGGCGTTACTAAAAAAGTATGTGTTAATGTGATTTCTTTTACTAAGCTTCGAAGAGTACTCAGGTAGGCAGGCAGATATAACTCTAAAAACGTTTCTCTTTGGGCAGATGCACGGGCAGATGTCAACCAGCGAGCGCTTACTTACCTCTTTGGTAAAAGCCGTTTATTTTTAAAAGCTAATTTTGACACTTTTATTTCCATCAACGCCATCTAGTGAAGCAAATAGTTACTATATACACTTTGAAAAGCCCTCATAAATTGAATGGTTTCTTTTCGTGAATATGTAACTCTACATAGCCATTTGAGTTTTACAAATGCCATTTAGATCTCAATAAAATTCAATCAAGCAATATAAGGTATTTTTGTGATTGTACTTATGTTATATTATTATTAATGAATTAAATCAATATTATTTAAATTATGAAAATCTGAAAAAAATATAAGGTTTGACTATGAAAACACAGAAAATCCTATGATCATTTTTCATTTCAATTTTCTTTAGGTTTTTCAGGCAGATTTTTAATAATTATTAAAGGTAGGTAAGGTACGTACGAGTACGAGTAATTCAATCCTCGTCTCTTCGCATTGGGCCTGCATAGAGCCGCTTCTTTGAATTGGTATCGAGATCCGGATACCTTCTAAATCTCACAAACTAAATTGCAGGACTCGAGGCGAGTTCATGTCTGGTCGGATTTCGGTATTACAACCAAGTATTACCTATTCTGTAGCCGAGCAGAGCCAAGTACGTCGTGAATACGTAACCTCTTTGGTCCGCCATTAACCACAGAATTGCCAAAAGGGCATAGAGGCTGTAAACCTAGGACAGTTTTAGAGCCAATGTTTAAAGCATAATAAATACTTGTTGGACAATTTGCGATTACGTTTACGATTTGGCTCGTATATTATTGATAGTAAAATAGGCAATAAGCAAGTAAACACGCGCATTGATTTTACCATTGAAAATACTTATCAGCTGCAAATCGCCAGAGACATATTTTTGGCCATATCTCCGAGGATTTTGGAAGGATCGAGATGCGAATAGTACCAAAAGTTGAGTAATTTATCGAGACACGTGTGAAAGTTTGAATTTTGAAAATCGACTGGTAACTTTTTTGGAATTTTGAATAATTCGGGTTTTTTGGGGGGTGTTGTCGGAAAAAAACCGACTTAAGAAAAAAATTTAAAATAAGGGTCCTAGGGATAGTTAAGCTACAAAATGGCGAAAAAATTATTGGCGAATGGAAATTCTTTGCAACCACTGATGTCCATTATACAAAGTACCTACTGGTATAATGGACGTCAGTGTTCGCTATTGATAAAACTAGTGTCAATCGATAGGAAACGTCAAAATAAACACAAATGGTCATATTGTCGTAAAATGTATACTTTCGGAGATTTGCAAATTGAAGTGTTTCTTTTTCATTTTTAATACTCCGATTCTTGCGGGGACTGCAAAAACTGTGATTTTTTTATCTTATCTGTTTGCTAATACTAACGCTAGTAGTATTAACACGACTAAGCAAAAAGATTTTTAAAAAGATCTATCTCTAAAAGAATCAAAAAGTATTATTAATTTAATTTTGAAGACCAAATGTTTTACTTACTACTTTTTCAACTCACCGTTTTTATAGTTTCGATTTTACAAAACCACCTTATTTACTAAGCCAACTGAACAAAAAACTTGACGAATCCACATTTTCCGTTATTTATAGAGACAATTTGTAAAGCTGAAGAGGCTCTTGACAGTGAAGGACTATGATTGGTTTTAATAAGGCAAAAAGTGGTGCGGCATCCTCTTCGGTGTACTAAAACGTTGCTAATGGGCTTGCATTCTAGGCGCTGGCGCAGGCACTTAGGCTATTCCAAAAATGTAAGTCCATACGCCGCTAAAAGCCTACTGATTTTATGGTGTGTAATTGCACGATAAAACTGAATGGTGTGTGGCAGAAAAGGTGTGGTAAAATTTTGCTTATGGCATAGTTTGACTTTGCATAAAAGCTTCCGAAAAAACTTATGGTAGTGTGGCGAGGGGTGAATTTATGGCAATGGTAAACCAATCTAAAAAAATATATGATCTGCATAGTGCATTGGTGGGGTGGAATTTCTAAAAGGTAAGCCGATGGGAATCGGCTTGTATGGTCCCTTCGCCTCATACAAAGATCATAAGATTGATTTCTAAAATGGTGACTTTAGGCTACTTGGAGTTTAAAACGGCAATAATAAAACTTTTTTGTATAATCATTCAATCAATATCTTAGCTGAAATTTTTAGGTCCCCAACCAACTTGTCGAGTAGATCTTTTTATCTTACAAAATTACTAACAATTTACCATAAGCAAGAAAACTTCAGTAGTATCTGCTTGTATGCAATGGCCAAATAAAAGATGACAAAGTTTAATCTTGACCGTATTTTTAACGCAGAAAGAAAACTCAAGAAAGTTACAAAGCACGTAAGTTGATCTAATTCCACTCGAGCATACTTCATTAGTTATTTTAACCATTTCCTGCGCACGATCTGAAACCGTTCAAATCACAGACCATTTAACAAGAAAGTCATTTGGAATCGTATTACTATCAGTTATATTAGAATCAGTGTCAAAAACGGCCGTAACTTTGAGAAATTTATTACCTTCTGAATTTTTTACTGTTCGGCAATCGGGTATTTTTTTATTCTTTTAAAAATAATGTATGGTTGTAAACGTGAAACAGATTTAACGACGGAAATAAAAGTTATACTAATCGAAATCATTTATCCTATTAAGAAACAAAGATTCGTTGTTGTGGCTCATTGATGGTATAAGTATGAAATTGAGATAATATAATATTACTTATTAGGAAATGCAAAATAATAATTAACCACCTATGATATACGAACTCATTTTTCACTCCTCTTGCTCAAAAAGTTAATCATTGTAAGGTACAAGAGTCAGGATAAAATAGCATAAATACCCCTAGGGGATAAAGTTTTTTCTTTTTTAATGTTTGTCTATTACCAATGAACGAAAGAACGAAAAAGTCTTTATTCATAATTACGAATAAAAACTCGCTCGATTTTTGAAAATGGAACTAAAAGCAGCGATCTCTTCGGTGAAATCATAGACTTATTTATACCTACTCTGTGACTTTTAGTTTAAAATGCGTGCATTGTGTTTCTTAGCTGCTACAGTAGAAATTAAAAAAGGCACTGGTGCGAAATCTTTAGAATTTTTCTCTAATTCCAAACTGATTGAATTGTGTGACTGTAAGTAAGTAATAGGATAGAAATAATTTTAATCTTTTGCCGTCAAGCACAAATCATTTATTTAATTACTGTATGAAAAGTTTATGAAGTGGAGGATAAAAAAACGAGTGGATTCGTTTACGGAAGTATAAACTATAGGTATTTAATATTGGATTTTATTTTTTCGCAATCGTAGTGAAAAGTAGAGTGTAACACACGACGCTAAAACCCATTGTAACTCGGTTTCTATTTATTCCCTCGCTAAAGCTCGGGAATAAAACTACCTCGTATACAATGGGTCATTTTAGCGTCTTGTATAACAATCTACTATTACACAATACTTAATAATAACTCACAAACTTTGTGAATCCGGTCCAATGCTCTTACCGCTGAGCTACCGAGTCACTAGTAGCATCGTCGAATTTCTTCTAGTCTAGTATATCCCACTCACGATGCAAGCCAGCGTTATTTAATTGCATTATGTATGAATGCTAAAATCTCAAATTTCAAAATATTTTTTTTGTCTACTATTTTAATGTGTATTTTTAGGGATAATTCTGCTACTTAGCATAGCTTAAATATCCAAGTTTACTTACACTTGGATATTTTAGACCGTTCAAAGTTCAAAGGAACTTTATCATCAAGATCTTGAATACAACCCCTTTAAGTTTTTATTGTCAGCCTTCCCGAAAATTATTTATCGAGTGGCTGTGGTCGCGTCGTATTCCATTGTTTCGTAATTAATGTTTAATTAGTTGTTTCACTTTTTGTTAATATGACATGATGAGTTAAAATAAACAAGTACGCTTAGTGACAAAAGCATAAACAATTAAACCCCATTATCAACCCACTGGGTGCGTCGCATCGCATGCCGTCCGACTAAAAAGGACGATCAAACATTAACCCCTTATACGTCGCCGTCCGGAATCCGTTTGTTACCCAAATCACCGTTTTTAATTCCACACTGATGAAGTAATTATATCATTGGCGGCATCGTAAAATTTTACGTCCCATTCCAGTAGCTGAACAAACTGGGCCGGAAACTTGCGCCCGCGCACCGTGGGATCGTCGGGAGACTTCCTTTAACTTGACGTTGAAAGATTTATAGGCTATCGAGAAAAAAGGATAATGGCCCGTAATTATTCCGCTAATCGTTCGTAATGCGTGGACCGCTAACCTATGTCTATTGATGGGTTAAGTACTCTTTAAAATGTGGTGGTAGTTATACTTTTTAACCGACTTCACAAAAAGGAAGAGGTTCTCAATTCGATTGTTGATTCGATTTTTTTTTTCAAATCGTTTCAGTAGTTTTCAATAAATCCTGAAAAACTATGATTTTGCATCAACTACCTTGACGACTTTGTTATTTATTAACCGAATTTGATGTTTTTTTTGTTGGGCAAGGGGTACTTTTAGTGTAGTCTTTTTAACCGACTTGAAAAAAAGAAGGTTCTCTCTCATTTTGACGTGTGTGAATGTATGTTTCTCCGCGAATATCTCACGTTTGACTGAGCCGATTTTTCTACCAAATAATATACCTACCTACGCTACCTAATAGAGAAGGTACTTACACTAAAAATAATTTGTTTTAAAAAACAAAAAACCGACTTCAAAAAACTTGCCTCTATAAAAAGCAAGACATAATATTCAAATCATTAGATACGCAGTATTATTTCTTGCTTTTTAGAGGCAGGTTTTTGAAGTCGGTTTTTTGTTTTTTAATTAAGTTACAAATGGAGCTTATGCAGAATTTTCTAACTGAATTGTTAGACGTTATATAAACATTACAGTTTTTATAATTTTCTTAACTACAAAAAAATAATAGTTCTCGTATTTTGCAACCGATAAGTACCGATTCACACACTCATACCTGCAATATTTTAGATTTGCGGAACTTATTTTTTAAGTGATTTAACGTGTTATAAAAAAACCGTAATATCCAGCTGGATTTCGATAAGAGCTAACAAATTGTACCCTTTTAAAGTTAAAATACGACATTACCGTAAAATTAGTTTTATGTCAGTATTTCGAGTAATTAAAATTCTCAGCACCGTTTAGTGAACCGCTATTAAATTTCACGAAGACTCAAATGAAACTGATTACGTTTACACTAATTGGTATAAAATATGCTACCTTAAGAAAGAAACGAAAGCCCGGGTATTTTAAAAGGCGTTTAACACTTGATTTGTTGAATGTACCGGGTGAAGTTGAAATTGTACTGGGTATGAAGAAATAGCGTAATTAAGTGGTTTTGTTTTGTTTTACTTGCCTTTGATTGTGACTTCGTAAAAGTGTTTAAAAAGATAGAATGGATAAGTAGGCGCTTCTAATAAATTTAACTTGTGTTTTGAAAATAAAATAAAAATGAATGTTAAAGAACTATATTTTGTTACTTGAATTAATACTAGAATTTTTATAAAATCTTGAAAAACTTTTAGTTTTAGCTGAAAACTGGAGTGACATTATACCTAGTTTAAATTAAATTAAAAATAATATCCTAAGGTGTTTGACTTGTGACATGTGCGATCAGCATGACGATCGAAGACACTAGATGCAACTTTTTATTAGAATTTCAAACCGTCCCGAAACCTATTTCTTCAAGTAATCAATTTGGAGTTTCTCCGGCGAGCGTAAAGGCCAATCAGCGGCTAAGCACAACACTTCGTGAGGCGCGACAATCGCACCGACACGATATTATCGGCGACACGACGCGGCCATCACGCTGGAACCACCCCTACTAAAGATACACGTCTAAAACCGCCGAGAAACGTAACCTTTGATCAAACAAGTGATACGTTTATATCGTGTATCAACAACGCAATGATATCGTATTTTTTGAGCATATTGCTCACGATTGAGCGTGGTCTCGATGTAGTTACCGTGTTTATCGTGAATTTGTTGGAAGTAAATATCAGTTAACATTTCTGTACAATCAGCTTCAAAAACTTGATTCTTTCTTTACACATTTTCAGCGGAAATTATTTTTGACCTTGTTTCAAAAGATTCTGTCATGTTTTAATTATCAGTATCAGTAAGTAACTTTCGTAGATCAAGAAATTTTAAAAACAAAGTAAACGACATTACCAAACCAGTAGCTACTAAATACTTCATTTTAAAACCACAAACATAATCACATCAACTATAATATCGTATTTTTGACACTAGTACCACTGGTAGTGGCTTCAATGACCGCCTGAGACATTAAAGGGTTAACGAGCCTATAGCAAACGCCCTCTGTAGTGGTGCCGTGGATATTTACAACGGTAGTAGTGCTGGTGGAACATGCTGAGATTGGCACTAATGGACCATACGTTTATATCACCACGTTCAAAAACCGGCCAAGTGCGAGTCGGACTCGCGCACGAAGGGTTCCGTACCAAAAAAACAGCAAACAATCACGTTTGTTGTATGGGAGCCCCCCTTAAATATTTATTTTTTTTCTGTTTTTAGTATTTGTTGTTATAGCGGCAACACAAGTACATCATCTGGGAAAATTTCAGCTGTCTAGCTATCACGGTTCATGAGATACAGCCTGGTGGCAGACAGACAGACAGACGGACAGCGGAGTCTTAGTAATAGGGTTCCGTTTTTACCCTTTAGGTACGGAACCCTAAAAATGGTGAAGTGGAGACATAAAAAGTAGATCTATGAGCTTATACCGACAAAACTTAATAGGCTGTATTTAAAGTTTTAAAGAATGCGTTATTAAACCAACAAACACTGAAAGTTGAATTTGTCTTGTAAACTAATTCTCACACCCTTAAAACGTCTTTTTCGTAGCTTTATCTCCAGACATAAGTGTGTAACTATATTTGATTGATAATAACCTAAATACTCACAGTATAATTATTTTACTAAACAATGCAGCTTGTTTACCATGAAGAACAAATTCCTGCTTTAACTATAAATCTCAGCATTTCCATTCAACCTAATAAATATAACACGCGTCCAACACCAACACATTCCAATAAAACGTCAAACAGTTCTGTAACTAGTTGTACTGAATATCATTTAGACAATACAGAGGCGACATTGTGCTTGTGCACTCCTACGTGTTGTTGCGACACGGCTACTATTGCGACGTCCTCCCACTGGTGAAACGACACTATTGTGGAAACAACCGGTAGCCCACGAGACGCGACGATTAAAGGGTTAAGTAGGTTCCTACATTTTATTTATTGCTTATTTGTGTTTTGTTTTGGGTTGTACGAAGTCGTTCTGAATTAATTCGATAGATCCATTTTCTATAATAACAATCGTCACGGTAAGTCGGTTAGGTATGTGACGACACGTGACATCGAGACATGGCGTATTCATCCCATGATGTCACATCCCACTCGTTATCTTTTCTTTATTCATCCCATTTCTATTACTAACTCATCCCACATCAAAAATTTATTTATTGATTCTGTTTTCATCCCATTCGTACCTATTCATAACTCATCCCACACAACAAAACTAGCAAGGTGTGTACGGTCTGATTAAAAATAACTTATAATAAAATACGTTACAATCTTATCGGCGGCTCGGAACATTGCGAGAGACGATGCGCAGAACACAATTTCGATGTAAGTGGATGAGAGAGGCGAGTGGTGGGGCACACGGCTAAGCATAGTGGCTAACTTCATAGCCGCCAATAAGATTGTGTAAGGTTACTGTATAAATTACTTTAATTATTATTCGCCATCAACCATGTAGTATACTAAATTTGTATGTTTATTCCATTAAAAGTACTTAAACGGTAGTTGTAGTAATCAGGCGACTGCAGTGGCCCCTACCACGCCACGCATAACTTATAAATATGCGGTGACAGGGTAGAGGAGCGCTCAGTCGTGCTCAAGTCGTCACAGTGAAAGGTTCAACGGTGGAATAAGTGTTAAGTAAAGTCGTAATATCAGGAAACTTTGATGAATTTGTCGTGACACGCTATTCCTGCTGGAGAGATACCACTGCTTAAGGTCAGGTATTAGTGTATTATTTTTCAATACTGTTTTAATTGGTAATAGTTCTACTTTCCCATGATATCGAGTAATTGTATTCTGTGGAATTCTTGTTGAACGTCAAAAAAACCATTATACATTGATGCAATTAAAACTGTAACTTTTAATTGCTGGTGATGTTTTATTTAACCCCTTTTAACTTCAGAAGTGGGATAAACGAGTAGATTCCTTAGAATTCTCGCTTATCCTGCCCGCACAGAATAAATAAAATAGAGAATTCCACCTAAGCATACTATGGGGATAACTAGAGAGAGAAACTATGTATAGAAATCATTAATTTTAAAAGATTTTCATTTTAGTAATTCTTAAGTTTTTTTTTTTTTGCTTATTATCTGTAACTATTCAGCCTAGTGCTCAGAGGCGGATTACGTATCATTTTTCACTCTCTCTCTCGAAGATAGTTTTCTCTTTTGATGACTTTTTATTACAATACGGGTTTAGTTTTAATGAACCGTTTTGTTGATACTGATGTGATACTAATATTACCAATATAACAGTTAAAGTTAGGAAATAACTGTCCTTTTAAGATCAATTTAGCATTTTTCATCCCTGCTGTCTCTTTGCATTGAATACAAATAGTATCACGTAACATTGATTAATCTTAAAAATATATAAATGGATGATTAAACCATTGTTGAATATATTATTTACAAAAGTCATTGAACGTAAAGAACTGAAATATAATTATTGAGTATAGACTACGGATTCTGTACAATCATATTTAACAATTCAGTTGCCCAAATTAATATGATAAGACTATTCTAGATTTATTGGGTGACTAATAGTGATTAATTCCATAAAATTTTGTGCAAGTTTCAGCAATGAAAAATTCAGATCGGAAATTGGAAGTTGAGTGCAAGACTCATTGTAACAATACTGACTTCAACTGATGCTGGCGAGCGACCACTGTGGTGATTCATAAAAGTAATAAATGGGGAAGCAGAAGGAAGCCTGAAGATTCGGGCAAAGCTGCAAGTATATCGTATTATTTATATGTTTTAAGATGCGGCTGTGAGAGCGTAAGGCATCATCCTTAAGAGGCCGTACAACGCTGGAAGGAATTTTCATAGTAAGAATTATCGAAATTATTGGCATTATCGTTTTTATTAATAACGAATAAATTATTTTCTTATTTTGGAAAACTATTTACAAAAAAAAATAACTTGACAGCTGGCTAAGTTTCTTTTTAATTGAGTTTCTAGAGTAAAGGTCTATTACTGGTTATCACATTTTTAATTAATAACGAATAAACTATTTCTCATTTGGAAAACTGTTGCTAAAAATAACTAGAGAACTAGCTAAGTTTTTTTTAATTAAATTTCTAGACTATATGTCTATTAATTGGTTATCAGTGTTATCACAGTTAAATTCTTCTTAACTTTTAGGATTGATAAATCTAGTAATACCGTGTAATCTTTGTTCAAAATATGTGTTTGACGTTGTACGGCCCCTTAACTAACGACGCGAGTGAGGGAGTGGAAGTAAGACCCTAACATACAAGGGAAAAGCCACAAGCGCTCGTATGACGTATATTAATATGTATAATTTAAGACGCAGCTGTGAGAGCGTAAGACGTCCGTAGTAAAATATTCGGATGGCGATATTTTGAGTTAAGAAGCGGACGCCTGAAAGTCAGCCAAAGTCGCAATCATTCATGCTGGTTTATACGATATCAAGAATCAAAACTCATACGCTTGAGAGAGACTTCATCAATTAATATACTTATTTGAAAATTATTGCAAGAGGTTAAGAGTTAATTTCAGTTAGTTTTATTAATTATGTTTTAAATATAGCAAAAGTGTGTATTATTTACGCAAATGCTTATAGAGAATAATACTTATAATTCGAGGATAAATAAATGATCCTAACATTTTAATAGCCTTAGTTAGACTATAACTTTTCTTTGACATGAAGCTTGCTTCTCAATATCTTATTTATCAAATTTATCAGAGCATTATCAAGTGAATGCAATTATATCATAATATGTTTATACATTGTCTGCTGTAAGAAATAAATACCTAACTAAGTAATAAAATCATCTAGGGTAGGATTGACTTACGAGGCTTGAATCTGATAGCAATATTTATGAAAATTTTTCGACTTAACTTATTCTAAATTACTTACCTACCTGTTTGTATTATTTAAACATTTTGCTATGTTAGATGGACATAGTCTAAATAAGTTCATATCAAGCTACTACATTAAGTATGTAGCGTGAAAAAAAAGCTGTTTAAGTATTTGGTTTTTGAACATGCGACTCATGCAAGTTCGCTTAATTTTGTTCCACTTAAAATATATTTTTTTCTTAACTCTATTGTTTTACAAGCAAGTGAAATTATTGCGAAAAACCTTAAGGTAATTTTTAACAAGTTTTCTAGATTATAATATTATTATCATTTCTATTAAATCTAAATCATCATATTGTTTTATCATCATTATTGTTTAATCTATCACTAAACAATCATGTTTTATTAAGTATTACTTTATTTTGATGACAGTAAATTATTAATTGCTGTATCCTATGATACGAAGGAGAAAGTCTATAGTAGATTCTTTCAAAGTCCTGTTTACTGTTTTGTTTATATTATTTTTCTTATTTAAAATGATATATATTGATGCGTAAAACGAACAATAAAACCAGTAGAAACTTAGATATTCTAGATATTTGCAACTCATAACTTATCCATACTTACTTGAAAAATCCCTAACATGTCCTGGGTTTGCTGGAACCTGCAAGAAAGCTATCTAACGGCTAAATCCACTTATCCTTACAATGATTTAATTAATTATTCCTCTGCAACACTTTTTTTGAGTACAATAAAGAGCAAATAATTAAGTATGCTGAATGTAAATCCTTTCTAAATGTATTTACCGCAAGAGTCCAGCCAAGTATTATTGCCAATTATAGCTATACCTACCGTTTTATAAATATAGTAGCAATACAATTTCAAATATTATTCTTATTAATTTTACTACACTATGATCAGCTTATGCATCTGTTGCCAAGTCCTTTAATGAGTAATTAATAAGTCATAGAATATGATGCCATTTACAATAGAGTATTGAGCGTATATATTGTTAAATGGCCATGATGAGCAATGACCTACTCTACTAAAGTTTACTGGTAATAAAAGAACAATAATAAAATTCATTTATTTCAGATAACAATAATTAATCCAATTTGATGAAAAAAAAATTAAACAAACAATAAATAAAAGAAATAATTACAAATAGATCCTAAAATAAAACTATATTCATTATACACATTAATACAACAGTAATTTTACTATACTTGATATTAATTCTGATTCTTCCTTCACATATAATATTGAAAAACAAAACTATTGTCCTTTTTATTTCATAATTTAATATGCAATAAGCAAATCACTTACATATGTTTTGTATCGATTTTTTTTCTGCGAATAGTGCTATTTAAATACTGTGTGTTAATATTTCAAGATAATTACTGTGGAATTACATATTTCTAAAGCTTTTATAGGTGGTAAGTTTAGCCTTATAAAGTATCTTTAAATAAATCAATGTACATGAATTATCAAAGTACTTGTTACAATATTATTTTTTTGTAATATGAAATAAAGAATTTTTAAATGAAAGAAAGAAATAAAATTTCGTAATAAATGATACAATTTCTAGACAAAATAATTATTTTCGTATTCATTGCACTTTATCTCCGATAACGCATTATTATAATTTTAAATTAATCAAAAAATAATTTTCTCACATCAGTCATGTAGGGGTAACTTGACTTGTTATTACACCCCTCGCTTTTTGTTGGTGCTCTAAAATTAACAAAAAAAAACTATAATATTATTCAATAAATTGTGTTACCTACTTTATGAAAAGAAGTCAATTATAATGTTTTGGAATACTATCTTAATATTTAATGAGAATTTAGAACCTTATTTTCAAGATCATTAAATGTGTTCTATTTAATCAAATAATGGAAATAATGAAGTAGGTATTCTAAAATTGTAGTAGGCTTCAAAAATTGGCCCAACTCCAATAGTCGAAAATAAAACTTATAAGTTGTACCAGTGATTGGTGAGAGCATGCCAATATTTTAATAAAGGTGCTGAGAATAATACCTATAATTTTATTAACTGTTGCCTGTAAATTATTGGCGTAAGGTGTACCAGTAATTTGATCGGTACATGCCAATAATAGGGTGAAGGGTACCGATGAATGGTCTATTTATTTATACATATGACGGTGTATGTATGGTGGAATATGTTAAAACGACATACATACAAAATAATAAAAAAAGGAGTATCTGTATTGTGTATTGCGCGTAACACTCACAATATTTATTTTAAATAATGTTACTAGGTATAAGTTTTTGTATCGGATTGCTCTAAATACCAATAATTTGATAATTTACCCTGCTTTTCTTATTTGAGAAATTCCAGGCGATCCATAAACTAGGTGAAACTCTTCACAAAACATTTAATTAATTCTGTAGTCTCGCGCACGGCCCTGGTGATGACAGTGCTCCTCGTTAAAATGAAACTATAATAATAAAAATAATAAAAAAACTTTTATCATAATATTTCTTGTTCCTCGTGACTGAGGGTCGCGATAGAATGAAGTAACTAGGTACTTAGTACGACAATTCAATCTGCGTTTAGAACACTTTAAAAACTTAAAGCAGATAGATAGTAAGGGTGGTGCTTGTGTGGAATTGTAGCTAATTACTTTTGTACATTGATTGATAATATATAATATGATTTGTATTTGGACTCTGTGTGCCAGCTATGGGAAGTAAGATTTCCAAAATACTGATTACTAAAATTATTCATTACATACATAGTGTTTATTATGATTGAGTTTTAAAATGTGCAGTTATATTCGAGGAAAGTACTTCCACATAACTTACTGTGTGTAGTGGATTTCCAAAATACTGATTACTAAAATTATTCATTACATAGTGTTTATTCTGATTGAGTTTTAAAATGTGCAGTTATATTCGAGGAAAGTACTTCCACATAACTTACTGTGTGTAGTGGAGTCACTTCTACGACATCTAAGCTCCTCTTTAGTACTTATTACATTTACATATCCATTGTATAGGGAAGTATGCTAATGCATATATCTAAATAAAAGGTTAACCAGGTTAAATTAGTAAGGGTAAATTTTAAACCATTACTAATTTAAATGACCTTCAGAATACTAAGTAAATATTTTTTACCTTGCTGTAATGTAGGATACCTATATTTTTATAAGTTCAAGAAGTAAAAAAAATTACTCTTACTGAGTTGTGTCGCAAAATACATAATAGTACAAGTGTTATGTACAATAACTTCTAAAAGAAAAGAAAACTTTTTCCATTTTGATGATTACAATTATTGGATACCATAATAGTTGATGACATGTATCACTGAAACATGCTTTTTCAGTCACTGTGTTATACTAATTGGAGCACTGGGTGCACCCCAAAGTTATCTTAAGCCAAATTTTATGAAAACGTATACTCCATGCAATTAACGCTGCCCATAGTCATATCATAGCGCCGCCCCGCGCGCCGCTGCGAAAGCAACTCTTTCATTCATTTTTTATTAAATGGTATTAAAACTATGAAAGTTGTTCAAGCATTACATATGGTATGAGAAAGATATTACATTCAATTTAATGATATATGTATATACATATTTACAGAATATTTACAGCTGAGCTGGTTGCCTTTTTGGTTACCGTTACATAATAATACCTTACGTTTAAGTATCCTATAAGTAAATGTTTTTGTAAACCATTTTGTGTGTAAGTAACCGAATAAAGTTTTATTTATGCATTCACTCATTCAGAAATTGTAACATTAACTTCTAATTTAATGATGAGCCTTTTATGGCAATTTGATGACTTTTTGTTGATTGTTAGTAGGTATTTTTCTAAACTAAGTTTGTATTGGAGACAAATATTGAAATGCTTACACATAACTAATTATTCTGAGACTTAAGTAAATAAAATAAGTTTGCAATAGGTAATGACAAAAAAATATATATTTCTAAGTTTGCAATCTTTATAATTCGATGCATTGCAAATTAACTTTTTCGCAATTCATTTAAAGTATACATCAATTTTAAATAAATTTCTAAAGTATCTTTTAATTATATTAATGAATTCTTTATGTAAACAATATATGGTCGAACAAGCTGCTGCTCGTGTTTATAACCTGCCCAGATGAAATGCCATATGGCTATATTTTTATTGATGCTTACAGAATTGTATTGAATTGTATAGTTAAAATTAAGTTAAGTAATATAATTATGTTAATTGTCACTTTATATACCTACCATTTCTGTTACAGGATGTTTTCTGAATACCTACTTATATATAAATAAAAACGTAATTACGCTTTGTGTCATGCAATAAATATGTGTAATGTCATTAAACAATAATTATGACCTCCGCAAGAATGCGAAATATTTTGTTGGAATATTGGCTGCTATTTTTTCTTCTAATAAAATGATGTTTTTTATTTAATAATATTTTATGACTATTGACTGGATGTACTCAGAATTATATAAGTAAAATTACAAAGAGATTGTTTCACGCGATGGGACTCGCTCTAGCAGGATGGCCGACTGTAAGGTTACTGTATAAATTACTTTAATTATTATGCGCCATGAACCATGTAGTATACTAAATTTGTATGTTTATTCCATTAAAAGTACTTAAACGGTAGTTGTAGTAATCAGGCGACTGCAGTGGCCCCTACCACGCCACGGCATAACTTATAAATATGCGGTGACAGGGTAGAGGAGCGCTCAGTCGTGCTCAAGTCGTCACAGTGAAAGGTTCAACGGTGGAATAAGTGTTAAGTAAAGTCGTAATATCAGGAAACTTTGATGAATTTGTCGTGACACGCTATTCCTGCTGGAGAGATACCACTGCTTAAGGTCAGGTATTAGTGTATTATTTTTCAATACTGTTTAAATTGGTAATAGTTCTACTTTCCCATGATATCGAGTAATTGTATTCTGTGGAATTCTTGTTGAACGTCAAAAAAACCATTATACATTGATGCAATTAAAACTGTAACTTTTAATTGCTGGTGATGTTTTATTTAACCCCTTTTAACTGAAACGCTATGGAATTATAAATACATACATTATTATACACGGTTATTTTTAAGTATATCTAAATAAAAATGAAAAGGGTTGTTCAGACCACATGAATGAACATCTTTTATTATGGGGCCAACCACGAAATCGCGAAAAAAATCAGCTGTTCCATATAAAAGTACATCATCGACTCGACTATAATGTATGTAAATGGTGCCAGCTTTTCTAAGCAGTGGCCCAACACAATACTTCCTTCTTCCAGTTCTTCAATAGCTCTGTCGATTCTAATTTGATTTTCATTTATTTTCAATGACGTTGATGATGAAGCTTCGAGTTGTCTTTGAATTATTCTTGGGTTTTGAATAGTCCTTTGTACAAATACAATTATTTAGGCCTTTGTATTCTGTGACAAAGTTCTAAGTAGATTCAAATTCACGTAGTATTTTTTAGTAAAAATCAAACTTTTCAAAAAGTTAATTACAAATATGCGGACATTTGCTATAAATACATTTTATTAATTAGCTTTGCTTGTGTATGTAATTAATTACTTACATCTATACATTCAAGTCATTGTTGCAAAAATGTGAAATACTATTTAACTTATTAGTTTGCTCGATTTATTCAAATATGTAGTAATTGAAACTTTTATTTTAACTTTTAAATGTCTTTACTAATCACACTATACTAAAATAATATTAAAGATTCAAAATTAGTCTGATGTCAATTCTTCTGCTATCCGTACTTTTTCATATAAATTCTTGGTATTGTTTGTCGTGGGATGAGTTAAGAATAGATTTGGGATGAAATCAGAATTTGATTTAAAATATATTCATGGGATGAGTTAAGAACACGATTTGGGATGAATAAAGAAAAGATAACGAGTGGGATGAGACGTCATGGGATGAATACGCCATAACCCGTGACATCTTATTTCTTTATAATTAAGAACGTGTATAAATTGTTAATTTTATTAATGTTTCCTAAACGAAACTTTTATAGAAACAAAACATATTAAATCCTATGCAAAGTAGTTAGACTTTATAAAATATTTTTGGGTTTATCTTACTTGTCCATCAGCCATTTTTTTAATGTCCCCACTGCTGGGGCACAGGCCTTCCTTATGGGTGGTAAGGAGGACGGGCCATTAACCCACTACGCGGGCCCAGTGCGGATTGGTGAGTGTTAACGACTGCAAATGCAGCCGGGACCAACGGCTTAACGTGCCTTCCGAAGCACGGAGGAGCTCGAGATAATAAATTTTTGGTCATCCATCCCATGACCGACCCTTCGAACGTTGCTCAACCTCCGCAATCGTTGGGCCAGGCGCTAAACCACTGCGCCACCTATTACTAAGACTCCGCTGTCCGTCTGTCTGTCTGTCTGTCTGCCTGTCTGTCTGTCACCAGGCTGTATCTCATGAACCGTGATAGCTAGACAGTTGAAATTTTCACAGATGATGTATTTATGTTGCTGCTATAACAACAAATACAATATAAAATACAGAATAAAATAAATATTTAAGGGGGGCTCCCATACAACAAACGTGATTTTTTGCCGTTTTTGGTACGGAACCCTTCGTGCGCGAGTCCGACTCGCACTTGGCCGGTTTTTTTTTAATCTAACACAGCGATCATGCTCTAAGACAGCAATACTAAAGGAAACTGCTTCCCACCTTATCATAAATACCATTTATCATTCTGAGTGAATACGTAGATCTTTGCCGACACCTTTCGCCGACACTTGTCGCCGACATCGCTGGCCAACATCTGCGCGGGCGCAATAAATTCATCATTTGACGGCGAACCATAACCGACGATGCTAATCACACCAGTGATTTATTGGCTATGATTTCCATACCACGACGTGATTATACCTATAGTAATTTATAGAAATCGTTAGAACAAAAAGAACGAAGTATGTAGGATGTACAATAGTTTGAAAACATTTGAAAAAACCTACATACTTTTGTACTACATTACATAATATACATAAGTTTTCACAAACATTTGTTTAAGCCCATAATGACAACATGACAACGAAAGCTTCGTCTATATTTACTCAAAAATGTTTTATTTGACGAAACATATATTTTACAATTTTTTTTTTATATTTGACAACATCACATAAATTGCTCCGATTCCAAAGTAAGTAGCTTAAGCACTTGTGTTATGGAAATCAAAGACAACGGTGGTATCACAAACACCCAGACCTGAGACAATATAGAAAAGTTCATTTTCTACATTGACCCAGCCGGGGATCGAACCCGGGACCTCAAGAGATGGTGACGCCTTTAAAACCGGCGTGCAAACCACTCGACCACGGAGGTCGTCAACAATTTTAAAGGAGTATTTTTCTCTCTTGCGTTAGATATTTCACTCATATAAAATTAAATGTAGATGTAGTTACACATACACACCACATAAATATGTTTCCAAGCATAAGTCGTACAATATGTATTAGCTACACTTAGGTATGTCCACTCCCTCTAAAGGTCTATTTACATGGGTCGATTTTAGTCACCTGTGTGTGACGGTTGACTTTAGTCACCTAGCAAATCTCTTGTAAAATTTAATCGCAGGTGACACATCGGTGACGACGTCACAGTTGTCTATCTAGCTAGTCAACGGCGTAACTTAGGTAAAAAATATGAATTAACACTTTAGTTCCAGTTTTGGCCACCGGATCAGTACCCCTAGCTTAACAGATGACAGGAATTTTCCTGACTTGTCAGGAATTTTAGGCATCTGAATCTGTCAGGAAAACAGGGAAAAACTGTAGTTATCAGGGATTTTAAAAATTCCAAAAAAATGATTACTAACATAATTTGTTAATGATATTGGTGAGAAAAAATAATTCAAACGATGACGAAATGAGGAATGTACTCAGTTTATTTTCTGAATAGTCAGGGAAAAAAGCTTTTTAAAAAAAGCACAACCTCCTTCAAAAATCTTAAAAAACAGCTCTATAAAAAGCAAGAAATAATGTTCAAATCGATTAATTAAAACACGTCTATTGAAGTCGGGTGGAGCTGGAAGTATTTTTTTTATTTACTGTATTGTTTATATTCTTAAAGCCCCACCCGACTTTAATAGACGTGTTTTAATTAATCGATTTGAACATTATTTCTTGCTTTTTATAGAGCTGTTTTTTAAGATTTTTGAAGGAGGTTGTGCTTTTTTTTAAAAAGCTTTTTTATTTGAAACTTTTTGTGGTAGGTATATAAGTGATGATTTTATAAAATAAAACGTTATAATGTTTCACATTTTTCAATGGTATACCCCGAGTAACTCAATTTCCACAAGAGTTCCGTTGGGCCTTCGCAGTTCAACCCTAGTCCAGCACGTCCTTGACAATAAATAGGTACTTAACTTGTTTTTGATTGTCATAAACCTACCAATATTTCAATCACTGTACAGTTCCTATTTAATTTTGAGGAGTTCCCTTGTGTATCTTCAAAATCCAAAGTCCAATACCAATGAAATTAATATGATATCATCCCTAAGGTGCCTTCTTTCAAACAAAAAAAGAATCATCTAAATCGGTTCATAAACAAAAAAGGAATGGTTTAAAATCCGCCTGAATTCATATAAAATAGAAACGAAAACGACAGTTTTTTCAAGATTACTTGAAAACTACTGAACAGATTTCAAAATTTCAAAAAAAGGGACCAACTTGGAAACAAATGTCATGTTATGACTATGAATATACATAAATCATTTCAATGGGGAGGCGAAGGCAAAGTGAATTACAGATGGCGCTTCAGTCTTTGGAACAATTGTCAGTTTGAGCTTATATTGTCTTGACTGTGTATTACGTGATTTTACTTTCTTAGATTGTATTTTTTTCGATTTTGCGGACAAACAATGTATTCTATGCTAACTTTAGCTCAGATAAAAGAAGAATTACGGAAAAGAAAAGCCAAAACAACAGGCAAGAAAGTTTATAGCAGCTTACAAAAAAACCGCCTTCAAAAAACTGAAAACAAAAACAAGCTTAAAAATTAAATACCTCTAAAAAGCAAGAAATAATATTCGAATCATTCGTTACACATATCAATATTAATAAAACACGTCTATTGAAGTCGGGTGGGGCTGGAGGACAACTTCATTTTTTTCTTAAAGCCCCACCCGACTTCATTAGACGTGTTTTATTAATATTGATATGTGTAACGAATGATTCGAATATTATTTCTTGCTTTTTAGAGGTATTTAATTTTTAAGCTTGTTTTTGTTTTCAGTTTTTTGAAGGCGGTTTTTCTTTTTTTTTAAAAAGCTTTTTTATTTTCAACTTTTTAGTGGTAGGTATGTAAGCGCAGCGTGTAAATATTTTTTTACTTTATATTATAATATTTTCAATGGTAAAATGCCCAGAACTCAATTTCCAAATTTACGCTGTTTGTTTTTGAGGAGTTCCGTTGTGTCATCGTAGTCCATATCTAGTCCAGAACGTTGCATCGCAAAGGATGATTTGGTTTGTTTTGGATTGCCATAAACTTACCAAAACCTAAATCACTTTACTTATACTATTTGATTTTGAAGAGTTCCTTTATGTATCTTCGAAGTTCGAAGTCCAATAACAATGAAATTAAATTGTGACCACTCTTGAAGTAAACCCTTTCAAATAAAAAAAGAATCATCTAAATCGGTTCATAAACAAAGAAGTTATGTCCGAAATTCCATAAAAACTCGTGCGATGTCGAGCTAAATAATTGATATTTTTCAGGATTATGAAAAAACTACTGGCCAGATCTCTGTAAAAAAATTATGGGACCACACACGAACTATGTTCTTTGAGTTAAAAAAAGAATTATACAAATCGGGTAACAACTGACGAAGCTATGTTAAAACATACATAAAAAAAAAAAAAATAAAAAAAAAAAAACCGTCGACTTGAGAACCTCCTCCTTTTTTTGAAGTCGGTTAAAAATTGCTAACAAGCATTACATTACTTTAAATTTCGTGTAAGATTTACAAGTAATCTTTTTATTTCAGATTAGAAGCATATGATTTAAATTTTAACAAAGCAACTGAGTGTGAATTTCCGTGTTTATAGTTGCCTCATGATACCTTCTGTGCAATAGTAATTTCAGGTTTGGAATTTCTGTACCATCCAAAATTACACGAACCGTTTTATCACATTTATTTTATTATTCTAAGTTTCTTGAATGACTCTGGCATATAAAATTCTATTAATTCTCTGTTTGGCCCCAATATTGGGCTTATTCCATATTTGATATACCTATCAAATTCATCCAAGTTATAAATATGCTAGAAACTGCTGAGGTTGAAACATTAAAGTACAAAGCTGTTATAATTCAAATGTTGTTTTATTTTGGCGAAGCTTCATCAAATTCATGAAACATTCCTTTTGATTTATAATGTTTCTCAGGCTCAGCAAAGGAGAAAATCGAGGGAAAAGCATCAGGGAAAAGCATCTTTTTTTGATATTTTTTTGCCCACAATTTTTTTTGTTACTGGGAAATCGATGAACTCCAATATTTTACACGTTACATGCATAACAATGCGGCATTTTCTCAGTATAAAATTAAAAAGTGCAATACTCCAAGAGATTCCCATATGTTTTGACACTTTCTTTGAAGCGGCCGGGTACCAAAGACCAGACGCCACCTATCGGGATAAAATTGCGCTTTTCCTCCCCATTGGTTCAGCCGTCTTCGAGTAATCGGTGTACATACATATAAAAAAAAATTGAAGTCGGTTAAAAAGTTGGAAAATCTCATTATTGGATCTCGTAACCCTACCCTAGCACGAACATATTATCGAGAAAAAAAACGCGCGTAAAACTTCTCGATAGATAAATTTATGTATGGACATTTCGCTTTTCGGCGATAGATGACGCTGTAGAATTTTTAATAAAAAATTACTCTATCCAATGTTTTTGCATGCGTTATTTATTTCGATAGCAGTTCGTGCTACGGGTCAGATAAAGTACCAGCCCCCCTACTCAAATGGCCAACTTTCGATTCGTTTGAACGCTACGCTTACTTTTAAAGCTTAAATATCAGCAATAGATGATTAAATTACATGTCGCAAACTTATATAAATTACAGAATTCGATATATTGTATGGTCTTAGAATAATAATACCTAGAACGATAATTCCCTACAAAGCGAACTGTCACAAAAGTGAGGCAACTAAAACAGCCAAAATGGCGCCGTTTTCAGATTTTTATTGTCCATTATTACATAATAATACCTAATAAGTACAAAACAGTTTCAATTTCCCTACCTTAAAGAGATTAGTTACTATAATTATTGGATTTTAGTTACGATTAGGTAATGTATGAAGGATATAAATGTGAAAACTGAGCCATTTTGGCTCACTATTAGTTGCCTCACTTTGCATACGAAGACACGGCTTCTAGGTGTAATTATTCTAAGTGTATGGTATTGTCAAGCTTACGGCACGTTTTATAGTTTACTGCTTATTTTAAAGTTATAGTAGTAAGCGTAGCGCTCAAACGAATAGAATGTTGGCCATTTGAGTAGAGGGGCCGTTCGGTACCCGTAGCACGAACAGTTATCGAGAAAAATAACGCGCGTAAAAACATTCGATAGAGTAATTTTGTATGGAAAATTTGTAAATCGTGATCTACCGGCGAAAAGCGAATTAAAATATTACTTTATCGAGAACTTCTTCTTCTCTTTTCTCGTTCATAGATGTTTGTGCTTGGGGTACAGTCACCTGCGACCGAACGAACACAGTCAATTTTCGCCGTGAAATAATAGAAGTCGTGCGGTGTTAGTCACCCGTGTAAATCCCACATAATCAGCATTCATCATCCGCGTCACCTGTCAGCCGCTTCGACACTTTATATTAATGAGCACCGGATTGTGATCGCATGCGCATGCGTCACCGCTCTATTCCTCATTCCAAACGCTTAGGTTTTATTTAATATCTAGCTTCACTTGTTCACTTGCAAGGTTTCCATGTCTAGACATTTCCTTATAATTTATATTTTTATTTATTTATTTATTTATTTATTATCAGGCAACAATGGCCCATAGATACATTACCTTAAAACTAAAATATAATATATATAGACAATTTTGTTAGTAAATATAACTTAATATTACGTTAGTATAAACTCAATTTGGCACTTTCTGTGTCAGTTCGGTGGCACAAGGCAATGTCCCTCGAAAGCGCCTGTATACCACGCCCTGCGGCCAGAAGTCCTCCTTCATGAAAGTGTCCAGCCTGGTGGTCGGGATGCGCGCCACAAACGACTTAAAATTCGTGTTATGGCGCGACTCCAGAGGCTGAACTCTCAAGCAAAAGTTAGCCTTCTTCTTTATGTACTCTATCACATCCTGCACGGTGGTGGTGTGGTGCAGGCGGGACAGGTACACAGCCGTAGTCGGTATGGCAGCTCGCAGCAGGAAGTTGGGCCCTGTCGGTGCGGTGCCATGATGATTCTGTCTCGTTCGCTGACGCTGTCGCTTCTTGTTCCGAACCTCGAGGAAACCGTCTTCATCTTGGCCCGGTCGGACAACATCCTGCGAAGGAGCTTTCCCATCGGCGAGTGCTGGCTTCTGCGACCGCGAGCTTGAATTGGCGGCCGCAACAGCAGTAAAGTCGCGTCGACAGCTGACGGGCGCACGCGTCTCCGGCTCCATCGCGGTAGAGGGCGGCGGCGGCGGGGCGCGGGCGGGTGGCGCACAGCTCGCGGGATCGGCGCTCGCGGCCGGCGGCAGCGGCGGTGGCGCTCGGGGTCGTTCGGGTCGTGGCGGAGACGGCGACGAAACTGCTGACTTGCAACTCGACGTCATAGATGTATCGAAGCAGGCCCCACGTCGAGTGTTGACATTTGACCTACTTACGGCGAGTGATTCACGTAAATCGTCAACTTCTTTACGCAATTCACTCACCGTATTTTCAGATGACTGAAATTTCAACATCAATTCGGCCAAACTCGCCTTAAGGGACACGATGTCCTTTAGGAGGCAGGTCACATCGACGTGATCGAAGGTGACGGGAGGCAGCTTGTTGAGCTCCCTCGCCACGAACGTCGGCACGTCATCGGGGTCGGTTTCCTTGAACAGGGTGATGATCTCCTGCAAGCTCTTCTGTGTCCCGTCACGTCTCCGGGACACCATCTGGTCGCTCTTGCCGAGAGACTCCAACAAGAGTTTCAATATATTATTATAATAGTACTAACGTGCCTAGGTACTATAAAATCATCATCATATCAGCCGCACGACACCCACTGCAGGGTATAGGCCTCCCCGAAGGATCTCCACGACGATCGGTCCTGCGCTGCCCGCATCTACTGGCTTCCCGCGACCTTCACCAGATCGTCGGTCCACCTTGTCGGGGGCCTACCCACGGAGCGTCGTCCGGTGCGCGGTCGCCATTCCAGAACCTTTCCGCCCCAACGGCCATCAACTATAAAATAACCCTTACCAAACCATTGAAAACCTTTAATAAAATCGCGTTACCTAAGTGTTTGACTTAAATAACTATAAGTATTTATTACCATTTATCTTCACTTGCAGGTTTTATTAAGTAACTAGATATATAAGTAGCTACTTAACTACTTAATTTGTAATGTATTCGATAGGCTAGCTTGTTGAACTAACAAATCTTTGGCTTATTCATTATCTATATTTGTAAGCAAAATTATAAAGAAATATAATAATTTATACTAAAACCTGTCTAATTAAGAAAATCAGTCGAATTCATATTTAAGATTATAGAAATTACTTACACCGATTTTCCTTTTTTCTTCAGCTTTCATCTTTGTAATTTGTGTTAGAATGTAAGGCTCTTACTTGCGACTATTTTAATAAGTTATCAACGTAAATCTTTTGTATTTAGCTCTCTATCTACCGACTAAACAACATTAACTTTTATGAATTTTGTAATAGTCTTCTGTTTTTTCCTAAAGATTTAAAAGCAAATGTTCTAACCAGGGTTGCTAACAGGGTTTTTAATCGGAGTGTTGGGTCTTTTGGGAATTGTTGGGGTCAGATCGATAACTATTCCGACCGGATGCAATTTTTCCGGTCAGTAAGATCTGGAATTTTAAAGAAACAATAATTTTCCTACACCTATATTTTTTTCCATTTTGGATTTCACCTACTAAACCACAGATTATAAGATTAGTGGATGAAAAAAGCACTCTTGTGCAAGATACAAAATTATCATATAACCCGGTCAAGTTGACTCGGGACCTGAAGCGCGATAGACCCCTCTCGTTTTCTCCTTGCCTCACGCCACTGTCGTCATGCCAATAGCATAAGTACATACGATAGCGATAATTTATCTATAATCTATCGAAAACTTTCAAAAAATTGACGACGTTGGCGTGAGGAAAGGAGAAAACGAGAGGGGTCTATCGCGCTTCAGGTCCCGAGTTAACTCGACCGGCTTGTACCTCTTTGGTGCCCGGATATGGCGGCTAGAAAAGTTGGCAACCCTGGGTTCAACCCACCGTTAACGCACCCTGTTGAACCTGTTTATCATTAAGAATAAATCACCAGTCACACGTGCTATCAAAAACAATGAGCCTGTTTCCTCTCGTCATAATGAAGCGTGCCCGAACGTTTATGGCGATCACAAGATGGAGATAACTGCCGCGATAGCACGCTATAAACCCGAATGTACCGACCACAGAAAAAACGAGTAAGTAATTATTCTGTAATGAGACGAAAGCTTAAAACTTGTAAAGTAACAGTACATCCTTAACTTTTGTCAAAACGTTTTGCGCAGACTGTGTGTTGTAAAAGTAATGGAAAACTGTGCTATTCGTAGATTGGTATAGTTTCGTAGCTGCGGTAAAAAATGAAATATTTATCTAGTTTGTAAAAATTGGTATAACAGCAGGTACCTACCTACAAAAAACCCTTTTGACTCGCAATTCGTGTACTACTATCCCCATCAATTGGTAATGCGCCTGGCGGCCATGATTTTAACCTCAAAAACGAAAAACAATTGCAAAATTATTATATACCTAGAGCCTATCTTATTGAAAATAATAATTCAATAATACTATTATTAGATTACCTATTAGAATTTTCTTGTTTCATGACATTTTTAGTTGCGGATCACGTTGACGTGGATGTTAATGTGACAAGGTTCCAGCGCATTACCAATTGACGGGGATAATAACAGTGTCTTGAAACTTGTAATGTAACTAACGCAAATAAATTGCGACTATTCGATGAAAAAAAGTTGATATTTTTATACACGAACAGTTATAAACTATAAAGCAACATGTGCTTGAAGCTTCTTTGTTAATTTAAAATCTACCCTTTAATTAGACCAAATAATAACAACATAAAACGTAATTTATTAAGTAATAATAAAAGTATAATTAGACTCCCATGTTCCAAGTTGTAAACTCACGATCATTTATTTAACTCGAGCCAGCAAATTATATTAAATGCATCAAAATACTCCAAACACTACAGCAAACGAAACACTAGCCGTTTCGAGGCAGATATTAAAAACATGGGCGTGGTTTAATTAGAAATTTAACCCGCTAATAAATTACAGATGACTCGCCACCCAGGTGTGGCAACACTCAGCTGATTTCCCCAGAGAAATGAGGAGCGCGCGGTGCCAGCGAAGCCAGCGAAGTAATTTTTGGATATTTTCGGAAAGCAACCCCATATTTATTGTGACGTTTTACCGAAAAAGATTGTTATCCATTAGCGTCGCACTAACTGTCACTTTTATTTTCGACATCATCATCCGAAACTAATTTCCTAAATGACTTTTCATTTCTCACCTCTTTGATGTAACTCGGCTTCTTTAAAACGATTGCAATAAAATATTAATTCAATTTTCAAATGGTGTCTACTGTATAAATTATGAGACAAGTTCATTGTACCTACGTATACGGGGTAATTTGGAGTTTTAAAGATTTTTAGGGTATTGTGATTTGTGGTACTGTGCCTCAAATAAAAAAATTACTTTATAAGATTATGTTATTGTCCTTTTATCTGCCAATCCCTTTTTCTCAGCAAGATGTAGAGCTATGTAGTTAAAAATAATATCAGAGAAACTGGAAACATTAACCTTACTAGCCACTATTAATAAACTAATTTTAGTTTCAAAGCATTTTGTCTTGTTTTTAATTTGACTGACATTTAAAAATAGATCAAAGTAATGTTACAGATTAAAAAAAAATAACACAAAAGAAAAGTATTTGCGCACTCTCGTAAACTTTGAAACATAAATTATGAAAGCACAAATAACTAATGGCTCCGTGACCTTGCTTTAACATAATTATCTCTACCATATTGAAAATTTTTGAAAAACTGAATGTGCGAAAAATCTATAAAATAATTATCAAACCTGCTCATAAAATTTTCAGGAGAATCGGTTGAGAAATGTGACCTGAGGAGAACATGCGGACAGCCGGACAGCTGGACAGCCGGACTGCCGGACGGACATACGAAAGTATTTTGTCCAAGCTGAAACACGCTTCGCACTCGCTCGGTCAATAATACTTACTTACTGCTGAAAAACATTCACTAATAATAACCTGCCTTGGTAACAATTTTTGTAACATGTAGCTGTGGAAAATAATGGTACAAATATAACTTTCAATAGTCCGTTAAATTCGGAGAATTCCTCATTAATTTTCATAATAGCAAACGATTTTCAGCATGGATACCTCAGACTTTGTAGTTCAAAATGTCATTGCACACTTTGTAACTAGTTATATTAAAGTTACTAACATGCTTATTGGTCCTTTCCTTTCGCTAAGATAAACTTCACACCTTTTTAAACAATTTGAAAACCGTTTCAAGGAAGCTTTACTTTTAGTGGTGTCTGCACACGACAAAACAACGAGGAATATTGCTGAACTAAAGGTTTCCTTCAGTAGGACTGATCTTTGTGTTCTTAGGATGGATTTACGAAGTTGAGCCACCTGGATTTTTCATGCAGGTGGGGGGAGAGGAGAATTCAGCCTTAACGAAGTCCGAGGTTAATAGTTAACTGCGTAAGTTTAGGTACTTAGTCAAGTTTGGTCATTTTTTTAAGAATCAATAACATCGAATTCATTTTTGGTATAAAAAGTGCAAATTATTAACTGAAACGAAACGAACATTATTTTATTTAAATAAGTTCACATTATAAGCATTTTTAAATCGTCAATTCTTTTCCCTACCACCCATTATGACTTCTTTTAGCTGACAAGAAAAATGAGCGCAAAAAACGTTTTATTTTAATTTATTTATTAGGGACAGAGTACACAGCACGATATCATTTAAAGTTACAAACATTCGCACGTTGATAACCAAACCGTCACTATACAAAATCGGGTGAAATTAAGTTAACAACGCCATCTATCAGCACTCGGAAAAATCTGCGTGTTACACAAACCCCTACACTTAAAAAGCGAATAGTTCGGCAGAAGGCAATAGTGTCGTTTTGGAGTTTAGAGGGGGGAGCGGCAGTTGTTGCCAGCAACAATGACATGTTTTGAATAGTGACGCTGACGCCGTGATAGTTATTGAATTCTGTGTTAATAACGTAATTTTAAGCAATCAGGACGACTTTGTCATTTTCTTAAAGTACCGTGGGTATATACCACTTAAACCAAATTGTTACAATTATTTACTACCTAATAAAAAATACAGATTTTTCTACGATAGTTTTATTCAATAATTCTCATTTTTTTACCTATTATCCTCAAATTTGAATGGAAATAGAGACATTTATACCTAAATTAATATTAAAACACTGGCATTCTTTTAACTGAAAACTGACACTTTCTCAATTTTTGTGGAAAAGTGGCACTATTTTCGAAATTTTTGCTTCGAAATAAAATAAAATATTATGATCATTGGATAGTTTCATTCCCGTGCAAAACAAGCCAGCCACTACCATCATTTAATAAAAAACAAATCAATTATTTAAAATTTACACATTTTGTCAACGTTTTTAATTTTTAGAACTTTAATTGTTCTTCCTGAAAAATTGACTTTTTTGTATAGAGACGGTTTGGTTATCAATGTGCGTATTTAACAATGAGGATCAGTAACGATTTTTTTTTAGTTGCTATAAGAAAGCTAATGCGACCACATGATTAACTGTGAAAAATTTTTTACGCTATCTTTTAAACTTGAGAAGTTATAAGAGGTAAAACACTGATTTTTTTGGGGTCCTTATGACGTCATCGCGTCGGACGCGAACCTTATGTCGTACGTGATAAAGCACATATTGCATTGTGCTTGGCATTTCCTTCAAACCCTTTTAACTCAACCATTTCTAAACGGATTTCAAAAATTCTTTCACTAGGTTTCATAGATATCAATATGTGTTTATATTATATCAATAAAACTATAGGATTCAAACCTGTTACTGATCTTCATTGTGTAGGCCAATTACGACTATCCAACGGTTTAACATTTTGCGCTCGAATTAGCGTGACAAGATACATTTAATATTATCTCATTATTTTTTATTTTTTTATATCAGTACCAAAGTGGTAATGGACTTTAAGAACTTAAAAACTGAGAAGAAAAAAACTTATCAGCTTTATCAATATTTAAAAACAATAAAACTTTCACCTAAAATAATAAAGTAATGTAATAGCAGAAGTTACGCAGAAGTTAAGATGATTTTTATTGGAATTATTTTAAAACATTTCAGTACTTCCTCGCTTCAGTATGATTTATGTATAAATAGACGTACTCATGCTCATGTGTATGGGCTTGGGTGATTTAAGGTCCTCGGAGAACGGCTCGTAGTAACCATACTAACGCAATTTTTATGCCACACCCATTTAATTGCATAAAAATAAATTATTAATGTATATAAAATTCAATTGAAAGTATTTTTTAATTATGATAACTCAGAAAATATACTTATTATCTTGGGAAAGAGCTTACTATTAAGTGTAGTAAGTAACTACGTAATTTCATAAAAGGTTTTAGTTTTAAAATAAACATGTTGATTAGTCCATCAGCCATTTTTAATGACCCCACTGCTGGGGCACAGGCCATCCTTATGGGCCATATATTATGCCACCACGCGGGCCCAATGCGTTGGTTGGTGGGTGTTAACGACTGCAAATACAGCCGGGACCATTCCGAAGCACGGAAGAGCTAGAGATAATTATTTTTGGTCACCCATCCCATGACCGACCCTTGCGAACGTTGTTTAACCTCTCCAATCGCTGGGCCAGGCCACAGAATAACTAATTGGCCAGGCGCTAAACCATACTGCGCCACCGAGCTCCTCCCTGTTGATTAGTAGGTTTGTGCAAAACTGAAACATTTTAGTTTGTTATCTTATTTAATTTCCAACAATCCAAGAAAATTAGGAAATAAGTATGCGAAATTTATTTTATTGAATCTGGCGTCACTAGGTGGAAGTACCAGACCAAATAAAAAAGTGAAAAAATAAATATATGTAGGTAGCTTACTTCCGCAAAAATATATGCAAGATACAATGCACCGCCCGCCCGCCCGCTAATTTTGTGTTATTTTGTGGTGTGCATGTGCATTTTTTGCGGGCGGGCGGACGGTGCAGGGTGTCCCTTGACTCGCCTAAAGTCATTGGTCCTAATTTCATTTGGCCGAATTTCTTTGGCCTAAACTCCTTAGGTACAATTATTGTTTGGCCTAATAGATTTTTTCGCATCTTTGTCGTTTCGCCTAAACGTTAAATTCCCTAATTATCAAAACAACTAATGTTAATTGTCCTAAAATTTATTAGCATACATATCTTTTGACACAATAATGACTACGCCGAAGTATTGTTAACCCTAATATTGTCTTGCATACATAATTTTTGGCATAACAATATTGTATTGCATTCAAGTTGGTGACAGAAACAAATCGTCAAAAACGGGCCTGAGGCCCCCCGTAGAGAAAAACTTTTAATGCGAACACCATTACGTTAGGTAAGGTTAGGGATTTGAACACTTTTATAATGCTTGCATGCATGTTGCATGCTTGCATGCATGTTGCATGCTTGCATGCATGCATGCTGCATGCTTGCATGATTTTATGCATGCATGCTTTTTTTGCATGCTTGTTCACTTGCTCGCTTGCATGCCTGTATGCTTGCTTGCATGTTTGCTTGCAAAATGCTTGCCGGGGGATGCAGGGGGGCTGGCCCCCCTGCTCGGGGGGGTCGGGGGGCCTGAGGCCCCCCGCTATAAAGAAAAACTCTTAATGCGAAGACCATTAGGTTAGGTTAGGTTAGTGTTTTGACCACTTGCAGCGGAGCTCCCTAATGCTTGCATGCATGCTGCACGCTTGCTTGCATGCTGCTTGCTTGCTTGCATGCTGCTTGCTTGCTTGCATGCTGCATGCTTGCTTGCATGCTGCATGCTTGCTTGCACGCTGCATGCTTGCTTGCACGCTGCATGCTTGCTTGCACGCTGCATGCTTGCTTGCACGCTGCATGCTTGCTTGCACGCTGCATGCTTGCTTGCACGCTGCATGCTTGCTTGCACGCTGCATGCTTGCTTGCACGCTGCATGCTTGCTTGCATACTGCATGCTTGTTTGCATGCATGCATTCCTTGCTTTTGATTGCATGCATGCATATCTGCTCTTGCTTGCATGCAAGTATGCATGGCCTTGTTTGCATGCATGCATGCGTGCCATGCAAGCATGCTATTTGATCTTGATTGTACTTATGTTATCATGTTTGCTTGTGTGCATACTTGCTTGCTTGCTTGTATGCTTGCATTCTTGAGTGTGATAGGCAATTAAAAAGACAACGACAGGTTTATCTGCTCATTCTTTATTTTTAATTACTTACCAAAAACATAATTTTTCGTAATTTAAATCTTAAAAACGATTATTTAATGATTAATTATTATATAATGATTAAGGGAAGAAAAAAATATTAGGCGTTACACAATTGTGCGAATCGTTATTTAGTACTTTTAAACATTAGGGATTATGAATAGTTATGCTTAATGATGAATTTGGGAAGTAAACATGCGGCGAAAATTTTTTAGGCGAAGTGAAAATAGGCCAAACAAATTTAGGTCAAATGAAAATTGTGCAAAAAGTTTTTAGGCCAATAAGTAGTGTGCCAAAGACAGTTAGGACAAAAAAAATTAGGCATTCCAATATATACCCGACGGTGCATCTTGCATATATTTTTTACGGAAGTGCTACATATATTTGTTTTCTTCCAACTATGCTTTAATTTCATCACAATCACACTAAAAACTCCTCAGCACAAAGTGAGTATTTAATGCTCTAGAGCAATAAAAATTTATGAAATTTCATTATTGCACAGTTTTTTTTATCACACCAAAAGGTGCCAATCTTAATAGATTAGCTCTATTCAGCCAGCCGATATCAATACTTTTTTTTACGTATTTCTATCTTACTTGTTCCAAATTTAAACTCTTAACCTAACGTTTAATAATTATTAACAATTATAATTGTTCAAGCACAACTTTTAATTTCAATAATTAAACTTCTATTTTATTTATTTTATTTAACTGTTTGATATGAGTTTTTTTTTTTATCTACTATTCCTATAGGTCTAAATCAGGCACTCGGTGCAATAATGTATACTATTTACACGACTGCCTGTACCGGTCCAACCCATCAGTACCACCATTTTTTTTTTCACGCTTCGCATGTATCTACTAGCTAATTTTTTTTTCGAATAAATACTTAAGATGTAATAAAATCTGAAGTACTGATATCTAAAAAACGGCATTTGACGTAATACTATCAAAACTAGCCAACGCCAGAATGTCTCTGGTGTTGAGAACTATGAAAAGAATAGTTATTATATTGTCAACTCTTAAACAGCTAGGTCAATTCTTGAAGTTCTTATGATAATGTTAACAGGCATTCTTGCCGACCATTTGCATTAAAACGAATATTTGAAGATGCAGGCTGCTTTGACTAAACGCGGTAAAATTATCTATTCTGTGGTACTAGCATCGCCCATTTGATCGGAATGTGTTGACTAATGTAAAAGGGACATCAAAAAAGTAATCATCTTGTCTATGGTCTTGTCGTTCATATCTGAATGTTACCTAACTTAGTTCATCAACCAATAGGAGTTTAGCGCAATTGCGGGTGTATTTCGGGATTTTGCCCTATTTTAGGCCAATTTAATAACTTTATAGTCCTTGCTATTAAAATATATTCATGTTAGAAAATCTTATTAACTGTCTAAAATGGTGACTGCGGGCGAAAGTAACAAGCAATAAAAGATAAATAATGTATGAGAAGGCGTAAATTAATATTAGCGTAAATATTGATTAGATAATGTAACATTACAAAGACTTGTATGTATTACTTAAAGATGACAAGCTATTATCTTACTAAAATGATTAAAATATCGATTCATTTTATTAGTTATTTATGTATGTATAGTATAGGTATATGTACTTATTTAATTAGTTTTACCTATGTTTTGGTACTAAATTCTATCGGTCGATCAATAAGAATGAGTGGAAATTAGAGAGTCTGGTTGGAAAATGAATGGAAGTGCCATATTGTTATAATTTGTGCAAATAAATTGGTACAAAAGTACAATGCGTAAACCTAGGTAGACAAATATAGGATTTTGAGGGCGATTCAGGAAGGAGAGGCTGGCAACCCAAAACTTGAGTAAGGGAGAAATTTTGGGATTGATTGGAAATGACCAAATATGGTAGGGTTTTTAGGACACGGGGATGTGGACGATTCATTGCCTTTTATGGTAATAAAACAGGGACCAAAAATAAGTATAAAGAGAGCTAGATTAGGATGTCTCGTGGAGTCTTTTTTTGAATCCCGTCGCGTGCGTTAGCTGAAAACTGTCAGCCAAGTTTAGAAAAGTTTGTAGGAAGTTTACTAGTTGTTTTTAAATATTACAAAGTTTAGTTTTTCGGAAGTGAAGATTTAGTTTAGGGCTAATATTTTGTGTTAGGGAGGCGTGAGGTTGTGCGGCAGGCAGATTGTTTTATTTTCGAGGGTCGTAACTGTAAATTCCCGTGAGTTTATTTTGCCCGATCCTTGTGGATATCGGGGTTGGTCTGCGAGGCGCCACGCTGTCCGATTCTGATAGCCACAGGTGTCAAAACCATAGTATCTATCCATCGTCGCGATTGTCTAAAAATTCCAAGACATCTAGCACAATGCTAGAGGTCAGCTATGTTTAACTAAATGGAACTGCTTACCGCTCAACCTGGTTCCGTAAGCCACTTCGCTCGCGTAAAGCTTGTGGGAGGCACCCGTCGGCCTCTGAGCTTAGCGAAGTTTCGCGCCGCGGCGTCCGGTTCTATGTATCAGTGCAGAGCGTAGTGTTTATGTGGGTTTTGTGATTGTGATGTGATGTGTGTGGCAGTCATTTCCTGTGGGAGAGAGCTGCTAAAATGAGGGAGGTATGAGGAACATCCACTTAATAGACAGGTGGAGTGCGGGTAAGTAGGGCATGTTTCCTAAAATGTACCCCCGGTTAATTAAAGGAAAATCTGTGTTCCCATTTATAACGCTGTTAGTGTGTTCTGTGTGTATACTAACTAGGTATCATACTGGTATTGGTTCGGTATTATCTAACGATCAAGGTCTTAACTCTGATGTAAGTACTGGTTTCCTTGCCTGTACTGTTTACAAATTATGGGGCATAACTACTGGGTATTGTGCGGTAAGAAATGTTCTGTTCACATATTTGATGTGTCTAGTCCTATTTATTGGTCTAAAATACCTACATACTTGAATGCTTAAATTCAGAAATACAGTTATATTGGACAAAGTCTAACCACTCATTTCATATTTTAAAGTCTAAGATATGGAACTTGCCCAACTTTATGAAACTTGATATTAAATCTTACTCAGTATTATGTGAACAGGATATCATTGTTTTCATATATCTAACTTCTGGAATCTATATAGCTTTCAGAACATTTATCTAAAATGACAACATTGATCATCTGAGACGGTACTTGTCACACAAGGATTACTCTTTTGAGCATGAATATTTAATGTGTTTGGTTATTGTATGAGTGGTATGCAGTTTCCCTCACATGATTGACTTCAGTTAATTTGGGCATGTAACTCAATAAACTAGTCGAGTGTTATAGTGAGCAAACGGTGCCTTTCATGCAATGACCTACTATCTTTTGATTGAGACTTGCTATTATTATTATAATATTAAGTACTCAAATTATTGTATAGTTTGGAGATCTTTCTTGGGGTCTCTGAATTATATTTTGCATCATGTTATATTTTATTATGATGTTGCTTTATTCCTCATTATGCTATCCCTCCCTGTTGTGAAAGCCTAATGTATTTTAAAGTAACTTTACCTAGTCATTTGCATTTTCAATACCTAGTTATCTATTTGAACAATGCAATCGAGTTGACGGTGAGTTCTTCCATGTTGGTAGAAGTGTGTCATGTGGCAATATGCGTACTTACATGACACAAACTACACAAATTAGTGATATTTTATATCACTTTATTCTACCTATTTACTATTCCAATTTTACTTTGATATAAACTAGCCTGGTTATCTTAGTACATGATTGGCTGTTGACTAGCATTATGATACAGATGTTCCCTGTGGCATAATTATGATAACATCTAAGAATGTAATTATGATTGTGCTCCAGGAATCATTTTGGACACTTTTGCCAGGGTAAGTAGATCATGGAAAACGATAATTAGACTGTTAATCTTAGTCTCTTTGGAATACACACTATACCTTTCATATCTATCTTGGACAATGTAGTAGAATTGCATAACATTTTCAGAGTAACTAATGCTCGGCTGTTGACTTGTTTTACAAGGAAGTAGAGCTCGTGAAATGATTTGTTAGACCTTGTCTGCTCTTGTCTGAGTGGTTTCATTTTCATGTGTGCTAGCGACATGGCAACTTTACTAACACTCAAGTGATCTGTTGGTTATGTCAAATCTTGGCATTCTAATGGATTTTGTGCCTGTATTGGTACGTGATACATGGATACAGTGATATGGAACGGACGTGCTGTTGATGTACTTTTCATCCAACTACCTTCTTTGCAAAATTAGGTTTTCACGTCCCTATCCCTGTTCGCGTCTTTGTTGAAGCACCACTGTCGTGCAATACTTATACACTCGGTAACAGTGCCATTTTGCACGGAGAGGATTTGGAAGGGACCCGGGGCTTGATTTTATCGATTGACCATCCCAGTTGATTGATAAGGTCTATGGAGGTATGCGGTCCCACCAAACTCACAAGACATGTGTCTGTGAGGTTAGTTGTAGGTTTTCCAAAAGAAACCCTATCCTATTATTCTATCCTAACCTCATTTCTACTAAAATACTTGTTATGTTATATTATTTAATTTATTTATAAATATTTTATCCAAATTGTTAGTTTTAAGATATTTGTGATAAGGCTTTTCAGTCATAAGATAGGTTTAGTTATAGTGCATTTGATAAGAAAGCATCGGCTTGAGCTAGGCATACCAGAAAAGTATTTAGGTTATTAATAACACAACGTGGGTCCATTCAATATAGACGATCAAATTTGGCCAATACTATCAACGTCTTCATGAATTTACAGACTGCTTATCTCTGTAGATGATTGAAGGGGTTTAAGGAAGACAGACCAATGGATAGCTAAAGTACTTGGCGGCCCGGAGGTTAAGTTACATGCCTAAAGCAAAAAGAGTGTATATGTGTTCAGGGTTCATGTATGTTTGTGAGTATGTGAGTTTCTTTATTCCACCATAACTTCTAAATTCCTGAACTGATTTAGATAAATGGGGTTTCGTTAGAATCCTTACACCATCCCGAGTGACATTGGCTATTTTTTTTTTAGAAAAAGTCAATATGGCGACTGTACGACGCCATTTTCAAATGTGAAAATCATTCCAAAACTATATAATATGTCACTAAAATGTGTGAAATAAATATAAATAATTTTAAACTTTTTAGATTTTTGCATTCACAATGCTATTTTTATATTAAGATGATTAATAAATGAAAAATATTAGAAAAAATCGACTCACCTTTTCTAATATTTTTCATTTATTAATCATCTTAATATAAAAATAGCATTGTGAATCCAAAAATCTAAAAAGTTTAAAATTATATGGCTATTTCACCTTAATCGATTGTCTGGCATCTGCAAAGGGGCTGCTTTCGAATGTCGAAGTTGATTCTCTTCACATTGGTGAGATGGCGCTGGTCTACAGCATAAACGTAAAAAGTATTAGAAAATTTCGCCAATCCCATTAAGCGGCTCGGTAGCATAATTGGTAGTGCATTGGGCCGGAATCCTAAGGGTGCGGGTTCGAGTCCCGTCTGAGTTGCTACGGGTGAGTCGACTTTTTCTAATATTTTTCATTTATTAATCATCTTAAAATATAAATAAATTAAAAAAATATAAAAAACACGACTGCCCTGCCAAAAACGAACTAAAAAGTTAAACAACAAGTGTCATTGCAGTCGGGGGACCTCTTTGATCAAAAATTGTTTCATAATAAGGTCCCCCGACTGCAATGACACTTGTTGTTTAACTTTTTAGTTTTTCTTTTTATTGCTGGTCGTGTTATTCAATCAAAATAAAAACTTGTACATAAGGTACCTAATAAAACTATAAACAACGTCATAATAAGCGCCGTTGAACCATTTTATTCTCAGACGGGTTTCACCGACTTCATTTTTAATCCACAACGATTTTATTGTCCGAGTTCTCAGATGTAAAGCACAGATACACTGTTAGAAATATTTTCAAAATCACAAGGACACAAATTATCAAGTATAAAATTGATCATTAGGTATAAAACGCATAAAGTGTTTTTTAATGTGCGGTGTATTATGTTCTTAACGTAGTAATAACGCAGCTTTTCTTGAGATTAACATAGATTAAACTTAATGTTGCATTTATCAAGCAACATTCTTGTATTACAAACTCGTCCAAGAGCTTTGTATCAAAGAAAATATCATATAACTCGCACATAAATATACAGCTGATGTATTATCATTTGACTTGAGAAATCGCCTTTTAAACTGGTGAGCAGAGGGCCTATTACAAAAATAACGTACATTGAGTAACGCAGTCACTTGATGGCCTCGATAATCGTCCGCAGTTCGTCGGTTGAAGTTATAAGAAACATTTTGAATTTGGCTATCTTAGCCCATATACTACTGAACGAACGATGTCGGATACGTTAGAGAGAAACTGTCAAACTCACGCAATCACTTCGCGATATCGCACACGAAAGTGATTTGTAATAGTCCGTGAACCCGCGACAGTATTGCCTACGTCATAATTATGACATCACGATGAGATGATGACTAAATGATGACACGGGTCTCTTACTGATGTCACATGACGTAAATATAATCTTAAAATTTTGAACGGAAGTGGAAGATTTTCTCAAGCTTCCGGCCAATTTTATTTGCGATAATCTTTCGATCCTCGCTCAGCACAACTATTCCGACCGTGTGCCATGCATTTCATCGTGAAGCACGGACGCAGCTGCGTGTATTGCATCAAACTTTTCGTAATAGACCCCCAGGGCTGGGTTTAAAGTTAGTCAATCATATGGATTCAGATAGTCGATAAATCGATAGATGTAAGTTAGACAATGGATTTCCGTTTCCACATTCATTAGATGAGTTGGTTCTACAAAGTGAATTACACAAACGTCTGGTTCTGGATCTTTGAAATTGATGAGACAAGTGTTTTACTAGGTAGCTATACACAAAATGTATTTTACTTTAATTATAAATGTTTCAGCTCATTTTAGGGGGCCGTTTACGGAATCACAATTTACGTGAACCCTTCGTATAGTTTCCTATAATAATGACATTATTATTGAATCAGTATTTGTTTAATTAATAAGATTAATGTTAGTACGATGAATTGTTAAATATCTCATACTGACTTTTTCTAGATAGGTATATTACGTATAGTTCTAAAGGGCTTTGCTGGCTTATTTAGCTTTCGTCTTTGGCTTCGCTTAAGCCTCAAAGGCAATTTTGTAAAACATTAAATATACCCAACTTCCTCGACAGGTATTCTGATAAAAGCCACATGACACATTTGTCTCTCTCTAGGACCATCAAGTGTAACCAAGCCTTTCTAGCGGCGCGCGGCGCGACGAAAGGCCGCGGCGCCTTTGATGTCAGATAGCGGCCCCTCTGAACTCGCGGCCTAGCGATGCATAGTAGTCTATTTACCGTATGTTAATGCACTATGCCAAAACATAGTTACCACCATAAGCATAACGGTTAAGTGCCGTTGACAGAGTTTTGGGAATTATCATATGCAAACATTCGTGAATCCACAGAATACGTTAGTCTCATACCTGAATATAGGTACTACTATACTACCTACTTAAAGTTTTAACTTAAACTTTCTTTTCGTTACTATAATGTAAATATGTCCACATATTTGTATTTATCAGGTCTGAAACTAATCTTACGTTTCAAAACGGTAAAATTAAAGAGTTGCTTGTTGCATTGCCATTTGCGATATTACATCTCAAGCTTACTCGTTTATAATTTATATCGCCACCCGCTTACAGGTAGTTAATTAAAAACCTTACTTGGACCATAAGATCTTGGACCTTTCATTTAAGATTATTAATCAAATTGTGATTCACGAGTAAACTTTGATACAGCGTCGATAACGTTTAAAACAAACACACGAAAATAACTAACAATTAACAGAGCAAAAAAGGAATTGCAATGGTCGAAAACATGCATACCCCTCACCGTCATAAGATCCGTAATTACTTATCCAATTAAATTGATTCCGATTGGCAATAAACACGCCAGAAAGGCTTAAAATCGATTGAAAACTCTGATGAATCTTATCTAGAGAATTCACCTTTGGGTTGTCCTACTATAAATACTGGTAGCCTCAATTTGTCGACCGTAAAATTCCTTAAAGTGCAATTTGTCAAAGTCAGATGGCGTGCGTATCGATGCATCGGAGCGGTGCGATCGAGATCGATATCTCGGGGCTTTGTATCAATGCTGCCGATTATCGATTGTGTAGTCGATTCGTTACGATTGCATGCACCCTGAATGGTAAATCTGGAATGCAGAATCGATAGTATTGTTTATTCTGATGTAGAATATCAATATCTCTGTTAAGCCGATTCTGAATGCAGATATCTTTATTATAATATGTTATATCTGAATGACACCGGTCGTGGAGCGATCGTGATTGTATTTTTCCAGCAATGTCTCAATTTCAACATGCGTGAAACCGTGAAATATACGATATGCTTCTATATTCAGCTTGACTTTATATTGTTTCTCTTCCTATTTTAAAAATTCGTTCAACTTGAATGCTAAATAAAAGAAACGATTGGGAAAAATATTTTGCTCAACGAAATATTTACATTAAAAAGTTCGTGAAGCCAATTATACCCTCTAGCTCCTCATTTGCTTACATACATACATTTAGGGAGAAAGCTTTAGTATTTCCACAACAATACAAAACAATTACCTACAACCTCAGTCAAAGTTGTTATTGGAACAATAATTTTAACTTAGATAACTCGAGATAGACTCAAACCCTTATCCGATTATGTTTTACATAGAAAGTCATTTGATTTCGAAAAATGCACTTTTTCCATTCAAGAATTAATTTCAGGTTTTAAATATCAAGGATACACAAGTTAAAATGTTATTGCCACTAAAGTGCTCTACTTAAAGTAAGTATCTATTTAGAAATAATTTGTTAAGAACAACAATGGTGTGCCCTTAGGCCAGTTATATTTCTAGTAATGTTATCGACAGGCGTAAAATAGACTAATTTTACCCTTTGAACGCAGCGACATCTATAAGTGACAAACATAATGAGCCCCTGTAGCACAACAATTTGTCATCCTATCAAAACCTACTTAGGTCTGTGTGTTATAGTCAGTCCACAATAGAAGGAAAACATTAAAAGACCTTATTACGATAAGATATTTGTTTTCCGATGGCACGATAGCCTTTAAACGCAGCTACGCAACATCTATAAGCTTCAATCATAATTATGATCGAAGTCAATAAACGTCTTTCATATAATATGTCGTAGGATAATCGAATAAACCTTTTTGCAATAATACTAGGTTACATATACGTACGTACGTAGGTATTACACGTTATACGTATTACAACTTACAAGGGACCGGTAATTAGAATGGACAGATTCTTGCAATCGTCCGAACAATTTTTAAGACCATTTCCAAAATCCCAGTGTGTTTATTACAATTGGAAACTTGAATGCTGATTGGGTACCTAATCTAAGAGACGATGAATAGTATCTCCAGTCTGTTAGTCAAAATTTTTCCACTTAAAGAGAAGACTTTGAAAAGGTCATAATCAGTTAGGTAATAGGTTAGAACTGTGGCCAAAATAAAGCGCGAGCCGAGCGAGCGAGCGAAGTGAGCAGCGCCCCGCAGCAGCGGCCGGCGAAGCACCAGAACAGAATTTTGGTAATAAAAACACTGAAAATAATCACAATAATAACAAAGGATGCAGCAATGTAGCCGTAACAAAATTGATTATTACATACCGTTGACGTCAGCCAATCAGCGCACACAAAGTGATGGTAATTCGTGATTTATCTAAAATACGCTGGATCTTTGTAATGATCCTCAACATTTCTCGGACGATAGCAAAAATCTACCTTAAATTATAATTAACCGGTCCTTTGTAATCATACTAGCATTATTACAATGCTCCGATTTGTACCAATAGTTTACAACATACCTATATTTAGATTAGACAAACATTACAGATAAGTTTCCTAAGCATAACTTAAAAACTTAAAAAGTAAAAACGCAAGTAAAACTTAAAAAAGAAAACCCTAAAAATGGCTTAAGAATGAGAAATTTGGAATCAGCGGCCTAATTAATGATAGTTGTGTTTTTTTTATTTTGCGAAATTTCCTCTAAGTATATAGTTTTGATACCCCGCCCGGTCTGAAAGAATTCGTGTGGATCGCTGCCGATGCGCGCCGTTGCATGTGAATCGTTCATTAGCGATCAAATAACAGATCAAAAGGATAGTAATATCGTAGATAAGTTAGGCGAAACGGACAACCAGGCTGTGTTCTAGATTAAATTATCTCAGACGGACTTCATCAAAGGGTTCCTCATAAGCAGAGAAACTGGGAAGTTTGTTATTAGCACTGAAATATAAAGTGACGGTGACGAATAGAATTGGGCACGTGTAGTTGATGACTTTTGGAATCTGCAACTTTGTTGGTATGCTTAAAAGTTGATATTGAAAAGTTGTTTTGATTGCTTTTTAAAGCATCCAATTATACTTACAATATTTGAGATTCGACACCAACAAAGACACGACCAAAATTTAGTAGGAAAATAATAAAGATTGCATTGCAGTTTTGCAGTATCTATAACCTTCAAAAATGTTCACTTTTACACTTGACTACAACTTCATTTTAATCCCGACGACTGTAATTAAAATATCTCTATACCACCAACCACCATCTTGCCACCATCTTCGTAAAGGGTGTCTCAATAAGAGTGCACTTTTTAATTTAAAAAATAACACGTATTTTTCGAGACATTTGTGATATTATCTAAACATATACTTAAAACTAAATTGATTGATTGATTCGTTCATTCATTCATTGTTGGGATAAGCGTGGAGCCCTAACGGCTAAAGGTAGAGACACCATTTTTGGAGGGTAGATACCATTCATGATGTAGATGAGCACTAAGAAAGGATTTTAGAAAATTCCCGTTATACAGGGTGCTACAGGTTGTTTAAGTTTGTATCAGAATTTGTATAAGGTTGAAGTAGAGACACCATTTTTGGAGGGTAGATACCTTTGATGGTGTAGATGAGCACTAAGAATGGATTTTAGAAAATTCCTGTTATACAGGGTGCTACAGGTTGTTTAAGTTTGTATGAGAATTTGTATAAAGTTTTAGTATAGTATATTTTAGTATTTGTTGAAGTAGAGACACCGTTTTTGGAGGGTAGATACCTTTGATGGTTTAGGTGAGCACTAAGAAAGGATTTTAGAAAACTCCTGTTATACAGGTTGCTACAGGGTGTTCCAGTTTGTATAAAGGTAGAGACACCATTTTTGGAGGGTTAATACCTTTTATGGTGTAGGTAAGCACTAAGAAAAGGTTTTGTGAAATTTTCGGTATACAGGGTGCTACAGGTTGTTCAAATTTGTATGAGAATTTGTATGGGGCTAAAGGTAGAAACACCATTTTTGGAGGGTAGATTTCTTTATAATGTATGTGAGCACTACGAAAAGGGTTTTGGAAAATTCCCGTTATACACGGTGCTACAGGCTGTTCCAGTTTGTATGAAGGTAGAGACACCATTTTTGGAGGGTAAATACCTTTCATGGTGTAGGTAAGCACTTTGAAAGAGTTTTGTAAAATTTTCGTTATACAGGGTGCGACAGGTTGTTCAAGTTTGTATGAGAATTTGTAAAGGGCTGAAGGTAGAAACACCATTTTTGAGGGTAGATACCTTTATAATATATTTGAGCACTACGAAAAGGGTTTTGGAAAATTCCCGTTATACACGGTGCTACACTACAGGATGTTCCAGTTTGTATGAAGGTAGAGACACCATTTTGGAGAGTAAATACCTTTAATGGTGTAGGTGAGCACTAAGAAAGGGTTTTGGAAAATTCCCGTTATACAGAGTGATACAGAGTGTTCCAGTTTGTACATGAATTTTTATGAGAAAATTTAAATGTGTGAAATGAGGTCTACATATAAATACCTAGGTATATTGGCAATCCGCGACTTACAAAATAAGTGCAAAACTATCTTAATCACGCGAACGAAGTCGCGGGCAAAAGCTAGTTAATAAATAAAATATAAATCCGTTATTGGCATTAAGCAAAATCTGTAAGATAATAATTACTGTTAATTTTTAAGTGCTGTAGATTTTGTGATAATAAATAAAATAAAATAAATAAATTCGATTGTAAAGAAGACATGTTCCGACTTCCGATTAAGTATGGTATAAAATTTATTCAAATGGCTCCCACGGCTCTGATGCCAGACCATTACTCTTTTCATAAAATTTTCCATGGCTTTTTCACAGAGATGTGTCTGTATCTCACCAAAGAAGCTATAAATAATTAATTTAGTAATTAATTTAGATGTTGACCGCACGTCCAGTTAAACTTAATTTAAATCGTGTATGTCTCCTGACATAGTTGCCATGAATGTTTTGTGAGGAAATTCATCTAGTTGACGCGGTAATAACTCTCAAAGACATTGTCAAGAATTCAAATCTACCTCGGTACATATTTACGAAGAAATAGCACATAATAACTAATAGTACAAGTGAAATAGCTTATTATTAGATTATAGTACAGCTGACAGCTACATATTTAACCAAACTTAGATCCTAAGATTTTACTGATCATAAAACTTTTACATTACTACGTTCGTATGATCATTAAAATCATAGGTTCTTAAAAGCTGTTAAAATTAATTCACCTATAAGATAGAGTTTGGTTTTAATTTAACACTCCATAAAACTAATGGATAAGAGTAGTCAATAAGGTTTTATAGAAAGCTTGTGACAGAAATCTAATTTAAGCACTTTTGCTATTTATTACGAGGTTTATTATTAATAATTTCGACATTTAAATACACCGTCATTTTGCCGTCTTTTTAATTTCCCTGGGGGAGTGTTTTAACAATGAAATCAAAAAAATGCCAAAAAAGACGTGGGTGGAAAAATACAAAAAATATGATTTTCCCATACTTACTAATACAATTTTTTGTTAGTATGGGAGGACGGAGGACCAAATTTTTTTTATTGTTTTTTGACCCATGTTTCTTTCGCATTTTTTTTTAGTTTCATTGGTGGAATACTCCTATACTTTTATTATACTAATCTCCTTCAGGTAAAAGAATTTTAGTTGATTTCTAATACTTAGTTATTTTTTCTTAAGGAGGCAACCTTCAAGAATCGAGAACAACTCCTGTTTGTTTAAACTCATTAATGTACTGTTAAGTGAATAGATTTTAACACTCCTATAAATAGATTAATGGCCGAATACTCAAACGCTACTTAACTTTGAGCGGCTCTCAAACAGCATGCTGTCTTTGTCATATCTTTGACATTTGTTGCGACAGGACGACGTTTGAGAGCCCCTCAAAGTTAATTAGCGTTTGAGTATTCGGCCAGAGTCAACTACGTAACTGCGGAGAATAAATATTAAAGTTTAAAATATTATTTAATGAAACTATAGCAAAGTCTATGAAATTAATTTGTAACACAGTAGGTACTTACATTATTTCTGTAGTTATTTAAACAAATGTCGTGTTTTGTCAGTCATGCTAGGGGGGTTGAGTCTATTCATAATGCGCAGCTCAAACTGCTCAAACCACTAGCCCCCCTAGCTAAAGTAACAATTGCAAATTTTCGCTATCGCTTCGCTTCGAAACATGTATGGATTTGACGTTTTAAAATTCGATTGTTAACGAAACCTTATGTCAATCCCATACATGTTTCGAAAGCGAAGCGATAACGAAGATTAGCGAATGTTACTTTGGCTAGGCTCTTTACAAAAAAGTTGTCAGATTTGACAGAAACTCTATGAAACTGACAGCTTCCTTAAAGTTAAGGACCCTTGTACCTTGGAGATGACCATGGATAAATAACTGGGGGCTGATTGTCTAACATCAAAATCTATTGCGATAGATTTTGATGTTAGACAATCGCTTTCATTTGACAAACGGATGCGACACATTGTTGCATTTCTTTGGTTAGTTTTTATTTGTGCCAAAAAGGAGTACTATTCAATGTTCTGTCAAATGAAAGCGATTGCGATATCTTTTGAAATTGGACAATTAGTAGACTGGTTATCTGTGAAGATTTTTTTTCCTTCAGTATAACTAGGTAGTTATTTCTTTAAGGAGACCTTAACAACGGCTTAGTGCTTTAACTAAAGATTTTAGCAAAGAAGCCTTTGAGTATTCGGCAGCAGGCTGATAATTTTACTAGCCACGTCATTATAACTTCACAATCAACGATGATAGAACGTCATCATCATTATCAGATCTGCTAAGAAGGATTTTTTTTTTACGGGTATTGGAATTCCATGCTTACGAAGTCAAGGGGCTGGGCAGACAAGTTATCTTTCAAAGTAACTGTTTTATCACCATAGTGTCGATTATGGCTGAACGTCTAATGTCCAATACATCAAGATGGCCACGAGTAGATATTCTGGATACACGCAAAATGCAAATTAGAAAAATACGCTGCGGAATTCAGTAGATCTGTACCTTGATTACGTAAAGCTGTTGCTAACAATTCTCGATTGAAATCGATTGAAAGCGCAGTTGTATTGCTGCTTTAGTTAGGATAGTTGTCACATTGGTTCTAACTAAAGCAGCAATGTAACTGCGATTTCTGTCAAAGTTGATTGCAACAAAATTACAAAATCACCCCCCTGGGATATGATACCGGGACAAACTAAGGGCATTCTTGGGGGCCCCAACTTTGTGATACTGTAGCCCATAGTGTCGCTTTTTGTATTTTATACTTTTAATATTTATTTTAAAGACCTTTTTGTTTTGTTAATGTCCATGACAATAACTTTAACAGGTAATTTTCCGAATTCTTAGATCAATTTCTACTCTACACCAACCTTTCAATGTAAGTGTACTGTGACTAACTTAATGTTAACATTTTCAATGTTCATTTCACTTACTTACCCGTTGCGGGATATTATTATAAAACGATAATTTACCGATAATTGATTTAGGTCTTATTGTTGTTTGTTTCGATAATTACGATGATGCAATTAATATCACAGTTACAGTTTTCTCGGAAATATGATGATGGACTTTCTTAACTGATTAATTGTCATAATCATATTGATGAATATCCAATGAGTCTTTGGCAGTATTCTCCTACTATACTAACAAAATCGTAAGACTTATTTCCTTACTAGCGGTAGCGACCGCCCACGACTTTTTACAAGTTCCATGCATCCCCTATTTTTTCGATAATTATTGTTCGATCCGTCTCTATGGAAAAAACATTAAAATAGTTCATCTTTACAGGCGTGAAAAGGTACCTGATAGGTCGGAGTTATCATCATATTTAATATAAGAATGATTATACCAAGAGACTGTCTCTCCGGGGCCCAAACTAGTCCCTGAATCCATGTCTGGTAACGCGTCAACTCTGGACATTCAAGATTCCGTATTTGCAAACATATCTTAACAACAACTCCACTTACGATAATATGAACCTTCTTCTCCAAAAATTAAGGCTCAAAATCGCTAATTATGATAGTAAAGGTATGATTGTGGTTGGTATCAGAAATCAGTATAATATGTACAGTAAGAAAAGCTGCGGCATCTGATAAGGTAAGCGTAGACATGCAAAATGTGCAACAGCTCTCCTAGATAACGATTATGTAAATGTCATTCCTTTTTTTAGAAATAGTAGGTTCGTCGATAGTTCTTCGCTGTCGATAGTCGAGTAGTGTCTTGCCAGCTTGTGAGACAAGGGGGCGTCCATAAATTACGTGAGGTGTTTTTTTAAATTTTCTGTCCCTCCCTCCCCCCTGGTGAGATGTCGTGAGATTTTATTCAACCCTCTCCCCCATCCCCCAATCTCACGTGAAATTTTTCAAAATGTGCGTTTCTTACGTAAAGACATTAGAATGTTATTGTAATAAAAAAAAATTGCTTCGTTCTTTTATTTATGACTAGTTAAGACTAATCAATATTGCTGAGAGATATAAGTGTAATAAAATGTAACAATAGTGACTAGTTTGATAAATAAATAAAAAAAAAATATCTGTACTTAAATCGTGACTACTGTGATAAAAAACCATGGAGAATCATGCGCGGTCTCAAGACTATTGGAACCAACATGTCTTAAAACGCGACTTAAGCAACTACAATCTGTATTAAATGGAACAAAATAGTATATTTTTTTTGTTTTATCTGAAAAAAAATTGCGTGATATTTGCCGCGACCCCCCCCCCCCCTCTCCAACGTAAGATTTGATGAGATTTGACTCGACCCCCTCCCCCCCCCCCCTTAAACATCTCACGTAATTTATGGACGCCCCCCAATTGATAGATTAGTTTAGGTACTTGATAGTGCTAGAAACTATAACCACAAAACAAAGAATGACCACCTAGCCCTGAGGGCTAAAATCCAATAAAATCGTAGTTAAAGGGCCTAACTAATTGAAACTGTTTGGCACTTAAAGGTACGATTAGTGAACTTATGAAGAATAAGAATAAAAATCTGAAAACTAAGCCATTATAGTTTAGTTGCCTTATTTTTGACAGTGCGCTTGAAATTATTATTCTAGATGTTATTATTCTATGCATAGGTTAGGTAGGTACAACATGTTATGTTATATCTGTAGAAATATAAAATAATTCAAAAGAAAATAAAGAAAATATAGTTATATTTCGCAAGAAACTGAAACAATATCAATAAGATAAATCATAACGAATAAAATCTGTTTGCAACATAGAAATGGTAAAATATTTATACATGAACATGTAAACTTGTCTATTAAATTATTCATGATGTTATTTTAAATATATATCATCATTTTGCTGCGGAAAAAGTAATGGGCATCTTCAAAACCTGTTGCGGGCTACATCAAAACGAGAAACGAACGATAGAAACCGCTATTGGTAAAACCTGTAAGTAAAACGGTACTATACCTACAATAAAAATAAAGAAATCTTATTTTAAAAATATACAGGGTTATTTGTAAAAGACCAACAATCGTGCAGAAGCATATTACTAACATGATAAAATAACAACATTTCGTTCTACGACTTTTCCGAAAACGAACAAAAGAAAACCTACCTCTAAAAAGCAAGAAATAATATTCGTAATAATAAAAACACGTCTATTGAAGTCGGGTGGGGCTGGAGTTAGGGCTGCCACCTCTCCGGGTTTGACCCGGAATCTAGGGTTTGTGTAGTGGATGTCCGGGCTACGGGTTTAACATCGAAGTCTCCGGGTGGCGCGAGCGAAAGTCAACCGTACCTAGTGTTACCATCTGACGGGACAAAAATTGCGCTGCGCGTCCGTTTTTTTACTATGGCAGGCATTATTACTAGATTAGAGGGAAAAACTACCCAAAAATCGCGCTGCGCGGCCATTTTTTAATGTTAACAGGCAAGATCCGCAAGATTACGAGGTTAGTGGTTGGAACTGACCAAAAATCGCGCTGCGTGGCCGTTTTTACTGTTAACAGGCAAGATAGGAATGTTAGTGGTTGGAACTGACCAAAAATCGCGCTGCGCGGCCGTTTTTTACTGTCAACAGGCAAGATTGCAAGGTTTGTGGTTGGAACTGACCAAAAATCGCGCTGCGCGGCCGTTTTTTATTTTGACACGCAAGATTACAAATTTAGTGGATGAAACTGACCAAAAATTACGCTACGTGGCCGTACTGTTAACAGGCAAGATTACAAGATAAGTGGATGTAACTGACCAAAAATCGCGCTGCGTGGCCGATTTTTGTTGTTATCAGGCAAGATTACAAGGTTAGTGGTTAGAACTAACCAAAAATCGCGCTGCGCGGCCGTTTTTTGCTATTAACAGGCAAGATTACAAGTTTAGTGAATGGAACTGATCACAAATCGCTCAGCGCGGCAGTTTTTTTTACCATAGGCATAGGCAGGCAACATTACTAGATTAGTGGATGAAACTGACCAAAAATCGCTCTGCGCGGCCATTTTTTTTTCTATGAATGGTAAAAAAATAACGATTTTTCGAAAATCTCCGGGTCTGCTCTTGTCGAAGGGTGGCAGCCCTAGCTGGAGTACAGATTCCTTTTTTTATTCTAAAAGCCCCACCCGACTTCAATAGACGTGTTTTTATTATTACGAATTTTATTTCTTGCTTTTTAGAGGTAGGTTTTTGAAGTCGGTTTTTTGTTTTTTTTTTAATCATTTGTTTTATTTTAGTGTAGGTACCTTACCTTGTAGTACCTTGTAGGTACATTATTTAGATAGTATACCTACAAGGTACCTACCTAAAATCGGCTCAGCCAAACGTGAGATAATTGCGAAGAGACATACATACATACGGGTCAAACTGAGAACCTCCTTTTTTTAAGTCGGTTAAAGAACTACACAGATATCCCTCTTCCTACAAAAAAAATATTATCTTATTCAGTTCATAAACAAAGAAGTAATACGACCATTATCATCGAGGTAATTCACACAAAATCATACTATTTTCGTGCTTTTTTCAAGATTACTTGAAAAGTACTAAACCGATTTCCAAATTTTAAAAAATGGGACCAACTTGGGAGTATGTAATTACGTTTGAATCATTTCAATCGGTCCAGCCGTTTTCGAGTAATCGGTGGACGTACACAAAAAAAAACAAATATACAGACGAACAGAGAACCTCCTCCTTTTTGGAAGTCGGTTAAAAATCAACTTTTCATCAATACTCGAGCTGTAGAGTAAAGTCAATTTTTTTTGGCTGTTTTCGGAAATTACGTAGAACTAATTAATGTTGTAGTTTAATTAATTTTAGTAATCTACTCCTGGCGAGGTTGTTGATGTTTACGGAGACAACAAAGCTGAAATCTTATGCTGTGAAACAGCTTTCACTTTACATACTTACGTTTATCCAAAAAAAATATAGATGTGTGCAGTAATAAAAATATTGTAGGTTTAGCTGTAAGTAAATTACCTACTGTCTTAATCTCAACCAATTTGAGTTTTAAATTATGAGTTTTATTTTAACTCAATGAACAATAATAAACTGCCTAAACATCAGACAGCCCGTTCATTAAATGTAAATGCTATTTATGCTGTGATAAATGTCAATAAGGCCGATGGTGGAACTGCGTCTTTTAAGCTAGGGTTTCCTAGGTTGACGGTGCCGTCATATTACGGCCGTAATTTAGCGGCGTAGAACGTTGTCTATGTAAACAATACGGCGCGGTTTCTGACGTTACGGTGTCGCCGTATTGTTTACATAAACAACAGTCAACGTCGCTATATTACGGCCGTAATATGACGGCGCCGCTATCCTAGAAAACCCTAGCTTTAGTAAAAGAGTTAGACTATTAATGTACTGGCTGATTAAGCTAGTTGGCTCCGACATGTTGGTACAACATCTATTTATGTTCGGCTCATACTGACTGTAGTACACGTCGACTTAAGCTGGCAGCTTTGAATTGAAGGATATCGCCATTTGGCTCAGCCCCAACTAATCCAGGCGATGAATGCATAATTTATTATTAAACAATGTGGGCGACGACGCATCCGCGGCCTTCCTTGTTTGTAATCATGTTAATTTATGATTCAACACGTGTCAGCCCTCAGACTTAGTCAGGTCGGTGCAAAATTATAACGCGGGAAATATCTACCTAACCTAAAAGTTTTCACACCTGAAGTGCCTGAAAGATGCCTGTCCACATAGCAGGGAGGTGATTCTTGGGCGCGTGAGTCAAATTCGAGATATCTCGTAAATTCAAGAAATTTTACTGATTGCAAAGTCATTCGAAAATCGCTGAGATTAAGTTTTCAGGGGGGCTTATATCTTAGTGATTTATGCATCGATCGACTTGAAACTTGAACCAGATGCCGCTCTCAGTTTAAGCTGACCCTAGGTCACCTACTTAGATCACCAGTGGGGTCAAAGGGTCAAATCCCAAATCTACACTTTTGGGTCCTCTAGACACTGTCTGTGCCAATGGAAGTGAGAAAAAGTGAATAGGGAATAAAGTACCCGAATTAGGACTTACGGCATATAGTGGGGGGGTTACATACAACCGACGAGATCGAGTTCGAATTCGAATCCAATAAACGTCAAAACAGTACAATGGAAACCATGGCAACTGTGAAACAAGTAGGTACCAAAATAACAGATTTTTGACGTTAATTCTATCCTGAGATTCTGATCTGATCTTGTGATCAGGCACGTATCCAGACTTTTCATTCGGGAGGGGACAACTGCATCCCGCAAACCGGAGAGTGCCTCGCCCGCTAAATTTGAATTTAGTCCTGTACTGTGTGTTCTGGATTTCGGGGGGGGGGATAAATCCCAACTATCCCCCCCCCCCCCCTTGGATACGTGCCTGCTTGTGATTTTACATTTCTACGAATTTAGCTCCAGGTACTTTTTCCATCAGAACATACTGAAACTGACTAAAGCTTAACAATCCCATAAGTACTCCTATAGATACTATAGGTACGACGTCAGGTACGTGTGACACATCGTTGGCACAAAATATAGAATTTTTAGTTTGTATCGTTGGATATATTTTTTGAGTTGAAAAAAAAAATACTTTGCCGCCGAGTAAAGTATAAAATACCTTTAAGAAGTTTGAATAAAGTTTTTGATGCTGAACAAAATGAAACTAGCAATGGCGCAGTGCGAGCGTGTTGGCGGTCGCTAATAAACCGCACTTACTTACAACCTTATATTATCTGTGTTACAACGTAGTGATTATTTCCTCTATGGCACTTACCCCGACTTGCCCACACGTGCAGGCCGTAACTTCCTCCGGAAAATCTATGTAATCTCATGTCTAATCTCAACGTCCACAAAAGCGTAACCGTGGGCGCAATGTGTGCATAAATATTCAAATTGGATGTTGTTCTCGTCGCTGCCTACGCGTACGCGCAGACGAGAGCGCCCTCTTTCTCAACAACATTCGACATCTCTGATCGCCGCTCAGATGGCCCGAGATCGCACGAAACTCAAATTAATAGCGGACAAATGGCCCGCGCTCTCCCATCACGATCGAACCTTACTTATTTAAATCGGCCCGCGCATTATCCGAGCCGCTGCCCTAAATGTATAAACCTTAAAAGGCTAAGAAATGCTGGAAGTAAATCGCCATATTGTTAAGGCAAATTGGTATTTTACAACGCCGAGTATCGTGTGGCGTTTCCTTGTATAGCGCTGGGCCATATTCTCTCTGAGATCGTTACGACCTTTCCTAATCTGAGTCTTAAGTCGTTTGTGATAAGAGGCGAGACTTTAAACTCTTGAAATGATAGACTTTATATCGGAGCGGAAGGGCTGCAGCGGCTAAAATTAAATATCATGCGCGATGACAGGCGTTGGTGACATCTAGCCTAATCGAGCTCTGACAGCCGATTACCTGAATTGAAAATAACACCTTCGTGGGTGGACCTTTGCAACAAGCATTGTCGGGTGGGGTAATGCGATATTATCTAATCACAATGGCATCTTGAATCCTGTGCATTAGCCGCCCGTTAACACATTGTAGCTCTGGCGGTGTACTAAATGCGTTTAATTGTCTGAGATTGGCGGGCCGCTCCGCACCATAATTCACTTTACCACCTGCGCTCGCGAGCGACTAACGGCATTTCCTCTGACGGCGGCGGCGGCATAGCGCGGAACAAAAACGAGTTTTATTTTGACGCCTTATTATACATTATACATTTAAATATTGCAAGACTCGCCGCTGCGCTAATGTCTGAAATTTATGGTTAGATCTCCGGGAAAATATCGTTACTCGTCCAGCAAATCATATGAACGATTCTCATAAATACAATTTAGCATCTATGGGTACAACTAATGTAAATTCTGTTGCGTCCGTCGAAAATATGGACGACCGTCTCGGTGTTAGTTCATTGCAAGTGAGCGATAATTTAGACGGCGGCTAATGGCCGACGAACGCATTCCGCATCCCGCGCTAGGAAATCGAACAGCCTGCATTCTCTGATCTCGAACACCTGGTCCAACCAATAATTTTGCGCATACCACTATTTCATGTTCCATTTCTGTGGTCATTAAAGTAACTTCCGTGTGAACACGCAAGAGTATAGCCATTGTTCGCTCTAACGCAAGAGGAGATAAACCGCACAGATATTATTAGTTAAAGGTACTGAAGAATTATCTATAGGTTATAATATGCAAATTTAAAGAGGTTAGTAATGATCTGATCATAGATGCATTCGCCAAATCAAAATAAGCAACTCCACAAACAGGTCTGACATTCAGCGACAATGTTGTACACCAGTAATAGAATGGAATTGACAGGGTAGATAATTATGGAGTACCGTATTGGAGTTTTCCACTATAAATACACTTCATCCGCGTTCCATTATCTATGATGATGCGTTCGTTACAAAGAAAACCTTATTAAATCAAAGACCGACTATGCAAAATAAAAACACTACTTTGAATTTACGCATCAACCATTACGCATTATGTATTCTGTGATTACGCTGCAATATTCGCAGGTAAAATGCTATCAATAAAACATGCCGTTTCATTAAGATAACCGCACCTTAAGGGAATTCTATGGCGCGTTTATGTAAACAACTGCTCACTAATACACCATTATTGCTGACCCCTTGGTCAATGATAGACTTAGATAAATCTAGTCATATCCCACAGCCGAAGACTTTGAGGCCAAAAGCGCAAGCTTTCGCCACCTCACCGCCCATTGTTACTTTCACAAAGCAAAGATAAGAAAGATTTATGTTACCCAATTTTTATTCCAAGACAAACATCGGAATTACAACAGCTGTATAAATCATTGATTTTATCATATGAATCCTAGTAATATTACTGCTAATAGTGGATTCCGTGCTGGTATTATTACCGCCTGCGGTGATATTTGCAGGCAATCGCTATGATATTTACTTTAAAGGTTGTAGATCAAAATGATTGAAGCATTCACGCCCTGCGACAGGGCCGACATGCGTCAAACTGCAATAACTATCAGGCCATACCAATGTAGTTAAGCTAAGAAATACACTGGGTGATTTATCATTCTGTCAAAATTTTATTTTACGACTGCAAACATGTTACTTTTTGCAAAAACTACGAGTAAACTGTCAGTGGCGAAGGGTCCATACAAGCCGATTCCCATCGGCTTACCTTTTAGAAATCCCACCCCACTGATTCACTATGCAGATCATTGCATTTTGGTAGAACGGCTTACCTTCGTCATAATTTCACCCCTCGCCACACTGATTACAGAAATTATGTTATTAGACCGACATCTACTACAAGGCAGTCCTTTAAGATCAAAACTTTTATTTTTTCTCAATCCTTAAATACTGATCAGTCAAAAATTGCCATTGTCAGTCATTTTATATCCCTTCTTGCTTTTGATACAAAATATTGAAAGGTCCTTTTTTGATATTTGAAATGGCTTATATTTAAATGATCAGCATACCATACTAACCTAACCTAGGGCCGCCATCTCTAAAACCTGCCACCCAGGACCGGAAGGGAAGCGTAAAAACCCCGGACTTTGGAGCCTTGACCCCGGATTTTTTTTTTATATTCACTTTTAGCATGGTTAAAAAATAAATGTTACCTACTAAATGGAAATGGATGTTTTACTAGTTATGATGTAGAGCCAGCTGCCGGGGTGTCCAACACAATTTTGTGGAGGGCCAGGGTTCAGGTTTAGTAGTTAATGCAACCGTAGCAAGCCAAAATAAATGCCCAAATAGTCAGAGGCGGCCCGTAATAAAAAATGGCCGCGCAGCGCGATTTTTTGCGGGATGCACTGTGCTTGTTTATATTAAAAAAAAATGGGTGCGCAGTGCTATTTTCTGCGGGGTGCGCGGTGCTTGCTTATTGTAAAAAAAAATGAGCCGCGCAGCACAATTTTTTTCCGAGTAGCGCGTGCGCTGAATGAATATAGTATGTTTTGAGCAGAGTTTGATCCAAAACCCGGACTTTAATTATAGTGCGGGTTTTACCCGGACTACAATCAGAACCCCGCCCGGACGCTCCCCGGACGCCCTCCAAACTAGGACAAATCCGGGGAAACCCGGACGGATGGCAGCCATACCTAACCTAACCAAGAATTTATAAATGCTCTCCAAATCTTCTTGGGCGGTTTAGGATTTGGTGAGCATTTACTAATTTTGGAGAACAAAATGATTTATTTTTTGGTATGCTAAAGTATTAATTCCCATTTGAAATATTAAAGCTTGAAAATTGTTCTAGGTGTGCCACAGCCGCTAATAGACAAGTAACCTGTGACATTGAGAAGGGAGGGCAATGATTATCGCGGCACCACCTCGGGCGGCGCAGGCGCAGGCCAGGCGCAAGAAGCGCAGCGAGTGCGCACGTCACACAGATTGATGACCTCGCTTCGCTATTGAAGGCCTTCGCATGCCAGCTGGCTTTCATTAAACGCCTTAAGGTGGTTGTATTACCGAAAGTGGCGCCCTCAGTACCCTTAGCACGAACAGCCATCGAGAAATCTTACGCGCGTAAGAAAATACTACTCGAAAACGTACTCGATTCGAAAGCTAGCAAAATCGGCAGCACGAATTTTACAGAGCTGGCTAACGTCAACTCGATAGTAGCGATAAATAAAGCTAACCTGACACAATCCAATTATCAATCCAATTGAAGCAAGGTGCGTTCAAAAACCATGTTATATATCTATGTTTATCATAAATATGTAAATTAAAATTCAATCAAGTTGTTTATCATCATAATTTTACATTTATTATTCTTATTATTATTTGTTTATATGGGATTTAATAAAATATTTATAATATTACGCAGTGGTTTAATATGACCATTTGACAGAGGAAAAAGGTAGCGAGTGACAACGTCAATTTATGAATATAGAACTACAGGCTGTTCGCATTGACCATGAAGGTTTAACACCCCCCCGCAATGTGAACACCCTGTATCTTCCTATACCTATGTGCTCCTAAAAATATATATCCGACATATCAAAGAACAAACACCCTATCTACACTTTGTACAAACACATTTCAAAAATAACATCATTATTTACACCTTACTTGCTAACCTTACATACTTAACTACCTACCAGAGACATAACATGATGAAAAAATTAACGCACAACTAAAAATTACGAACCTATGCTAAACCTAGAGAATTTGTACATTTACAATGCTTCAGTTTCGACAAAGGTTTAGTCAATATATCGGCGATCATGTTGTGTGTAGGTATGTATTCGAGATGTATGTCGTGATGTGCAAGTGAGTCTCGTATGAAGTGGTGTCTGACGTCGATGTGTTTAGTGCGTGAATGGTATGTATTGTTATTCGCTAATTTAATCGAACTTTGATTGTCAGTATGAATGACGATGGGATGACACATGAGGAATAGTTCACTAATGAGTGACTGGAGGTATATTGCCTCCTTGCAAGCTTCTGCGAGAGCCATATATTCGGCTTCTGTTGTAGAAAGCGCGACGGTCCGCTGCTTTCGAGCTTCCCATGATACTGGGGCGCCGCTCATTAGGAACACGTATCCAGTGAATGAACGTCGGTCCACAAGACTGTTTCCATAATCCGCATCGACATATCCTTGGGGATAAAATGGAGCACCAGGTTTAAAATGCAGTCGGAGGTCTTTGGTACCCTTGAGGTATCGAAGAACTCGCTTCGCAGCCTTCCAGTGTACCCCCCCGTAATGTGCATTGAACTGTGATAGATATGAGACCGAATGGGCAATATCGGGTCTCGTACAAATTGCAATGTGCATTAGTGATCCAATAAGTTCCTGATATGGAACTTCTGCATTTTCTTCATCTTTAGTCGGAAGATTTAATTTTTGACCAGGTTCTAGTGGGGTGGAAACAGTAATGGCATCTGTCATACCAAACTTTGTTAGAAGTTTCTCGATATATTTTGTCTGGTCGAGAAATATGTTTCCAGAGTTTTGTTCTATTCTCATGCCAAGACAATCCTTACAAGGACCAAGATCTTTGATAGTGAACAACTTTTTGAGTTCATTTTTGAACTGATTCTTCAAGTCGTTACTTGAGCAGACAATGAAGAAATCATCAACAAAGACGGCTACGAGAAGGAGATCATCGCCTTCTCTTCTATAGTAAAGGCAGTGTTCATTGGCTGTCTGCATGAGAGATAGCTTTTGCATTGCTTCACACACTTTAGCGTTCCATTGACGCGGTGCTTGTTTGAGACCGTAGAGGGCCTTTTTAAGTAGACATACCTTGCCTTTTGCGTTGTCGGAGAATCCTTCTGGTTGTTCCATAAAGATCTCTTCATCTAAATCGCCATTTAGGAATGCCGTTTCGACATCAAGGTGTTCTACCACTAACTCACGAAGAGCAGCAAATGCGAATAACAGTCGTACTGAAGACATTCTAGCAACTGGTGAGAAGGTTTCACCGTAGTCTACTCCGGCTACTTGAGTGAATCCTTTAGCTACCAGTCTAGCTTTGTATTTTGTGACATTCCCTGACGTGTCTCTTTTTATTTTGTAGACCCATTTGCATTTTGTAGTTTTTCTACCTGCAGGTCTGTCAACAAGTATCCATGTACCGTGTTTCTGTAACGAGTCAAATTCAGCCTTCATAGCTTCGAGCCATTTTTCTTTTTGTGGGTGTTCCACGACTTCTTTGTAAGTTTCCGGCTCTAGGTCTGAGGTCATATAAAGATGTTCCTCGTATCTTTGAGGACAGCGCCTGTCTCGGATCGGATATCTCCTTTGAGGTTCAGGTGCTTGCTCTAAATACTCAGAATTTTCTGATGGATTTTCAGAAGTAGAAGCAGGTTTATCCGACTCTAACAAATTTTCAGAGGTTGACGTGATTGGCGTCATCGATATACCTGGCAGGGGTTGAGGTTCTGTTTGAGGAACAGGTTCGTTATCAAGAGGTACAAAGATTTCTTGTGATTGGGTTGGGAGTTCCACTTCCCCGTCAGAGGGTCTTGTAGGTGACTGTTGTAGTGTTTTATCTTCTATAAATACTACATCGCGCGCAACTATAATAGATCGAGGGTTTTTGGGATCTATAAGTCGGTAGCCTTTGCTTTCAGTAGCATAGCCAACGAAAATACACGTTTGAGTTTTTGAATCCAGCTTAGTTCGTTTTTCTTTTGGAACTAGCATGTGGGCTTCACAACCAAATACTCTTAAGTGAGAGAGGTTGATTTTCTTTTTTGTCCACACTTCTTCAGGGATTTTGTTTTTCAAACTTTGCGTAGGTACACGGTTTTTTAAATAAATGGCAGTATTTACCGCCTCTCCCCAGTATGCTTTAGGCAAATTTGAGTCTTTAAGCAATGATCTGGCTATTTCGATTATTGTCCTATTTGCGCGTTCGGACACTCCGTTCTGTTGAGGAGTATATGGCACTGTCGTTTGATGGACAATACCGTTCTCCTTTAAAAAGATAGACAAGTCGTTGTTGACATATTCGCGACCGTTATCTGAACGTAGAACTTTAATTCGTTCGCCAGTTTGGTTCTCAACCAAGTGCTTAAACTCTATAAACTTAGTAAAAACTTCGGACTTTGATTTTAAAAGATATCCCAAAGTTTTTCGACTAAAGTCGTCTGTAAACGTTAATAAATATAGGGCTCCGCCCCACGAGTGTGTACTCATAGGTCCACATAAGTCCGAGTGTATTAATTCTAAGACCTTACTCGATTTATTTTGCGACTTTTTAAACGGTTTTTTAGATAATTTACCTTGTAGGCACGGGATACAATTTTCAGAAAAAGTTCCGTTGTAATCTATGCCTATGCATTTATTTTTTAAAATTTGCATACTCTTCGCATTTAGATGACCAAGTCGTCTATGCCAGAGTGTTGGGGACTCTTTGGTAGGCGTGTAGAGAGCATGCGATCTATCTAGATTTAGCCTAAACATTCCTTTATGGTTTGAGGCTGTCGCTATTACTCTTCCTGTCAGTTGACATCCGCCTGACAAAGTGATTGACGCCCCTTCGGATGTAAACAATACATCGTAACCTTTTTTCACTAAATTACTTACTGATAAAAGATTTGTGGCTAAACCAGGGACATAAAGAACTTCGCTTATTTTGGTAGCACAATCGGAAATATTAATATTTACAATACCTTTCCCATTACTGAAAAGTTGGTCCTTATTGGCGAATGTTACAGGAGTGATATGGGAAGCCAAGGACTCAAACCAATCTTTCCTGTTGCTCATATGAGAGCTTGCACCGGAATCTAGGTACCAATCTTGTGAACCTGAGGATGAATGTGTAAATAAACAAGATGAAAGTGTAAATTCAGTTGTATTGTTTGAATAAACCTTTTTTGTCGAAACTTTCTTGTTTTTAATCCTGCATTCCGAAACCAGGTGACCTAGTTTTTTACAGTAAATACAGAAGGTTTTCTTCCTTTGTTTTGTAAGTAGTGCCGCCGTGGTTCCAGGTCCATTTGGTTTGGTATTTGATGTGCAGCCAGCTCGCGAATCTTCTTGTAACAGGGATGATACTACACCCTCCGATGTGATTTTGGCGTTGGAGTGTTCAAGTGCCATGACGAGTGGTTGGTACTTGTCTGGTAGTCCAGCTAACATTATTATTGCTAGGAACTCATCTTCGACTCCAGCTCCAATTTGTTGTAACTCCTGTTGCACAACTAGTGAGGAATTTAGATAAGTCTGCATATCACCTTTGAACTCATTTGTCAAAAGTTTTTTCATCAGTTGTAATCTTCGCGTTAGTCCACTGTCAGCATACGCCTTCTTGAGACTTTTGAAGGTCTCAAATGCGGTCTTCGCAGATCTTATGACCGGATAAATTGATTCGTCACATGCGAGACAGATTTTGGCTCTTGCCTTTGCATCTTTACGTTTAGCGTCAGGATCTTCATCATTGATGGGTTTTGTGACCACCTCCCAAAGGTCAAGATCAGTTAGCAGACATTCTACTGCAAAAGCCCACGTATTAAAATTCTTCCCATTCAGTTTGGAGATGGAAATACCTGAAGTTGACTGGTGAATTGCTGACGACGATGATGGTGCCGGCTGATTCGCCGATGGAATACCGTTCTCCATAGCACGATCTTCTCTTTCTGTCGGTCACAACGATGGGCTAACCATAACCATTTGTTTATATGGGATTTAATAAAATATTTATAATATTACGCAGTGGTTTAATATGACCATTTGACAGAGGAAAAAGGTAGCGAGTGACAACGTCAATTTATGAATATAGAACTACAGGCTGTTCGCATTGACCATGAAGGTTTAACATTATTAATAATAAAACTGTTAACAATATTAATTTCATTTAATAACTTAAATTAATTTGCAAATATTATAATAATTTTTAAAATGTGCATGATTTTGCCCATGCTTTTGAACGGTCATTGCACCTTGCCCGTGATTGGTTTGAAAAAGAAGAGTGTCGCTATTCTTTCTCTCTTTCTTTCTCATCTTGTGATTTAATGAAAAATATAACCTAAAATAATAAAAAGCCGTGAAGCCATTACTTTATTTTGTTTTTGTCTAAAATGATTTATCTGTGTCGGCTAATAAATACCTAATACAATTGCGAGGAAATGATACTATGACCTAGGAGTAAACTACAATGTTTCATAGTTTCATCAAATTGTTCTAATTGAAGATTTTTTATGAACTTGAAGAATAACAATGGAATATCGTCAATGAATAATAAATTGTTTACACATAAACAATAAAACCTTTGGACGTGCTATGAAAATATGTGAATTTCATCGGAATTAGTGCCTAGTGTTTGAAGATTCGACAAATTAGAGACTTTGTTAAGTTTGCATTGTTATTTTCATCATAGTTTTATGGTCTTATTTTTTTAATATCTACTTAAATGAAACAATAATTAATTAACTGTATCCAAACTGTGTGATGTGTTGTCTGAAAACAAATATTATACGTATAACACCGTATTCTATAGTTTTATTTGAGTTTTGTAGGTAAGTTCTAAAATATTGCTAAAATAAAGGTATGCAGGGTGTGGGGGACACCGTGGATAGCGTAAAATGACGAGATTTTTATTTTACAAATTTCTATGTTTAATGAGAACAATTTAAGTAATATTGCCTGTGGATAATTCAGTGGACATTTCATAGTTCTCAAATTGAATTTTTGTTACGACATAAATGCTTTTAAAATTTAATAATAAATAATACAAAGTCACTCGAAAAGTCTCTCACTGAAAAAATGTCAGTGAGTAAGTTGTCGATAGCCAGCTTGCGAGTGTCTCGATACCGTATGTCAAAAGTGGGTTCGTGCTACCGATTCCAATACAAGTTGTAACTTTACTATTCGAACTCGATTCGAAGGCTGCTCGATACCTTATGTCAACATGTTTCGTGCTTCCAAATCTTAGTTCCGTTTACGGACGTAGTGGCGCTGTACAAATTTCCATACAAAATTGTAGGATTCGAGTAGTTTTACGCGCGTTATTTTTCTCGATAGCTGTTCGTGCTAAGGCTACAGAGGTTTTTATTTAATAAGTTATTGATAGCAGAAGATTTTAATAATGTTTTGCGTTGAGTTTTTAGGGCCCGTGCCTTGTTTATCAAAACTTACAAGTCTACAAACAATTTATAAAAGAAACATTTTACAAGTTCATGTAAATTGTCTTTTTCCAAATAATTTATGCAAGAAATTTGTGAAAATTGTCAGACGGAATGAGAGCCGCCATACACCCCCATAAATACTTAGGACTTTCCATAGAGCTTTTTACAAGTTGTAAGATATTTTTACAAGTTTGGATTTTTTTTTATTAACAAAGTCACTAATATAAGAATGTAAACACATTAGTTAAATAAACAAAAACATTTGTAAGTGTTTTGATAAATGGATAAATTTGTGAAATAATTATTTTCATTAGGGAAATGCTTGTTTTAAAAACTACAAGACTTGTAAGTTTTGATAAACAAGGCACGTCTAGTATTTTTAGAGGGTATCACTACATTACATGCCATTCGTAGAAGTGTGTCAAAAACGGCCACTTTTAGCAGTTTTGCTATCTACTTCTAGCAGTGACTACGAGGGAATGTAACGATACCGTCTAAAAATACTAGACTGTGGGCCCTCAAAAATTCCAACTAAAACATTATTAATTGTGTATTAGAATTATAATATTAAATAAAATTCACCGCAGCGCCACTTTCACTCAGGGTGTCACCTTAACTGTAACACGCTTCAAAGGAAGCTATTCCTTGAACTTGCTTTTATGTTCATTTGTGCGGCATGATGCTTTTTCAAAGCGATTTCTGATGGGAATACTATTGATATTCGTTATTATTAATGTTAAACAATGAGCCGTAACATACAAACGATGTAGTTCACCATTAATCATACCTAATACAGTTTCTGATTTCACTTCCAGTTACTTGTAAGTTCTTGTGATATAATAAATCAGTGTAGTACTTGAATGTGCATTATTCTGAAATGGACGAGCCAAGAATTGTTGGTCTACTTACTAATAGCCTGTCGCAACTTGAGGCCCTTGTTACCTAACGACCGAAGCAATTAACACGACCTAAAACTGAACAATGGGCGAAAAGGGACTTGCGGTTACGCCACGATGTGCAATAGGTTAGCGGCATCGCATGATCAATATTGATGACCCCTGGATATTAAAAGCTCAAGGAAAGATTTCTAATGTTTTAATTACGATGTTTTCCAATCTCCTATTATAAATGTTGACGCGGCGTCAATGACGCCCAAGTTTCTATAAAAAGTTGATGTTGCTGTTAGCACAACAGTATTGGAGATGTTTGATTGATTGAAGACGATGCTATAGCTTCTAGTTTTAGTGGAAGATATTACAACGATAGCAAATGTGTAATTGTAGGAGGTGACATTGGCTGTGAGTAAAAAATACATTGCTTAATTATTTAAAAGCTGCGATAGATTCATCATCAGTCCCTTAAAGTTAATGATCCGTTATTAAATCTGGTGAATCATGGAAGGACACTTCACACTCTCCTTCACAATGAGAATGTCAGAGGAAGTCTGAAAGTAGCACCAGTAACAGTGAAGCTGAAAGGGAATCGTCTGGCTTGATTTGGGCATGTTATGAGAAGGGATGAAAGGCATGTTACTAGAAGAGTAATGGATATATGGATGTTGAAGGCTGGAGAGTAAGAGGAAGACCGCAGAAAAGATGGATGGATTGTGTGCGGAATGATATGAATGTGAAGGAAGTGTATGAGGAGATGACGAGTGACAGGAAGGAATGGAAGAAAAAGACGCAATGCACCAACCCCAAATAAATTGGGGCCCTCCTCTATTTCAGGCAAGTCTAGACCAAATTCTCCAGTCAAACATCATCATAGAACCTAATCTGTTTAAAACAAGCTATCTAATACGTACATCCACGACAGAATTGAACGTCAAACGCTCAAAATCAGAACTCACGTTCAAGAAACAGCAACGTAAAACAATTTAGCCGTGCTACCTAGAGCGTCATTATCTCAGCCCATAAATCTTGTGCGAGTCAAATTGTTCTCATTTCACACCAAATAAGTTACGGGGAAGATCGGCGCGGGCGCACGCGCGGCCACTGCAATTACGCATGGTAATGCCGGCGCGCACGCACCGCTCTACGCTGAAAAACAATAATTTATCGCATCGATGTCGGTGAACTGTGCAGTTTGTGGTACGTGGTGCACTCAAAATCGAACAGAGATAAGATATTTAACTCGTCAACGCCCGGCCCGGAAAACGAGACACAATAGTTTTTCGGACAACAATAGAAAATCTATTGGTTTACGACCGATCGGCTCGGGCATGGATGAATTAAGTTATTTTTGACCGTCAGCCATTTTAATGTCCCCACTGCTGGATGGAGCACAGGCCTTCCTTATGGGTTGATAAGGAGGATGGGCCATAACCCACCACGCGGGTCCAAAGCGGATTGGTGGATGTTAATGACTCCAAATGCACTCGGGACTAACGCCGGCTTAACGTGTCTTCCGAAGCATGGAGGAGCTCGAGATAATAAGTTTTTGGTCAGCCATCCCATGGCCGACCCTTGCGAAATTTGCTTGACCTCCTTAATCGCTGGGCCAGGTGCTAAACCACTGCGCCACCGAGCTCCTCCATAGTTATTTTAAATAATAAGTATTTTTTCACAAGTTATTTTTAATTCGATTGAATTGACTGCCTCGTTAGTTCCTTTCTAATGAATATTAATTATTCCGAAGAAATTACATTTGGTTGTTTAGTCTAAACTACTACTAGTTACAATAGTTACATAGAATACTCGTTATAACATAACTTTATGATTTTTTTAAAAATTCCTTTACTTGTGCTGTGAGACCTTGCTTCATGTTTGTTTATTTATTATTTTTATTATGATTTTAATCATAAGGGGTCGTCCATTAATAACGTGAGGGGGTAACATGCCCAAACCAAGCCTCACGAAGGGGCTCTCACTATAGTGAGATAATAATTATTCTTTGAAAGCGCAGGCAATTTTTAAACCGATGTAACCCTGCATCTAATGTTTGTCTGGACATTTTTAAGATAAATACTTTGTTTAAAAAAAATGCTAGCGACTTTAGAAGGAGAGGGGATAAGGTTAAAAAGTTGCTAAAAATTACTCCTAGGTCGATGGAAAATACGATATATAATATAAAAAGCCATATCTTTTGATTGAATTGAGATGTTGTCTAGAGATTTCAGGGGTGAACTCTAGAAAAGGTTTTTTTTTGTAAGTAACAATGTTGAGCATAAGCTATGCCTACTATACAATGTCTTTGGTCTTGTACTAGCGATAATTTTAAAATGCAAATATTCCTAATTTTATCTACAAAAACACCCACATCTTTGAGTCTATCTATCCCCTCTCCTGTTGGAATGACCGCCATTTTAAATTTAAGTTTGTATTTTAGATGACCCTGCGGAATTTATTTAATTTATCCGGATCTAGAAATCCTACAGTTTAAAAAAAAAACTAATTAAAAGCTAATAACAACACCAATCAAGTAGAAAAAAACTTTGTATACTTTCAAAAAATCATCTGGTCATTCCAACAGGAGAGGGGATAGACCCCCAACATGTAGGTGTTATTTGTAGATAAAATTTGTTGTATTTTATGCCTTTAAATTATCGCTAGTACAAGACCAAAGACATTGTATGGTTCTTTAAAACGTTCCTAGAATATACAAGGTGTTTAGAAACAGCATTATAAAGCCGAATATGGTTTTACATTAGCGGCTTATAACTTTTTTGGTCGAATACTCAAAGGCTTATTAGTTGAAATCTTTAGTTAAGGTCTCCTTAACTTTAAGGAAGCTGTCAGTTTCATAGAGTTTCTGTCAAATCTGACAACTTTTTTGAATTTAAGGTGGCCTTAACTTTAACATTCGTTTGAGTATTTGGCCGTTAGTACAGCTCGCGCAACATAACTTGACCCAATTTTTAGTACCACGTGACCTGCGCACTGCAATTTTTGTACTGAAAATTGCTACTGCGCAAGCTTTATTGTCTATAGTTTGGTTCAAGCTATGTTGCGCGAGCTGTAGGTAAACATTTGGTAGTGTTTTGTTTCTTTCAGTACCTACTTGAAATAGATATGAGCGCCGCGCCGGCGCGCCGCCAATTCTTCCGCGCCGCCGCCGCCGCGAAAAGGCATCGGCGCGCCGAGCGAGAGGAAAAATTTAATGAATCAGTGTCAGTGTTGTTCTTGATACGGCAATTGCCGTATTCTATGGTAATCCCGATCGAATTTGACTCGAGATACGGCACCATCCTACAACGCTGTCCATACAAATACGGCAATTTTCATTGCCAAGATTGGTGTATTTTCGAAAATACGGCAATTATTTCGATTTTTTGGCGTTTTACGGCAAAATTTGAGTGTGAATAAGGCAATCCTAAATTTGCCAGGAACAACACTGATCAGTGTGAACGAGCTCATTGTTATGGTAGGATAGGACGCGATACATGTTTGCGTCAAAATGGCCACGCCTGCATCGACATCGTCATTAGAAGAACAAAATGAAGGCGTTTTTAAAACAAAACTAGATAACACCATGTCTTCGATTTCCAAATTTAAGTCTAATAAACACAGTTACTGTTGGAATTATTGCTTGGCGTTTGTGGACTATGAGAAAGCCTATAATTCGATAGAGACCGGCAGTATTGCAGTCTCTCCAGAGAGGACTATAGGTAGTTATATCGAAGTGTTGAGGTACTTATACGAAAATGCCACAATGTCGGGCCGAGTACAGAACCAGAGCACAAGCCCCATCCAACTGCAGCGAGGTGTAACACAGGGAGACGTTATTTCTCCGAAACTGTTGACAGCTGCGATGGAGGACATCTTTAAGCTCTTAGACTGGAAAGGACTCGGTATCAACCTCAATGGCCAGCAGTGGCGTGCACTCCATACATGCAAATAAGCACTGCATACCCTGTAGTCCCATAAATATATGACCCTAATTCCCTACCCTATTATTTGTAAACTACTAGTAATTAAAAAGTTATGACCCATCATCGTGCACAGCACTTCTTCGGCTTTCCGTGTCTATTAGTTTAAGCGCCATCTATTTGTGGTTTTTGAAACTAACTTCACTGCACTTTAACCAAAAATCACAAGAACCAACGATCGACCGGGCGACAGAGGCGCCAATTATTTACCGTGTGTCCATAAGCAGTACTACGGGCTGCTTCTTTTTCATAGAACGAATCTCGTGTAGTACACATCAAAAGTGTGACTGTGTGCGTGAAAATGTATGCGCGTGTTTATATTTTGGAGGCACTGCTTATTTGCAACTCGACCGCGTCATGATTGCATTACAGAGAGTAGCGTTTTTAGTTTGCAGTTAGTTTTGCTTTGTTTTGATTGTTTTTCTTGGCGCAAGTAGGTAATTGACTATTGTAAGTTAAGTAAGTAATTATTTCGTTAATTTACTGTGAAAAATTCAATAATTTACATGCGAGACCTATGCTGGCAAAGTTTGTTTAAATAAATTAAAAATTGCCGCTTTATCGAGGTTATCTTTTGAAGATAAAGTTTAATTAAATTGATTGCAAAGGGAAGATGCGTTGGGTTGGGTTTAAAAAAATGGTAGGTAGGTTATGAATACCCCTCGTTCTTTTCATAAAAAGTTTTATTATAATTAATTATTACTGGCTAACAGCTTGTGTACGTACACACAAACCAATTGTATTGTTTTCTATGCATTTTGTTTTCCAATCAATGTGATAAAAAAAATTGGATTTCGTTCAGTATAGGTTGGTAGATACCGAAACAGTGATAAAATTGGTATATTTTTATCCATGCCTACCCTGTCTAAAATCTCTGTGCACGCCACTGATGGCCAGTACCTAAAACACCGTCGTTTTGCCGATGATATAGTTCTTATTATGGCAGAGACCATGGAAGACCTGAACACAATGCTCGAAGATATCGGCACCCTGATTATCTAAAAAGAAACTATTTAGCGACCGGTTGCATTTGACATACATTGCCACTTTTCTTTGGTATGTTTTTTTTAACCCAAAAAGAAGTAGCAATGGATCACGATCATCTGTGAACTGCGACCAGTCGCTAGGTGGTTTTTAATTAGATAATCAGCCCGCCGTAGTGCCTCCCAAAGAGTGATTCTTAGAATTAACATGGATAAGACGAAAATCATGTCGAATGCCCATGTTGTACACCCACTCGACCAGTTCATGTTGGGAACACTTTTTTGTGATGTGATAGATAGGCAAGGGCTTGCCCTGCCTGCTATCACGCCTGATGGTAAGCGATGATCTACGATGGAACGCGCTTGCGTAGAAGATACCTATTCACTCGCGACTTAAATGCCCCTCCGATTTCACCTATCGGGAAACACATACTCAGGCAAGGAGTTCCACTCAATAGTGGTACGGATGATAAAATTTGAAGCAAAACGCTTTGGAATATCCACCAAAAACGGTGGCGCTGATTCGTAGGTCTGGTTGTCCGATGGAAGGGAGATGGCGGAAATTGCATACTTGCGTCTATGCCCGAGGCTTTTCAGCTTACTACAAAAAATATTATCGTTGCTGATAAGCTTCCTGGCCCTGCGCTCAATGGATTCAAGCGTCTGGAGCTGGTATTTGCGGAGCCATCCCAAAGTTGTTGACCAACTACACTCGAAGTTGTGGAGCATTACATAAATGTATTATTATTATTATTTAGTATTTATTATTTTCTAATTACAACGGCAGATAGTACCACTTACAGTCATTAGTAAAATTACACACAATAAAAGAAAAGGTGATGGAGAAATAACAATAAAAGAAAATAACTAGGAAATAAGATCACACACAGGTGGATTTTGGTTCTGACTTCTCACAAAACAATAAACAAATTCTTGAGATTAAATTCCACTTATCCGCAAACACATCGCACTCAGACTGGTTAGCCAGGAACTTATTGATATCAGTCAATATGCGGCAAAGAGGTGACTGTGCACGTGCCACTGTACGGGTGCGCGGCGTCACAAACAAGGGGCGAGGACGCCCGGCGCGCCGCCGTGTGTACCGTTCGGGGACGTATAGTTGGCACAATTGGTTGTGCAAGTCAGGGTTGTCAATACTGCCACGTAAAACTTTTAATCCTGTTAAAATTTGGTTAGTTGCTCTGCGCGTTCTAAGGGAATTTAAGCCAAGTGTACCTAGAAGAAATAAGGTTGGATATAAATGGGGATAATATGTGTGCTTGCGCTTATACAAGTATCTGAGGAAGGCCTTCTGGACTTTCTCGACCATCAACGTATAAGTGCTTTCATGGGGGTGCCACACTGAACTACCAGCTTCGAGTTTGCTACGTACGAGTTCGTAATAAAGAATCTTAATTACTTGAGGACTCTTAAAATCACGAGAATTTCGTAAGACGAAGCCTAAGCGTCTAAAACTTTCTTTTACTGCGGATAGTATGTGATCATGAAATGTTAATTTGGAATCGAACATCACACCTAGGTCCTTGGTTGACTCCACTCGTGTAAGATTATCGTCTCCCAGTACATATTGGTGATATGTTTTTACATGTTTTCTTCCAAAGGTCAAGACACAACACTTTTTATTGTTAAATAGCATCTTATTTCTTTTAGTCCATTCAAACACAGAGTCAATATCATGTTGCAGTAATTGACAGTCTTCTTCGTTCTTAATTTCTAAGGCTAACTTAAGGTCATCTGCATACATAATACATTTCGCATTTTTAACAGCTTTTACAAGGTCGTTTATCATGATCAAGAACAAAAGAGGACCAAGTATAGAGCCCTGGCTGACTCCAGAACGCGTGTGATAAGGTTTAGAGGTGAAACAGCCGAATTTTACATATTGTTGACGATCACGGAGATAATGTGTAAATAAATTTAAGAGGCGTGGAGAAAAACCAATATCATTCAGTTTGCCTAAGAGAATATCGTTATCAACCTTATCAAACGCCTTCTGGAAATCAAAGTATACAACATCGACTTCATGGCCATTATCCATACTATTTGAAATGTATTCAACAGTAGACAGAAGATTAGTTTCAACTGATCTTCCCTTCCTGAAGCCATGCTGCTCATTGCAAAGGTAGGTGTTGACTTGCCTATAGATTTCGTCATGCACTACACGTTCGAATAATTTAGCTGGAACTGGTAAGACTGCTATAGGACGATGGTCTTCAATGGACAATTTGCAGTTAGATTTAGGAATAGGTGTCACGCGTGATATTTTCCATTGAGCAGGATATTCCCCAGTTTGAATAGCAATATTAATAATATGGCACAGAGGTTTGACTAGTTCGTTTCTAAACGTTTTCATAAGTAGCGGTGGAATGCCATCTGGTCCAGGAGAAATATCGGCCTTAATTTTATTAATGGCATGTCGTATATCATCATCACTGAAACAGGCAATATCTATGTAGGCACTATCTAGCTGATTTGATGAGTTTGTTGTACGATCAATATTATTACTATCTAATATAGGGCTACTACATTGAAAAACACTAGAAAAAAACTCGGCGAAAGCTTCAGCTGCTTGTACTCCGCTATAAGTCACACCATCACGTGATACTTCAGGTTCAAATCCACCTTTACATCTAAGGCTAGAAACGTGCTGCCAAAATTGTTTTGGCTTATTTTTTAAGTTGCTCTCGATACGTCGTATAAAAGATTGATAAGATTCATCGATGCGTTTTTTAAGACTAGCTCTAATATCAGAAAAAGATTTTCTTGTGTTTTCTGACTTGTCTAGTTTCCAGGCACGGTGAAGTTCTATTTTGCGTTTGACATCTCGAATAATATTACGGTCAAACCACGCTGGATAGCGGTTGCTGGTTTTATTCGATCTTACTTTTCTAGGTACAGTGGAATCAAATATTTTATACAAAATTTCATAAAAGTTGTTCGTGGCAGTACTGACATCCTTCGCATTTGTGACAGACTCCCAATCTGTGGTTGAGAAAAGCTCAGACATTTGGGAATAGTCAGCCTTTGCAAAATTCCAATCTTTAGAGGAACAGATATTACTTGGTTCGAGCTTAGGAGAGGAAAAAGTGCGTAATGAAATTTTTGAATAAATATCTAACGGCGGATGATATGCATCTGCAGGAACTATACCGTCTGTGTGAGATGTGTTGACTTTAGCTTTATTAGTACTCTCATGGACCAGAACAATATCTAATTTACTTCCACGTTCATTAAAGATTTTGTTCATCTCTATCAAACCACAATATGACAGAAAATAGCAATAATAATTGTTCACATTAAGAGAAGCACTATTTAAATTGACATCCCCTAAAATTATGACGTGACCCTTTAAATCATGTATAATACTTTCTACTTTACAAAACCAGTTAAAATATACATCATCTTTAGAACTAGGACTTATGTACACTACACAAATAAATACAGTTTCACCATCTATACAGAACGAGGCCCATAGGTCTTCACCGTGTGTAGTCTCAAGGTCTTTACAACGTTGAAGGGTGATACCAGCACGCGCCGCAAGAAGAACGCCACCTCCTAGCGTTTTGCGATCGCGTCGTTGGATAGTCAATCCACCGCAGGCTACTTCATTATCCTCGATAGATTCGTCTAAAAACGTTTCTGTTATTCCAATAATGTCATGATCCATTAAGGTCAGATTTGTTCTCCAAACATTTAGTTTTGTCTTTAATCCACGAACATTCTGGTAAAAAAGGTCTAAATCAATATTTCTTTGCTTCCGAGACGTGTTGTATTCACCTGATGGTTTAATTATTGCGTTCTCTTTGAAAGTTATCCCTTGGCCCACGAAATGGCGTCCACGGTTTGACCCGCGCGTTAATTGGCCATATTTCAGATAAGCTACATTTTTCGTAAATTTCTTCTGGAACTGTGATTTTATAAGATCTATAATCACCACGAGCTTTAAGTTCTTCAATTGAGCATTTTTTACCTGGATAGAGGTTTTGCAGATAACGAAGTACATCTGCGGCTTCCGACTCCATATTCCATAGATGGATGCATTTCCGTGGCTCCATTGCTTTTAGAAACGTAACTTTAGGTCCCGCTGTGCAACGCTGTGATAGCTGATTATTTCGTCGTTTTTTCTGTACTTCAGTCCATTCATTACTGTTGGAAGTTTCTATTTCATTAACATCTAAATCGTCTAAATCACCTGGACCATCAGCAGTAGACGATTCCGGTATATTTTTCTCAACATCACAAGGAATATTATTATAGTTGTTGTCTGTAGTAACAGGTTTAGTTTTTGGTATCTCAATAGGCATTGGAATTGGTTCAGTTGGTATTGGTAAGCTGAGTTCAGGTTTCTTTGTAACTGGAGTCTTCGATTTCTTAGGTTTTCGTCTTGGTATCTTCGACTTTTTAGATTTAGTAGGAACTTCTAACTCTACTGTAGGAACTTCTGACTCTACTGTAGGAACTTCTGACTCTAATGTAGGAATTTCTGACTCTACTGTAGGAACTTTTGACTCTACTGAATTTGGTTGTGCCATTTTAATTGCTTTCATATTCTTGTGACATGTGCAAGAGCATAATAAGGATTTCGTGGTAGTGTCTTTGTGGTCTTGCAGACGCTCATCTATTTCCATAAGCTTATCGTTACAGAGATCTTGCTTAACATGCGTGGTTTCAACAAAAGAAACAAGCTTATTTAGTCGTTCATTGAGTATCATAGTTTGCTCTCGAATGAAGTGAATCTCTTGTGCCATACCATTTGAAATAGAATTGGATCCTGGCTTAGGGCTCATTAGTTCAAAATGATCAGTACTGATATCCTCGAAAGTATCTTTCGTGGGATCCGAGGTGGGTCTACTAGTTTTACGTCTTTGCGTGACAAAACCATCATCCAAACTATTAATACTTTCCTGCAATGATAACTCTGCGCAAGATACTATTTCTGTATCGGAACTGCGGGCAGGTATATTAGAATTATCTTTTTTTGTAAACTTATTATGACAGGCATAACATATCCACCGATCTTTATGTTCCATCAACAAATACAATTTCAAATCAACGTTCGCGCAGTCAAGGTCATAACATTGGGCACACTTCGAACAAGTCAAAAATTGTCTGGTAGTTATCTCGCAAAGGCATCCAAAGCATTTATTTGTAGTAGCCATTTCAAATCGAAATATTTAATGATAAAGTCAGTTCAAACGACGTTAATCGATTAGAATAGGTTCACAAAGAATGTGTTTTAATTCGTGTCAATTCTTGAAAAATAGCCAGCTAAACATGCATCGCACCATTTGCACCCAAAGCGGAATTACGTTTTTAATACTTATAAAGCTGTTTAGAGTTTAGGCAGGTAGGTAGGTATTCAGCGTGCACTCGCTCGGGACGGGACGGCTCGAGGTCAACGCACTTAGCGCGTCGAAGTAGCGAGCGATCGCCAACCGTGTAAGTACCAACGGCGTTTTGAAAATTTTGAATTATTTTTGCTTATTACTCACAAACCCGCTGACATCCAGTTGAGATATTTGCACTATTTTAAAGCTTGATAAACACAGATTCCTTTAGTATATAGCACTTGCGAAATAATCCACTTTTGACACTATTTTACAATTAAAAACCGCGGAGCAAAAAATAACGCGCCTACTCACAGAGACGCCCACCTAATGTATGTATGTATACCTAGGACTAGCTAGACAGTCCAGTTAGGTAAGTCCAACTTCAAGAAAGAGATCTCTCGTCGAATCCAACTCCGATGGGCAGCATTCGGAAATCTTCGAAAAATCTTCGCGTCCAACTTACCTCAGTGTCTCAAGACAGAAAGTCTATGACCAGTGTGTGCTGCCAGTGCAAAGTGGTCGCTAACTATGGGTCTTTTAAGAAGGCTCAAGATCACCCAGCGTGCAATGGAAAGAGCCATGCTCGGCGATTCTCTACGTGATCGAATCAGAAATGAGGAGAACTAAAGTAACCGACATCGCTCGAAGGAATGCTGGGCTGATTAGTGGGCGGGACATATAGTGAGAAGAATCGATAGCCTTTAAGAGCTTATTAGATCATCCTGAATTAAGGATCCGGAATTCAGAGTCAGATTTAGGACAAGAAATTCAGTCGCCAATTAGACCGTCCTGAATAACGGATCCGATATCACAGCTTAACGATCATACAGTAGTTACACGAATGTACTTGCGCAGAGCAATGGAGGGGAAAATACAGTGACCGTAAAAATACATGTAGCTAGGTAGGTAGTAGGTACGTGTCATTTTCAATGCTCATCTGAACTAGGTTTATTGATGGTACCAGTATGTAATTTGCGAATAACGCATCTAATAACATACCTAAAATCAATTTTAAAAGCAAATACCAGCAGATGACAGCTGTCAAACTTAAAACAGCAATATCTCGAAAAGTACTCATCCTAGACTGGTGGTGTCTTCTAGGAAATGAAAGGTCTTGGTGAGATCTTCATTTTCGTTTGATGAACGAAACCAACTTGCGGTGAAAAATGGAACTAGGTTCGTTGCAGCTGTAGATTTTTGACAATAATGACATTTTGATGTTTACTATTAAAATTACGTTACTTTTTAGGGTTCCGTAGCCTAATGGCAAAAAACGGAACCCTTATAGATTCGTCATGTCTGTCTGTCCGTCTGTCCGTCCGTATTTGACAGCCACTTTATTCCAAAACTATTAAAATTACACAGTTGAAACTAGGTAGGTAGATGTATTCTGTGAACCGCTTTACGATTTTTACACAAAATAAAAAAAATATAAAAGATTAAGGGGGACTCCCCATACATAGAAGTGAAACGGAAAAAAAATCATCAAACCTATATGTGTGGGGTGTCTATAGATAGGTCTTTAAAAATGACGTTGAGGTTTCTAAAAGTATTTTTTATCAAAGTCAACCGTTTGGAAAATATACACTTCCAAAGTGGTAAAATGTGTGTCCCCTCCCCCTCTAACTTTTAAACTAAGAGAGTGAAAAATCTAAAAAAATATATGTTGTAGATCTTTATAAACACTATCTACGAAAATTGGTTTGAAAGAGATATATTTAGGAGATATAGCACATTTTTCAAAACCGCAAATATAGCTTTGTCGTTTATAAAAACACTATAAAAACAAAGTTATTTTGCAGATGAAAATGATAGTGGTATTAAATAAGGTATGGTATATGGTAACTACGGAACCCTACTGCGCGTGGCCCGACACGCACTTGGCCGGTTTTTTTTAATTCAAAAAAGCAAGTCACAGAGTGATTATGCCCTTATACACTTAGTTTTGTCGTTGCGCCAACTGTCTATCTAGACCAGTCTTTCCCAACGAGGGCGATCACGCCCCCTTGTGGGCGCTGCAGGCCTAAAGGGGGGCGGTAAGAGACCCAGAAAAAAAAGGGGGCATTATTGAACAGCATCAGATTCAACCTTCACATTAGTTTTTATATAAGAATTGATTGTTTGTTTTATTTTCAATAAAAGATACTCTGTCCGAATACTATAAATTTGCGTTTCAATAATCAGTTATAAGTACTTAGCGGTTTTTAAGTATGTTTAATAAGGGGGGCGTTAAAAAATAATTTATTCTTAAAGTGGGCAGTAGACAAAAAAAGGTTGGGAACCCCTGATCTAGACGAACGGCGGCTTTTTTTTCACCAACATAAAAAGCGTTGACTGACTGTATACTCTTTAGGCTGTGGTACTACTGTGTCAGAACAGAGCGTCCTGAATGCGATTACACTGTCCTAAGTGCTTCCGATTTAAGAGCTTATTAGATCATCCTGAATTAAGGATCCGGAATTCAGAGTCCGATTTAGGACGAGAAATTCAGTCGCCAATTAGACCGTCCTGAATAACGGATCCGATATCACAGCTTAACAATAATACAGTTGTTACACGAATGTACTTACGCAGAGCAACGGGGGGCAAAATACAGTGACCTTAAAAATACATGTAGGTAGGTATAGGTATGTAGGTAAGAGGTATAAGTATGTAGCTAGGTTGGTAGTAGGTACATGTCATTTTCAATGCTAATCTGAACCAGGTTTATTGATGTAGGTACTAGTATTTGCGTGAATTTGCGAATAACTCATCTAATAACATACCTAAAATCAATTTTAAAAGCAAATACCAACAGATGACAGCTGTCAAACTTGGGGTCGAGAGGGGCCCAAAGGGGGCTGGAGGGGGTCGAGGGAGGCTCTGGGGGGGTCGATGGGGGCTCGAGGTGGGCTCGAGCGTGACTTGAGGGGAGCTCGAGGGGGTGTCAAGGGGGGTCGAGGGAGGCTCGAGGGGGCAAGAGAGGGGGTGTCAAGGGGGGGTCGAGGGTGACTTGAGGGGGGCTAGAGGGGGGTCGAGGGGGGCTCGAGTTGAGTTTGGAATCGAACCTGTTTTACTCCTGTAGGTCCCGGGTTAGGTTAGAAATTTAAGGCGATTTATTTTTTAGGGTTCCGTAGCCTAATGGCAAAAACCGGAATCCTTATAGATTCGTCATGTCTGACTGTCTGTCTGTCCGTCTATCCGTCCGTATGTCACAGCCACTTTATTCCAAAACTATTAGAATTACACAGTTGAAACTAGGTAGGTAGATGTATTCTGTGAACCACTTTACGATCTTTACACAAAATAAAAAAAATATAAAAGATTAAGGAGGGCTCCCCATACATGGAACTGAAACGGAAAAAAAATCATTAAACCTATACGTCTATAAAAATGACATTGAGGTTTCTAAAAGTATTTTTTCTCAAAATCAACCGATTGGAAAATATACTCCGCCTCCAAAGTGGTAAAATGTGTCCCCCCCCCCCTCTAAAAATCTGATAAAATATATGTTGTAGATCTTAACAAACACTATCAACGAAAATTGGTTTGAATGAGATATAATTTAATTAGTAGTTTTAGAGTACCTAGCACATTTTCCAAAACCGCAAATATAACTTTGTCGTTTACAAACACTATGAAAACTAGACGAACGGCGACTTTTTTTCGCCAACATAAAAAGCGTTGACTGACTGTATACTCTTTAGGCTGTGATACTACTGTGTCGGAGCCGAGCGTCCTGAATGCGATTACACTGTCCTAACTGCGTCCGATTTAGCATCCTTAACGCCGGAGACCATTTTCTATCCTAACTAGGATCCTACCTTCCTGAATGCAATTACACTTCTCTGAATTAAGGAGCGACTTCATTCCGTATCCTTGATTCAGGATGATCTAATAAGCTCTTAACGGATCCGATATCACAGTTTAACGATCATACAGTAGTTACACGAATGTACTTGCGCAGAGCAACGGAGGCGAAAATACAGTGACCGTAAAAATACATGTAGGTAGGAGGTATAGGTAGGTAGTAGGTACGTGTCATTTTCAATGCTAATCTGAAGTAGGTACTAGTATGTATTTTGCGAATAACTCATCTAATAACATACCTATAATCAAGTTTAAAAGCAAATACCAACAGATGACAGCTGTCAAGATTAAAACAGCAATTTTTACGACTTTTAAACGATTTTTACACAAAATATAAAAAGTATAAAAGATTAAGGGGGGATGGAAATGAAATACATGGAACTGAAACGGGAAAAAAATCATTTAACCTAGACGTGTGGTGGGGTGCCTATGGATAGGCACCCCTTTAAAAATGACATTGAGGTTTCTAAAAGTATTTTTTCTCAAAGTCAACCGTTTAGAAAATATACACTTTCAAAGTGGTAAAATGTGTGAGTCCCCCCCTCTAACTTTTAAACTAAGAGAGTGAAAAATAAAAAATGTTGTAGATCTTTATAAACACTATTTACGAAAATTGGTTTGAATGAGATATATTTAGTAGTTTTAGAGATATAGCACATTTTCCAAAACCGCAAATATAAGATTGTCGTTTATACAAACACTATGAAAAAAAAAGTTATTTTTGCAGATGAAAATTATAGTGGTATTAAATAAGGTATGGTATATGGTAACTACGGAACCCTACTGCGCGTGGCCCAACACGCACTTGGCCGGTTTTTTTAATTCAAAAAAGCAAATCACTGAGTTATTATGCTCTTGTACACTTAGTTTTGTCGTTGCGCCAACTGTCTATCTAAACGAACGGCGGCTTTTTTTTCACCAACATAAAAAGCGTTGACTGACTGTATACTCTTTAGGCTGTGGTACTACTGTATCGGAGCAGAGCGTCCTGAATGCGATTACACTGTCCTAAGTGCTTCCGATTTAGCATCCTTAACGCCGGAGACCATTTCCTATCCTAACTAGGATCCTAACTAGGATCCTAGCTTCCTGAATGCAATTACACTTCTCTGAATTAAGGAGCGACTTCATTCCGGATCCTTAATTCAGGATGATCTAATAAGCTCTTTAGGGCGGAAAGGTTCTTGAATGGCAACCGCGCACCGGATGAAGCTCCATGGGTAGGCCCCCGACAAGGTGGACCGACGATCTGGTGAAGGTTGCGGAAACCCACTTGATGCAGACAGTGCAGGACCGATTGTTGTGGAGATGCTTGGGAGAGGCCTATACCCAGAAGTAGGTGCATGCGGCTGGTATGATGTGCGTTTTAATTCTAATAAAAATAAGTTATTCTGATTGAAAAACTATGTCTTTTTATTATTTCCTGTCAATAAATAAAAAAAACATTTAGAGGTCACGCCGCCGACGACGCCACCGCCGCCGACCTAAAAAAGTCGGCGCGCCGCCGCCGGCCTTTTACCCATCGGCGCTCATATCTAACTTGAAATAAAGAAGGTCAGAAGCTCAGAATAATAAATGACAATGGCACTCTTATACCACAGAACTCTATAATGGACTATCACTAAGCCATAATTATTTGCCTCTGGTCGATTGATATCCGCTATGCTTCGCACGTTCGTTGCAATTGGTCGGAACGTTTGGGAATATCGATAACTCGAAGTATTTATATGTGATAGCGGTACCTGGCTTGACCGCGTCTTTTGTTTTGAGTACGAGTATAAATTATACATGAAGTAGGTACCATTGGTGTTTATTTGAAAATTTATAAACGTAGCGGTTGAACAACATGTTTCACTTTATGCCTTAACCACCACTAGTGGTCACTAACTATCGAAATCTATACCAAACATTTAAATTGTTATGTTTTAATTGTTGTCCTTTTGAGCAATATAAATAGATTATACAGACGACTATTTTATTCTAAAATTAATTTGCAACAAAATAACGGATATGTGCCTTATAATGATATTCACCACACGCACAACGCAACCGGTTATAAATGATCTAATTCATTTTATAAAATTGCAGAACAGAAAAGCTTTTACGGCATTATTACACTTTACTACCACCTTTCTACAATAAAGCAGTCATTTTGGATCGATTATCCTTCATGAAGATATAGCAATCCTAGTAAATTTCAAAGGGCTGCAATTAGTAACAAAAAGGTCTTGCGCCGTCACTGTTCCTACCATATGGTAATATTATCCTCGTAATTATGCAGTGGCAACCCCGTATTAAATTGTAAGCGCGGAACAACAAATTGATAAGGCTCATGCATAAACATGGCCGCCGTGCGTGGAAACTTTCTTTGTCCATTCAGTGCGCTCGCGCAGAGTCGCGTACGAAATTACACGCAAGGTGTAACTTTGAAATAATAAAGACCTTTTGGGGACTTGAACAAAAACTGGACCTTCGTTTATATTAGTTGCGTACTTTTCATTAAGGATACATTTTGGCTAGATTATTATTGAACTAAATGAAGCCAAAAGTCTTATACCAATGTAGGTAGATCATCTATTACCATCCTTAAATTTATCCACCACAGTAATTACTTAATTGAATCTATATTCAACCAATACTATACCTATCTAGTCCGCGCAATCAAAATAATGTATTATCTCATACAATGGTTGATTTTCAAATCAAGATTTTGCTTCTGACATTTTGATCAAGGAATTTCAAAGAAAACTTCACAACTACCTCTGTACAACATCAGTAGAGACTTCTATATGTGCTTCAAAAAAATCGTCTCTCATGGATGGATGAGTCCCTTAGAGGGCCTCATCATTCTAGTCGCCCAAGGGACCTTAGGCGACTAGAATGATTAGGCCCTCTTAGGGACTCATCCGTCCATCCATCAGCCTCATCATTTTAATTGTCCCCACTACTGGGCACAGGCCTTCCTTATGGGTGGATAAGAAAGAATAAGGGACTCGGTTAACGGTAACAATTTTATTAATCTTTACCGTTAAAAATTCATCAAAAGAAGCATAAAATTCACATCTTGCAATGGCTACCAATAGACAATAAGTGTAGCATAATAATATTAGTGTCCGCAGGTCCTCGCGATCACTCACGCAGTGCAGGTGCGTGCGCACCGCGCCACAACCACGCATACAAAACATCTTATCTTTCACCAAACAATTAAAAAATCTACTCTACAACCTTTAACTTAATAACCAATTTCGTGTGAAGCAATTACACTTTACTACTCTTTAAAAAATTCACAAACAATATTTAACCAATAATGTAAAGAAATTGCGGTAGCGACTACTGAAGCTATAAGATGCGTGAAGAATAACAAACCGGACAATATTTTATGTAATTAAACGGTAAGAGACAAACTTGAAGGAGACAGTAGCGCATCCTGTCGGCTAAACAAGTACTGTATAGGCACCCGTTTGATCCTTATCGCTTGAAATAAGTAATGGCGGCCTGAGGCGCGCACGCACGCAACAATCATACCCTTAATATTAAATATCGGTTGGATGATGTTGTTCCATCTCAAACTGGTCAATTGAGACGAGATAATGAATATTAAGATACATTATATGATATTATTGTTATAATAAATGACAATCTTCTTGATGAACATTTATTAGAGTCGAAAATTAAATCTGTGAAAATTAAGTATATATACTTACCTAATTTAAGTCAATATAAACATTTTCAATACACTTGCTCGTAAAGTGAGCCCTAATGCATCGCTTTTAGGGTCATAAACCGAGCTATTACAAACGCGTGCAATAAAATATCAAACACTAGAACGTTATAGAATTAACGCTACAAAGTTATTTGCACGTACTATGCGAGTAAACAGAGTATCCCCAATTTAACCGGGTAATACAGTTAATTTTTTGTAGTAACAACAAAGAGGTTTTATGTTAATGAAAATTCATATATATTTTCATTTTTTGAATAAATAATGTGTAAGTCCTTAATTAAGTCAAACAAATATTTATTATTATCAAATTATTCATAATTTACAATATTTTGTCATAACATATTAAAATATTTGCATTTTATCACTTAAAATTATAATTTTAAAGTAGGCTGTATGCTCACTCACCCCTTTGTTATCGCAAAATATTCTTGCATTGGTAGGGCGTGGTAAAAAAAACCTGCGCGCCTTTTCTCAAAATTATCATATTTTGTTTTTGTCGTATTTGTTGCTGTGTGGTAAATTACTTTGATTTTCCTCGCAAATGTGTTAAAAACGTCGTATGAAACTCGTGAGCTCTCTTGCTTATCACATTTGGCTGAGCTGAGTTACTGCAACCCACAGCCTTGTGTGCAATGAGCAACCTAAGCTAACTTGTCTCATAATTTACGTATTCAATTTCATACTAATTTAATTAGTTTCATACAAAGTCATACAAAGATCCGTCATTTTTATACACAACACAGTACCTGCTACCTGCTGAATTTAACATAGTCTAGCTAGGATACTGAACTGACCTTTCCACACACTTTTAACACAATAACGTCTGCGTTTTTTTTAAGCTTGACTATTTTCAAACAGCAACAACAGTATGGGTACTTAGATAGGCAAAAAATCTTTTTTTTTTCCTATGTTTTGTTTTATACCATTTCGAAAGGGTCGATCTAAACCTTTGAATTGATGAATGATTTGAATGATTTGAATCGTTTCAAAAAACGTTGCGATTTCTAGTTAGATTCCATTTATATATTGCTTTAAAATTTAATAACAGATCTTCAGGTGGAATTAAACGTTGTGCACTATCAGTGGTATAGGTTATCGATTGGCCATGCTCGTAGGTCCTGAATTAAGTGGGTCCGTGATAATAAATAGCAGCAGAAAATTATCGGCTACGAACGCCAGGTGGCGACACACTACATAAAATGTGGTGGAATGCTCATAACTTTCGGACAGATAATTAAATCCTTCAAAGTAACTTAGATTACGCACCTATCGATAGAATGTATGGAATGGATACATGGAGATTGGAGACGTGTTCCACAAAGTGGCTTTTAATTCACATGTTTGCATGTTTTAAATTTTCAGAAAAATGAAGTAACATTGAAAATTAAAAATTGATTGTATCAAACCTGACATAGTACAATTATTTATTCTGTGTATACTTGTTAGTACTGACCATTCAGCGATAGTTGAATGGTCCGGTCAGTACCAAACCATTCAATTACAAAACGAAATGGAGTCTCTTCCTTTCATGGTGTAGGTGAGCACTAAGAAAGCATTTTGGAAAATTCCCGTTATACAGGGTGCTACAGGATGTTCCAGTTTGTATTGGGATTTGTATAGGGCTGGAGATAGAGACACCATTTTTGGAGGGTAGATACCTTTCATGGTGTAGGTGAGCACTAAGAAAGGGTTTTGAAAAATATACAGGGTGCTACAGAGTGTTCCAGTTTGTGCATATTTTTTCATGGAAAAATTTAAATGTGTGAAATTAAGTCTACTGATAAATACCTAGATCTATTGGTAATCCGTGACTTTCAAAATAAATGCACATCTATCTTAATCACGCGAACGAAGTTGCGGGCAAAAGCTAGTCTATACATATAAAACTCTAAATTGATTGATTCATTCATTGTTGGGATAGGCGTAGAGCCCTAACGGCTAAAGGTAGAGACACCATTTTTTGAGGGTAGATACCTTGCGAGATTACAAAAGCCTGTTGATTTGGGCCAGGTACATGGACGAAACGCTCTGGCTTTTGGAGTAACATTTTTTACTCCAAAAGCCAGAGCGTTTCGGCCAAGTACCTGGCCGAAATCAACAGGTTATTGGAGTAAATATTTTGAAAAAGTGAGACTACAAAAGCCTGTTGAACTCGGCCAGCTACTTGGACGAAATGAACAGGCTTTTGTAGTGAATTTTTTTTACTACAAAAGCCAGAGCGTTTCGGTCAAGTGCCTTGCCTAAATCAACAGATTATTAGAGTAATGTTTTTGAAATGGCTTGAACGGTTTCATGTCATGACTCCATTTTGTAATGTGAATTTTGTTTTATTTAATTATTACAATATAAAGTATGACTATCAAATGAAAAGCCTTGATAAGCATCCTTACTTAATATTATAAATGCGAAAGTCCGTATGTTTGTTTGTTTGTTACGCCTTCACGTCTTTACTACTCAACCGATCACCATGAAATTTTGCAGACACGTTGTCAGGGGTATAGAGAAGGACATAGGGTACCTTTCATACAGAAAAATATTGATCCCGAGGGAAAGCATAAAAACTTTACACGCAGACGAAGTCGCGGGCGATCGCTAGTATTCTATAATGTATTAAATTAATATGAATATTTTGAAACATAATAAAACATTGCAGTCGGGGAAACGTTGATTAAATAATGTTCCGAGCGGTCCTCTGCTTGTAACGATACTAGTTATTTTTACTTTTTAATTCGTTTTTGGTAGAGCAATGACGTGTTTTATTTTAAAGGTCACCTGGTGGTCTATCTTTTTAATGATCAGTGAGTCAGTGAGTGAGTAACGAAATATTTTTTTAATAAACTATTCAATGTAGAAACTTGTAATTTGTAATATACACTGTCTACATTACGTAGACAATGCAATATAAATAAATTCAGCTAGTTTTTTCATTCCCTTTCAACTAAAGATATAAACGTGTCTGTTTGCTCAATTTGCTTTGGCGAGGGGCAGTGCCGTGCCCTCATTAGAATAACTAGGAACTTTGTTTTATTTTCACTGTTTAGATATATAAGGTACTTAGATTTGTTTATTTTACAATTTTATGATTATATTTTCTTTACAAAAACTGTTAAATATGTTTTTGTCTTCGATTTTCAAAACTTTTTTTAAGTGAATAAGGATTCACTTAAAAAAGTTTTGAAAATCGAAGTATTTTCACTAATAAGTACCTACAGTATTAATTAATCCTTATTAATTATCGCATTTAGTTTTTCAGGTAATTGGGCACATAATGTAAATCAAAATACTCTTTACAGCATTTCGTTTGAATGAATATATTAATTAGAAGATATACAGAAGTATAATTACACGCGTGTAGGATTTTTAAGGTGAAATAAAATAATATTAAGTAAAAAATTAAAGAAAGTTTTTGTAAAGTATTTTTTTAAAGGTAGGTAAAGTAGGCATTAAAAGCAAAAAAAATAAAAACAAAACTAGGTATAGTCTACCTACATAGTGCAGACAGACTCTACACTGTTGATTTCAGCAACTTGGCCGAAACGCTCTGGCTTTTGTAGTAAAAAAATTCACTACAAAAGCCTGTAGATTTCGTCCAAGTAGCTGGCCGAGTTCAACAGGCTTTTGTAGTCTCTCTTTTTCAAAATATTGACTCCAATAACCTGTTGATTTCGGCCAGGTAATTGGCCGAAACGCTCTGGCTTTTGGAGTAAAAAATTTTACTCCAAAAGCCAGAGCGTTTCGTCCATGTACCTGGCCCAAATCAACAGGCTTTTGTAATCTCGCAGATACCTTTCATGATGTAGATGAGCACTAAGAAAGGATTTTAGAAAATTTCCGTTATACAGGGTGCTACAAGTTGTATGAGAATTTGTATGGGGCTGAAGGTAGAAACACCATTTTTGGAGGGTAGATACCTTTCATGATGTAGATGAGCACTAAGAAAGGTTTTTAGAAATTCCTGTTATACAGGGTCATTTTTGGACCCCTTTTCAAACTTTGTCAGGTCATTCTATAACAGCAGTACAATCAATTTATGAAGTAAAACAAAAATATTTTTTTTACATTTTTACCCCAAACTTTTCCCTACACAAATTGAAATTGTTGTCACCGTTTGCGCGTCGCACGGTCGACCCGCGCGAGCCCCCCTCCCGCCACTCGTCTTCCCCCGCTCGCGTCCCGTTCGTGACGGTGAGCGTGCGCGCCTAGATTTTTAGGATATAAAAAGTGGTTGAAAACTGTGAATTTAAAAAGAAATAATTTATAATTATCTCACCTAATTTTTTTTTATTACTTCCTTGAACTATTATTTGATTTTGTAAAGGGGTCGCAAAATTACCCTGTATACAGGATGCTATAGGTTGTTCAAGTTTGTATTAGAATTTGTATAGGGTTGAAGGTAGAGAGTTAGAAACACCATTTTTGGAGGGTAGGTAAGCACTAAGAAAGAGTTTTGTGAAATTTTCGTTATACAGGGTGCTACAGGGTGTTCCAGTTTGTATGGGAATTTGTATAGGGCTGAAGTTGAGACACCATTTTTGGAGGGTATAGATACCTTTCATAGTGTAGGTGAGCACTAAGAAAGGGTTCTGTGAAATTTTCGGTATACAGGGTGCTACAGGTTGTTGAATTTTGTATGAGAATTTGTTTGGGGCAGAAGGTAGAAACACCATTTTTTGAGGGTAGATTCCTATTATAATGTATGTGAGCATTAAGAAAGGGTTTTCTAAAATTCCCGTTATACAGGGTGCTACAGAGTGTTCCAGTTTGTACATGAATTTTTATGAGAAAATTTAAATGTGTGAAATGAGGTGTACAGATAAATACCTAGGTATATTGGCAATCCGCGACTTTCAAAATAAATGCAAAACTATCGAAGTCGCGGGCAAAAGCTAGTTCCATATTTAATTTTAGAAAATGTTGCCTTTACAATCTTAAGGGTGCTATCGTAATAAAATATGAATGAGCTCTTTAAAGCTTATAAAATATAGGTACTTACTCATTAAAATATGGGAAGCGTATTGAATATTATTTCATTGAGCAGTATCTTACCTGTTATAATAGCTCATAAAGCAAGCAGAGGATCTAGAAGCATAGTATGTTATGCAGGTTCATTTGTGGCGCACGTTTTATGACGGGGAATGGAACCCGCGACCCCGCGGTCAGAGGCCACAGCTTTACGGCCCTCTCGGACCGCGACAATGAGTTATGAGACTTGATAATTACGAAAATAACTGTTTTGTGTGTCATTGTAGTGGTAAACTAAAGGCCTCAGTCCGTTTGATTGTTTCAGTTTCATGCAGACGTTAGTAGAAATATCACACGCGTAGCATTATTCCTGTTATCATTACTGTCATGAATCCGGTCAGAATTGGAAAATGTCAGGTTTTGCCTGTCAAGGAAGTATTATTCTGAAAAAATAATATACCTAATGTAACCCACTTCCGCAAACAATATGCCAGATGCACCGCCCTCCGCCCGCAAAAAATGCACATGCACACAAAGATATATTGATACATCATTGCATGCACACCACAAAACATCAGTGCACAATACCTGCATTTAGCAAGACAGCAACACACCTTGCAGCTACTTTACACGTGTTTCGCCCCAACCCGGAGCATCCTCAGGAGTTAGATCGTCCGTAAACCAACACCAAATTGGTGGGGACTTCTCCCAAGTGACGCCTGATTCAATCAAATAAAAGGTAGTATCAACCAATCTTCATTAGTTTTCAATCGTTGTCGCACTTATCCAAGTTGAAAAACGTCCATGTAACATCTATCTATATACACACTGAAGATGCCGCTGACTTGACCGCTGCGTTCGCGCTGTATGCCCGCCGCGGCATGGCATGTCGACGGCTTCTCACTCATTTGATTCAAACTTAAATATAATAAAATAACAGAGATTTTGTCGTTGCATCAGAATATCATCATTTTCTGTGATCATTAGCACAGAATAAATAATTCATTAGTTATGCAGTGACTCGGAAATAATGAGAAACGTTCAAGAGGGCCAAGTATAACATTAGTCATAATATACATTTCGAAATGAGTGATTTATGTATTTCGTTATGTTATTTATCTGTAGTGCAGATAGAATACTGTCTATTTCATGTGGAAGTAAAGTGGTAAACAACATTCGTTCGTTTGCTTTTTCCCGATATCATGCAATAAACTCTAGAAATTATAATTTTAGCCTTACAATTTCAATGCAGTAGGCACTTGCCAACTGCCAACGGCATTTGTGGGACAATACAATCGTGAAAATACACTTAATGAAGGAGTAGAATTCGAAATAAGTATTACCTAGCGTTTTACATAGACTGCAATTGCGTTAAAATAAGGTTTTTCATTCTCTTTATTGGTAAGGTAAGCAAAAAATAAGGGTTATTTAAGACGAATGCGTCTTTACTGTACACTCCATCAAAAAAAAATTGTGTCCCAAATCGAAAGCAGTGGTTGGCAACTAGGGAATTCGATCCCGGCCCTTATTTCTGATCCCGGGATTTAGGGATTACACTTAGCCAATCCCGGGATCCCGGGATTATTTCGGGATTGAAGATAAAAAAAAAATTTGGAAATCTTAGAAAAATTGCCTCTGAATTAACAAATCAAAATAGACAAAAATAAACCTACTTAAAATTTGGTCAAAAATTGACTTGCTTAATCAAATTTTTGACAAAAAGCAACATATTTTTCGTTACAATACACACCTAGCTAATCTAATCATTCTAATTTATCAAACTTAGAGTCAAATTAGGTCTAAATAAGGCTAACCAGACTGTCTGGTTAGTTTGACACTCCTTTAATCTTTATGTTAAAGTTATTATTTATCAAGAATGAATAAGATCTCTTTAAATTTCAATAAATTGAAAAACATTTATTTGACAAACTATGCAAATAAAGAACGGCAATAACCTGTCTTAACATCGACCAAATAGTTGGCCTTCATGTTAAAACCTAGTACTTATTATTTCTTAGCAAAAACTGTTAGAAAATAATTCGTCAGTCACATAATAACTAATTTCTTTTAAATATGAAGAAAACAATCTTGAAGAATGTTCATGCATTCTTGTTCAGTAGCAGTAACACTGAAGTATATCACTACACCACAACAACCCAGTAAGAGTTGCTTGTCTATCTTTTTAGTTCAAAATAAAAGAAGTTTTATTCCAAGAAACAATCGCAAACCCGCTGGGTTAATTTGTGTTGCTTGCTTGGAATGCTGCTTATATGAAAAATAGAAGGTTTTCTTGCATTTTATATCAATAATGAAAGACAAGAAATTCTATTAAGAACACTGGCACTGAGCTTTTCGCTTCACGCAGCATATTTTGCAACTTTTTAAATTTTACCAATACCGAAAATCCCGGGATTAGGAAAACTCAATCCCGAAAATTTCGGGACTGAAAAACGGTCGGGATCCCGGGATCCCGGTTTTCGGGATCCCGGGATCCCGACCGTTTTTCAGAATCCTCTATTGGCAACATAAAAATCAAACCGTCCTAATTGAAATAATGTTTAAAGATGGCTTAGTTTATCAGCTTTTGTAACACTTTTTTACGTAATCTAAGTAATTCCTGAAAACAATTTATAATTTGTTTACTTTTAATGGTTAAGTTCAATGACATTAGTTGAAAGGTCAATCTGTCACTTCATTTTGACGTTTTGCCCGTTCCGTTCCACGAACGCTTTGAGATGTTTTGATGAAATCTTAGTAATCCAAACATTATTTATTAATTAACAACTTTCGTTTATTCGTTTTCTTATAAAAGAATATAAAATTAAATAAGTAAATTAAACTACATTAGTTCTGCAGTATCTTTCTTTTAAAAAACATGAAACGGAACAAAGCACCGTGTCACAGATAAATTTCTGATCATAAACCTTCTAATAGATTAATCGATTAGTAATCGATGACGATCGATTAGTAATCGCTTTTAGAGTTTTAACTACAAAATTATGATTTTTGGATAAAAATGTTAAATTGAATAGTTTTATCGCATGCAACTAACTTATAAATAAAATTCTTCACGATTTTAGTCTCGTTCTGGTATTTTCAGCGTTTTACTTTGAGATTGGCAAATCGCTAGGTGTCCGAAGCTGTTAATTTTTTTTTTATCGTCTGACATGACATGATCATGCACTTTTCTCTTGTCTTTTTTTTGGCTCCAAACCATGAAGTGAAAGAAGCAAAATTATCCTTTTTTGAGTCTTAATTTGTAGGGCTGCGGCCCATTTTTAATAATTTAAAATATCTTTAAAACCCATGCAGTAAACATGGTAAGAAATCCTTTTGGAAATAATATCATTTCATGAATTGCGAACATAGATCCGCCATGTACTAAACCGCGTGTTCTTTTGTTCCAGGGTTTTTCTTTTTTCTTTCTTTTTTTTTGTTTGTTCTTATGTCTGTACATAAGTTTTAACACTGTTTAACAGTGCCTAGTTTTCTGGTCTAATCCTTAGTACCAGCCTAATTTTTGATGTAATCAAACCTTGAATTACACTCAACTTATCATGATGGAGATTGTCTCATATCTTCCATCGCCAATATGAAGTGGTGACTGTTGGATGTGAGGATCCTAACAAGGCGGACCACGCGAGTGGAAGTAAAAGAGGATATTTAAATTAAACTTTTATAATATTGAGAGGCGCGTTTACAAGTTGAGTGCGCGACGACGACTGCCGGCACCTAGTTACACAATACAAAATTGGTTTGGTAATATGAACCTGTAGGAACATACTGTGTCCCTACACCATTCCCCTCCTAAGAGGAAAAAAAAGGTAAAACATACAAAATATTAAAATCCTTAAAAATAAGTTTAGATCGACGCGAAAAAAAATCATAACATAACAAAAGTCGCGTCATAACAAAAAAAATATAACACAAGTCTTTATGAAATACATTAAAATTTACGGCATAGAAATACAATAACATTATCGATTGTAATTGTGTAGCACGTCAGTCATCATTAGAAATGTTGGTTAAGTATAATACATTTAAACTTAAGTGAAAGAACAGAGGCTTCTTGTTAAAATGTTATCGGAAGCCTAAAGTATAATAAATTATGTACCAGACCCAACTTGAACTTACTGTAAACATCCTGAATGGATTTAGTCACAAAAAACAATAGTCACTTCGGATGCAATAAAATGTTGTTTTGTTACGAATTACGATACGACACACTTGAAAGGGTCTAGACGAGATTTGAAGTTCACTTATGTTGGAAGTTGTAAAGTAGGTAACAATATTATATTTTACTGAGTGCTTTTGTTGACTCTGAATTGGGGAAGTGACCAATTAGAAAGAAAAAGTACAACAGAGTATTATACAGATTATTTTTAACAATGCACAATGTGCTGGCAAATAAAGAAAATAAGTAAGTATTGTGTACTATCGTTAATAAAAATAACAGCATAGTAAACATCTACAATTACTATTGTAAAAATAAATTGATAACATTCTAAATAAGTTTACAAAGTAGGTATAACAATCAAATATAATAAAAACTACAAAAGAAAATAACAAGTTCTCTAATCTGATATCTAGGAATAAAGTATAAAATGTAAAAGATATAAAAAAGTATAACCATAAGTTTAGATTTCTACCAGTCAACATATGACGTAAAAGGTATGTGTTTCAACATAATTTATTTATAAAATGATTTGTTTTTCCGACAACGCTTCATACTTCAAGCATCCTGTACTGTTCCGTACCTACTCAAGATGGGAAGTTGTATTTACTGATCAACGGCCTTGACACCAAGAGGGACGAAAACCTCACCGATGACATCCTTGGAAAGCTCTTAAATAGTGGAGATTCAGCAGTAACCAACCATCCTACTGTGTGTACGGTAACTTTAAATATATTTCTTAACTTAGTGATAAGTTTTACAAGTTAATCTTTTGACCGTAAGCGGGATATATGTAATAAACGATAAACTGTTCTGAGAAATAAATGTAATTCTTTAAATTCAATCTTTCTCTTTATTTATCATTAAAATCGCTTGCTGCAGCGTATAAGGCGCCCTTATCTTCTATAAATTCTAATACGCTGTACTCCAGGTGCGGAAGAGCCGACTCCCTGAACATGTTCAAGCCTAACTGAGTAAGCCGCATTTCACTTGAGCTTAAACTATAACACCGAACGCTCACCCTTTAACTCTCAATAGTCGCCCTGTGGGAGAAAACCGTTACAGTGGCGTTCCCAACGTTTGGCCTGGAGATTTCAGAGAAAAATAAAGCTTTCTTTTAAGTGAAAATATTAAATTTCACTTATGTTAAACTTAACTCATAATGTGTAACTTTTTGTATAGAAAACAAGAAGTAGAATCTTTTTATAATACTTAGTTAACTAATAGCATGTCTTTGCTGTATTCTTTTTACTTTTAATACTTAACCATGCAAACGGTTAATTATATGTAAGTCTCTGAGTTATCTACTCACTCTAAGCTGTCTAAGCTAAAATAATACATAACCTAGATAATGGTTGATTGTAAACTTTGTTCTTAGGGCTACTTGCTCACTCTAAGCTTAACTAAGCTAACTTATATCACACTGTGATACTTTAATGCTACAAGCTTATAAACTTGTCTTAGCAAATAACTTTATTCTTATTACTGTATAATTTAAAAGTGTACAACATGGATTTTGTAACTGCCGGTTGTCCAATAGAATTCTTGCACAAGGATGAACTAGTGTACGAACTTAAATTACGTCATTTACCAGCTGAACCTACATCATCAACCCATGATTTGCGAAAACTTTTACGTCACACTTGCAAACTTACTCGACGTGGTAGTGTAAAGGCTATTGATCAGTTTGTCATTGACCAAGCTTCCGAATTAACTGTATGCACGCCGAAGGTTGCTGAAATAGAAGCGAGTAGTAAAGATTTAACATCCAGTGAACGCTTGGTAAAACGTTTAGTAGCTCGTTGCAATTACATTCTTTGTCGCCTCTCTAGAATTAGTGATCCTGAAGAGGGTATCGCTAAACTTAAATCTTCTCTGATTTGTCTTCTTATGCATCTTGAAAATGATGCAGATGAACCCGAAGATACGGGTAAATCATATTCTACTCCTGAAGTGAATCATGTTGAAAACCCTATGTGTGTTCAACAGGTTCCAAAAACTTATAATTTGAACTCTCTTAATTTAAAATACCGCGGCGATACTTGTGTCCGTGTCTTTATCACTCGGTTGGAAGAACTTAGGGTTGCTAGAAAAATTCCTAATGATATAATTTTTGATGGATTTCCAGATATCTTAGAAGGTCCAGCGTTGTATTGGTACAGAGCAAATAAAACCAATTTCTCTTGCTACAAGGACGTGATCCAGTCTCTAGGAGATGACTTCGACATCCCAGATTTGGACCATAAATTGCTGGCGGAGATTCGGCAACGGACCCAAGCAAAAAGTGAAACCATCGTCGTTTTTCTATCTATCATGGTAGGTATGTTCTCTCGTTTAAGGAAAACCCTCTCCGGAGATGAACAACTTGATATCATCTTAAGGAATATTCGACCCGAATACAGCATGGAATTAGCTCTCCATGATATTACTTCCATAGACCATCTTAAACTTGTTTGCAAGAAACTAGAACTTGCGAAGGCAAAAGCCATTGATTTTAAAGAACCGGTTTTGACAAACGATTCACTTGCTCCTGACTTTACTTATTCTAATAAATCTAGGAATTCTACTCCCAGACAACTAAATGCTAATTTTGGAAATTCAAAACCAAAACCAATTGCCTCTTTAAACTCTAAAAATAATAAATCTTTACATTGTTTCCGCTGTGGAATGAATAACCACAACACTAACAAATGCCTGAAGTCTAGAGAACTAGTTTGCTTTAAATGTGGTAACAAAGGTGTTAAGACTCCGGAGTGCACTAAGTGTAATCTGCCAAAAAAACGAATAGGCTCTGTCTCCTCATGTTCCAAAAGTAGTCCCAAACATCCCACTACAGAAGAGACATATTTTGAACCTCCGTCTGATGACTACCGACCTTATTTATCCGTTGAAGTACTTGGCCTTAAAGTTAAGGGTTTGTTGGACTGTGGTGCTTCTTGTTCTGTCTTAGGTAATAACTGCCATTCTTTATTTTTAAATATTGGTATCCCATCTTACAAATTGGATATTCCAATAAGGTTAAGTGTTGCCAGCGGACAAGAATTAATCTGTAATAATTATATGTTACTGCCCATTTCTTATAAAAATGAGGTGCAAATTATTAAATTTGTTATTCAACCTGAAATAAATGTCCCTATTCATTTTGGAATAAACTTCTGGAAGGCTTTTAACTTAGCCCCTGACATATTTAAAGATAACTGTCACATAGAAAATGTGAATAGTGTATCAGTCTTGCCTAACCATTCTGGTCTTAATGATTTTAACTCTCTGACTTCTGAACAAAAGAATCAAATTGAAGAAATTAAATCTTTATTTGATAACATTAATACTGAAAAAGTAGGCCTCGGTGAGACAAATCTTATTGAACACATTATTGATACAGGTGATGCAAAACCTATAAAACAAAAGTACTACCGTCTTAGTCCTGACAAGCAAAAAGCTCTTGAAAAAGAAGTAGATAGGATGTTGGAACTAGGTATAGTAGAACCATCTTTTTCTCCATGGAATTCTCCTGTAGTCATGGTAGAAAAATCCAACGGTGATCTCAGACTATGTTTGGACAGTAGAAAAGTTAACTCTGTATCAAAAGCTGATGCTTATCCACTTCCATATGTCAGCTATATCCTTGACAACTTAAGAGACGCTAAATACTTAACATCTTTAGACCTTAGCGCAGCTTACCATCAGATAAAGTTGTCGGAATCCTCAAAAGAAAAGACTGCATTCACAGTTCCTGGTAAAGGACTCTTTCATTACAATAGAATGTGTTTTGGACTAGTAGGAGCATCTGCAACTATGCAGCGTCTCATGGATAACTTGTTTACAGCTGAATTTGTTCTGTTTCATCGATGACATAATAATCTGTACTTCTGACTTTAATGAACATAAACGTCTCTTAAAGGCAGTTTATGAAAAGCTAAAATCTGCTAATCTAACTATTAATACGAAAAAATCTATTTTCTGTAGAAATGAACTTAAATATTTAGGTTACGTTGTTGACCAATATGGTTTAAGAACGGACCCCTCTAAAGTCGATGCCATTATAAACTTTCCTATTCCTAAAGATGCAAAAGACATCAAAAGATTTCTTGGTATGGCCGGTTGGTATCGTCGGTTCATAGACAATTTTTCTAAAATATCTCGTCCTTTATCTCGCTTAACTAGCAAAAAGATTCCTTTTACATGGTCATCTGAAGCTGATGAAGCTTTTAATAAACTTAAAACAGCATTGGTCTCTGCCCCAATACTGAAATGTCCTAATTTTGATCTACCTTTCAGCATACATACTGATGCTTCTTCTTACGCCATAGGTGCTGTACTTACACAAAAGATTGACAATGTTGACCATCCCATTGCATACTGCAGCCGCACTCTCAACGCTCAAGAAATAAATTACACAGCTACTGAAAGAGAATTGCTCGCAGTAATCTATGCCTTAGAACAGTACCGTGCTTATATTGAAGGTAGAAAATGTTACATTATAACTGACCATGCTTCTCTGCTTTGGTTTTCTAATCTTAAAAATCCTATTGGTCGTCTTAATAGATGGGCCTTAAGACTTAGTCAATTTAACTTTGAAATTATTCATAGGAAAGGTAAAGAACATATCATTCCTGATGCTTTATCTAGAATTTACACTAATTCCATATTTGACACTCAGTCAACTTCTGATGAGTGGTACAAATCTCTTTATGAAAAATGCTCTAAAACTCCATCTAGGTATCCAAACTATAAAATTGAAAATAATAAGCTATATAGACTTTCTAAAAATAAATATAATTCTGTTTCTCAATTTGAATGGAAACAAATAATTCCTTCTGAAAAACGTCTTGAAATCTTACAAAAGTATCATGATGATCCAACTGCTGGTCATTTTGGTGTTGCAAAAACTCATAAAAAGATTTCTAATTGGTTCTTTTGGCCATCTCTCTTTCAAGATGTTAAAAACTATGTTAAATCTTGTGACATATGCAACTGTTACAAGCCTCTAAATGTCAAACCTGCTGGTTTAATGGGAAATCCTAAATGTGTATCTCAACCAGGAGAAGCCTTATCTTGCGACATTCTTGGACCTTTTCCACCTTCTTATTCTCAAAACAAATATTTACTAGTATGTTGTGACTATTTCAGTAAATATGTGACTATTTTTCCTTTGAGAACTGTGACTGCCAAAAATGTGGTCAAATGTATGGAAAAAGGCATATTCCTAATACATGGTGTGCCAAAATATGTTTATGTAGATAATGGTCCACAATTTATAGCTAAAGAATTTAGAGAATTGATCAGTAAATATCAGATTCCTCACTTATTTTACAATCCAGTATATCACCCCCAAACTAACCAAACTGAGAGGGTAAACCGTGAAATTGTTAGATCCATTGCTTCCTATGTGCGTTCTGATCATCGAAATTGGGATAAGAACATATCTGAGGTGCAATGTGCTCTTAACACTTCTGTTCATGAAGGTACCAAATATACCCCTTTCTATCTATTACATGGTAGGGAAATGATATTGGATGGTTCATTTTATAACCTTGACCAACCCATAGACAGTGCTAACATCTCCATTGATCATACTTACTCATTCTCTGATTCATTAAAAGAGCTAAAATCTATCTTTGTAAAAGTCAAAAATAACCTTAAAAAGGCACATAATAAAAACTCTCATTATTATAACCTGCGTAAACGGCATGTTGAACTTAAAGTAGGGCAATTTGTTTTTAAAAGATGTTTTCCTCAATCTAATGCTGCAAAACACTTCTCTGCTAAATTAGCCCCTAAATTTGAAAAATGTGTCATTTCTGAAAAATATTCACCCTTGGTATATGGTTTAAAATCCTTATCGGGGAAATTTCTTGGCCGGTGGCATATAACAGATATTGTACGCCCTGGTGATTCTGTTTCTGACTAAGAAACACATTTCTCTAATACTTTCTTATTGTGTGGTAACAATAATAATAAAGAATAGAACCTTGTCATAACACTGCGTTCATTCTCCTAGTTATTAATCTCTCTAATAGTTAAACTTAGTTTTATGTTATTCACATTGAAGTCTTAACTTCAACTTAAAATACTTTGTCTCATAAGTATCTCTTTATTCCCTAAGAAAGGAATAATTTTCTTTTATAATAATTTATATAATAGTATGTCTATTCTAGTACATATTACTCTAAGCTTGGAAATTAATTTTCCTATCCATATAAATAAGTTTTAATCTTTAAACTTTAATGTTTGGTCATCTCTTTGTATTCCAACAGAGTGTCCAATAACTAAATCTCATTCATATCTCTGAATGAAGGTGATACTATATCACTTACCTCCTTGTAAATAAACAACAAATCAGTAAAATACGTTTATTAACACAAGTACTTTTATCTGAAAAAAAAAATTTAGGTATTCTATTTTAACCAACAGATATAACCCTAGTAATTGGTAGGTTTTATGTCTGTCTCATTACATGTTAGTCAAGTCTTTGTTTTGCATGAAACAACATTAGTTGTTAGTTTTTTTTATCATATAGACTTAGCCGCACGGATAGGTGATAGGTTATTTCTATAACAGTTTAAGTTATGTAGGTGTAGTATAGGTATTGTAAGGTGATAATGATATCCACTAGTTGCTAGGTAGCTAGGTACACACTTTCTTTGTAGTATTTTATGGTTTCAACCTTATCACAAGTTGAAAATTTTTCCCTTTTGTCCGAGGAATTTTTCTTCGAATTATTTTATTTTAAAATTTTAAATTTTAAAATAAAATAATTCTTACCACCTAAAACGGTGCTGTAACACTTTTTTACGTAATCTAAGTAATTCCTGAAAACAATTTATAATTTGTTTACTTTTAATGGTTAAGTTCAATGACATTAGTTGAAAGGTCAATCTGTCACTTCATTTTGACGTTTTGCCCGTTCCGTTCCACGAACGCTTTGAGATGTTTTGATGAAATCTTAGTAATCCAAACATTATTTATTAATTAACAACTTTCGTTTATTCGTTTTCTTATAAAAGAATATAAAATTAAATAAGTAAATTAAACTACATTAGTTCTGCAGTATCTTTCTTCTAAAAAACATGAAACGGAACAAAGCACCGTGTCACAGATAAATTTCTGATCATAAACCTTCTAATAGATTAATCGATTAGTAATCGATGACGATCGATTAGTAATCGCTTTTAGAGTTTTAACTACAAAATTATGATTTTTGGATAAAAATGTTAAATTGAATAGTTTTATCGCATGCAACTAACTTATAAATAAAATTCTTCACGATTTTAGTCTCGTTCTGGTATTTTCAGCGTTTTACTTTGAGATTGGCAAATCGCTAGGTGTCCGAAGCTGTTAATTTTTTTTTTATCGTCTGACATGACATGATCATGCACTTTTCTCTTGTCTTTTTTTTGGCTCCAAACCATGAAGTGAAAGAAGCAAAATTATCCTTTTTTGAGTCTTAATTTGTAGGGCTGCGGCCCATTTTTAATAATTTAAAATATCTTTAAAACCCATGCAGTAAACATGGTAAGAAATCCTTTTGGAAATAATATCATTTCATGAATTGCGAACATAGATCCGCCATGTACTAAACCGCGTGTTCTTTTGTTCCAGGGTTTTTCTTTTTTCTTTCTTTTTTTTTGTTTGTTCTTATGTCTGTACATAAGTTTTAACACTGTTTAACAGTGCCTAGTTTTCTGGTCTAATCCTTAGTACCAGCCTAATTTTTGATGTAATCAAACCTTGAATTACACTCAACTTATCATGATGGAGATTGTCTCATATCTTCCATCGCCAATATGAAGTGGTGACCAACGCTTCATACTTCAAGCATCCTGTACTGTTCCGTACCTACTCAAGATGGGAAGTTGTATTTACTGATCAACGGCCTTGACACCAAGAGGGACGAAAACCTCACCGATGACATCCTTGGAAAGCTCTTAAATAGTGGAGATTCAGCAGTAACCAACCATCCTACTGTGTGTACGGTAACTTTAAATATATTTCTTAACTTAGTGATAAGTTTTACAAGTTAATCTTTTGACCGTAAGCGGGATATATGTAATAAACGATAAACTGTTCTGAGAAATAAATGTAATTCTTTAAATTCAATCTTTCTCTTTATTTATCTCTGAAATCGCTTGCTGCAGCGTATAAGGCGCCCTTATCTTCTATAAATTCTAATACGCTGTACTCCAGGTGCGGAAGAGCCGACTCCCTGAACATGTTCAAGCCTAACTGAGTAAGCCGCATTTCACTTGAGCTTAAACTATAACACCGAACGCTCACCCTTTAACTCTCAATAGTCGCCCTGTGGGAGAAAACCGTTACACTTTCTCTGAGGTAACGACATCAAAGCTACTATGTCCAACAACTCCTACTTAAGACTGTATATTCCCATTTCAGACGAAATTAACATTTTTCCAAAGACGAAATCATTATTATTAATTTAAACTTTAGGTTTAGGAAGGGAAATTCTTAAATTAGTGTCGTATAGAGAGAAAAACATAATATATTGGGATCAGGTTTTTTGGAACAAAGACAATCTGTTCAGGCGGTTCAAATTTGCCATTTTTCACGAAAGTTTCAGCTGAGACAACATTGAAACAACAATTGAACTGAAACAACTTTAAAGAATGAGAATACGCCTCATAACCAAATATTTTTTTACTTATTGTGTGTATTTTCAAGGAGTGCACTATAAGGAAAAATTACAAAAACTAATTATTAAATGTACGGTTTAGATGGAAAATAAGATATGAATTATCGAAAATTCTAAAGCTATTTTTATAGGAATAATGAGGTATATTTGTCTAATGTATTGCGTGTTTTTGAATCCTAGCCTAGTGTTTTAAAAATTTAAGAGAAAACTTCAAAGTTTTTCTTCATAACAACTCGCGCAGAGCTGTTTCAATTTTTTTATCATTTGTATGGAAAAAATGGAACGTGATCGAAATATACCCCCTTAAAACCACTTCTCACCAACATGCAAAATCACCGGCCATGTTTGAATTTGTTAACAGCTAACGCCAATTTATTGTTAACGATTTACATAATTTATGACGTTGTCTATTTGTATTGTTGCAATGCATCATTCTGTGAGAGTCGTGATGAATAGGCATTGTTAGTCAAGTATTGACTTGACCTTTGGCTAAACTCTTTGGTTTATTATGATCGCTAATAAAATTAATATTCATCGCGATTCTGATACCTATGCGAAGATATGCACGTACGCACGGAAAAGGTTTGACACACAATTTTCACGTTCAGCTAAAAAACGAAAAATTGAACTAACTATAATACTACCTCTTCGATCATACTACCTACTACAGTTGACGGGATCGAGTTCACATCAAGAAATAAACGTCAAAAATCTGCTATTATGGTACCTACATTGAAAAAAAAGATTTCCATGCGGTTTCCATAGTTTTGACGTTTATTCGATTCCATCTCGATGGCGTCGGGAGTAACCCCCGGTGCTTTTGTAGGATGACATCGTCATTACCGTGGCACAAACCACCCAGCCCAACGGGATAACTTTATCACGCATCTCACGCTAGCTCGTCTGGACAATCATTGAAATTGAAAAATAATTAATAAATAATAAAATCCTTTAATGTGCATAATATGATACAATTTGTTCACAAATATAGTTCAATAAACTTACATTTTTAAGTTGAGGCATAGTTTTTTCTATGGTTGAGGGTATTCTTTAGGACAGCGGTTCCCAAATGGGGTTCCGCGGAACCCTGAGGTTCCGTGAGAAGCTTTTAGGGGTCCCGCGATAATTCAAGATAGATCTATACTTATCTTTTTGTTCTAACTAAATAAATATTTTTATCTTAATTGTCCTTCTTTTAAAGTGAAACTATACTTACAAGATGTGAACACCATAAACACATAATTTTCAATTCAAATGCATTTATTCAGACAACAAAGATCCATGGGTTAGTAAATATTTTAAAGATACTTAAAATTTAGGGTTAGTAAATTTACGTACAACTACAAAATTAATAAAATACCTCAGAGGCCACCTGCGCGGACAACACCCATAGGAGTTATCCTCCACTGCGGTCATTGTCCGCGCGAAGTGTCTCAAGATAGGCGCGTATGGATCATCTGCTATGGTTTTCAGGATGCTGTTGCTACTCCCTCGCACTCTCCCCAGCAGTGACGTCACTTTCTTCCGAATTATGGCATGAAACCCGTCTGTTTGGCATTGTGCGAACATACTAGATGCACTGCAGAAGCGAGGGAGTCCCAACATCATCCTGAAAATGTTATTATATTGTACGCGCAGGGTGTTAATTGATTTTTTGGTGTAATTGGTCCAAAGACCTCCCGTGTACAGACCCTGGCAGTACGCCTTAAACAAAGTTATTTTTACCTGCTCAGAGCAGCGAGCAAATCTGCGGGCTAACATGTTGCCACGTATCGCCAAAGCCCTACGCTCTCTCTCTATATCTAGATCGTCTTTAAGGTCGTCGGTAAGGAAGTGCCCTAGGTATTTAAACTGATGGACCCGCTTTAAGTCACGTCCGTTTAGAGTGATTGGAGGGAAAGTTTCGGGACTCTTACCTGCGGCCTTAAAGACCATATACTCGCTTTTCTTCACATTGTATGCAAGACCATGTGACGCAGCGTAGGTCTCACAAACTTGTAACATCTCTCTGATAGCCCTCGCAGTCGGGCCCAGAAGCACCATATCGTCCGCGTAGCTGATGTTATTTATATTAACACCACCCACACGGCATCCGACACGCATGCTGCTGAGCTCCACTATGAGGTCGTTTACATACAGGTTGAAAAGCTTAGGAGACGACAACCCACCCTGTCTCACTCCGCACTCCAACCTGTATGGCTCAGAGAGACTGTCCGACCATTTTACATAATTCGTCTGGTTTGCATACCAATATCGAAAGATATTTAACATGGGTACCGGAACACCCCTGCTCTCCATTACCCTCCAAAGCACATCATACGAAACGAGATCGAAGGCTTTGGAGAGGTCTAGAAAACATGCGTAAACCGGTGTCTTTCTATCTTTGTAGTATTGGACAGTATGCTTGAGGCACAGTATTGCGCTTTCAGTTGATAGTCCGGGCCGAAACCCAAACTGCGCGTCATGAAGATTTAAATACTTTTGCAGACAAGAATCAAGCAAACTGTCCAACACTTTAGCTATCGTGGTAGCAAGGGATATGGGGCGATAGTTAGTCTTATCCGAGATGTCTCCTGTCCTGTTCTTCACAATGGGCACCACAGTGGTTTTCATTAATTCAGCTGGTAAATATGAATGACTAATACACATATTAAAAAACAAAGACAGGACCCTCGGCAAGTGGGTACCCGCGTACTTTAGGTGCTCGATACTGAGCCCGTCGTGCCCAGGAGATTTGCCTCTGCTCATCCCTTTTATTACAGTCTTTACCTGTGCAGTTGTAAATCTTAGCAGTGGCTCGTCTTCGCGCACGTCGGACTCAGTCTCAGGCATTACTTTAGACGGTCCAAGGGGAGATCGCACCATAAAGTGCTCCATAAACAAGTTAGCGATCTCTTTAGGATCACTCTTGTCCCCGACACTCGCCGGTAGGCCAGGCCTAATATCTAATTTACCTGTAGATTTCCAGAAACTACTAAAATTTTTATCGGCTCTCATTTGTGCTATTCGGTCCATTTTAATTTGCTCCTGATTATTCAAACACCATCTCAGTCTGCCTTTAAAAATCTTACGCGATTCAAACATCCGCTCGTATATTGGGCCCGATGATGGTCGATTGTGCAAAACCCATAATTGGAAACTAAGCCTGGCCTCCAGATGAGCATCCCTCACGTGGCTGTTCCAACCACACACCACTCTATTTTGCCGAGGTTTTTCTCTAACTTGGTGTTTGGTTTGAACAGCCGCGTCCCGCAATACCGAAATGACACGTTCATAATACCTGTCTAACACAATCTTATGTTCGTTTAAGCTGCATGATCCACGGCTGCACTCGATAAACTCAGGAGGAAAGTCAATATCCCTTAAGCCCTTGTGACAGAGATTATGATAGCAGTTTCTCTGAGATTCGTCTCTCTCTCCCCAAATCACAGCAAAATAATGAAAGGCCCTCAGCAATACAAAATATGCATGGAAACATAGTCAAAATGAAAATAACTAAAATATTAAATCAAAGGACTCTTTTTTGCCCCTTCAGCTAGATAGTTCTCCTTTTTTTATTTCACTCTTACTTTGCTGACCCGCCCGTTTGTTTTCATAGATTTTGAGTAATTATTTTAATTACAAACATTCACATACATTCAACATGTCCTTCATTTACCAGTTACCAGACTCTACAGTAGTTTTACTGTCAGTTTTAATGATTACAACGTACATTTAGAAAATAGACCCAAAAATTTTTCGACACGCACCCTGCTCACAACTTTCTCTTCCTAACGGTGACCCAAAAGGGTTCCGTAACCCCAAGAATTTGGGAACCTCTGATTGAACAGGCTAGGCTGTTAATTAAGCGGCTGATTAGGCTAGTTAGCTGCGACATATGCACAGCACAGTGCACAGGGAGGGACTTTGTCGTGTGCTATCACACATCTTGCATATTTCCACGTCGTTATTGTTCGTATTTATTACTACTTCTGTAATTAACATTCAGTGCTGCACAGCTGCACACGTCAAAATGTTGAAATGCAGATGGAATGTTGCAGTGATTGCATCATCGCAACTCATACGACAACAAAAAGAATAAAAAAATACAATATTTCATTATCCTTGGGGGTAGGGTTACCATATCTCAGAATTTATTTATTTATTTTTATTTAACCATTTATTTCAGGCATCATGGCCCATACAATAAATACCTTAAAGACTAACATACATAAATAATAAACAATCTTATAAATATTACACTTTATCACGTATTGACGGCGACGTGTTGCGCAACGCAGTGTCCGGTAACCGGCCGCGGAATCGACGGAACAGGACACCCTTCGGCCAAAAATCTTCACTCATGAAGGTCTTCAGATGTTCGGTCGGTGCCCTCACCACGAATGAGTTGAAATTCACATTGTGGCGAGACTCCAACCGTTGGACCCTCAGAGTATATTTTGACTTGATTCTGATGTACTCCACGAGATCGTCTGCTTTAGTGGAGTAATGCAGGCGGGACACGTACACCAGCGTCGTCGGAATAGCCGGGCGCAGCAGGTGATTGTGTCCAGTCGGGGCGGTGCCACATAGGTTACGGCGGGCGGGTTTCTTCTTCTTCTCCACCTTTTTAAAGCCGTCCTCGTCACACCCATCATCCTGTCTCCGTGGTGCTGAAGCCTTAGTGACAGGGCCGAGAAGATTTTCTCCCTCATTTGTAGCCCGCTTGAGTTGTGATGTAGCGGGTCGATTGGTAGCGGTGACTGCAGAATATGCACGTTGAGGTGTTGACGTACATACGCGTGACGTATCCGCCGGGGCGGCGTAGCGGGCGGCGGGGCGCGGTGCATCGCGCACTGTGGCGGCAGCGATCGGTGACGCATCCATATGCGCCGACTCGAAACTGCCGATGGATGCATTTTGCGCCCCACGACGAGTGTTCACGTTGTTGGAGGCCTCGTGTGACCTACTTACCGAAGCCGTGTTGCTTAATAACACGACTTGGGCTCGCAACTCACTTATGGTGTTATCCGAAGCCTCTAATTTACACATTACTTCGGCCAGGCTTGTTTTCAGGGAGGTGATGTCCTTTAACAGCCTGGTGACGTCGACGTGGTCGAATGTGACGGGGGGCAGCTTGTGTAGCTCCTTAGCCACGAATGTCGGCACGTCGTCTGGGTCGGTCTCCTTTAAACAGGTGATGATGTCCTGGAGACTCTTCGCACCTCCATCCCTTCGTCGAGATGGCATCTCATCGGCTTTCCCGATGCTTCGGAACAGCAGCGTCTTTCCACTGCAAATCTCATCTTCTTTCTAATCTAATCTTTATCCTGAGATCTTAGGATTTTTGGACTCTTCTCAGGATTGCGGCCGAATTTTGCATATCTCAGGAAATCTCAGGATTTTTCGAATTTTCAATAAAATACTATGCATTTTAAAGATCTTTTTAAAAAAAGTTAAACTGAAAATAATATTTCTAACTTTGATAATAAATCGCACAAAAATAATAAATATCAACAAAGAACTGATTAAGTACCAATATAAGGAGAAATAAGCTTAGTACTTAATCGACGTGGCGAACGGCGCTATTACCTCATTCTCAAACTGCTACAAATCTCAGGATTTTTAAAGGGAAATTGGGCCTTTTCTTCGGACTTTTTATATTCTTATCTGGTAACCCTACTTGGGGGTAATTATAGGCATGGCGCGATAATATGAATAGTACTCGTTTTTTATATTTCTGGGACACCTTATTTAAAGCATTCTGTGGTACTGCTACCCCCTTTGGCATGCTGTGTTCTATTCCCGTCCCGTCCGTGTTCTCGTCACGAAAATTTGGTTAACAACGATGTCAAGAAATCGTCCCGTTCCGACCGTGACGTGAAAAAACACGTCACGTGTAGGGTTGGGTAAATTTCACGAAAAATTTCAGTCTGTGAAATATTTAGAATAAATTTCATTTTGGTTTGAAATATTTCATTTTAGAGTGAAATTTATTTTTAAGTTTAATCTGACCTAAATTGAACAAAATAACATGTATTTTGTCATTATTAAACAATAAACAAATAAGTTGGCTTATATTACGGATAGCTTTGGCTGTTTTACAACTTTTAGTAACAAAATATTCAGTGTCCGTTTCGATTGTCGGCCACGATGGCGTAGAAGAAAAACGACTACGTCAACATTCCGAAGGAATATGTAGAAAACTAACAATTAAAGTTGCAATATTCAAAAAGTTGTAAAGGTTTAACCGTGGCCGCGCGATCGTAAGTGGAGAACCGCGCGGCCACGCAGTTCTCTTAAATGGAGCTTAGTAGGGGTCCCATTCTTTTTGTTAATCGTTGATACGATTTCGTAGAAACATTTTGAAAGTCTAAAAAGCCCTAATGTTTGGATTTCACGACCTACATACCGCGCCATAGTCCGCGCGCTCGAAACGTGGAGAGCTGCGCGTTCACGCAGTTCTCTTAAACGGAGCTTAGTAGGGGTCCCATTCTTTTTGCTAATCGCTGAAACGATTTCGTAGAAAAATGTAGAAAGTACCTATAAAAGGCCCTAATGTTTGGATTTCACGACCTACATACCGCGCCATAGTCCGCGCGCTCGAAACGTGGGGAGCCGCGCGGTCACGCAGTTCTCTTAAATGGAGCTTAGTAGGGGTCCCATTATTTTTGCTAATCGCTGATACAATTTTGTAGAAAAATTTAGAAAGTATAAAAAAGCCCTAATGTTTGGACTTCATGATTACATAGCTTAAATGCTATGGCCGCGCGGTCGAAACGTGGAGAATCGCGCGGCCACGTAGTTCTCTCAAACGGAGCTGAATAGAGGTCCGGTCCCATTCTTTTTTATAATCGCTGATACAATTAGGTAAAAAAACTTGCGCACGAAGGGTTCCTTACCAAAAAACGGCAAAAAAGCACGTTTGTTGTATGGGAGCCCTACTTAAATATTGATTTTATTCTGTTTTTTAGTATTTGTTTTTATAGCGGCAACAGAAATACATCATCTGTGAAAATTTTAACTGTCTAGCTATCACGGTTTATGAGATACAGCGACAGACAGAGAAACGAACAGCGGAGTCTTAGTAATAGGGCCCCATTTTTACCTTTGGGTACGGAACCCCTTAAAATGAAGACAGTATAAAAATAAAGCCCTAAGGTTTGGACTTCACGACCTTCAGAATTTGAAAAAGCAATGGCAACGTGGTCGTAAATTGCAAAAATTAGGGCTTTATTTATCCTTACTAATATTATAAATGCGAAAATCCGTTTGTTTGTTACGCCTTCACGTCTTAACAACTGAACCGATCATTATGAAATTTTGCATACACGTTGTCAAGGGTACAGAGAAGGACATAGACACCTTTCATCCCGAAAAAAGGTATTGTTCCCGAGGGACAGCAAAAAACTTTCCACGCAGACGAAGTCGCGGGCGGCCGCTAGTACTGTCTAAATTATCTACGAAATCTATATCTACCAAAAAAATTATCAACGAATTTTCGAACCTGCTCACAAAATTTCACGAGACACGGTTGAGAAATGCAACCAGTAGAGGAGAACAAACAACACCGGTAAGCCAGACTGAAATATGTTTTTTTACATATCTCTGCCATTTTGAAAAAAATCAAACAACTGTCTCAAAAAAATTGTTTTATATAATTTTTGAATCTGCTCACAAAATTTCACGAGAATCAGTTGAGAAATGCGACCTGTAGAGGAGAACAAACAGCGCCGGAAAGCCGGACTAAAATGTTTCTTTTACATAATTATCTCCGCATTTTGAAAACTTAAAAAAAAATTGGTTCAACAAAAAAGATCTATAAAATGTTCAAACCTTCACACAAAACTTTACGAGAATCGGTTAAGAAATCTGACCTATAGAGGAGAACAAACATTGCCAGAAAGCCGGACTGAAATGTGTTTTTTTACACATCTCTGCCATTTTGACTAATTACGAAAAACTGGCTTAACAATAAATTTCTGTATAATTTTTGAATTCGCTCACAAAATTTCGCGTGAATCGCTTGAGAAATGCGACATGTAGAGGAGAACAAACGGACAGCCGGAAGGACATACGAAAGAATTTTTGCCCAAGCTGAAGTAGAGACGCATCTTTCGCGCTTTGCGTTCGCTCGTTCAGTTATCTAAGTCTTTCAAGTTTCATTTAATACGAAGTAATTCAGAAAATGAGGAATTTTTAGTACTGGAAATAAATTTCACTCAAAAGTGAAATATTTCAACCCGTTTTGAAAGATTTCATAAATTTCATATAAATTTAATTTTCATTTCATTGAAATTTTCACTGGACCCATCCCTAGTCACGTGTACTGAGTGAGACCTTAATTAATTAATAAGACAATATTCACCTCATTTACACATTCAATTAATTAAATCTGCAAGTTTAAATCAGCACGTTTGACTTGTTAAAATATCATTACAATATTACACGTTCCATGTCCACAGAAGGCAAGACTTTAATTAAATAAAGTTATTGCAAACGCTTAACATTTGCCTCATAAAGTTAGTCTAATGAACTATGAAATCTAAGTAAACTAACTTCCGTTCTTAAATGGCAATAGCAATAAACATCTTTTTAATTAATAACAAAAGATACATAAATGCCTGGAAAATATTGCTATTTAGCAATAATTTAAACAGACCTAAAAAGGAGTGGAGCTATAATTTTTCATATGTATGTACTATGGGCAACAGCGACGCTTAACCAGTTTGCAACAAAATTCGTGTGCGCGCGTATCGCCCCTGCACGAACTAAACGTATGTGACAGCGGGCGCGGCGTGCAAGCGATTTTAACCTTAGCAGTGGTTAAGCGACGCTGTTGCCCATGGTACGTACTTACACCGATCGAAATGATTCTAACGTTGTTAAATGGTTGTTCCCAGGTTGGTCCCATTTTTTGAAATCGGATCAGTTTGTTTTCAGGAAATCCTGAAAATACTGTCGTTTCGTCACCATGATAATGTGTGCTTTCTTTCTTTCTTTGGTAATGCGTTTTTGTCTCATGTGCAAAGTGTATTATCATTATTTTAACTATACAAAATTAAATATTTTCTTTTTCTTAGCTCGCTCTGGTGGGTTCGTGTGAGTGTGTTACGCCCCCGGTGTGTTACGCCCCCGTGGTGGTATTTTTGTGGCACTTACGGGTCAAGGTATTATTAATAAATAATAAATATTTGACAACATCACATACATTGCTCCAATCCCAAAGTAAGTAGCTATAGCACTTGTGTTATGGAAATCAGAAACAACGGTGGTATGACACACACCCAGACCTGAGACAATATTGAAAAGTTCATTTTCTACATTGACCCAGCCGGGGATCGAACCCGGGACCTCAAGAGATGGTGACGCCTTGAAAACCGGCGTGCGAACCACTCGACCACAGAGGTCGTCAAATTATAAATAATTCTCAGTGTACCCAACTATCTTACCCACTGCATGGATTCATAATGCCTTCGATGGATTGGTCTGAGGGATGGGCAGGCTATCCACCAAGCGAAGTAGATGTAACTCGTATTACATTTGCGCCTTTTTTTATTGAAACGCCAATGGCGAGTTTCGGCTTGTACTAACGGGTGTAACAACCTGGGAAACCTTAGCTTCGAAGTTATTGAAGGTCAAAGTCAAAAAAAAATTGTCCAATGAAACATTATCAAAATTTTAAGTATTTCGTAACAAACAATGGCTTCAATGCGTCGTCACTCGATGTATCTCATGAGTAGGGCATGGAATACCGGAATGATTTTCATACCGGTATTGATACCGGTATTGAAATTTCAATTACCGGTATACCGGTATTTCGGTATTTTTTCGGTATTTTTTTAAAAACTGTTAGTTACGTACTTTTTAAATGATTCTAAGAACGATTAGTAAGTCTTGTTTGTGGAGAGTGATTAAAGCAATTTTCTACGCTATACTTTATGGCAGAAGCACTCAAACTATTTACCAACTGCCTAGAAACCACAAAATGAGTTATTAAAGTAATACCTAGGTAATTAAGAATACTAAAGAAATTACGTTATTTGATTCAATTATATTCACTTCTCAAGCTTACAATAAAACAAATATAAAACATTTTTTTTGATTCAATTGTTATTGAAATCAAAAAATATCAAAATTTCCATAGAGAACATAGTTGGAGAGTACCACCAGCTTGGGACCCTATAATTCATCAACTAAAATCCCATCCCAAATCACACACTGCAGGGTTATTTGTTTTATTTATTTAAACTTTATAGCATAAGAAAATACAATTGGCGGACTTAATGCCTTAAGGCACTCTCTAACAGTCAACCGGAAAGGGTGTTAAAGAAAGAAATCGTGGCGGCAAAAAAAATGGATAACTAAGTTATAATATTCGTTAATCATAAATAAGGATCTAGCTAAGATAACAATATTACGTTTTGTAGATAGGGATCAAAAGGGAGGTCGACATAACCTCTCTGAGTATTCTTCCGCCAGTTCTTTCTCTTCGAGGCCTCCTAATTTGTGAACTGGTGGTAGATTCAGTAGCTAGATCGTGTTTTCTGGCGCAATATAACTCAAGTAAAAATGGGAATAAGCCCCTCTTAAAGAACTACAGACCCGTCTCACTTCTGAGCCATGGCCTTACGAATCGTCACGCTCGCAAGTTTGACGACTTCCAACCTCCCGAACAAGCCGGGTTTCGAAAAGGCTTTAGCACCATTGTCTAGAGTTCTAGACCACAAATACAACTTCAGCAAGGTGTGAGACAGGGAGACGTTATTTGTCACAGAAAAACGAAACTGTTCACAGCTGCGTTGGAGGACATCTTTAAACTCATACTCTGGAATGGACTTGGTATCAATATTAATGGCCAGTTACTAACAGTACCTATACTGTACCTAACACACCTTCGTTTTGCCGATGATATAGTTCTTATGGCTGTGACCTTGGAAGACCTGAATACAATGCTCGAAAATCTCCGTAGTTAAAGAGTGGGTCTCAGGATGAACATGGATAAGATGAAAATCATGTCGATTGCCCATGTTGTGCCCGCTCCAGTTCATGTTGGGAACACTACACTTGAAGTTGTTGACAATTACGTATACCTAGGACAGGTAGTCCAGTTAGGCAAGTCCAACTTCAAGAAAGAGATTTCTCGTCGAATCCTGCTCGGATGGGCAGCATTCTGGATGCTTCAAAAAATCTTCGCGTCTGACTTACGACTTACCTCAGAGTCTTGAGACAAAAGTCTATACTTTATCTTTATTAAAAAATTGTTTACGGCAGTGAAACGTGGTCGTTAACTATGGGTCTCATAAGGAGTAGGTCTCAAGGTCACCCAGGTCCCAGCATGCATTGGAGAGAGCGCATTTTGCTCGAAGGTTTGCTCAGCTGAAGTGGCAGTGGGCGGGATACATAACGAGAAGAACCGATGGCCGTTGGGGCGGAAAGGTTCTGGAGTGGTGACCGCGCACCGGACGACGTTCCCCGACAAGGTGGATCGACGATCTGGTGAAGGTCGCGGGAAACCTCTGGATGCGGGCAGTGCAGAACCAATCGTCTTGGAGATCCTTGAGGGAGGCGGAGATCCTTGAATGAGATCAGCAGTGGTCGTCGTGCGGCTGATATGATGATGATGAAAACATTAAAGAACAACTAAACGGAATATCATTAAATACCATCTAGAGACTAGCTATATGCATGCACTGTTTTGCATAGTTGATTTAGTGGTGATTTTTCCTATAATCGCTATTATTCGTGATTCGTTGAGTTTTCATATCGTAAACTCATCTGCAGTATGAACAACACTGTGAACCATAAAAATTTTACGTTCTGCATAGTCTTTAAACACCCTTGCAAAAATATATAGCTTTTTTCGAAATACCGAAATACCGGTATTTTACTCTCAAATACCGGTATCAAAATACCGAAAAAAAAGACCGGTATACCGGTATACCGGTATCCATGCCCTACTCATGAGCACGCACATAAACGCTACCTTTCAACTCGGCCACACGCAGTTCTGCTGTGTAGCATACATTCGCAGGCGCGGTCTGTTGTAAGCTTTACATTGCGGGGTAAAGTATGCATTGATTTATTAACACCAAAAACCAAAATCGTTTCCCAGCATTAATTTTGAACAGAAATGGCCCTGGGGCCGTACCGGCTAACGAATCGATTTTCATAAAAGTCTGCTGGGTTTCAAATTAAAACAGATAAATCGAGCCCCAATTGGGCCAAAATGACGAACCCAAATTCATGATGTCACACGAACATCGATATCTTCCGAATCACGTCAACAAAAAGTACAAAACGAAATTGCTTACTTTGATTTCTCTGTTTGAAGTTGAAACCCAGCAGACTTTTATGAAAATCGATTCGTTAGCCGGTACGGCCCCTGATGATGGGCAGAATACGTAGACCTCGGCTTCGTGGTCTTGTTACACCCGGTATATTCTGTGGTTTCGGCATCACATTAGCCCGCGTGGTAATAAGTTACAACTAATATGCCTATCGAAGACCTAACTCCCAGCAGGAGGTAAGTTGAGTTCATCAAAAATTGCTGAACGATATTAAAAAAATTACAGATTTCGCAGTTCCCGCAAGAATCGGAGCATTGAAAATGAATACAAAAAATTACGAAAAAATTAAATCAAATCAAAAACAAAATCCTATAATTTTTCTAATGTATACTAGGTCCCTTTTTATTTTTACGATCGATTGTGATACGAGGCGCAGCCGAGTGTGCAAAGGTGCCGTGACAAAAGTGCCCCTGACTGCTTCGACGCGGCTGAAATATTATTAACCGATTCACAAAAATCAACTAATGCACTTCTCGTCTGCTTCCGCATCTTTCAATACCTTTACTATGACGATCGGTCAATAATCATAGAAACTACATCACTTTTTATATACCGATATACCCGTTTTTCTACAATTCCAAATCTAAAGGGACCACCTATAGGTCACAATTATAAAACGATTTTAGGACCCTAGGACCCTTTTTTTAATTTTTTCTTAAGTCGGTTTTTTTCTCGAAATATTTACAATTTAGTAAACAAACACCTCCCAAAAAACCCGAATTTTTCGAAATTTCAGAAAAAGTTACCAGCCGATTTTCAAAATTCAAACGTTTACACGTGTCTCAATAAATTCCTCAACTTTTGGTACTATTCCCATCTCGATCCTCCTAAAATCCTCGGAACTATGACCAAAAATACGTCTCAGGCGATTTGCATGTGATAACCATTTTCAATGGTAAAATAGATAAAAAAATGTAATTCAATAGTAATAAAAAAGTAGATAAGAAAATACTAGTAAACTCTGTTAGTTTATGATTTATCTTTAGTTTCAACAGTTATTCATTAAAAGGATGTCTAGTAATTTAATAAATTGTGTAATACGAGTTACATCTACGTTGGTGGATAGCCTACTATAAACTCTTAATTAAATAATAAAAATAACTGAATGTGAAATTAGTAGATAAATTGCGGATTTCCCATCTGGTAACATAAGATAAGAAATCAAAATCTAATTGGCCAATAAAACTGTAAGCAAGTCTCGGTGTGTGGTTTATTATCCTTAATGATTTAACATATTAGATTCTAAATAATTATAAAATAACATTATTATGTACCCCTAGCACAAAAATATTTCGAGAAAAAAACGCGCGTAAAAGTACTCGATAGAGGATAGTGATACAACATGGAAATAATAAAACTTTTTTTTTCACAATGTTGAAAAAAACATGAAAAAAACACAGCACCGTTGTTTTTTTTTCTAAATTTGGTTTTTTTTCAAGAACACAAATTTGGAAAATAAATGTTTTATTTAATCAAATCAATAATTATAATATGAGATGTTTATTCTTCGCCAGTGTCTCCAGATATGAATTTGAATTTTTTCCAAGATCTCATTTTATTTTTCCCCAAAATGATACGTTTGTATGAAGAGAAGATCAAAAAAAAATCCCCAACGCAATTTTTTGTTCCCCAAAATGTTAGGTTTTGTATAAAGAACAATTTTTTTCCCCAATAATTAAAATTTACCACTCAATGAGAAAAATCCCCCAATCTGGAGACACTGTTCTTCGTTCTAACTAACCGCTCGTTCCCACTTGTCGGGTGTCGGATCCGGATTTTAATCAGATGTTCCAGTGGCAGAACATTTTATATGTAGCTATTCACACTTGTCGGACACCGATTTTGTGTTGGAGCCGACAAGAGATATCGGGTGTTTTGCCAGCCCCCGTCACCCGGAAAAAAATCGTGTCGGATCTCGCTCGCATAGGAGTACGACGCTGTTCACATTTGTCGGATGTCGGGTCCGACAACCCTCTCCGCGCTGGCCTCGGCGTGGATCTTGAGCGTGGAGTTGAAATATGCGCAGAAGTCATTTCACGTTTTTATTAGGTTGCTTTCTCGTTTGTGTGTTTGTTTGATTCTTTGTTTGTTTCTCCACAAAGTTTGCGAACGATTTTATACTAACTTCCTGATGAGCTAGAGCATGGGTCTCCAAACTTTTTAGCATAAGGGCCAGACTAACTCCTCCACGAAGTCCCAAGGGCCAGGATTTAGCTGGCTCATCGTGCCAACATACCTACTATAAATTACAGTATTGTTGGTACGATCCGGCCTGCTTTCGCGGGCCGGATTGTTGGTGCTTGCGGGCCAGATGTGGCCCGCGGGCCGTAGTTTGGAGACCCCTGAGCTAGAGACTTGAAACTTTGAAAGCCGAAAGGCCATACCATAGGAACTCAATATTGAAACCGTGCAACCCCATGAAATTTGGGCTCGTTTGAATCGTCTTGACGAATTCTTTGTTGGGAAATAGTTTTCAGGGTCTGATGATGGAGCCGGAAGAAGGACACAGGAACTCTTTAATAAAACTATGCTACTCCATCGAGATTGGGCTCGTTTGAATCTTCTTGACGAGTACGCTTTGTTGGGAAATATTGTTCAATGTCTGATGATGGAGCCGGAAGAAAGCCACTGGAACTCGGTAATAAAACCATGCAACCCCATAGAGTTTGGACTCGCTTGAATTATCTTGTCGAGTACTTTATTGGGAAATAGTGTCCGAGGATCTGATGATGGAGCCGGAAGAAGGCCATAGGAACTCTATAATAAAACCATGCAATCCCATCGAGTTTGGGTTTGTTTGAATCGTCTTGACGAGTACTTTGTTGGGAAACAGTTTCCAGGGTCTGATGATGGAGCCGGAAGAAGGACACATAAACTCTTTAATAAAACCATGTTACCCCATCGAGTTTGGACTCATTTGAATCGTCTTAACGAGTACTTTGTTGGGAAATAGTTTCCAGGGTCTGATGATGGAGCCGGAAGAAGGCCACTGGGACTATGTAATAAAACCATGCAACCCCATCGAGTTTGGGCTCGTTCGAATCGCCTTGACGTCTGCTCTGATAGGAGATGGCATATTTTTTTTAGTCTTAGCTCGTTAACTAAAAAGCAGAAAATAATAATTTACTGAAAAATCTCTGTTTTGAAAACACGTTTTTATAACAGACTAGGTAAATTATTACAAAAAAATCGTACTAAAAAAATTAAAACGGACTAGTAAAAACAGACTAAAAAGTAAAAAATAAATTCTTCTGTAAATATTTATAACCCTAACCTACAGAAATTTTAAATCTAAAAACGTGAGACGCATGCTAAAGACAATTTGGATGATAAATTTTATGAAATGCGCCCCACATTTTTAGGTTTAAAGTTTCTGTAGGTATAGGGTTAAAGATATTTACAGATAGGCTTACCATCCGTCCGGATTAGTCCGGACATGTCCGGACTTTTGGGCTATTGTCCAGACTTTGTCCGTCTTTGCAATTTGTCCGGCTTTTTAAGATTAGGCGGTGTAATACGAGAAAAACCTACGTAGCAGTAGTGTTCGTAAGAGAAGTCCCAAAATGTATGCAGTCTGGATCTGTCTGCGAAAATGTCCGGATTATTATTGAAATGTCCGGCTTTTTGTCAGGACTTTCCAAATTTTGCAATGGTAACCCTATTTACAGAGGAAATTATTTTGTACGCCCATCGCGTAGGTACAGTTGCCTCGCACAGAGTGAAAATGGCACCACAACCCGTTTCGATCGGGCCGACAACCGACAAGTGTGAACAGAGGCTCCGACACCCGATTAAAATCCGGATCCGACACCCGACAAGTGGGAACGAGCTGTAAGTTCATAGGTACATTAAAAAAGACATAAACCGAAAGAATAATTTACCGTGCGCGTCTTTAAATGCTGCCAACTGTTGAAAACTTGGTACTTTTCAACAAAAAAAAGTAAGTAGGTTCAAAAATGAACAGGGGGGCTACTCAAATGGCCACTTTTCTATTCGTTCGCTAACTTAAATCTTAAAAATAAGCAATTAATGATCAAGTCAGACGTCGCAAGTTTATGTAAATTACAGACATTGTTGTATTGTACAGAATTGACAAGCCTACGACACGTTATTTTGGTGTTTATATCTTTATTTTTAACTTTTAAGTTAGCGAACGAATAGAAAAGTGGCCATTTGAGTAGCCCCGCAGAAAACTTTAATATGAATTCATAAGTATTAAATCTTTAACGGGAACTTCCTTAATAATTTTAATTTCTGTACTCTTGAAAACACGTTTTTTTTCATGATTTTTTTTACGTCTTCTTTCACGTTAGAAAAAAAACTGTTTTTTACAACACTAATAGAGGATTTGTATATGAACAATTTCATTTAGCTTTTCGGCGATAGATGGTGCTGTACAAATTACCCATACAAAATTACTAATTTTTTTACGCGTTTTTATAGCTGTTCGTGCTACGGGTACTGAATAAGCGCTGTAATCCGTAAAAAGTGTTTTGTTTCTAATATTAGGTAAATTTTACATGAAAATTGCTGTGTTGTCATTTTGATGGCTTAGTTGAACAACGAAAACGGATAGGATAAGTATTGGTTCTAATTTCCATAGATCAAACACTGACAACAACATTATTACGTGAATATGCAACAGACGAAGTGATAAAGAAAGTTTAATGGCGTTTTGTTAAGTGCAATTCAAAAAACATCATCCAACCGGTCAGGCGCCCGCCCTCATATATACCAACAACAATATTTACTGAAATTGCCAAACAAATACCGCTAATTGAACAAAAAGTCTACCACGCTCTGCAATCAGCCAGAATGCGGTGCCGACCGGCCGCCAGTCAACCTTCGTCAACCGACCAATTACAGGTGGGTCCACGAGACCCCAACTTTGTGCACCAGACTGCCAGCACGGCCAATTATGTTTATTTAATGCGGTTTTTTATGCGTCTGTAATCAGTTAATCGCTATGAGGAATTAAAATTGTATAACCTAGGTAAACACTCAAAGGACATCATCCACATTTCATACATTTTTGGTCCAAATAAGAAAGTGCCGGCCGGAAAGACAAATTGCTTTATTCTGATAGGTTTTGTCCATCTAAGCATTTTTTTATTATGGCACCGAAGCTGTAGCACCGCTTCACATTTGTGCCAAATATGAAAAAACATACTGTTTGAACCTAATTGTATGTATGTGTAACCATAATAAGAAATGCTTAGGTAGACAAAATCTATCCGAATAAAGCACTTTTGCTTTTTGGCCGGCACTTTCACATTTGCACCAAAATGGATGATGTCCTTTAAAAAGTTACAGGACGTATTTATGTGAATGATCACATGAAATAAAATAATTAAACTTCCTAAAGGAAAAAGCTCTAACAGTCTACGTAAGAGCCAAGTTAGTCAACCATAAACAAATAATTTTGAATTACCTAATATTTTTCTTAACAAACGAACAGTTCATCCTTCCTAAATTGCTACAAGATATATAAACATTGTAATCGCCAATCCAATAACACTTCAAATCGTGTCAGCCGTCTTCCACAAAGAGAGAAACACGCCATTATCCCAATGCCATCGTGTACACTCGTCAAGTACGAAAATAATACTGTTACAATCTGATGATCGACAGTCGATGGAGATTTCACAACCCAAAGGGCTCTTTGCCTCAAAGGTCACGCCCACTTCTCGTAACCTTTCTATTTGATCAGTCAATTGACTCGAAACTTGGACTGCAAACAAACAAAACACATTAACAAACTATCAGAAACTATCCCGCCATAGAGATTTTAGTCGTATTTCTTGATGATTAAAGCCTCCAGAGACGCAGGGTTAAGTTGGACTCAGTATGAGAGTTGATGCCCGTGACGTATGAAGAGGTTCTTTCATTAAATGGACACACAGCATTAGCTATGTTTATTTACAAGCAACTTTTATTTTGTTGGCATTAGAAATCTCCGAGTGTTTCCATTGTTTGAAGGAAAGGGTAACGCAAAGTTTTCGAATGTTTTCGTACAGTGTTGTGGACGGTGTGGTTGACCGAGAGACACTTCAACATCTTCGAGTTCAAAGTATTATTGAGTTTAGCTGGATTCGTTTTTGATATATTTGCAAAACTTAAAAAAAAATACTAAGTCTCGAAAGAATAACAAACGCGTTACCAGAAACTGCGGGCTAATGCCTAATTTTAAAAAGCTTTAAAAAAAAGTAAAACCTCTTTCAAAAACCTTAAAAAACAGCTCTATAAAAAGCAAGAAATAATGTTCAAATCGATTAATTAAAACACGTCTATTGAAGTCGGGTGGAGCTGGAAGTATTTTTTTTACTTATTGTGATGTTTATATTCTAAAAGCCCCACCCGACTTTAATAGACGTGTTTTAATTAATCGATTTGAACATTATTTCTTGCTTTTTATAGAGCTGTTTTTTAAGGTTTTTGAAGGAGGTTTTACTTTTTTAAAGCTTTTTATTTTAAACTTTTTTGTGGCAGGTATGTAAGCGATTTTTTTATAAAATAAAACGTTAAGTATAATGTTTCACATTTTTCAATGGTATACCCCGAGTAACTCAATGTCCACAGGTGTTCCGTTGGGTCTTCGCAGTTCAACTCTAGTTCAGAACGTCCTTGACAATAATAAACCCACCAATATTTCGGTCCAGCCGTCTTTGAGTAATCGGTGTACATACATATAAAAAACAAAAAATATACGCGACGAATAGAATAACCTCCTCCTCCTTTTTTAAAGTTTTTGAAGTCGGTTAATAACCTCCTCCTCCTTTTCAAAGTTTTTGAAGTCGGTTAATAACCTCCTCCTCCTTTTCAAAGTTTTTGAAGTCGGTTAAAAATCTATCGCAATCTATCGTTTGACAGATGGATGTGATGTGACACATTGCTGCAATTCTTTGGTAAGTTTTTATTTGTGCAAAAAAGAAGCTTCAATGTGTTACATCCTGAAAGCGATTGCGATAGATTTTGAAATTAGACAATAGAAAAGCAGTACGTACCGAAAGTTTTAATATAAAAGTAAACCTATGATAATATATATGTAAGTAATGTTATATTATCATAGGTATAAAGTAAAAGTATGTTATGGAGGAGCGGATATTCCTGGCACAAGTATCTTTATACTTAAAAAAAGGTGAAGAAAAAAATATATTTTGATTTTTTGATATTTTTTTTGAGATGTATTGTGATTTCAGTTCCGAATTTAATGATAATATTATTGTATTGTATTAAAAAAGTTTTACTTAAGCTTTTTTTTCAATTCGGATTAAAACAAGCGGCCAGTTAAATCCAAAAGCTATCCAAGGTTTAATCGAGTTACTTTCAGTTCACATCGAGATACGAGAAAGCTTTTAAACGGGTGTCGGCATAGTTTTCTCGCACGCAGAATCATTAGCCACACACATCGAATATCACCGATTAACATCGCGATTCCGCAGAAAAAAGCTAATGTCGGAAGTGTGTGAGAAAATGTTTTCAATCATTGCAACTGGCCAGTTCTCACTTGGAGACCTGAAAAGATGTGGCCCAAATCGCCAGATGCTAAAATTTACATGTTTGAAAAGAGATTCTTTATTTTAGGCATTTTGCATTCTAGTTATTCTGCATTTTAGTCATTTAGCGTTTTGGTCATTTTGCTCTCATAATCTTTTTGCTTTTTAAGCAGTGTTATCAGGAAGGAATCTTTTTGATATACTTAGGTATGTACTATGGGCAACAGCGACGCTTAACCAGTTTGCAACAAAATTCGTGTGCGCGCGTATCGCCCCTACACGAACTAAACGTATGGTTGTGACGGCGCGGCGTGCAAGCGATTTTGACCTTAGCAGTGGTTAAGCGTCGCTGTTGCCCATGGTACCTCTATAAAAGTACTTACGCTACGTTCAGCCACTAATCCGTATCCTATATTTTGTCGTGTGTCTTGCGTGATCCGATTGCAGTCGCCAAATCGGATGTCAAGTTTTGCCCGTTTCGGTTTTTTGCTGGATCTTGAAACCGAATGCACGTGTGAACTCGTACATTTAAATTATATTGTGACTAAACTGTACCTGCAAAATTCCGATCCGGTTTGTCTACGTGTGAACGTAGCGTTACTTGTAAGTAAATAGAAATCACTTACCAGCTTACCTATAAACACCTACCATGTGATGCACATCATAACGGTATTGAGTTTCTAACGCAAATTCACCAGTTAAAATATCGCCTGCTATATGTGGAAATTTGCCAACCGAACCCAATGGAGGAGGCCACATAAAATTATGCCTTTGCTTTGAGCATCTGACAATAAAGAGACCACATAAGGAGCAAGGAAAACTTACTACATCGCATATATTCATAATGTTATGATGACCATTGAGGTAGTAGCCCACATGAAAAGAAATGAAAAGGAACACCGATATTTATGTCGCTTTTTAGGCACCAATAACTAAAGTCTCAAAATGAAAAAAACGACTATAGATCTTATTAACGACTTACATACGAGCTTATAAAAACCAAGAAGACAACCATTTCTGTCGAAGCGCATACATTTGCAAAGTTATTCATAGTATGTAAGGCCGATGTAAAAACTGGGACATGGCTTCTATGGGGCATCATTATTCCTTGAACTAATGTTCGCTGCGGGCCTTACTTTATCCCTATTTCTTAGCTCATACCCTTACATGTTACGAAGAGCTAGTTAATCGAATTTGTAATCAAAATGTTCCGGAAGAAATTCTTTAAGCACGGTAAAAACCGCATCTTGATCCATTGCATTGTTTAAAAGAAGTACTCAAACAGGTTGAGACTTATGAATAACATGTACAATACAAGTAAGAGAATAAGGACATTTTGTCATTTAGCACCTTTAAAGGAAAACGAAAATATTTTCATACTCCCATACAAAATGTATTGATCAGCTGACCGATTAACTATGGAAAGGAAAAAAATATCGTTTTTCGACCTATGTTCCTTGGAGAATGTTGTTCAGTTTTAGCTACACTATCACCTGTTTCAGGATCTGACAGGGTTTTTTGATACATTATGTAGATAGAAAACCAATGATATAAAAATTCTAATATCTTTGTAGGTAACAGTAAAAATTATTTATTTTACTGTAATCTCTAATCTACCTTTTAACCACATTTATTTTCGGTGGTTTTCCTTGAAAATTACAAGAAATAGTGCGCTTGAAAAAATATTGAAAGTTTTAGAATTTGTTTAGGATCAATATTAGTTATTCTTTTACTTGTTCTTGAGCATCAAACACTAGATTAGAGAAAACAAAAAAACCGACTTCAAAAAAAACCTGCCTCTAAAAAGCAAGAAATAATATTCAAATCATTAGATACGCATTATCATCGTTATAATAACGTCTATTGAAGTCGGGTGGGGTACGAACGTACCGTACGTACGTACGGGAAGTACATCTTCCTTTTTTTATTCTTAAATCCCCACCCGACTTCAATAGACGTTATTATAACGATGATAATGCGTATCTAATGATTTGAATATTATTTCTTGCTTTTTAGAGGCAGGTTTTTTTTGAAGTCGGTTTTTTTGTTTTTAAACAATTTTTTATTTATTTATTTTTAGTGTAAGTACCTTCTGTATTAGGTAATGTAGGTAAGTATATTATTTAGGTAGAAAATTCAGCTAAGCCAAACGTGAGATAATCGCGGAGAAACATACTATATACAGGTCAAACTGAGAACCTTTTTTTTATAGTCGGTGAAAATGACTACAGTAAAGGTATCCCCTTTCCAACAAAAAAACTTCATCTAATTCGGTTCATAAATAACAAAGTCGTTAAGGTAGTTGATGCAAAATCATAGTATTTTCAGGATTACTTGAAAACTACTATACCGATTTGAAAAAAATTAAATGGGACCATCTCGCAAGCAAACTCAATCAAACAAAAAAAGAATCATCAAAATCGGTCCATAAATGACGGAGATACGCGCGAACAACGATAAAAAAAAACATACAATCGAATTGAGAACCTCCTCCTTTTGATGAAGTCGGTTAAAAAATGAAATTGTACCTTTCACTGCTGAAATGTTCAATTTTATTTTCTATTCAAAAGCTCTGGAAGCTCAGAGCATCAATTCTACAATCAGTGGGCAAAAGCAAGAATTGTTTTGATCTCTAATATAAACTTCACGGTGCGTTACTCCATAATCTTCGTAAAATCAATGATTTTGTCGAGATATTATCTGAGAGGCGCGGCTAAATACCGTTATTAGGCGAATCGGTTGACCTTTAGTTCGAGTCTTGTTTTTAGTTTCGTAACACGCAACCATTCGATCACATCAGCAGCAAGTATGACTAGATTGCAATGTGAAACAATCATCATTTGCTAGTTCAATCAGGTTCCTAGAAATAGGTAAGTAGGTACCGTAATTTTGCTATCACTTTTTTTATGTTACCGTATTTTTCTTTAAGTAAGAACATGCAATTAACATTTTTCTTCGTTTAGTTGTAGCAATTCTTATTAAGTTATTAGACTTTTAGAAAAATTAGGCATAATTATTATTGACAAGACGGTTGCCATGCCAAACGGAAAGTCTGTCGCAAAGAATTGTCGCTTGTCTGTAAGTTCCCTTCTCATGATTCCTTTAAGTATCTGATACGATACTGCGCCCCTTAGTAACCATAATATTAGTTATAAACCTATTAATGTTTTGTAGATGACGCTTGGTGCCATTGCTAAATACCACAGCGGCTGTTTGTTAGATATTCAATTATTATCTTACGATAGAATAAGGTTAAATCGCCTTAGGCATGACAAAGGTTATTTGAGTTTTAGTGAAACAAGCTAGTTGATGACTAGACTATAAAGTTATAGGGTTCTTAAGGGTTTAAAAGTCAATTTCACGTTAATATTAACATCACAACATCGAGGTGAATATTAATGGTGGTCGGATCGAACGACTCATACGATTACGACAAACTATAGTGCGTTCGACACAACATAGGGTTAAAAAAACTAAGTGCAGAAACATTATACTATTATTGCGTATTTGTTTGTAAAACTATGATACAGACTCAAATCTATGACATTATTTACTTACAGTATTTTTCCGGTTTCATCATATCAGCCGCACGACACCCACTGCTGGGTATAGGCTTCCCCTAAGGATCTCCACGACGATCGGTCCTGCGCTGCCTGCATCCATTGGCTTCCCGCGACCTTCACCAGATCGTTGGTCCACCTTGTCGGGCAGAGATGTGACTTATCTAAGATACAAGTATTTGAAATACAGATACAAGATACAAAATACGTATTTTCATCTTGTATCTCAAATACTTTTTTAGAAAGGATTTTGTATCTTATATTTAAATACTTTTGTTTAGTATCTTAGTGTTTTATAAATACTTTTTTCTGATAAAATACTTTTTCTGATAAACATAAATAAATAAATAAACGTTTTAAGAAGTTTTTGCAGTTAGAGCCTTCAGCAAATGATGCCATTTAGCCTCAGTATCACATCCTTTTTTAAAATGAAGTGGGTACCAAATGAGCGTAAAGAATATGTAAAATAACTTGTCCTGACTGAAACATGAAAGCCTTCAGCAAATGATGCCATTTTAGCCTCAGTATCACATTTTTTTTATATAAAGTGGGTACCAAATGTGCGCAAAGAATATCTAAAAGAACTTGTCCTGACTGAAGGTCGAAACAAATTATCGGACGCGGCTTATGGACGCGGCTTACTGCCGCGGCTGATAAGTGTGCACACTCTAATAACATCCTGCGTGCCAGCCAGATAGCTATCGGACGTCCGATGACGTCATATTAGTCAATGGTTACGTCCGCGACTTACGTCCGATAGTTTGCACACCTCAGTGTATTTTCATAGTCCCAGATACCTATCAGCCGCGGCAGTAAGCCGCGTCCGATAATTTGTTTCCACCTTGAAACACGAAAAACAAATCGATCTGAAAAACAAAAGTCGGAGGCTTTGGACTTCGATCAAGTTGGACAATATAGGTGATGATATAAATAAAAACATAAAAGCGGACTAGTAAAAACAGACTAAAAAGTATAAAATAAATTCTCTTTTCGTCTTGAGACACTGAGGTAAGTCGAACGCGAAGATTTTTCGAAGCTTCCAGAACGCTGCCCACCCGAGTTGGATTCGACGAGAGATCTCTTTCTCGAAGTTGGACCTACCCAACTGGAATGCCTGTCCTAGGTATAAGTAATGGTCAACAACTTCAAGTGTAGTTTCCGGTTTATTACGGTAAAATAACGTTATTATTGGAAATAATGTTGTGGGGACATTTTACAGACAAGTTAACTCATCATCACAAATGTACAAAAACGGAATGGACGAATCCTGAATTACTACCATGTGTTTACCGGCTCAGTTCTATCACTTCTATATAAGGTGGACTAATCAGTAATACATAAAAAAATATAGAAAAAAAAATCAATTACATTTTATTACCTACCCACTAAAAATTACGTAATTACGGTCAAATAACGTTAATTTTCAAGTAAAGATTTCAATCCCCAGAACGCACGACAAGAGACGTGTTGGTCGGCGTGCGTCATCGTCGTCGTCGAATTCACAATACACCGTTAATTTTTAAGTAGGTACCTATATCTAAAAATGAAAAGGGGGTTTCAGACCACGTAAATGAACAATTTTTACTATGGGGCAAAACCTCGGGATCTCGAAAAAAAAATCAGCTGTTCCATAGAAAAGTACAACATCGACTCGACTATAATGTATGGAACAGCTGATTTTTTTTTCGAGATCCCGAGGTTGGCCCCATAGTAAAAAATTTTAATTTACGTGGTCTGAAACCCCCTTTTCATTTTTAGATATACTTAAAAATTAACGGTGTATAATATATCCTGAGGATCCTGATATTGCCACACCTAGTGTTGCCAGCCTCATTAGTGGAAAATTTACGATCTCATATCAATATTTCAATGTGATTAGAGCTCAGCAATAAATACCTTGCTCGCAGAAAGGTCAGCCAACTATCGCACTAACATTGTCTTAGGGCTGCCTAAAACAATTCGATTAAATTTAATATTTACCTATAGCAACACAATGTTTACAAAGATATTTTATAGGCACCTTGGTAATACTTACCTACATAGTCATAGAGTAAGTATTATGGACCCTGTCGGGCGCAGAAAAAAGAGAATTGGGTGCTTGGGTCCAAAAATTTTGGGTTCAACAAAACAACAACAAGTGGCTTTTTTAATCCTCTAGTTAAAGCTACGGTCAACACCACGGTGCCATAGTTACTATGGCACCGTGGTACACTATGGCATCCTACTAATCCTATCCTACTAATCCTACTAATATTATAAATGTGAAAGTTTGTGGGTTTGGATGTTTAGATGTTTGGATGTTTGTTCCTCAATCACGCAAAAACTACTGAACGGATTTGGTTGAAATTTGGCACACAGATAGTAGATAGCCTGGATTAAAACATAGGATACTTTTTATCCCGATATTCCCACGGGAACGGGAACCATGCGGGTGAAACCGCGGGCGGCCGCTAGTATTATAAATGTGAAAGTTTGTGGGTTTGGATGTTTGTTCCTCAATCACGCAAAAACTACTGAACGGATTTGGTTGAAATTTGGCACACAGATAGTAGATAGCTTGAATTAAAACGAAGAATACTTTTTATCCCAATATTCCCACGGGAACGGGAACTACGTGGGTGAAACCGCGGTCGGCCGTTAGTAGTATAATAAAATAATGAATAGCTGTACTAACGGTGCCTAACTTTATGAATAAACTGGTCATAATTTGCTGGTAAACATAATTTAATTCAACACACATTAAATATGTGTTGAACAATGTAGCTTGCAAATATGGTCTGACAAGATTTTATGTAATATTACCCTACCTACTTGCTAACAATGTAGTTTTACATTAATAGGTAGGTACAGCATTGAATAGTTACAAGTGATATCGAAAGGACCCTTCGGTTTAGCCAAGTTATGTCGTAATCAAAACCATTGGACTGTCAATACAATACTGACAATTACACCAAAGACTATTCAATTAAGTGGTATTCCAAGCATTTTCGTACATACAGCCTCATACAGCTAGGTATCCGGTTTAGATTGTGATTTGTGCACCTCAAATCTCAAATATCTTTGCAAGTCTATAGAATGAGTAATGCTTGATTTACCTACTTTCGTTAGTTCTCTAACATCGATTCTCTAAGTTACAAAATAATTGATTATTATATGTGATCGAAAACACAGCGTTGATTTGAAGACGCGTCATACAGATTTACCTTATCTCCCACTAATGTACAAAGATTTTTAAGTCACTCACCAATTTTCCAGACCAAACCTTGCTTACTCGTCTTCTTTCACCTTGCTTAGCTCTGTGGACAGTGACAGATGACAGCTGTCACCTGTCAGTATCATGTCATAGCGTTTTTAAGATTTGCCGCGATACCACGTGCAAAAGTTTTCTCATAACTAAAAATTGTTATAAAGTGCAGTTTTTGTTGAATTTATAAGTGAATTCAAGAATTCTAACAATAATGCTGCTTGTTTGGTAAGCGTTTACGACCTTACTAATTAAAAGAACGAGATGGTGATGCTTACAGGACGTGTTTACATGTTACCGGCATTAGGCATACCGCTGCTTCGGAAATGAAGAGCTAGCTGGTACAAATTGGTCCGTGACAATAGTCATGCGACTGTTCTCGTTCATCAGCGGATGATGACACGAGGGAACATTTGGGCCCTATTATTATCTCGTGCCCACATAGATCTCCCTCTCTTAATTAAGAGAGAGGAGTGCCGAATGAAATGACCAATTGCCCACCATCTCGTTTTCGTGAATTAATACCGAGTTATTTATTACTCGGAGGAATAACAGCTCTTTGGTCAAGTTGACCAGTTTTATTATAGCTAAGACGCACCCAGTTGATCACTGGTGCCATAAGTTTATATTGACACAAAACTTTTTTATTTTGATGTGAGTACCTATCATCAACTAATGTTTTGAATATGAGAAATTGAGAAACTTAGTTTTCTCACAATAGAAATAAACTAAGTAGGTATTTGAAGTGTTAATCTGCCACACCAAACTGATTTTTGGTTTCTTTTTAAAGTCTGTTGAACTGTTCTTTTTCAGTAGGTAGTAGGTAATCAGTACAATCAGAGGCTCTTAGCATAGCTGGTCTAACATAACAAGTGTGAACTTACAATACCAGGACCTCCTGAAATAATCACAACAGAATTTCTCGCATTGAGCTGCAACTCAGCCAAGTGAGTTAGACACTTCTTATTTACACTATCTTAATATCCTGGCATGAGTTGCTGGAGTACTCTACAAGATTAGGCAACTGTTGTACAGATAGAAGAAAAAAGTGAGTGTACAAAAATTAGAAAGTTGAAAACTAAGTAAAGAAGTATTCCTCTAGCCGCAGATTATCTACCTATTCATTAAAGTAGTTCCATTTCGAGATGTGATTCTCAAACTTAAACAGAGTGTTGCATAGGAGTCTATCTAGTACCAGGGCTGTGCTAGTACCGTTAGATAGATTATGATTGATAAAAATTTGAAAATTTTACATTGTAGTGTAAGTAATAAGAACCTAAGTATAAATAGTATAATATAAAGAGTCAGCTTTAATTATGTTATTGGATAGAATGAAATAAAAATTACCTTGATTGCGGTTACAGAAAAAAAAAAAAAATCCATAGATTCTTTAGAGATACACAATAAGGTAGCCGTTTCCGGCATACCAAAGTATGTTCAATACAGTAAATTGATTATAATACTTTATTAAACATTACATAAGGTGCTAGTGGCCCGAAGTGGTTGATTCGTCCAAGTAGTGGCCGCATAACTTACAAAATAGTAGACAGATGGTCTCAAAGTATTTACATACCTAACACAGATTTATACTCAAATCAGAGTTATAACTAGTTACTTTTTATCTTGAAGATACAGTCTACCGACTTGATATTTATTTACTAATAATAATAATAGGAGGTGTAACCTACTTTTGTTAGGTACTTAATTCCTCAGTAAGGCCATGAAATTGAATGATTAAATTATGTGTATTATCAGCAAACTCCTTTCATGATTATAATAACTAATATTTGAATATTTTGAGTATGCCACTGCATAGTACGACTAAGTTTAACTAGAGATAGCAGAATGAAATGAAATGATGGAGTAAGTGAATATTGAATAAAATTTAAATAATAATAATAAATATTGTTTATTTACTCTTCACAAAGGTTATCACTTATAATACATAACTATACTAAGAGCTAAAGCTTAAATATGTACTTATTATAGCTTATCCAGAGAGAAAATCACCTATGAGTTTATTAAGTAAACTAGACAAAGGAAAATAGTCAATTTTAGTTTTATGAGTCTGATTGTAGAAGTATCCGGCATCCAAATTCCGGACTTTTATAAATATCCAGGGGAGTCAGACTCGGGTCAGATATTCTGTGTACCAAAAAAAAAAAAAAAATGCTTAATTCTACTCTGGTAAATATTAGCTAATAAGTCAATATTAGGATCTGTTCACTAAGCAAGTTTCAGGTCTGTTAATAATTCCTGAAAGTCTGTATTTATAATTTACAGAAGTCAATCCTAGAACAAAATATAAGTGTATGCAGAGTATGAATGTTTCTTGCAAAACAGTTAAAGCTACATTAATACCAAAACATTAATAAGGATTAAGAAGTTCTCAAAGAAGGCGCATCTTTTTGCGAGAATTAAGTGTGTCTCAAAAATACACTTTTGATTAATAATGTAATTTATTTCAGACATATCAATACAGAGTGATTTCCGATTACGGACCTTTCAGGAGTTTATATCGGAAATCCACCATGAGGTAGTCGGGTGGATAGGAATCATACCGGAGACAAACATTCCCCAAGCCTCGGAGGCTTTACACCTAACCTAGATGGGGTGTCCTAAACTGTGACTTGGTAGCCTTGAATAAGGTAACTGACAGTCCTTAGGTATGAAAAGAATAAGTCAATCATATTGAGATTTAATTATTTCCCTTTTAATCCACATCATATTTTTTATTTTTGTGTTACGTATACCTACATAAAGATCTACGTTAGGATTACCATAAGTGTTTAGTGATAGCCGCGTCATTCGCGGGTTGAGGTGATTACTTCAACATCAGCTAATTTAGAGGAAAATATCCCCAAGACTGTGTGACGTTGACATTTAAATGTACAGTCGACAGCACGTTAAGTTGAACAGTTGAGCTGCGACGGCAGCTTTTATTATGTACGCCAGAAGAACGGTCTCAAGATCAACATGTATGGTCTGATGTGTTGGCAACTGTTCCTTAGTGAGATGGCTGCAGCGTGCGCCAGTTTATCCTCAAGGTGTCTATATGAACAGGGAGCGGATCCCCGTCATTTAAGAGTACCTACATACCTACTCATCCAGTCGCAAAACATAATATTGTTGATACACCTACCAGATGATGGAAATATAACCTTCTTGTCCAAATCGACAGTAGAACCTTGACGGATCACCTCCGCTACCAGCGTGTAGGTACCTATGCGTTCAATTGCTCTGCTCAAGGGGACGGTAGGGCTGCAGAATAGCCGAGTGATTTACCATCACGCTTTCAGCGGCGTACCTCTCGGGGGGGTACAACGGCTCTGCCGACCGCCAAATTTGAGAGGATGTGCCGGAATGGCCTCTCTCGTTGCCCCAGGCCTCGGAGGCTTTATACCTAAATGGGGTGTCCCAAATGGTGACTTGGTAACCTTGGATAAGGTACCTTACCTGGGACTCAGAGTATGGCTATGCAATATTTGACAACCCTGCAGCCGCGCCGTCATTGGCAATTAAAATGCCGTGTGCGTTTCCACAATCGAGCTGGTACCAGTATTCCTGGCTTGCAATCATCCAGGCATAAACCTTAACAGAACCAAAAGTAAGTATAAAGACATTCACATCGGCTTGATTGAATTCACATCAGGTTGATTGAATTCACAAGAGGCAAAAACCTACCTCGGATAGATGAGCTAGCTAGAACCTTGATATAGTTTAGAAGGTTGCGGGTGACCAGATCAGGTAGCCCACATTGGTTCCTCATTTACACTTCATAGAGTTCCCTGAGAAAGATGGTTTATATAGTAAAGCTTTTACATCTAGTTCTATAGTAATTATGAAAATATATTTTTGCAGTAGATACTGTAAAATAGTTATGCAGATCCTGCTGTTCTTATACATAACTAAGGATTTCATGTTATTTTTATATAAGTTATGTTAAAAGCGATCTCTGGGGCGAGGCCACACCAATCAAATCACAGTCCTCTTTGACTTATCAAAACACAACATTCTTTAGTTCACAAGAAATCTGATTTGAATACTAGCTTGTAAATTAAGGTGCATGACTATCTACCTAAGAATAGTTACCTATAGATATATATTACTGTTGTGGTGTGGCCCATGTCCTTTGACTAATACTAATAATTTTCAGGCTAATAAGGTTTATTAAGATTAAAAAATCCTTAGCTCAATATTTACATTTCTGTATGTTAATAGCAATTTTAATTCTGAATATGGGATGGTGTATTCTATACACAGTCCAATTCTGACAAATCAATTATTTAACTCTTTTATTAAATGAATAGGTGATGGTGAAACTAGCCACAAGAACAACATTTATAGAATCTGGATTCTAAACCTAGTGTTTAGTTAATAAAGTATAGCTGAAAAATAATAATAAGAAATAAAATAATAATAATATATAAAAAAAGGACCTTGCAAGAGGTGCAAGAAATACCTTGTAGATACAGGTGGTAATAACCTATGAAGATTATTTAGCTGTGGTATAAAATTTTATTTCTTAATATTCCATTGTTCTCAAGTAATTAAGTTACTGTGTTTGTTGAATAGCAATCCGATTAACAAATTGGTTGCATGTTATTCGTAAAAGGGACATGAGTGAATCACATTTTTATCTTAGAGAGGTATCTAAACAATAATTTAATATTATTAAATTTTATTTGTGATGTTGAATAAGTGAGAATTCACATAGCGTTTGTCCTTCTTTCACCAGCAGATATCAAACAGGTCTTCAAATCAACGCTGTGTTTTCGATCACATATAATAATACTGTTTTGCACTCCAACAAAACAGTTATTATGAGTGTGAGAAAACACAGCGTTGCCTAAGTGCTTGCAGGTGAAGACTACTATGACATGATACTGACAGGTGACAGCTGTCATCTGTCACTGTCCACAGAGCTAAGCAAGGTGAAAGAAGACGAGTAAGCAAGGTTTGGTCTGGAAAATTGGTGAGTGACTTAAAAATCTTTGTACATTAGTGGGAGATAAGGTAAATCTGTATGACGCGTCTTCAAATCAACGCTGTGTTTTCTCACACTCATAATAACTGTTTTGTTGGAGTGCAAAACAGTATTATTTTTGGTGGTTTTATTTGAATTTTCACAGCTAAGTACTAAAATAACCACCATATCCATACTGTCACAGTCATTTGAAATATTAATACTTACTTACAAATCTTAATTTTTATCATTACCTAAGTCAGATTTAATTGTCTATTTTTCAAATTAATATTGAGATGGTAAAGTCGCATATAATACCTCCTCCTAATATTTATACAGCAATCAATAAATACTAGCACATTAAATTTAATGCTCATTAGCTTATCCATAAATAAAGGTCTTCTAAAATTTATTTATAAGCTGCACCTTATTTCAAATCACCAGGCATATTCAATATTGAATAGAGTAACCCATGAGACGAGGTCTCCAGTCATTACCTGGGGCCTTACCACGAGTCTTCACCAGAGATGTGCCTTTAGTTGCAGTAGTTCGGCTGTTAGTCCGGTTAACCGAACTAACGCAACTTTTTAGTTGCATTAGTTCGATTGATTTAAATCACCGAACTGTTGCAACTATTAACTGTTAATAGTTCGGTTGTTAGTCCGAGTTAACCTTACTAATACAAATTTGTAGTAATAGAAATCATTACCAATGGCACTACAGAGCAAGTGGCACTACTATTTTTTAACCGACTTCAACAAATTGAAAGGACAAGGTTATTAATTCGGTTGTATGTTTTTTATTTATACATTTTGATTTATTTTAGTTTTCAATTTTCAATAACTTTATAACGTCACCAAAGTACCAGGATCTCATAAATATGTCGAAAGTTAACTTTTGTAATTTTAATTCTTTTTTAATCTAACAAAAAAATAACATTTGAGTAGTGCTACATTGAAATCAACCGAACTAATGCAACTTTTTGGTTGCATTAGTTCGGTTGATTTAAAACACCGAACTAATGCAACTAAAAGGTTTCATTAGTTCGGTTAACCGGACTAACAACCGAACTACTGCAACTAAAGGGAGATGTGCGGGGAAAATGAAATAATGATGATGAAAATCTATGGATTTCTCTCTACTCAGGTCTCTGGCAACGCTAAACTCTGGTACCTAGGTAGGTGGTACCACCGTTTCAAAAGAAGAAATTCTTACACTGCTCATTTCTCTAGCACATCTCTGGCTCAAATGAAAACGAGACAGAATCTGTGAAAATGTGTAGGAAGTTAAGAGTGTAACACTTTGATTAAAACAAAAAGAGGTTCTATCAAAAGTGTGATGTAGACACAGAATAGTAACGCGTAGACAAATACCGTCTTTGAGCGTCTTCTATTATAGTCCAGTCAGTACTGGCACTCTTGTATGGCGAGGTCAAAATTTGTCATTAGATAAATTCACTTGGAACATATGTAGCTTAGGTAAAACTGAGCTGATTTAGCCCGGTAGCCATCAGCCACCCCTTGGCAGGTAGGGAGGGGTGGCATTTAAAGTTTCACGCCGCCGCACTTCAGAAAAAAAATCATATCTCCTTCAATATACCTACCACCTCGAGTGTGATATCATTTTATAATGAATTAGAGATGATGAATTCATGTTTAAAACTTTTAATGTATAGTGTCATAGAAAAAAGGTAAAATATTGACGATAGTTTCAAAAAAAAAATTGCTATTTTTTTATTCAACAGTCAGTATCTGTAAAAATACAAATTTTTTGCAATAATTTTTTTTATTATCAAATAGTACATTTATTCAGCTTTTGAAAAATATATACTTTATGTATAGTTATCGTTCAATGTATATCTGAAAAAAAATCGAACATGGTATGCGACGCTGTTTCCAAGCGAAGCGTCTACAATTAATAAGTTAAGTACCTAGGTATAAGTTGTTTTTTTCAATTAAAATATGATAAATCTAAGATGTGTTTTTTATTTTTGGTACAATAATGACACCCTTTCATTTTGCAATTCCCGGGAATTCCCAGGAATCGGGTATTTTCGACATTTTGGTACCATAGAAGAAGTTGTTTAGTTTGATGGTCCCTTCTACCGTATTCGGAATTATGAGTTTTTTTTGTAACACCCTGTATATCAAAATAAGAGAATTAAAAAATAATTTTGTTAATGATTTTCTTTTTTGGTGTTAAATAAAATACTGCAAGCATTCGTTTGTTACGAAATACTTAAAATATTGATAATGATTTATGGACAAAAATTAAAAAGAACGTTTATATATTTAAATAAAAATATTTAATTTTCTTTTACTTTTACCTTCAATATCTTCATTGCTTTTGATTTCCCAGGTATGCAAAAACTATCCTGATGGTGGGCAGAATATGAAGGTCTTGGCTTAGTCAAGGGTCTTTTAATACTTGTCGTATTAGTTGTCTCTAAAAGCTTTTGTTTTTTCCCTCTGCTACAATTTACGGTCACAATGTCATTGATATTTTCTTGTTTAAATGTAAAACGAAACGCTTAAATAATGTAATAGTTATTAAACTTTTTAACCGCAATATAAACTCCCGTCGTTCCGGGTATCCTGGCGCATATTTTTCGGGATCGGGTTTAAAAAAGATCCCGGTAATTCCCAGAAATGAGAACCCAGGAACGCAACCCTAATCACAGTCCAATTTTCATATAAACGAGGTAACTTTGAAGCTTTTGTTCTTCGTCAGGGATTGAACAAGGTGTGGTCTGATGATGGTTATCCAAAGAGTGAATGGAGGAGGTCAAGATCGCTTAAGAAACCCAACGGATCAGAAGAGTCGTTTACACTAGAGACCGTCTGGAGCTTTTAGTGTTACATTTTCCATACTTCTTAATTTTCATTTGATATTTTTTTAAGTTCAACCCTGAGCTAAACCGCTCATCTAATCTGTTAGGTTTTTTTAGCATAATGAGCCTCCGTCATTCATTCTTTAATTTGCCATCATCAGCACACACCTCGTTCAATCCTGGGCAGAGAACCAAAGCTGTAGGTTTACCCCGTTTGTTCGAAAATTGGTCTGTGATTTAATTTTTCTGCTCACGAGTGTACAAAAAATACTCAATGGAAAATATTTTAATTTCTACGGTATATTTATATGCCTAGGTCCTTAAGGAACCTACCTATTAATACTTTAAAAATTTTTGCACTTTAGTTTTAATGTGGTAAGACATTTTCCTCCCTGACCGTTCTCAGATCTAATTTTTTGACGTCACGACGCTTCGTCGTTTTATGACTTTCTTATACATAGATCAAGTCTGTCTATTTTTTTATATAGTCTTTATGACTCTCACAAAAAGATCTAAGTATGTATCAGACCGTAAGATAGTTGAGAGAGACTTTATGACCGTAAGAACATAAGCGGCAGTCGAACGCAAAGTTAAGTTTGTATTCCATACATGTTGTATGAAAAAACCAACTTAACTTGCAATCGCAGACATCTGGAAACACCGTCGCATACCATGTTAGATTTTTTTCAGATGGAAATTGTATAATAACTATATATAAAGTTTATATTAGTTTAAAGCTGAATAAATGTTCTTTAAGGTGGTATTTTTTTCTTTGCATAAAATTAGCATTTTAAAAGATACCCGACTGTTGAACAAAAACAATTGTAAACCGATTTTTGACACTTTGGTCAACATATTTTTTTTTTCAATGAAATTATACATTAAATGTCCCAAAAATAAATTCCTCATGCCTGCTACAAAAAGAACTAAATATGCATCAAAACATAAAATAGTTAAAAGAGACTATAAGATCGTAAGACCATAAGCGGCAGCCGAACGCAAAGTTAAGTTTGTACTCTGTACATTTTGTATGAAAAAACCAACTTAACTTTCAATCGCGGATGTTTGGAAACAGCGTCGCATACCATGTTCGATTTTTTTTCAGATAGACATTCAAAGATAACTATATATAAAGTATATATTTTTAAAAAGCTGAATAAATGTACTTTAAGATAATATTTTCTTTCATTGCAAAAAATGATTATTTTTAATAGATACTGACTGTTGAATAAAAAAATAGCAAACTTATTTTTAAACTATCGTCAATATTTTACCTTTTTTCTATGACATTGTACATTTAAAGTTTTAAAAATGAATTCCTCATCCTTGATTCATCATAAAATGATATCACACTCGAGGTGGTAGGTATATTGAAGGAGATATGACTTTTTTTCTGAAGTGCGGCGGTGTGAAACTTTAAATGCCACCCCCCCCCTACCTGCCAAGGGGGGGCTGATGGCTACCGGGCTGAATCAGCTCAGTTTTACCTAAGGTACATATGTGCCAAGTGAATTCATCTAATGACAAATTTTGACCTTCTGCCACTAATTCCCCAACTATTACATTACACCACCTTTATACATATTATTTCCTCGCTCGCCGTATCCGTCAGTCACACACATTTCTCGATCACGTATCCGTCGCACAATATACCTGTAAAGGCAGGTACCTACCTACGAAGTATTTATGTACTTCATTCCTCGAGCAATTTTTCGCCTGAGTTGCGCTGAACATTTACCTCGCACAACTCCTAGTAAAAACGAAGCCTAAGCGAATCAGCACTTGGAGACGAAGAAGTGACACACCGCTATCCTCAGTGGATAGCTCGCATCGCAACATCTCACTCACAGAACTGCTGAAAATACCGTGGTAAGGGTTGAGTGGCCGCTTGTTAATGCACAGCGGGCATAGCGGGACAAATAAATAATTATCAGCAAGCCGAAGGGAAACCGCAAATTATTACAGGAGCCGAGATATAACGCGGCTCATTAATAATCGCTACAGTACAGGGACTTCTGTATTCCGTCCGACTTCAAAGTCTCGGCACCCTAACCTACCTACTAGAGTTCATAAAATTCTGCTAAGCAAAACACATTCAAAAGGAATCGAAATGTATTCTTGAAATACGGAAATACTTGAAACGGAACTACCTATACAACTTCAGCTAGGTACAAATAGGTATTGTATTTCAAAGTTTAGTTAGATGATAGTTAACAACAAGTTAACAACATAGGTACCTACAGGATGAAATCGAAGTCATTTAGTCAAAATCTTACCGCGATATTGATAACATTGGACTTCAGACCCAAAGATATATTAATTTCAGACCATTTAAGTATAACTCGACTACCTAGTGCTCAAAAGGCATAAGTATTCCTTCTTGGAATGAGATTAAACGGTGCGTAGACCTCAACCTATTACAGGCAATTACAATAGACGGTACTTTACTGATAAATGGAATGTATGGAGCTTGCGTAGGTACACGCAGCCAGATTAGCGAGGGCACCCAACAGAGGTGCGAGCACAACAGCTGCATTTTACTATCACAATATATTATACCAATATCTTCAATTTAATGTTATTCCACCACCGTCATTTAATAGAATTTTGCATTCGTTAAAATTATTATTAATTCTAAAATTAATTAGGATTAAATAGAGTACTAGCACATAATAAATAATAGTACAAGGTACTAGACAGTACTTCGGACTACCTACTAAATAAAAAAACTATCAAAATGATCTCCTGACGACTTAGCTCAACATAAACAAGTTCACTGCTGATCCAATCCAAGGAGCTAAATATTTTTTGAAAAAAATACAAGCAAAAAATCTGTGCTCTCTCTGCAAGTGGTGCTTTTTAGAGGCAATCTGTTATAGGCAAACTCCGAAGTTACTGCGCTCCTAGGTTTGACTAGTTAAACCTCAGTTTGACAAGAATGCTTAGACAAAGTCCAAAACTAATGCAGTTTGGGCCTTTGACCAACGAATTTACGTCCAAACCTAGGAGAGACTCACTTGGATAGTCAAACGCCGAAACCATAACCCCGATTTGATTGAATTGACATGTCTTCATTTTTTACAAGGTACCTTAAATCGAAAACCATTTCGAGGTTTTTCAATTTCTGACACCGTACATAATTTTTCGGGGTTTTTCGTCAATTATTTAACGAAATATGTGGAAAAAACACTGTATCATCGAGATCAAGGAATATTAAAAATTTAACTCCCTTGCGTAAAAAAGTTGTGTGATTTTATCTTAAAAAAATAATCATAAAAACTGTCGCTGTCAAGGTTACAATGTATGTCAAAGTCTGTGTCAAGAATCATAATATTTTTCACTTTTATTCGTTTTGTTTTGAATGTATTCATGATATTTTTAACTTGAATCAGTATTTTGGTTAAATTTAACATCTATCGAAATAAAATATCAAGTTTTCTGAAGGATTTATGTCGCAACCAAAGTGGACATGCTGCTGAAGCTGAATTCGTTTGCGAAACATTTTATTTTTAGAAATAAAAAGATATTGTGTACGTTTGAATTTGTTTAATAAATACAGTTTGTTTTGAAGTGCATTAGTTTCAATTTCCATAAAACTTTAAAGCAACACACCACCTGTAAACGTGTAGACTTTAGCTTGGCACGTAAAACAGTGTTTGTTTGGGCATTGCATCACAGTATTTTTGCAGGCAGGAACTACACATGAGATTATGGAATCTAATTTACGAATATCTTTATTTATTATTGTTGAAAATAAGGTAAAAATAGCGACAATAAAAGAAAACAACCTCGAGCAAAAGATAAACAAACAAACGTCATTAGCGTCCATATAGATTAGGCTGACAGGTTGACGTCAAAATGTTTTTTTTATCCATATGGGCAAAGGATAATGTCCGCCAGAAATCCTTTAAACGGCACTTACGCTCTTTTAGAATAAATAAGTTTTCAAATGAATATTATGTCGACTTAAAATCAAAATTTTGGAAAAGAAAAAAATACGTGTCTCATATTTTCATCAGTAATTTCTAAAGGCTTAGGTTTAAGCAACCACCAGAAATGATGAAATATATTGCCCAAAAAATCGTAAGTACTTACCAGAATTTAATCCCCATTTTAATATGAAATTATCACCAATAAACGTAAAGTTTGCTAACCTAAAAAAAGCAAGTATCGTCAGAATAATCGCCGAGCCACCCAAAAAGGCCACGCATGCACCAAATATGTACTCCCATTTTATTTAAAAATTTCATCCAAATATGTTACAAAATTTTATCCTAATAAAGTAAATTAATATCCAAAAAATCATTGTTTACCCAAAAAATATAAATCAAGGTCTAAAGGTTTACCGATACTACCGTAAAATCTAAATATATAAAACAAGAAACTGACTGACATATCAACGCACAGCTAGGGCTTGCAATTCGAATATTCGAATATTCGAATACTTCGAATATTCGGCTTATTTTGCTATTCGAATACTCAAGTCGGTGATATTCGAATATTCGAATATTTTCTACTTTGTTAGATTTAGGCGAAAGTCATTCATTAAATACCCGAATAGCGCTAGAATGAAGCGTTCGTTAACGGCACAGATAATATAATACTATACTATACTCCAGCCAACTCGTGGAAAGAATGTTTATCAACAAATCGTATTAGGGTTATCATAACTTTGATTTGATAAAAACATCTCAAAAACATTTTAATGACATAATTAGGGCACATAACACTATAAATGTTTAGTAATGATTGTTTATGTTACACATACCACTAGATTAATTCACACAACCTCTATTTTCTTGTGTTAAAACAAAAATTATTTAAAAACTCGTAATTTCTTTTAATTGATATCCCTATTCATGCATTACGAGCAGGCGGTAATAACATTTCCTGGATTTGTATTATTCTTCCAAATGAAGTCTTATCTAGTGAAATTGATGAATCAAAATGAATCTGTACACATTGTTTTCATGACCAACCCATGTCATGAAAACCAAGTGTACAGTTTCATTTTGATTCATCATCATTTTGACCATGGATCATTTTTCTTACTGTTAGTCAGTGCTAGTCACACTATAGATCTCTTTTTCATCACACTTTTGGAAAAGAGTTCTATAGTGTGAGTAGGTAACGGTAAATAAAATGACCCTTGATCACACCGATATTGACATGTGACCACTTTCTTGTTTTATTTCGCCGTATTCAGTAGGTACTTATGCATTTAATATGACTGTCTATTTGTTTAACACGTAGTGATAATTTCCTCTGTGTATTTGTTGTACAATAAGTAATTTGTATTTTATTTAAACTAGTTTGTATCAAAAAAGGTTTTGAATACATGCCTGTCATTGGTTGCTAGGCAACGGTTTGTCATTAAACATTCTTTCCACGAGTTGGCTGGAGTATAGGTTAACGGTCACTTTCACGTTTATTTATTTGTTGACCTAATGTTCTTTATTTGTCCAGATATTGTAAACCATTTTAATCTAGCTTCACGATGAGCAAAATACTTGAAACTTAAAACAGGTCAGAAGTCAGAACTGGAAGACGATGAAATAATATACTGTCATTGAGCTGATCTAATGGTGGAACCCAAAGATGACCACAGGAAATCTGTAATAAAACCATACAAATCCATCGAGTTTGGGCTCGTTTGATTCGTCTTGACAAGTATTTTGTTGTGAAATAGTGTCCAGAGTTTAATGATGAAAGAAGACCACAAGAACTCTGTAGTGAAACCATGCAACCCCATCTAGTTTAGGATCGTTTGATTCGTCTTGGCTAGTACTGTAATATGAGATGATTTCCAGGGTCCGATGATGGAGCCGGAAGAAAGCTACAGGAACTCTGTAATAAAACCATGCAACCCTATCGAGTTTATACTCGTTTGATTTGTTTTGATGAGTACTTCGTTGAAATAGTGGCCATAGTCGGATGATGGAGCCGGAAGAAAACCACAGGAACTTTGTAATAAAACTACATAAATCCATTGAGTTTGGACTCGTTTGATTCGTCTTGACAAGTTCTCTGTTGGGAAATTCAAAAGTGTACATGGTTTGATGATGAAGCCGGAAGAAGGCCACAAAAACTCTGTAATAAAACAATGCAACGCCATTTAGTTTGGGCTCGTTTGATACATCTTGACTAGTACTTTTGTGGGAGACGATTTCCAGGGTCTGATGATGGAGTTGAAAGAAGGCCACAGGAACTCTGTAATAAAACTGTACAACTCCATAAAGTTTGGGCTTGTTTATTTGTCTTGACAAGTACTCTGTTGGGAAATAGTATCCAGGGTCTGATGATGGAGCCGGAAGAAAATCACAGGAACTCTGTAACGAAACCATACAAATCCATATTGAGCTCGTTTGATTCGTCTTGACGAGTACTCTGTTGGGAAAATAAATAGTGTTCAAGGTCTAATGATGAAGCCGAAAGAAGACCACAAGAACACTGTTATAAAACCATGCAACCCCATCTAGTTTGGACTCGTTTGATTCGTTTTGACTAATGCTCTAATAGGAGACGGTTTCCAGGGTCTGATGATGGAGCCAGAAGAAGGCCACAGGAACTCTGTAATAAATCCATGCAACCCTATCGAGATTTTTGCTCATTTGATTTATCTTAATGAGTACTTTGTTGGGAAATAGTGGCCAAGGCTAGATGATGGAGCCGGAAGAAGATCATAGGAACTCTGTAATAAAATCATACAAATCCATCGAGTTAAAGCTCGTTTGATTTGTCTCTTGACAAGTACTCTGTTGGGAAAATAAATAGTGTTCAAGGTCTGATGATGAAGCCGAAAGAAAGCAACAAGAACTCTGTAATAAAACCATGCAACCCCATCTAGTTTGGGCTCGTTTGATTCATCTTGACTAGTACTCTAATATGAGACGGTTTCCAGGGTTTGATGATGGAGCCGCAAGAAGGCCACAGGAACTCTGTAATAAAACCATGCAACCCCAACGAGTTTTTGCTCGTTTGATTTGTCTTGATGAGTACTTTGTTGGAAAATAGTGGCCAAGGCTAGATGATGGAGCTGGAAGAAGATCACAGGAACTCTGTAATAAAATCATACAAATCCATCGAGTTAAAGCTCGTTTGATTTGTCTCTTGATAAGTACTCTGTTGGGAAAATAAATAGTGTTCAAGGTCTGATGATAAAAGCTGGAAGAAGGCCACAAAATCTCTGTAATAAAACCTCTAGACTAGTACTCTGATGGGAGATTAAATTGAAATTAAATTGAGATAGTTTCCAGGGTGATGATGGAGTCGGAAAAAGGTCACAGGAACTCTGTAATAAAACTATACAACTCCATAGAATTTAGTGCTCGTTTGATTTTTCTTGACAAGTACTTTGTTGAGAAATAAAGTCCAGGGTTTGGTGATGGAGCGGAAGAAGGGCACAGAAACTCCATAATAATACCATACAACACAACCCCATCGAGTATGGGCTCGATTGATTCATTTTGACAAGTATTCGGATGGGTGTTAGACCTTGGTCTGATGTTGAAACCGGAAATACCACAGAAAAACATAGATAAGACTAAAAAGCAGAATGTATTGACAAAAAACTAAATAGAAACACGTTTTAAAAACGTACTATAAAGTTAAAAAATCGAACTGAAAACCCGTAACGATTTATGACCATATACAGAAGTTAAACCTAAAAACGTGGGGAAAATGCAAAAGTCAAAGATGATACATTAAACGAAGCATTAAACTTTGGTTTAACTTGAAAAATAAACAATATTTATTAATTACAACCATTTTTTTTAAATTTACAGAAATATTCGAATAATATTCGAATATATTCGAATACCTCCATAAAAATTTTCGAATATTCGAATAGTGAATTCCATCGAATATTTGCAAGCCCTACGCACAGCCCAAACCGCTGAGTCTAGAGACTCCATATTTGGCACATAGGTTCCTTATAAGGTCTAGGGGTGCACTAAGTAAGGATTTTTCAAAATTCATCCCCGAAGGGGGTAAAAAAGGGGATCAAATTTTGTATGAAAGTCCCTCAGTTTAGAAGTTAGGATCTTCAAATTTTGTGTTTAGGCTGACAATTAAAAGTTAATGTATACATATCTCAGCTTTTTGAAAAGTCTACCCTTGAAGGGGTGAAAAGGGGGATGGAGTTGTGTATAGAAAATCCTTCATTTTCGAAGTAAAAATCGCTTAATTTACAATTTAGGCTTATGGATAGAAATCTAATGCAACGTAAATTGTAATTGGTAGTATTTCAACTCCTATGGGGATGAAATAGGGGTGAAATGGGGTAAAAAACCTAAAAATAGATATGGATGTCGTTATTGGGGTTTTCTGGGATGACGATTGCGAAAATGACATTTATTTTGAAATCCAACAAGGTTTTGACCAAATTTTAACCCCTAAAGGGGTGAAAATTTGGTCAAATTTTGTATGGAAAAATAATATAAAATAGACATTACAACTTTAAAATTACTTGGAGCACGTCTAAAAATAAATATAGGCAATTATATATTTTGTGATTTTAAAAATCCACCCCTTAGGGGGTATATGGGGTAAGTAAACATAAAAATCGATATGGATGTCGTTCTTGAGGTTTTATGAGATGGTGATTGCGAAAATGACATTTATTTTGAAGTCCAACACCGTGGATAAGATTTAACCCCTAAGGGGGTGAAAATGGGGTTCAAATTTGGATGGAAAAATAATATAAAATAGACATTACAACTTTAAAATTAGTTCGAGCACGTCTAAAAATAAATAGGCAAACACATATTTTGTTATTTTGAAAATCATTCCTTAGGGGGTAAATGGGTAAGTAAAAATGACAATCGATGTGGATGTCGTTCTTGAGGTTTTATGGGATGGTGATGACGAAAATGACATTTATTTTGAAGTCCAACACAGTGGACTCAACCCTAGGGGATGGGGACGGGGACTGGGCCGGGAACGGGAACGGGAAAGCGAAAAGAAACGGGAATAATATCTTTGGACCCAATTCTGATTATTGTAATAAACTAGCTTCCGCCCGCGACTTCGTCCGCGTGGATATTAGAGAAAATCCTTAGGATCCGACCAGCCGTTTTTACGCGATTAAAGCAAGCAGCCTCGTGCGAGGCCCGCCACATGCGGCAAACGTCATGCCTCGCGAGGCAGCGCGCTTGGTGGGGGGGGGACCCGCCTAATCGCGTGAAAACGGCTGGTCGGATCCCGGGTTGAAGGTTTTAAGGATTTTCTCTAATATCCACGCGGACGAAGCCGCGGGCGGAAGCTAGTGTTTACTATAGGCTGATCTTCTTAGAGCTTTCAATAAAATATAACGGCCCCAAAAAAAACATTACCTAGTTTGCATTCATTTATTAATGGCTACAATTTAAAGCCAATTTGCCATCAATATAATATACCTTTCTATGTTTATATTTTATTTTTTATTTTGATTGTATTTGGTAGGTAACGATATAATAAATTGTAAATATCGTTACTTTTGATGAGGCTGATAAGTTTCTTGCGCCCATTCTTCTTGTCAGCAAAAATACGTCCCGAATGGGTGGTAGGGAAAAATAACTGAACGATTTAAAAGAACTTGTAATAAGTCTATTTAAATAAAAAATATTTCTATTTCTATTCTATTTCTATGGCAAACGTAGTGATATATTTGGGTAGTAATGACACAAAACTTGCTAGTTTAAATTTGGTGCACGTGTGGCCTTTTTGGGTTATGAAAAGCTTTTGTAGTGCAGGCATGACTTAAATAGCCCGAAAAATTTTGGTACAGGTTTTATTTATTTGTACATATTATATTTTTTTAGGATGAGGCTGTTTAGGGTAACGATGGTTTTTTTGGTGGTCATTAAATTTCTTCCCATTTCTAAATAACAAATAAAAACACAGGATAAAAATTTTGAAATGTTGTCAATTGTGTCAGGAGCGCCGGAGCTTTGGCGTTAGACATTTATTATGTACCATATTCAATTTTGCCTTTTACAATTCAAATTTTCAAAGATGAATGCGGAAAAAATCGTATTAAATAATCAGCGATAGGTATACATAAACCGTTATCTAGGAGCCGATTAAAAGATCAAGAGTAGAGATTATTGCAACGTTTCATGGTCTTGGGACTTCACAACGGTCAGTTTGAGACGTGATTGAAGTCGGGATTAGTACCAGTACCTACTTGGGTTCGAATGACGTTACAGCGGCCTACGTTGTCCCCCAGTTTGTCCACTGCTGGTGGATAAAGGGACGGTCTATCCCGTTATCCACCACTGGGGAATATCGGGAAGAAATGTATAGAAAAAACACTTGTTTCCGATATCCTCCAGTGATGGACAATGGTGGGGGTCAATGGGGATAGGCCGTTACAGCGACAAATGTTCAGAGTTAAAAGTATAAGGCAATTGGGCATGGGTACAGAATAAAAATCAGAGTACACATGAGTTATGTTAACATTATCGCCACCTGACGGGGTCACGAGAACCTTTGCGTACAGTACCGCGAACCTGCCGGTTATGTAATTGTCCACCCGCGGAAGACCAGAGGTCCTATTTTTGAATCCTTCGAGCGCTCTTTACAAACTTATCTGACCTGTGGCCAAAACTGTATTAAATTAAATATCATTCTGACAAAACTGTGTAATAATAGGGCCCCAGTCCGTAGCATCACACGCCATAAGAACCGCTCGCCGCACCGGCGGCGGCGTCCACCTCTTCGCGTGGCAAGGCAGTACCCTAGGTACCATGGGCAACAGCGTCGCTTAACCACTCCTAATGTTAAAATCGCTCGCACGCCGCGCCGTCACTACATACGTTTTGTTCGTGCAAGACTTGTACTATTATGTATTCTGTGGTGCAAGGGCGATAAGTGCGCACACGAATTTTGTTGCTAACTGGTTAAGCGACGTTGTTACCCATAGTACATAGCATTTCTCAAGAAACCCTAATGAACGACGTCCATAGCTCGTTAGAATTCCTCTGTTTTCTTGCTCAAAGGGCCGTCATTTGGCATAGTTGCGCGAAGTGAGGTGTGTTTAAGTAAGTGACTCGTCGTTGTCGTTGATTTACGGGTAAAAGAGGATGAGTAACTTCGTGTCGCGGCGGCTAAACGGATTGGCGAGGATTCCAAAGCAATAGTAAAGAGGAGAGTGGGCAAGAATTAAAAGAGCTACAGCTGGCTGCAGTATGCATAAATTTGGTAAAATGGCTTTTAATTTTCTAAAGAAAAGACCCAAAGAAATACATCCAGCTAGTTGACTTTATTTATATATTAAGTTATTCCATAATTTTTCACGTTACGATATGATATCGTGGACGTCTGCGATTAAACGTGGATGACAAAGTTAATGTCAAATTTGAAAGCTTAAGCTTTCATGCATATGGATATTTGACGGTACTAGGTAGGTAGTTAATAAAAGAGGAAAATGCGTGTTTCGGGTGCTTTTCATTTCATCCCATTTCTACGAAATTGGCAGTTCTTGACCTATACAGTATTATGCTATGCACTATACAGTATGCACTTATTCGAATACGTAAATAAGATACTTTGGGAGGAAAAAAATAATTGAATGAATGAAATTAAGTTCATGCGACATATCATTCATCCCGTCTGAGTTGCTACGGGTGAGCCGATTTTTTCTAATATTTTTCATTATTTATTCATCTTCATGCGACATACCTAAATAACTTCTATTTATTAAAAATGAACATGAAAAAAAAACATGTTTTCTTTTTTTTATGCACAACGGGATAGTGCTTGGCCTTCACCTCACCTGACAGTGGCGGATCCAGGATTTTGGTTTTGGAGGGGCTTAACGTAGGTGAGGGCAGGCTTTACCAAAGTAATCAACAGATTTGTTGGGTGGACCCAAATGATTTTGGGGGGCTTGAGCCCCTTAGCCCCCCTCCCCCCCTGGATCCGCTAGTGCCTGATGTTAAGTGACCATAAGGCCGAAGGTGGATGCGCACTACCTCATCACTGAGGATCATCCTCATGAATTAGAGAAATTCCGAAAAAAGTTTTCCTTATTCCATCTTTCCCTTCCCTCCCCTAAGTGGAGCCGTGGGGCACACGACTGGGTACATGTTATACGACATCAACAAAGTCCTTTCATTATTTTAATAGTTCTAGGTCTTTATGCCGCTCCATGCTATTTAAATAACTGATATTGCACTTACTGATTTCCTTTCGACAAGTATTTCAATTTACATTCACCTTCGAGCATCGCAACTTTGTATTATTATAGACTTATGTCTATTTCCGATCGTTCGTAGCATTGTTAAAGTAAAACTTTTGAAACAATGGTTAAGGTATCTTTCCTAGTTTTGACAAACAAAAAGCAGCAAAAATCTGCAAGAGCCTATTTATAACTTCTACAAGTTCTACATGATGTTTACTGTCGAAAAAGCTATTTAATGACGTGTTTCACAATTAAAACAGCTACGTTAAATTGCGGAGCAAAGAGAAGGATAATTTCTTAAGTAACTTCAAGAATATTAACTTACTACTTAATTATCCGTCTCAAGTTAATATTACCTGTGTATTTTACTTAGAAATCTCCAGCACTTCGTGTCAGTACATGCCACCTTTTAATTTGTTTCATCCATCATTCCAGTGTAATTAGATGACGCCTAAGGCATATACTCTTTGTAATCATAGGCGAATGCTGAAGGCTGACCCTTCCTCCTGGTGATTAAAAAGAGATAACTGTAGGCACCATCATTTGTTGGTGCCAAACGCGTTGGTAACTTGCCACCACCGCCTGTTAAGTTATTTGTCTTTGTTGACACATAATTGTTGGTACAACCGCTAAGCGTCGGCAATTAGCTTGTTATAAATCAGAGTGGATGTGTTCATGATATTTTAACGCCATCTAAATCTTGGCAAACACTGTTGGTTGAGTTGAGATAGTTGCGATTGTATAAGTTGGTAATATCATTGTAGCCAGTATTATTATTTTGTCTCGAGGATAGATTTTGAACAGCTTTCTGTAGTGTCCTTTGATGACACTGTCTGTCACCGTCAGAAACTTAGGTGTAGTGTTTGACCAGCATTTTTCATGGAGACCTTATTATGTCTGCTGATTTGTCAGAGGAACTAACTTAACAAACTGGAGCGTCTACAGAATGTTTGGACCCGCTTCATTTTTCAATCTTCGTCAATTCGACCACGTGTCACATTGTAATGAGCTCAAATGGCTCCCTATTGGCCGGCACAGAGTCCGTACCTTTCCTACCATCTTCCCCAACTTCCCGTAAAGATCTTTTCACCTTCTTTAAGATGACACGCCAAAAACACGAGGATTTAAGTTAAGAATTTGCCTATGATTTATGTACCTACGAGTACCTCGGTTCCCTATGTATTTGCATAAAATTTTAAGGCATAATATGTCATAGCTATGATTTCGCCGAATGATGTTTACGCATAATATTACTTAGCCATAACAGCTTATGCATATTTTTTAGGCAAAACTAATTTAGGCATATTCATGTTTAAGCATAATATTCTTTAGCATAAATTTAAATACGCATAATGTTACTAACGCATATTTTTATAAAAAAAATGAATACACTTCGAAACTTGCACATTTTAAAAGCTATTGCTAAAATTTTACACTTGAAATAAATATAAATATTGTTTGTCTCATGCATGGCTAGGGGCTAGTTGGTTACTAAGTTCTGTAACTATGGAAAACATGAATAATACTAAATTTACAAATAATGCTACAATGAATTATATACCAAATGAAAGCACAAATATTTAAGATTATCATGTATAAAAATAATTCGAAATGACCGCCTCTGGCATGAATACACGCCTTTAGACGACGAGGCCAGTCATCGATGGCAGCACGAACTACCACCATATCCAATTCTGCGACTGCCTTGAGAATAGCGCGCTTAAGAGAGTCGAGATTCATGTGGGGCTTAGCACATGCTTTCTCCTCAATAAGTTGCCATATGGCATAATCCAGAGGATTTAAGTCTGGGCTGGAGGATGGCCATTCTTCCTGCGCGATAAAATCAATTTTGTTAGCCCGAAACCATGCTTGTGTAGATTTTGCTTTGTGCGCAGGGGCAGAGTCCTGCTGGAAGACCCATGGCTGGTTTTGAAATAAAGTGTGGCTTAAGGGTTTGACAACAGGTTCCAGAACGGTATCTTGATAGACTCTAGCGCCAGTTTTCACACCTTTTTCACAGAAATGAACCTTACTTAGCCCTGAATAGGACACCCCCAGCCAAATCATCACTGATGAGGGGTGGTGACCTCGTTGGACCCTCGGAGCAATCATGCTGGCTTCTTTACTATTCTTAGCGTATACTCTATCATTTTGACGGTTAAAATTTTCTTCGACTGTGAAGATTTTTTCATCAGTAAACAAGATTTTTCGATGGCCGTTTTGTGCGTACTGCTTTAGTAGAGCGCGACTTCGTCCTAACCTCATAGCCTTCAATCGTGCGTTTAGCAGATGGCCCTTTCGTCTACGGTAAGCGTGAAGCCCAAGGTCATCATTGATAATTTTTTTAAGGGAACTTCTCTTCACAGTCATCTGTATTGCCAATAACTTTTGCTTCCGGACGGGATTTCTCGTGATTCTCGCCTTCACTGCCTTGATCACAGCTGGTGTCCGAACGGTGCGTGGTCTTCCTGATCTTTTTCGGTCATCGACGGTCAAGGTATTACTGTACCTATGGATAGTGCGATAAATAAATTGTTTGTTGATTTTCAACTTTTGTAGCAACTTGAAAATCATATTCGGTGGCTGCCCACATTTGTGCAGAGCAATTACAGCGACACGATTCTCCTTCAACCCCCATTCCATGGTGAAATAAACAAAATATGATATACGTGTGGTATGGAATTATAGCTTATAAAACTGTCAATAATATGTCATTATTATTTTTTCTTTTCATTTGTTTTAATGGCCAGTAATCGATAAAGAAACTCAGTAACAGAACTTTTGACCAACCTGTGTATTTACAATGCCGAAGTTGAAAAGACCGAATTTCACAAGACCCATGAACGAAACACCGAAAATCAAATGGTCGAACGGTTGTTTGGCCGTACGTTTAAAATCACGAAAGGACATCTTTTAAGTTACGGTCTATCGGATATCGATATTTAGGATTTTCGGTATTTTGAAAATAGGTGTTTTATACGTCGATATTTTTGTCGTATGTGTTATGAATTTGCGGCATTTTAATACATACCCCTTTTGCAAGGAAATAAATAAGTACGTAAAAATATTTATTCTAATTGTTTTTTTGATTTTTAAGTCTAAATAATATTAGGCGAATAGACATTATGCGAAAACAAATTAGTCTAAATGATTATTATGCTTACATAAATAGAATGCAAAAAAACAATTATGCCAAAGTATTATTATGACAAAAAAAAGTTATGCCAAATCCGTTATGCCAAATCAAATTAGGTTAAAAGCATTATGCGAAAACAAGGGATCCCACCTACCTCTAGTCCTCCCATAAGAAATAAGCTATGTAGATTTAAATCAGGCTTCACGATGAAATGCCGCGTAATCGTGCATGTTTATGGCATGGCGGGGGATGGCGAGGCCATCAGTCACGGCTATGACGGGCCCGTTGGTCCACGCTGATAGTCCTCGTTTGCAACTAACTGCACTGGAGGTCTGGGTGTGACGTCAGCAAATTATTTACCTGCCTCAATATTTATAGGTTTTCACAGTGATACTAAATCAGGCCCTCCCTACTAACTACCCACTAACTGGGTAACCTACGCCATATCGAATACCAAATGATCGAAAATCAAAATATCGAACACCTATACATCGAACAATCAAAACATCGAACAGTCAAAACATCGAACGTTCAAAATATCGAATTTACAAATAATCGAACGATCAAAATATCGAATGGTTAAAATATCGAACGCTCAATACATCGAAAGATTAATTTATCGAAAAATATTATTCTCCAAATTTATTAACTTTTCAGCACAATAATACTCAAATCACACATAAACTGATAAAACAAGACTGCTGCTATGAAGTTATAAAATAAACTGCTTTGTATACAAGATATTACTCCGTTAGTGGGTAGAACAAAAATTATTTGACGCAATAGCTTCGTTCGGAAATAAAGTTTTATGAAATTTCATTGAAATATCTACTGGTTGTATGAACAAATTTATATTTTACATAGTTTCTTCCATCATGAGATGGAAGAAACTATGTAAAATATAAATTTTCGATAAATTAATCATTCGATGTATTGAGCGTTCGATATTTTAACCATTCGATATTTTGATCATTCCATATTTTGAACGTTCGATGTTTTAAACGTTCGATGTTTTGACCGTTCGATGTTTTGAGCGTTCGATGTACAGTGTTCGATATTTTGATTTTCGATCATTTGGTATTCGATATGGCGTAGGTAACCCATAAAGTTAATATTACCATAAAGTTAATATTACCTAGCGGAATGGAGTAACAAAGGGCTGAGCAAGCGAGATGTCACTAATCAGCAACATGTGTGATAAAAAGAAATGCGTGATTATGACGTGCAGAACTCTTTTTCGCAACTGATTGACAGTTTGTCAGCACTTATCAGCCCGCTGAGAATTTGAGTTCTGAAAATATTTCCGATTTTTCTTGAAATCGTGGACATTTTTGCGAAATAATGCTTCGGAAACATGGTGCCCTGTTCAGTGATTGATTGTAGTACAACACATCGAAATAACCCAGAAAAATGTTCATTTCACACGTAAATTATTCCAAATCGACCCCGCCTAACTTTGTGTTTATTTTTGCCAATACGTTTCGAAATTTTAGCACTGAGCGTGATTATTCTCTTCTGTAAACACTCATTTTTGTAAGAAGCAAAGATCGGCTAGACAAAATGCAAAATTAACGAATATTTTGTGTAAAGAAATAATTTTCATTTTACAGTAGGGGTGCATAAAGTAATCGATATTTTTTGTCGATTGTCTATCACGCCGCATCACGCGGTAAACGAATATGTTTCACTGTTGTAAAAGTACTTATATGATGTTTAGTCAATAATCATCTTGGAATGTAATCCCATTTAAGATACTTAAGCCGATCCATAGGTATCAGTTTCTGACTATTAGAATACCATCATAAGTAATTTAACTATATTTCAGATTTCCTACCAACTTAGATACAAAAAATGCATGGCTTACATTAATTGGCCGTCCAAACTGGACTCCAAAGAAAACTTCATATCTATGCAGTAAGCATTTTGAGGAAAAATATTTCCAGATGCGACGCCATTTTCTCCCTGCAGAGCAAAAGCTGAAAGCAACAAGCTAACGACACATAAAGCTTACTACGTATTTTACTTTCGTAGTTGGTGTTATATACCTACCATAAAGTTAATATACCTGTCGGATTTTGAAAAAATCTGCAGTTCCATGTAAGTTTGTTCCGGTAAGCATTAATAAAATGATACTATAAAATAATAATACTATTTTATTTCTAAGTAAGTATTACAACTGCAATTTCAGCTTCAATTTTAATAGCAGCATAGGTATTCACTAACTCACTCAATAGACACTCATTTCTGTCTTTGTTACAGGTCAATATAAAGCCTAGATGCACAGTGTCATCCTACGTTTATAGAGTCATAATGTTTAGAAATCAGCCTTTATTTAGGAAATAGGCGTTTAAAAGAACCATTCATATATATATAACGGCGCGTTGTTGATTTTCCTTTAATTCATTTAATTATTAGCAAATTGAATAGATTTTCAATATCCGTGTAATTTCATTTTTGGAGCGGGTAACACCGAGTGGAGTTGCGTATGTCATTGTGAAGGTTGGTCTGGAGCGGCCATTGTTTTAGACAGATGAAAAATATAAAAATGTGCCTACGCAAGTACGCAAAACCATTGGCTCTATAATACGAAATTACAAGTGATAATACTTTATCAGCTGTCGAATCATTAAAACAGTGTTTGTGCATTTTGGCGGTGTAATTTAACTTCCACCAATATTGTGTTGTGACCATTGTACAATGGTAGATAATGGAATAACGCCTCAATCCCTCGGCTTTCCGTTATATATATATAACTTAGTGTGTTTGGGAATAAATTCAACTAAAATATGAAAATGGTACTTGTACAATCATATTTACCTGTGAAATAAGTATTTCTTTGGGTTATTGTCGTAAGTAAAATAACAATTCAACACAGAACACGACACCATTATTGATTTATGTAGTTATAAGAGCCAAATCAACCCGATCGCAATCAAAATAACAAAATAATCGTGTGGACGCTTTTCACCAAGATGATAAAAGATGATAAATGAAGTCAAACTAGGTTCTGCTGTCTTTTTTTTCAACTCTTTCTCGCACATCGCATAAGCCGTAAGAAACGGTTTCTCACTCGCACCATTGTCCGTCTACTTGAGCGTTCTAAATCTATGGATATTATCTCAATCAACTTCTAACTGTAACGAACTGAAAACATTCTTCTTATCCTTTTTATGTTAAATAAATGATTTTAAATATCTCCTAAACTTTTTCTAAGGCTGGCCCCAGACCTACCGGTTCCGTTTCTTTGCTTTGCTGTGCTACCTTGCTTGAAAGACCGCCGGCCAACCAGGGTAATTTTCAATCTATCGCATTTTAGGACTAGACCAAATTGGCAAGATAGCCATTAGCTTGGTTTTATCAAATATCATCGCCTGGATTGCGAAGTAGGAAGCTTTTAGGAGATATGCCACCCTGAACATACTCCTATCGTTAAAAATAACTCGATCGCTTATTTATACAAGATGTTTGGTAAAGCCTTATAAAACTGAATATGGTAGATAGGGCCCATAATAAAACTGAACAACTTTTACTATGGGACCAAATCTGAACTCGCGAAAAAAATGAATTGTTTCATACATTTTGATAATTTCGTTATTAATTTTTGTATAAAACAGCAGTTTTTTTTTAAAACGAAAACTAAAACTTCTCATCGCACCCCAGACGACGATATTTGATAACACCAAACTAATGGCTATCTTGCCAATGTGGCCTGGTCAAAATATGCGATAGATTGAAAATGAGCCTCTTGGCCGGCGGTCCATGGTAGAACAACAAAGCAAAGAAATGGAACCGGTAGGTCTGGGGCCAGCCTATAATAGTCATAATTCATATCAGAATCGTAATTTTAGGACACCCGTGCAAAATTCTATCCCATTTATTTTGAATCTATGGCTGTTAATTAATACTATCGATATCGATATTTATATCAATAGTGACAAGATTACATCACTGAGACTAATACATAAAAAAATACACACACAAATGTAAATCAATTTCGGTTTCGATTGACAGCTCATGTTTGTTCCTCTATTCCGTAGGTATATTAACTTTATGAGGTAACCCCTACTAACTGGCCAATGTCACTTTTGTAAAAATGACAACGAAATTCGCTTTCGTGAGATGTAAGGATTTGACGTTTCAAAAATCGACGAAAACTTAAATCAATCCCATATGAGGCTGAACTTTTGGTCACTTGTATTGTACTCTTACCTTACCATTTTGTGCTTGTACAAACAAACCTTTTTCGGTAATTCAAATCTACTTTTACCTACCTATTTCAAGAATAAATAAATAAATGTTCATAGGTACCTACTTTATACTTTCGGATCAATCACGTAGTCACATTCATAGGGCAATGTGATGTGCTATGTTTTATTTTGAAAAGAACTGAAAATTGTAAAGCCTTTCATAAAATTAGTTTTTTTTTAAATGTGCTAAGTCACACTTACTTGTTTTTGGTGTAGGCAAAGACCAAGAATCTTTGGCAAAGACAATTATCGTGTCAGAATTAGATTTTTTATTTCTTGCATTTATCTCGTTACTCATTCTCAGTGACGTAGCGTCCGGTAAAACTTTAGAAAAATCAAAAATAACCAAATCAGTTTTTTTTAAATAGTCTAAGATATTTTCAAAATAATTCATCAACATAAGTATCAAACCCCAAAGCTGATTCGACAACCGTGGGTCGTTGGAAAGGTTCTCCTTTCCTTGTGTTATTCCATCAGTTTCTCTCAAACAAATATTTTTACAATAACATTTTTGTTTGCAGAGAAACTGAGACATGTCGCAATTTTTACTAATGGTAATACAAACACTTCAAGTAAGATTGTTCGAGTGTCTTTTGGTCAAACAAATTGTAGTGTCATTGAGCTAATATAATCAAATTTGACACTTTTAAACGAGAACGCCTTAAGTGTTGCTCTACCAAAAAAACTATAGGTAGGTACTCATTTAAAAATTCATGAATGGATTTAGACATAAAGTACCTACTATCCCCGTCAATTGGTAATGCGCTGGAACCTTGTCAAATTAACATACACATCAACATCATCCGCACCTAAAAATGGCAAAAAAGAGTAAAATTCTAATAGATAGGTAATATAATATATTAATTATTTAATTCTTATTTTTAATAAGAAAGGGTCTAGGTATATGAAAAAAATACAATTGTTTTTCGTTTTTGAGGTTAAAATCATGGCCGCCAGGCGCATTACCAATTGACGGGGATAGTAGTTCACGTATTTCCTTTAGTTCACGTCCTTCTATCAAGAGGGAGGTATAATATAAGCTTCTTGCCTTCTATGATAAGTTATTATGACTATTAGAATACCTACAAATATCTAAAAACTACTTATTTGTAAGTAATTGATCATTATAACACTTGGAAACAAGTAAACAACCCTGAAGTTACGAAAAAATATTACAGCGATTTTATTTGACCTCTGGTAAAATTTATGAAACAGCTGATACTTTTTTCGCGATTTCAAAATTGTCTGGGATGGATAAGTTTTCGGTTACATTAATTCGTGAAAATTAGTGCAAGTTGTGTTGTATTACTTGTATTAAGTACATGACTGTGGAAATACTTAGGTGTAGTACCTAGCTATAAAAAACACCAATAGAATATGAATATAAGATTCTTGAAAAACACTTATCCATAAAGTGTCAGTCACCAGTCAGTTTGACGCTCGACGTCGCTCGCTTGTCCTCAGCGGCCCTATTTTGAATCGCTCGGCTAGCGTCGAGCGCTCGTTTAGCTACTGATTTTCGTTCGACATTTGACTCAATCTCATACATTTGAGTTGATTTGTGCATGAAACTTGCGATCGCCATCTTACCATTACATTGCTTGGTTTGCTTGAATCTTGCGAAGTATTATTAAACTTTCAACTTGAACAACTTCACAAAATGTAAATGTTACTTAGTTCAATTTTCAAATATGCTATGGCAGATCTCCCAATCTCATTCTCATCAACGCTCAATTTAAATTTAAAACCGTGTTATGATAAATTCAATTTTTTGGATGAAAAGTACTTTTCATTCAGTAAGTACAGTAAGTACCATCCATTTACACGTTTTTTTAATCATCGTGGATGTAAGGCTTGCATTTGTTGCGCCCTATTTCTGGCTCTCAGGGGTTCCGAGAAAATTATATCTTATTGCTCTAACTAAATATATATTTTTATCTTAAAAAAACCTTTTAAAGCCAAACTATACTTACCAGATGTGTACACCAAGCCAAAAAACCTCAGTATGTTGCGATTTCACGTAAAAAAATTACAGTTAAGTAATTTACTTTTTACTTGAGCTAGGGTTCCACCCAAAAACGGTGAACCAAAAAAGGTTCCATAGCCAAAAGAATTTGGGGACCGGTGCCAAAGACGGTCAACTGCATTGCAGTGTATTTAGCAGTACCAATAAACCCACAGAAAATTAACCCAGGAATTAATATTAAACAGTTCAATGAGGATCAGTAACAGGTTTGAACCCTATAGGTAGTTTTATTGATATATTATAAACACATATTGATTGATAGCTCTATGAAACCTAGTGAAAGAATTTTTGAAATCCGTTTAGAAATGGTTGAGTTAAAAGGGTTTAAAGGAAATGCCAAGCTCAATGCAATATGTGCTTTATCACGTACGACATAAGGTTCGCGTACGTCGCGATGACGTCATAGTGACCCCCGAAAAACCAGTGTTTTAGCTCTTGTAACGTTAATCATGTGGTGGCATAAGCTTTCTAATTAGCCACTAAACAAAAATCGTTACTGATCCTCATTATGCTGGCAACATCACTCAAACGCGCAAAGCGCATCGTCATTCCGCACTCCTGCGCAAGTCTCGCGTGCATTATTCAGGGCCGCTCACGCGCCGTTGTCACATTATACCGTACGATCCTTAACGCCTCTTCACTACCGCATTAGGTATACCGGAAAAACTCACAATGTCGTACCTATTACATGACAAATTGCAACTATTAACGGACTCCGCTGCATTTGGTGTTGCCACTCATAATTATGGAAGCGGTATTTACTTCGCGGAAACTCGCTTCGCTTTTTGCTATTTAGGAGCCCCAAGCTTCAGCTATGGCCCGAGGTCGCGGAACATGCATACCTTATGTTCCCTTCGCTAGACCTAGACCGGGAGCCAACTACCATTTAAGTCTACGTTAATAAACGCGTTTTGACCATTGAGTAAAATATAGGAAGGTACCTGTTAGCGACACAGAAAAAATGTGACAGATAGGTACAAGATCATAGATTTAATGTCATTGAGGATGGAGCCTTTTTTGTAGTTTATGTTCGTATTTATTAGCGGTGCGTGTCCGCCTTCGTTTATTACCTCGTTACAAGATCTTGGCCGACTTCATGCTGCTTAGAACGTTCAGTGGAATGAATCATAAGTGTAATGATCTTATTTTATGAGAAAAGCCGGAAGTACATTATCTTATTATTATTAAACTCCTGATTATTGCATTGGTTACCTATTAAATTCTATGGAGTTTGTGTAACATACCACTAAGTAGATATTTTGTAAACATACTTAGGTAACTACCTACTTAATTTCTAAAAGTATCGTAATAATGGGTGTGTATGGTTTCTAGGTATGATAACTATTCTATAACTATTCCAGATAACTTATTAGTAGGTTAGGTAGGTATCTGAGTAAGAGGCCAACTTATTTTAATTAGGTACTTAATTAAATTATTATTAATTATAATAAGTATGCCATTGGGTCCAAAACTGCCAATAAATTAAAGTAGCCAACTCCCAGACTGAGATCTTCCTCGCATTTAATGAGACAAAAACGTGACTCCATACTTTAAGTCTGCAAACATAGCTATATGGCCAAAATAGTTATAAACAACCGTTAATAGAAAGCATATAAGTAGTAGGTAGTATTTAAATTTCTTCGGTGCGAAATATTAGGTCGATCTTTATTATGGCAAATTGAGCAAGTCTTTGTTATGTTTCTTATATTTCTATGATTAGCCCTCCAGTTAACTGGATGCAGATTTGCTCTTATTTTGTTTTCGTATTCCTACCAAATGAATCTGAAACGAGAGTCAGTGTACCTAGGTAGCCCTGTTTATCTGGTATATTTTTATTATGATGTAGGTAGGTACGGAAACTTATAGAATGCCACAAATTACCTAATATTTTTTTCATGGCGAACAATAGACTTCAACGCATCACATCACAACAAAACACGGTGCGTTGCAACAGTACAATCGAATCGGCCCCAAAAGTAGCTGAATGAACCGTAGAGGCGCGGTCGCAGCCTGAAATTTGGGGGGGGGTCACTAATAATAATACAATTGCTTTTTGTAAATTTTTTATAATTTTTCTATGTGACATGTACGATTTTGGGGGGGGTCATGTCCCCTGTGACCCCCCCCTCGGACCGCGCTTGCCGTAGGCAGCACAAATAGCTATCGAAAAATGTAATGCCAGCACTGCATATTTCGGCACAATTCATCATACGTTGCGGGTTTTGTAACAAATGCTTCAAAGAGGTTCTTTCAAAAGCATCAATGTACGATAAATTGTGCCGATGCTTGGCGAATATTTAGTGCCGGCATGACGCGCGTAAAAACATTCGATAAAATAATTTTGTGTGGGAAATTTGTACACCGCCATCTACCGCCGAAAACCGAAATAAAATTTGCCATAGATAATTACTCTACCGATTACTTTTACGCCCGATTTTTTTTCTCGATTGATGTTCGTGCTAGGGGGGTAGGGGTACTTAAAATAGTTAAAATTAAAATAAAATATTAAAGTTTACACGGAATGCGATTACACGTTATAAAAGTTTAATAAATTCCCTATCTATTGGTATAAAATACTTTCCCAAATTCTGTTTTTAACAGCATTTTTTTAAAGTCAAAGTTAAGGTGGCCGCGCTGAGCTGACCTCCCCTAGTGGTGTAACTAGGGTAGTAGGGTAGTTCAACTAAGTAGAATAGAATAAAATAGTTTATTGCCTCAAAAATTACAAATTACTTACAATATAAGTTTACAAATAGCCACAGAGGCAAAAGGTTTTTCAGTTTTTCTCCGCGCTGATTTTCAGCCACCCCTCTTTCCCGAAAGGTCAAGAGTGGGAAATAAAGTGTAAAAGAAGTGGCAGGTGGCAGTCAATTCAATTCAAAGTATACTTCTGACTATGAGGCTGACCGTACAACACAACTTACAGACACAAAAATAATCGGCATTAAGCGATCGGCCGCAATCGCAATAACTCAGGCACGTATCCAGACTTTTAATTCGGGGGGGACAACTGCATCCCGCAAACCGGAGAGTGCCTCGCCCGCTAAACTTGAATTTAGTCCTGTACTGTGTGTTCTGGATTTCGGGGGGGGGGATAAATCCCAACTATCCCCTCCCCCCTTGGATACGTGCGTGCAATAACTCAACAATACACTCGCACGAATTACCTACAATCCGCAATTACCTACAATCCTATTCCACAATCCGACAGACATAAAACTAATCAATCACAACACAACGGACCGATCAATCCGACTGTAATTTCGATCGAGATAAACTCTCGATTCTTATCTTACATTACAGATCTAAACGGCGCGGCGATTGCTGATTTTCTAATTAGCCATTAATAATTAATTAATCGTGAGAGCGGCGTTAGCGGCCGGATAATGAGCAGTTGCGTGAAACGGCCGAGAAAAACAGCCGTTGCCAACTACGACCGAGGAATTACAAAACCGACATTAGTGTTTTTCGTACGGTGTGCGGTAGGTGGCGGTGTCACGTCGCGTACAGGAGGTTGATGGCATCCGGGGCACATACAGATAACATTGTTTTAATTAAAATCACATCCCAAGGCTACTACCACTCAGTCTGCCATACTTAGATAGATAGATAGATAGATAAATTGTTTATTTGTTGCAATACACATAGAAACATCTGGTAGGTACAAGAATAACATACTAAAAAAGAATGAAAACTTAACTAATGGTAGTGCGGATGTGCCTATGTGCAGCAGCAGCAAACAGGGTCTAGACTCGGTGTAAAATTTTCGCCCGTGGAATAGGCGAAACACCGATTTTCAGTCTTCACCCTAACTAACCTAAAGGGTGTACGGGAAATATAATCGAGACTCACAAGGATACATACGAAAAGTTTGAATAAATAAAGTCAAAATATTAATGGAAGGGAAAAGGAATGCATTATAATATATAAGTAACTTAATGGAATCAGAAAAAAGAAATATAGTATAGGTATATATATAAATAAAAAGGGGGCTGTCGTAATCAGTATTGTCCTAACTTTTGGAGCTCTAGCAAATGGGAACGTAATTTACTTTTAAAGGTAACTATAGACTTTAAAGCTCTAAGCGGTGGCGGCACATCGTTCCAGCATTTGGTGGCCTGAAAACGAAAGCTGCCCCTAAAAGCCACAGTGCGGTGCAGGTGGTTGGCCAGGGGTGTACGTGCGGATCTGATGCTGCCGTACCTTTCAAAAGCCGAGGAGAATTTAAGCTTCCTGAACAGGTACTCAGGTTGCCTGTTCTTAATAATCTTGAAAACAAGACATGCGAAGTGCAACTTCCTACGCAACTCTGTTCTGAGCATACTTGCCGAGTTCAAGTAAGGCGAAACATGAGTCCTGGGAGGTATATTAAAACAGAATCTACAGCAAGCGTTCTGTACACGCTGAAGCAAACGTTGGGTTATAGACAGTAAACGAGGGCCAATCACGACGTCGCCGTAATTTAGTCGGGAGAGAATCAATGACTCACACAATGTTATACGAGCTCTTTCACTAAGAAATTTACGGACTCTGTACAGAATCTTCAGGCGGTACATGCAGCTCCTGACCACGTTCTGCACATGGGTTTCGAAGCGCAGCCGACTATCGAAAGTCACTCCTAGGTTGCGGGCCTCCTCAACTCTTTCTATAGGCTGGTAACCAATGTATAAAATAGGATCTAAGTTATTTATTTTTAGAATTTGTGATTTTGTGCCAAGCACCATGAACTTGGTCTTTGCTGGGTTAAGTAGAAGTCCATTTTCTTTTGACCAATCGGCGATCCGGTTCAAGTCCGAATTGAGTTTATGGACAGCTTCTTGAGTAGCGGCAGGACTTGTCGAAACATAAAGTTGCACGTCGTCTGCATAGCAATGGCACTTACAATCTTTGACTACATTTATGAGATTGGCTGTGTAGACTATGAAAAGTAAAGGGCCAAGTATTGAGCCCTGTGGCACGCCACGCATTGTAAGTCTAGGGGCTGACAAGCACGCCGCAGAGCCGTCGTCGCGTCCAGACAATTTCACTGACTGCAGTCTACCAGTGAGGTAACTAGCAAACCATCTCACTGACACGTCGTCGAGGCCATAGTACTCAAGTTTGGCCAAGAGAAGAGGTACACTTATACTATCGAAAGCGCGGGAGAAATCGAGGAGAGCTAGAATAGTACCCCGCCCGTTGTCTTGCTCAAACAGGATGTTGTCGACAACGTCAAGGAGTGACGTAGATGTGCTGTGATTTCTGCGAAACCCAGACTGCTGTGAAGGAAGAACGCGGTTGTCATCAAGATATTTGTAAAGCTGTGCATAGACGGCCTTTTCCAGAATCTTGGAGAGGAATGACAAAATACTTATTGGCCTGAGGTCTTTTAGTTCAGATGGGTTTGTGACTTTAGGCAGAGGGGTCACCAGAGCATGCTTCCATTCTGCAGGGAACTTACCAGTGAGTAGTGATGAATTTATAATGGCAGTTATAACCTTCAGCGTGCGAGGTAAAGTTAAGATAATCATATCTCTGCTAATTCCGTCAATACCGGTAGCATTTGATTTTAAAGAAATAATAAAATTGCCAACATCTCTCTCCGATACAGGTTTTAATTTAAATACAGAACCACTGTGGCGACGTGAGCTGAAAGATTCCAAGTGGGATGAGGAGACATCAACGTTCGGAATGTCTAGAAAATGTGAATTAATTAAATTGGGATCATTGAAAATATTGGGGAGATTCCGTTCGCCAGATGGATCAACCATAATTGTGCCTTTTATGCTTTTCCAGAAGGATTTGCTATTAGAAGCCTGTGAGTTTATAAAATGATTGTAGTAAGCACGTTTCTCTGAAGTTAGACTGACCTCAACCATATCATTTAGTTCCTTCCAATAAATTCTGTCGCTATCTGATTTAGTGGCTCGACATTTCGCTAAAGCTTGATTGCGCGAGTCCATCATTTGCCTTATCGTATCGGTAATCCACGGAAATGATTTATCGGGCTTTATTTTAATCGATTTAAGAGGAGCATGATAGTCGTAAAGGGATAGCAAGGTCTGCTGGAAACAATTCACCATCTCATCAGCCGATGGTAGAGAAGCCATAGCATCCCAATTGATCGCATTCAAATCCGCATTAAAAAGATCAAGAACAATATTTTTAATCGGCCTATATAACAGGGTGCGGGTGGGAACTTTTGGCCGTTTCACTGATAAGGAAACACTTACCATGCAGTGGCCCATCAAGCCAGCAACATGTGCTACTTTCAAATCGCATGTCCGGCAGTTGGTACAAATGACATCGATTAGTGACTCCGACTCAGCAGTGAAATGGGTGGGCTCAGTCACTTTCTGGTCTAGCTGCATGTAAGACAGAAATTGTTGGAACTTCCTTGTATGGCTAGAGTGCTGATCAATCATATTAATGTTAAAATCCCCCAACAAGACCACGTGATCATTTTGGCCAAAGTAGGAGACAGATTCTGTTAGAGCGTCCAGAAATGTTTCGACGTTAACCCACTGGGGTCTGTAAGCTGTACCGACTGCGATGGTAGACCCGTTAATCTTGGTAGTGAGCCACATCTGTTCAATGTCAGCCTCTGTATGCTTCATGTATCGAACGGTCACATGGCGCTTGATATAAAAAGCGACCCCTCCCCCACGGCCGCCGCGCATGTGACGTGGCCGCGGGGAGTTTCGGAACCTGTAGCCAGGCACTGTAGGAGCGCGTGCTTCTTGCCCCTCTGGCAACCAAGTTTCATTAATGGCTACGATATCCGCATCACAGCATTCCATAGCATGTATGAAGTCGTCGTGGCCTGTGCTGAGTGAACCTGCGTTAAATAGTCCTATTTTAAACGAGTTCATTGCGAAGTGTCATTAATAAGCCTATGCGAACTTATAAGTAGCACAGAAACGTGATAAGCAAGCGCAGATGTCATCAATATAAGCCTACTCAAAACTATCAGCAACAAAGCCGGGGGCGCATGTGAAACAAGGTGGGTGGGATATAAATATTGAAGCCATATGATAAATAAGTTACATAATAATATATTATAATTACAGGATATGCGTGAGTAAAATATTTGTTTGGTAAATAACAGCGTTAACTTTTCCCAAGAGAAACCAACTGAGATCCCAGCTACTGCTACACACAGCCATAGCCCTGTAGTATAACAAAAAAGCGAACGTTTTGAATAAGGCGGATATAAAAATAAAAATGTAATACAGGACATAGGTTCGTTTGTAAAAGTAAACATAATAGGTAAATGCGACAGTAAGCACGACATGGTATACTCAATTAAGATTGTATGGCAAGAAAAACTGGTAGGAGAGACTTTAGTATAAAACAAGGCCATTGAGAAGCTGATTAAAAAACAGGATAAAGGTTCGTTTGTAAAAGTAAACAATAGAGGTAAAAGCAATGGTAAGCACAACATGGTATACACTATTAAGTTTGTATGGCAAGAATAACTGATAGAATAAACTTTGGTACAAGGAATGTCTATTGAGAAGCAGATATATGAATAAAGATTTGTTCCATTTGATAAAAAACAAACACTCACAGTAAATATTGATACAATAAAAAAAAAGTAGAATTCAAACGCTACACAGTACATTAAGCGAAAATTTAAGCAACAAAAAAATACTATTAAATTAAGGCGTTTTTTCACCAACGGCACTCGACCCAAAAACTCGAGCAAGGTCCGCTTGAGTGCGCAGGCGATGGCGAGGAACATCTTGGGCGGGACTTTGACGAGCGAAAATCTTTCCATCCCTCGTCCAGATAAAGCGCCAACCCAAACGCCCGCCAATCTCACGAGCCTGCCGGAACAAGGAGCGGTTTACACGAGTCAAACGCTCATTTACATAAAAGCGCCGAGGGGGACCGGGTAGATCAAGACCTTCGGTAGTGATTCCACGACGTACGCGGGCAGCGCGTAATAAATCGTCTCGCACGGCACGCCTTACTAGGCGGACGACGATGGGACGCGGCCGAGATGATGCACCCGACTGATCAGTTTCCAGAGGCCGTCCGACGCGAACTGCGCTGACCAAGTCCTGAGGACCCAGCTGGACCCCAAGTTTGCCAGCCAGGGTCATGATGATATGTTGAAGTCCTTCTCCTTTCTGCTCGGGTATGCAGGTGAACTCCACATCATTGAGAAGCAGCTCCTGGTCCCGTTCATTAAGCTCCGCCTTCAACGACTCGATCGTGTTCAGGAGAGTGTTGTGTGTCCCTTCATTGTCACTTGTTGCTAATTCACGGCCTTCTAACTTATCTACACGTGACATCAATTGGCCCAATTTGTCCTCACAAGCTTCAACTCGTACAGATACTTCAGCCATTTTCTCATCGACTACCTGGACATGATGACGAGTCTCAGCCAACTCCTTGCGAAACATGCGGACTTCTTCAATAAGGGCGTCAACTTTGCCCGTCAGTGCAATCAGTGCGCTGTTGTCATGCCCCGCTGCCGCCGGAGGGCTACTCATCTCGGTCGGACTCGAAGCCGCGGCTGCGGCTCCACGACGGTGCGTAACCTTATCATCAAGCCCCCGAACCGGTGTGTTGCTGTTATCGGCCTTTGGCTCCTTACTCTTGCATACCTCACATTTCCATTTGAGTCGGTGTTCTCCGATTAATGTATTACGGAATCGTTGCTCAGAAACATTGGCGCAAATGATGTCATGATACTCTGCGCATATGCTACAGCATAAATATTGTCTATCTTTAATTATTTGTAGACAGCTGGCACAAACTTTCTTCTTTTCTGGAGCCATTGTAGTTGATTAAAAAAAATAAAAAAAATGTAGTATTAATCTTAATTCTTGAGATAAAAAAATAAAAAAATCTACCCAAAAGGTCCCAAGCGGCGAATTATAGGAACAAAAATAAAGTCACAAGAAAAAAAAAAAAAAAAAATGAAAAAAAAAAAAAAATAGTCAGGTTTGGAACCATGGTCTGCAGAGTTCAATACGTCGAGTAGATCGAATTGCCTCTGTGCCACCGAGTCTCTGCGTTGAACGGCAAATTAACGAGCCACTATCCGCACAGTGTCCGACCGGTTTGGTCTGGGCCCGTTGAGTAGCTAACTCAAGGTCGACGACTTTCTCGACGAGTGACACGACAACGAACTGATCGCACTAATGACCGCTTTAAGGTATTATAAAAACACTGTTTTCTGCACAATCACGATACGCACAATATTCCTGTTTGCACTGAAGTAAAGATTTTGACTTTGGTAACAAACTGGTGTAAGTTTCAATGGTTATTGATTTACTTTAAGATGAACAATGATTAAAAAATTGAAGAGCGTATGTAAACACATCTGAACACGGTAACCGCGTCCCGCGCACCAAGTACTTAGTCACTCAATTACTTTAATTTTCTAAAACTGAAACAGTTACAGTCTTAGATCAAATAAAAAAGAAAGATGGAGCGTTGCGAACAATCAAGTGAGGCCGGTTTTTGATGGTATGGTACATGTGTGCGTACAAGGGGGCGGGCGGGGGCCGGGCGGCATGGTTTTATATGAAAAGCCAAGGCGTAGTTTCGTTACACGTATGTGCGTGAACTGTGTTTGTACACAGCCAAGGCGTAGTTTTACAGGCCTCACCGCTTTGTTCGGAAGACTCAGTCTTACTTTTTTTATTTGGTCTGAGGTTACAGTGCTAATTAAAGCTCAACTAAATAAGTACTTAGGCTCGTATTTTATTTATTTATGAATTTAAACTTTATTGCTAAAATTACAGCGAATGGCGGACTAAATGCCATAAGGCATTCTCTAACAGTCAACCGGTAAGGGTGTTAGAACTATAAATGTGACGGCAACAAAGCAAAAATCTATTTTTAAAAATGCAAATACGTTACTTATATAATTTGAGGATAAATATAGCTCGTATTATAGAATCAAACTCAAATCTCTGCTTGAGTATAGTTAGAAAGGGATGGCGCTATATGCGATTAATAGCACCATCCCTTTCTAACTGTACTCAAATAGCAGAGATTTGAGTTTGAGTTTGATTCTATAATAAGTTGTTATCAGAAAATGATTTTAATAAAACTTTACGTGGAATTTTTGTGGCCCATTGTTTATGATTTTTAGGAGGTATCACTTCATTCCCTCGTTCGTAGTCATTCGTAGAAGTAGATAGCAAATGTGTCAAAAACGGCCACTTTGAGCAGTTTTGCTATCTACTTCTAGCAGTGACTACGAGGGAATGTAATGATACCGTCTAAAAATATAGGGCTGAGCCCTAAAAATTACACGTAAAGTTCAAAAAAAAAAAAAAAAAAACCCGCTTGCATAAAAAAGACAAGTCAACTGAAAAGATGGAAACAAGATTAAATATTAAAGGCAACATAATAACATGCAGTCGGAGGCATGCATAGCATAAAGAAAGTGTCATTATGAATGATTTGAATTATATGCCTCCGACTGCATGTTATTATGTTGCCTTTAATATTTAATCTTGTTTCCATCTTTTCAGTGGACTTGTCTTTTTATGATGGCGGGTTTTTAATTTATTTAAATTTATTTTTTTATTTATTTCTTTCTAGTTATTATACAAGGTTATTTTTAGTTAATACAAAACCTCTCGTGGAGTTGATCAGACCATCAAACTGAACAACTTTCATTATGGGACTAACCTCGAAATCACGAAAAAAAAATCTGCTGTTCCATACAAAAATACAATCCTATTCCATCGAAATGTATGAAGCAGCTGATTTTTTTTTCGCGATTTCAAGGTTGGTCCTATAATGAAAGTAGTTCAGTTTGATGGTCTGATCAACCCCACGACAGGTTTTGTATTAACTAAAAATAACATTGTATATTACGGTCATGATATGCCTTTTTGAAATCCTTATAATAAGCCCTTTAATTTGACACCCATATTGCAGTATTCTAAAAAAAAATTTTTTTCCATTACGTATAATAGGCACCGTACAGCCGCCATGTTGGTTTTTTATAACGCCACTATGACAAGACAAATCTAACGATATGTTAATCATAGAAATCCGTTCAGCAGTTTGAAATATATGAGGTAATAAAGAACATTACATACAAACAAACATCTTACATACAAGATACGCGCGAAAAACATAACCCTCTTGCAGTCGGGTAAAAAAATGTGAACTAGAATTACTTACAATATTAAATAAAATTCACCGCGGCGGCACTTTCGGTTAGGCAGGGTGCCACCTTAACTCCTAAATCCGTCTCTGGATCTGCCCTTGCTAGTTCTAAGAAAATTAATAATTACAGAAAAATAAAAAAGTCATAATTATGCTGTACTTATTCATGTATTAATTTCATTAATCATCTGTTATACTTTTACTAAGTCTAAATCCACATTAAATTGTCCTCGCTGCAGGTCACAAGCCACTTGGTGGGTCCACTGGCCACCAGCAGGCACCACGACGGTTTTTTCCTAAACGAGAAATAACCAGCATTAATATCATAATAGACAAACCGGCCAAGTGCGAGTCGGACTCGCGCCCGAAGGGTTCCGTACCAAAAAAAAAACGGGGAAAAAAACTAACTAACTAACCCCACTAAAATATTTATTTTATTCTGTTTTTAGTATTTGTTGTTATAATGGCAACAGAAATACATCATCTGTTAAAATTTAAACTATCTATCACGGTTCATGATGTTAACAGCCTGGTGACAGACAGACAGACGGACAGTGGTGCCTTAGTAATAGGGACCCGTTTTCACCCTTTGGATACGGAAACCTAAATAGTAATAACATCAAAATCATATAAAAGAAATAAATTGCCTGCTAATATGATAAAACAATTTTAATAACAAAAGCAGGTAGTTACATGTTGGGCGCCAAGTTTCAATCAAATATGGTTATACAACGTGTTACAAAACAACCCCTACCTAATGCCGAATAGGGTAGATAGGGATCATCGAACTTGAACAATTATTTACTATGGGACCGACTCTGAATTGCGAAAAAAAATTGCTGTTTCATACATTTTGATATTTTCGGGTAACAATAAATTCCCATTTTGGGTATCAAAAATACTGAATATAGCGTACTGAAATACTAAGTGGTCGACGGACCGAGGGCGACTACAGATATTGAAAATGGGTGACTTTAAAATACAAATTGGGTAACTAGTATTCAGAACGGGCGACCAAATTACTATTTGGGCGACTACCTTAGGGCACACAAAACATAAAAAATATGGCATACTTATATTTTATTAAAAAAATGATTATATAGTTACCTACTTGGTATAATAGTTGCCCACTCAGTATTTTTGTCACCCATTTAGAGTTTTTACTGCTAACTTAAATTATTTATGGGTGATAAATAATTTAAGTTAGCAGTAGTGGAGTCGCCCGTTTTGAGCATTTTTGTAATCCACTGTAAGTCGCCCGTTTAGTTATTTTGTCGCCCAAAAAATAAACTGCTGCCCAGTTTAGTTTTAAGTATTCCATTCACAGTCGCCTAATAATTTCCAGTCACCCAATTAATTAAATTCCCTTAATTTTTGTATGAAACAGCCGTTTTATTTTGCGATCAGAGTTGGTCCCATAGTACCGCCGTACAGTTCCGGTTAAGAATAGGACTGTCCCATCTCATCCCGTGGGTATCGTAGAAAGCGATAGAGGGAAGTTTTAGGGACCCGGTGCAGACCATCGCACAAAGGGTCACTCGAATGGCAGCGAGGAAACTATCAACAACAGCATTCCCAAGGAGGGTTGGTGTCAGGCAGGCGGCCGATCGTAAAACTTTGCCAAAACCTCATGCAGTATGTATTACATGCTGCGCCGACCCCAATAGTGGTCGTTCTACGAGCGCAAAATTTTATTTTGTGTAGGCATAGCACTACAAATAAATTGGGATAAGGACAGGAGGATGATGATGAGTTGGTCCCATAGTAAAAAATTTTCAGTTTGATGGCCCTATTTACCATATTCGGCATTAGGGGTTGTTTTGTAACATTTGTACAACCATACACATAAATGTAACATTTACCAGTATCTTGACCCCCTGCCTGGTGTGCGGGTCCCACTCGACGCGGGCCCCGACGGCGGGCCACTGCACTGGGCCCGCGCTCACAGATTTGCCCCCCACCTTCCATACCGCCCAGAGGGCAAAGCCGTTTACAGGGCCCACTTCATCATCAGACTCACTAAAACAAACAATATTTGACTCGTAAAAATACTTAAAGTTAGGCTTTTTAGCGTCGTAGCTAGAGGCTGTCAAGGGCGGCTGCCAGGGGCGCAACCCTCAAAGGGGCGATTTTTTCTGACACATAGCTAGAAAATAAATCTATAAGTCTTGGGGCGCAAAATTCAAATCATGCCAGGGGCGTTCATTATCCTAGAAATATGTCTTGGCGTAAAATTCAAATCTTGCCAGGGGCGCTCATCACCCTAGCTCCAACCGACGCCGACGCTGTCTTTTATTTTTATGATTTAGAATATGCAAAAAACTAACACATGATAGTGTTACCATTTCATGAATGCGTGCATGTTTGCTTGCCAAGAAAACTATGTCTGATGACCTATACTCATTTTATAATATTTGAATGTTTTCGGGCAGCCAATCACATCAACTCTTGGCTTTGTTTTGAAGACTATGGCACCTAAACTATACTTATTGCCAAACAGTCACTCACATCACATGGCTGGCTCTGGTTTAGGACTATGGCTCCTAAACTACACTCACATCAACGCCTAGTTCTGGTTGGTGGCGTACGTTGGCTTCAGGCCAGTGAAGCCAACCTAAGCAGGCGTCGTGGCGTACCGCGGCTCACACACGCCGTCCTGGGAGTACCCAGAACGGCTCGGCCTCTACCAACGACTTTATATCCATACTCTGTCAAACCACCACTCACATCAACGCCTGGCTCTAGTAAGTAGCATACGTCGGCTTCAAGACAATAAAGTCAACTTCCAGCAGGGACTCACACACGGGTACTCGCTGTGCCTCTACTCTACCAACGCCTTTGTATTTTTTATTACTTTAGCCAATAACGGCCGGAAGGAAGTCTGGCTAATAAACTAATTTGAAAATATTTTCAACGTCAACATTGTCACTCACATCGACGCCTGGCTCTGGTTATTGGCGTACGTCGGCTTCAGGTCAGTGAGTCAACCTCAAGCAAGCAGCGTCACGGCGCGTCGCGGCTCACGCACGGGTACACCCATAACAGCATAGCTTTCAGCAACGTCTTTATATACGTACTGGCTTATGCAATAGCGTCCTTAAGGAAGTCTGGCTAAAAAACTAAATAAATTAAAAAAAAATAACGTCAATATTGTCACTCACATCAACGCCTGGCTCTGGTTATTGGCGTACGTCGGCTTCAAGTCACTAAAGTCGATCTCCAGCAGGCGGCGCGGCGTACCGCGGCTCACGCACGGGTACTCCCATAGCGGCTGGGCCTCTACCAATGCGTCGCTTATTATGCGAGAGCTCTGAAAATTTGTGACGAATTGAGAACGTCGTACTTTTTTGGAAGTCGTTTTAACAAGCAGTTATAATATATACTATTTTTGCTCATGTGAAAATACGTTTCCCGTAAGAATTAAGGATGTCTTTTTTCCAACAACTAATATGCATATCTCTATACCAAAAATCCATTAAAATTGGTTGAGTGGTAAACCCTAAGTGTCCGGGCACGAAAACTGCGACGGCGGAGCGGCAGCGGGGCGGCGCGACAGCGGAGCGGCGGCGATGCATTCAACAGTATGGCACAGTATGGAGACGCGCACGAAACGGGCGGTGGCGGCGCGGGGCGACGAGCGATGCACGGGCGGGAGGAGAGCGACGAAAACAAATGAACAAACTAGTTTGATTTGGTAGCCCGCGATTACAGTAGTGTTGTGTTGAAAAATATAAAAGTGTCTGTTTGATAACTAGGTAGATACCTATTTATTCAGTATGGATGTCGGCATCTTGGACATCATTTAAAAAACACAAGATGAGCAAAGGATCCGATTTTGAAACTTGTTAACGCCTATAGACCATTTTTTTTAACTAAATAAAATTTTTAGACATAGGATATATTTCGTCCTTTGAAAATTTTTCGGTATTGACAAGAAATTGTTTCTATAGCAACATCACATTTGACACATCAATAGAAAAAAAAATAAGAAGTTACTTTAGTGGTATACCGTGGTCCTACCAGTAGGTCTAATCGGTAGGTCCACGGGCCCTTAATGGTATTTAGCCCATCTGTCACAACACTACTAGCGCGGCTGACCGACCGCTATGTTTCGTGCCCACGTTCTCATCGCCCCGCCCCGCCGCCGCTCCGCTGCCGCGCCGCCCCGCCACCGCTCGGCCGCCGCCACTTTCGTGTCCGGACACTAAGAGGGATGCACAGACTTAAGCTAGGGTTTCCAAGGATGACGGTGCGGTATCGTCATATTACGGCCGTAATATAGCGGCGTTGAATCTTGTCTATGTAAACAATATGGCGACACCGTAACGTCAGAAACCGCGCCATATTGTTTACATAGACAACGTTCTACGCCGCTAAATGACGGCCGTAATATGACGGCACCGTCATCCTAGGAAACCCTAGCTTTATTGAGACCATGGGCCACTTGGCAGAATGATGAACTAATAGCGAGACACCCAGCAGAAATTCAAAACATAATAATAGTAAAAAAAAAAATCTTTCAAATGTATGAGGGAATATTTTTGCTATTCTGAAATAGAACCATAATTTAGATATTTCGTAAATGCTACCTACTATCATAACCGATGCAAATGCAAATAAAATTGAAACAAAGTCAAAAAGAAGAATTAATATAAATAAATATGCCAGTGCGTACCTCAACGAGATTGTCAAATACTGTCATATCGATACCTTCACAGCTACCCAAGGGTATCCTGATTTTATGCAAATCCTGAAACTCCACAGGCATCGCCCAAATCTCACAGCCTTCAGGAGTAATTGTGACAAAGTCCCTTAGTTTATCTTTGAAGGTATAAATAATATACGCCATTTTCAAATTCTCCCAAGGGAGTATTGCACTACTGAAGTTTGGATCGCAAATGATATTGGTGACGGTTTTCAATACTTCATCGTTAACTTCAGATATAAAGGTAAGATTTGTGATATCATTTTCTTTTATATAATCTTCTAATATACTTAGATTTAAATTCATAGTTTCTAGGATGTAAACATTTTTAGCGCCTCTCTTAGCTGCAGCTAACCCCAGAAAACTGCTTCCATTCAAATCCAAGACTACCGCATCTCTAGGCATCTCTTCAGTTATTTGATTCAACAATCTTTTACTACGTCTGCCATCATTTAAATAAGAAACGTGTGTTCTTGATAATGCCATGTGGACACCGCAATCACAAACGGGCCTTTGGTAATGCGGGTACTTTGTATTCGAGTCTTCTAAATAGAACCAGAGAGAGTAGTCATCTTGGCATGATATTAGAGTCATTTCAGAGTCTTTCTGGACTGTGACCTCCCGTGGCAGGTAGTAGACTGCCTGCATCCAGTGGTCGCGCCAGGGGATCGAGTCCTGGGGACGCTCAGACGCCAAGTTAGCTCCTGGATGACACCACCAGGGTGCACAGCTAAGTACAATTTTACCTGAAGAAAGAAAACAATTTTCAGAATTTACAAATATTAACTCTTTTATTTTAAGCAGTTTTTTAGGATCATGGTTCATTTGCCTCTGTGTTTTCATTTTAGAGTCTGGTCAACGAAAGATGAAACCGAAATGGTGACGCCACTTTCCCTGTTAAATTAATAAGTTATCTGGAAACTGACCCCTAAAATAAGACGCAAATTAGTACCTTTTCCAACCAAGTCTCATCTTTCGTTTACTAGACTCTAAATCAAATTGTCTCGATAATCAATAACTTTTATGAAAACTACTTAAAGTGGTGGCTAGATAATTAAGGGGATGTATTTAATAGCACTTTAAATTTGATGAAAACAGCTATAAAATTGTATATCAGCACTTTAAAATAATAATAGACCTATAATTTAATATTATCACTACAAAAATAATGGTTTGCACTTTAAAATAATAATAGATCTATAATTTAATATTATCACTACAAAAATAATGGTTTGCACTTTAACTGTGTCCCAACCATTGCCCATTGGTCCCAACTCCGAAACCATTTAGTTTCTGTCCAACCATGTCAGACTGACCACTGTTAAAATGAGATGGAAAGACGAATACAACAATTGTTGGTCACAATGGAACCTAACTTTCTCCGGGCTCCTCTCTCACTGCGCCTTCTCGTCGTCGCACGAAGACGTCTGTTTATCAGTGCTAAAGTTATAAAATTAATTTGTAAGGTGCAAAGTATTAATTTTAAAGCTAAGCAATCAAATTGTATTGTGCAAAGTATTAATTTTAAAGCTTAGCATATTTATAGTGGAAACCATTATTTTTATAGTTCATTCAATAAAATTTGAAGCTAAACATTTTAAAGTGTGTATCATTATTTTTGAAGTGCATTTATATATTTCCCATAATTAAGGTGCAAGTTGGAAGCACGCGACACGCGACATGAAGCCGCGACGTGTCGCCGCCTCATGTCGCTGCGGTTGTGAATTCGAACCCAACCGCACACCGCAGCAGCAATCCTATTTTTTCCAAATATTATCTTTTATAACACTTTTCATATAGTTTATGTTAGATGCATCGGGATATTCGGCCACAAAATTGATCAATTTATCTTCAGAATCGCAGTTCCTAATATTTTTTTGAAAGTCTGTTTGTTTGTTTATTACGTCTCCACGTCTTAACTACTCAACCTATTAACTATCATGAATGTTTGTATACACGTTGTCAGGGGTACAGAGAAGGACATAGGGTATCTATCTTTCAACCCGAAAAAAGTACTGGTCCTATGGGATAAAGACATAACTGACCACGCAGACGAAGTCGCAGGCGGTCGCTAGTATCCTTATAATTCTTAGAATGTTGATCAGATCAGTTGGATGGTATAGCGATCTGAATCTCCTCCATTCTTTTCTTAGATAGCCATCATCAGATCACAGCTAGGTCAATCCTTGGAGGAGAACCAAGGCTTCAAAGTTACCTCGTTTGTTTGACTGCCACAGGCCACTGTATTGTATATGCATGGTAAAAATTTCGTAATATTATATTCTGTTTGAAAGATTCCTACCTTCAGTATCCATATTGAGCTCCCACCACATAAACACCTGCTGGGCTCGACCTGTATTTGTCACAACAAAGTCTTGCTTCACTGTCCGCTTCATATCAATTGGTGTACTACCAGACCAATCGTAGTAAAATACTGGGATCTGATCGGAGAGCTCACGGAATGCTTGCCTCGGAAGCTGTGACAGCTGTAAGTCATGAACAGCTGCTGAACCTGGACATTCCTTCATCTGCAAAAATTTTCGACAGATTTAAAAAAAATGCAATTAATGTTTTAATATTAGGATCGAAAATTTTACTGATATTGTTAAATTTATTCATTTAAAGGTTTATTTATCAATTTTTTCTGTATTTTGTTTTTTCTGCATACTTCTTCGCTATCAAGTTAGTAAAACGTTAGTAAAAGAGTTAAGGCATTAGTGGTGCGCATCCCGACAGCAATGCTGGACCTTCTCATCAAATTTTGCCTGGCAACACTGGCAAGTGTACAATACGCTCCCAGTATTTAATTCTTTCTTTTTATCAAGTGTTAAAGTATATTTTGCTCACATCACTATATAATACGATACCAGTGTAACCTGTGATACCGTTATCAGTGTTTTTCTCTGGCTGTGGATCAACTAAACTCAAAAAGATAAGTTGGAATTTTATACCCACATCATATGTAATCGGTTTAAATTGGTACAAGTACCCTCAAAATCACCGATATTATACCTGTCAAGAATTCAAGATCAACTGACAGTGTTTATTTCGACTTTGACAAACGTCATTATCAACTGACAATAGCTTTTTTGATATTGACAAGTCGAAAAGTGTTTAAATAATAATAAATAATAATATATAAATAATTGTCCCTAAAAGTGGGAATTTGATAAATTAACGGCTCAACTAAGAACATTAATTAGTAACCCCCATACTGACTTAAAGAAAGATGTATATACCAAAACAGAAAAGCAAAATTAATGATTCTAAAGCTTCTACAACAGTACTTTGTCATAAATGTGGAAAAAATTGCAATTTACGAGATACTGTTCAATGTACTAAGTGTAATAATCGATACGAATTTGATTGCATTGGTCTATCGGAAAAATTATATCGTATCATGGACAAGGGTTGGAAATGTAATACTTGTACCACAAAACAAAATAAAACTAAAACTACAAGTTCCGATCACATCAATATAACTCTAAGGAATCGAAAAAAGATTATGAAAACGCCTTTACACATCGAATCACCACACAAGTTGGACACGCCTTCTAAATTATCATGCTTTACACTACCTTTAATAACATCCGCATGTGACTCTGATGAACACAATGACTCTCACATTCTTACCAAGCACTTGGAATCAGATGAATCTTACACGGTTACTGAACGAATGTCAAAAAGTGCAGATCACACGTTACTCAATGACACCTTGACCGAATATGAACTAAGAGAAGAGAATAAACAATTAAAAATGAACTTAATTTCTACAGAATCCGAGTTAGAAAACAAAATACTCGAAAATAATGATTTAAACAAATGCATAACAAGACTTACTAAAGAATTAAATTTATTAAAAAATCTGTGCCAAAGACCATGTCAGGATAACAAACAACCCTCTTTGCCTCGCTTTTACACACCCCAAAAGTCGCTCTCTTCAGAAAAGACAACGGTGGACCACACAAATAATTTCAGTTATCTTCAAACAAAAATCTCTGAACTGAAACAGTCGCTTTCAAACGCCAAAATTGAAATAGATAACCTGAATAAACAGATTAATGATCTCAAGCAAAAATTAAATAAAACAAACCCAATGAGTGGGCAAATAATAGCAACGATTTTACCAGAAAATAGTCCAACTTAAACTTTTATCAACATAAGGAACCATCACATAAACAAAAAGCGCATACCATTCATATTATAGGCGATGAAAAACTGAAGGGTTTATCTGCTGCTATGCTTGATTCTAGAATGGGAAAATGGAATGATAAATATATAACTTCTGCAACCATACTAACGGATGCTTCGAGCTCTGAAATGTTACGAAGCTGTGAAAGTATATCTAAAGACTTAAATAAAGACGATATTGTGATTTTAGGGTTCGGTTCTAATGATAGTGATATTCATAAGTTTCATTCTAATTTGTGCATTGCTATTAATATGTTGGCAGGTTCGACTATATACATTGTTCCTATTCGTAGAAATCCATACTTTAATGAAATTCAACTGTATAATTGTATGAAATTGTGGACAAAGCACTTTGACAAATGTACCTTAATTGACATTAATGATTTAATATTTTGTTCTGACTTTAACTTTAAAAAGAATATCTGTGATAAAATTAATATAGACATTGACTATTGTGAATATAAAAACCAATTTTTGACATTTAAAAATTTACGTAATATAATGACAAATAATGTAAGTAAGGATAACATTAATTACACCAATACTTTGAAATCTCCGAAAAAAGGCACAATTCCTTTTTACTTTCAGGTTTTAAGTAACTCTGTTAACAGAAATGTCGACAAAATATCGCCTAACTCTACCCCAACTAATAGCAAAACTTTTTTTAGAGGCTAATGATACAGATTTTAAAGTACTGCATCAAAACATTGCCAGTATTTTATTTAACAAGAAATACTAGACCTGACTATCTTAGAATTAATTGAAGACAATAAGGAACCTGATGTAATATGTTTGACAGAAACATTTCTAGAATCAGGCCATGAAAATTATGTTAGAATTGAAAATTATCAATTAGTGTCTTCATTTTGTAGGAATAAAAAAAGAGGCGGCACCTGCATATTAGACAAAAAGGGTATAATTTGTAAAGAATTAATGTGCACAAAAAAATATGCCATGCATAAAAGTTTTGAATGTTGTGGCATCGAAATTATAGCAAGTAGGTTAATCATAATTTGTTTGTATAGAATACCAACATCAGATCCTAACATTTTTTTAACGAATCTTGACAATTTATTAAATGACATATTCCATAAGTATAAATACAAAATAAAAATAATCTTAGCCGGTGATATTAATATCAACACTTTAAATAAAAATAAAGTGACACAAGATCTAAATGACTTAGTTCAGAACTATAATTTAACGCTTCATATTACAGTACCCACTCGAAAGCAGTCGTGTATAGATCATATAATAAACAACATGGAAAATGCTTCAGCTTTAGTCTTACCACTCCATCTCTCTGATCATGAAACTGCACAATTATTGAGTTTTCCCACAGAATAAATAATAGTACAAGTACAGAAGATGCACTCCACTGAACCATTTAAATAAATAGCAACTCTAATATCAACATGATAATGTTGAATTCAGCTTGTACGGCGCTAATTACGAAAGGCTATATTGACCTAGACGCTGCATCTCTTTCTATCGCATATATCTTATCTTTTCGGACCTACGTTAGGGTTGCAGCACGCGGCAATGAAAGCGCGGGAATCGTAAGACCCTGTGAAAACGCGCTACAGATATTCCGAGGACGCGACGGACAACCCTGCCGATTTTGTCCACGCAGAGGACGCCGAGCGCTAGGTGCTTTTCTCATACCTACGCTACGCGCGGAGTGATAGAGCCCTGGTTTTCCTATAAAGAATAAACATGAAGGTCCTCGGTCTTACTCGATCTACAGGAGAGACTATAGTTGTGAAAATATCTCTAAGTTTAAAGATTGCCTAAAAAGCATCTGTTGGTCAGACGTTTATAACGAGACTGATTTAAATGACGGTTTTAATAAATTTCACGAACTATTCACACTATTTTACAAATTATGCTTTCCTAAAATAAAAATATATTTCGACATCTCTAAAAAAAAGAAGGTTAATTGGGTAACAAACGGACTGAAGATAAGTTGTAAAAATAAGAGGAAATTTCGATATAAATATTATAAAAATAAAACACAGTTAAATAAGGATAAATATTTAAATTACTCGAAATTGTTAAAAAAAATTATCTATAACTCTAAAAAAAAATCGAACATTGACTTTATTCAAAAAAGTGTAAATAACAGACATGAAGTTGTAGCGTGTTCATCACAATATGAACACAATCAATGTGGTGTGCCGCAGGGTAGCGTATTGGGCCCAATATTGTTTATTATTTATATTAATGACATTTTTAGCGCAACCGCTTATCAGTGCATCGCATTTGCTGATGATATTTCTGTAGTAGTAACCTCAAACAAAACAGTAACAGAACACGAAAATGACATAAATATGACTATTTATAACTTGATTGAATTTCTTGACATGCATAATTTAAAAATTAATTTGACTAAAACTAAGTACATACAATTTAATAGATATAAAAATGTAAACCTTGACATTAAGTATAAAGACATTAAAATTGACGAAGTAATGCAAATCAAATTTCTAGGAATAATAATTGATAATGACATAAATTGGAAAATGCATATAGACAATGTTTGTACACGAATAAACAAATTTGTATACGCGCTAAAGTGTGTCAGAGTTGTAACAAACTTAAATACTGCGATTGCTGCTTACCACGCTTATGTGGGGTCCATTTTACGATATGGGCTACTGATATGGGGCAATAGTTCCCATATTAACAGAGCCTTTGTTGCTCAAAAAAAATGTTTAAGAGCATTATATGGTGTTCCACCATGGACTTCTTGCCGTTCTCTATTTAGTCAATTGCAGTTACTGACTCTGACATCACTTTATATTTTTGATGCATGTGTATTTGTGATGCAGAATAAGCATTTATTTAAAAGAGCATGTGATATCTACCCAAGAAATACTAGAGATCCTGATAGGTTGGTACTTCATGTAACTCCAAGAACAATGCAGTACAAAAAAAGCTGTTTGATTATGTGCATAAAAATCTTTAATACAATACCCAAGGAATTTAAGACATTGAATATAAATAATTTTTAAAATACACTTGGGTACATGGTTAGGCTCACATACCCTGTATGATTTAAATGAATTTTTTGAAATCAGAGATTAATTTATTGTATTGTGTACCTACATTTTTTTTTTGTGTGTTATAAATTTGGTAATCATGTATGAATGAACAATATCATAAATATTACTATTAAAATATGCAATTAGTGTTAAAATTTTGAATTTTACATGCTAATAATTTTGAATAAACATGTTTAGTGCTTATTATCTGTTACTTACTGCAAATAAAGATTATGATTATGAAGGAGGACTTCTGGCCGCAGGACGTGGTGTACATGCGCTTCAGAGGGACGCTGTTTTGTGCCGACGATCCGACGCAGAGTGTCAAATTGATATTTACTACACCAACATTGTTTTATAAATTATATATGTTTAGTTTTAAGGTATCTATGGGCCTTCGTTGCCTGGATAATAATAAACATGAATTTCTAATAGCTATCTTAACCTTAAGATTAAAAACAGTACAGTAGTAAAAATATTACTTCCTTTATTTATTTAGTGATTTACCTTTTCAGGAGCTCTCAAAATTACTTGCAAATCTTCATCGGCCAAATCATTTAGTTTATTCCACTTTTGCAATGTCGGGCATTCAACTATTTGGGCGTAAATCACAGCAGAATCGGGAATCACTATGCAGTCTTTCTCCAAGAGATACTTATGGGCATGGGAAAAGGTAGATATAGCACCTGAAATGTATACAATAGTTTCTTGTTCAAAATTATAATATGGTCTTCCATTTAAGAACCTTTACTCATTTGTGGGTGCAGTATCAATAATACATCAGTAAGGTCAGTATACGCAGTACCGAAAACATACCGAAAGCTTACTAGATGCCTATATTTCTTTTACTCATTTGTCGGCGCAACATCAGCTCGGCACGGTACAGATTCGGTACAGAATTTGTAATACACCGACAAATGAGTAAAGGGACTTACGTGTAATTTTTTTTATACTAAATGTTACTAATATTAAATAAGCAAAAGGGAAACTCTACCTTCTCCAATAAGTTCTGTATCAAATACTTCAGTAACCAAAATATTAGCTTTCTCCTTCATATCTCCGTCCTCTCCTACAGTCATTTCAGTAGAACGTTTTGGAATGACTGTAATCTTATCTTGGACTCCATTGCACTCCAGTATCTTAAGGCAACACTCGGCCATTGGCTTAAAAGCTTCACATGCCACAATAGAGTCTGCACCACATCTAGCCGCCATTATTGAAAGTAGTCCAGTTCCAGTTCCTGGAATACAATAAATAAGAGATAAAAGAATAGCTGAACAGTAAGGCCGCCTACGCACCGACAGCTGCCTAGATTAGAGCCTATAATAGATTCTAGATAAGTATTGAAGTAAAACCAACATTCACTAATGTTCTCAACTGTCCGCACTGCACCACTAGGCCCTTTGATACATACACACCGACACTGCATATCCTAGCAAGTAACAAGGATGTATGTAGGCACTAATCTAAGCACCTGTCAGTGCGTAAGCGGCCTAACACCACTAATTTAAATAAAAGTTCTTAAATTTACCAATATCTAAAACATTTGCCTTTTTTCCTTCACTGTGCATCTTTTCAATAGCTAACTGCAGAGCTCTATAATACTTCTTGTTCCTCTCTGTGTCATGGAGCATGTCCGCAAAAGCTGATCGAGCAATTTCTTGGTGAAAGTCGTAATCCTCATGTTGAACATCCCACTCTGTGTTCCCAGTAATAGGGTTTCTTTTCTGAGTAAATACTTGCATTGTCACTTCAGGACGAGCAATTGAACTTTTGTACCTAAAAGAGATTGTTTACTAACATAAAAATTATTAAAAAAGACCAGTTATTTGCGTAATAAATAAGGGAAATTTTACCTATTGAAAGATGAAACTTTACAGCATCTACGAAGTTGAAATACAATACTGAGGTTCATTGACCCTTTGCCATATTGTCAGTAATATGTATCATGCAATAATTATTTTCCTATATGTAGTTATAGAGTAATTTTAATTTAGTGATCTAAATAGTAAATTCTGAGACTGAAAGAAAAATAACCTCAAAATTTTGACTTGACAGTAACCATACATGGTGCATTCCGATTCAGGCTAAAATCACTTTCAGCGTTGATCACGATAACAAGCGTACCGATTCAGATAATCGCGCTTATGACAGTTGGGACTATCAATGATTCGGAACGCTCGTGAGCGCGCTCACCGATGTCTTGACCTACATAACCTCAATATAAATTTAAATGTTCGGAATTTGGACCTTTTTGCTTTATATATGATCATATATCTTCAACTATTACTTCCATGGTATGCGGAAAGAATTTTCAACAAATTTTGAACTTTCATTTAAATGCACCTGAGGTAAACAAAACAAACAAGTGTCACTTTTGACAGAACGATCACAGTGATTATGCCTCGGAGCATGGGCGGCGTAATCGCAAGATGGCGGATGTTATGACGCAATCAATGACGTCACACGGGCTGTCGTTATCGCGCTCATGGTGATTCGGTACGCAAATCAGCGCGATGAAATCGCTGTTGGCGTGACTCGGAATGCACCAACAGTAACAGCTGACTGACACTGACTGACATGACAGTGACATTGACATGACAGCCTGACAGCATGGGAGGGCTGGGTTGCGTTCAGAACGTACGCTCCGAGTGCAACCAATCCACAACCAATCGCTCTAAAGGCGTTCCAAACATTAGAGCGTGACGTTCGGTTGACACAACCATCCCGTTCCAAACGTCAGAGCGTTGTAACCAAACAACCATCAAAATAGATGGTTGTAAAACGCTCTGACGTTTGTCTATAGAAAAAATGTCAATGTCATTTGACATTATTTTGTATTTTGATGTTTTTGTGTCTAATTTTTAAAATAATCATGGTAGATGCTCAAAAAACGGATTTTATTTGATTTAGTATAAAGAAAAGTTTAAATTATTCGTATTCCAAATGGAAAATGAAGACTTTGTATTGACATTGACATTTAAAGTTCTTGGTCGTTCCTAACCTTAGAGTGAATAATAAAACAACCAAAAAACCGCGCACTAAGGCTCTGAACGCAACCCTACGTTCCAAGAATACTAACCCCGCGTTCCGAATCACGCCACAGCGCTGTTAGCGCGAATCCGACCAAATTAAATAGTCACAAAATATTACACAAAATTAAATAGGGTATTTGTGTACCTACTTAATTTAATGGTTTTTTTTTTGTTTTTACGCTACGCCAGGCTAGGCGCACTCCGCGCTTTAGGTACAAAGCTACAAGTAGGTAGCGGGTCCGTCCGGACGGACTAATTTCAGAGGGCTAACGCGTGCCGGCTGGGTCGCACATTAGCAGTTTGATTTCGATAGTATGCCTTAATACGAATAAAAAGGATCCGAACCTCACATTTTTCACTCTTCCAAAAGTTCCAAACGACATAAAAACGTAAGAAGTGCTTGTCTACTAGGTACCTAGTTAGTAACTAGTATCCGTTTATTCTTATTGCTAAACAATCTTCGCCCAACTATTTATTGAAATAATAATTTATCGATTAGGTAGGTACTTACTTACCTACTTACTTTCGAAATAAAATAATTATAATTACAATTTCATTTTGTAATAAAGCCAATTGCTTTAAAGCCAGCATGTATAGTCTGATGTGGCGTTGACTGTACCTAGCCTATGTTTTTTAAACGTATTTAACTACACATTATTTCACAAACACATAACTTGTAATAAATTAACTACCAGTTATTTAATTATTATTTAAAAGAAGAAACCCTGAAGTCGTTAGAAGAGATAAGAGCTACGCGATAGAAAGAGAGGCAACTTCTAGGTGAATATAACTGTAGGCAAGAGAGAGGCGTGCAACCTGAATTGCACTTTATTGGGTATGGAATAGAATCGTTATTTGTTTAAATGACTTTGCGGAGTGGATCTTCTGTACTTGTACTATTATGTATTCTGTGGCTACGCTAACAGTGCTGTTGGCGTGATTTGGAAAGGCGAAGGCAAAGTGAATTACAGATGGCGCTTAGTCTTTGGAACAATTGTCAGTTTGAGCTTATATTGTCTTGACTGTGTATTACGTGATTTTACTTTCTTAGATTGTATTTTTTTCGGTTTTGCGGACAAACAATGTATTCTATGCTAACTTTAGCTCATATAAAAGAAGAATTACGGAAAAGAAAAGCCAAAACAACAGGCAAGAAAGTTTATAGCAACTTACAAAAAATTGCTAACAAGCATTACATTTCTTTAAATTTCGTGTAAGATTTACAAGTAATCTTTTTATTTCAGATTAGAAGCATATGATTTAACTTTTAACAAAGCAACTGAGTGTGAATTTCCGTGTTTATAGTTGCCTGATGATGCCTTCTGTGCAATAGTAATTTCAGGTTACTGTACTGGAATTTCTGTACCATCCAAAATTACACGAACCGTTTTATCATATTTATTTTATTATTCTAAGTTTCTTGAATGACTCTGGCATATAAAATTCTATTAATTCTCTGTTTGGCCCCAATATTGGGCTTATTCCATATTTGATATACCTATCAAATTCATCCAAGTTATAAATATGTTAGAAACTGCTGAGGTTGAAATATTAAAGAACAAAGCTGTTATAATTCAAATGTTGTTTTATTTTGGCAAAGCTTCATCAAATTCATGAAACATTCCTTTTGATTTATAATGTTTCTCAGGCTCAGCAAAGGAGAAAATCGAGGAAAAAGCATATTTTTTTTAATATTTTTTTGCCCAATATTTTGTTACTGGGAAATCGATGAACTCCAATATTTTACAAGTTACATGCATAACAATGCGGCATTTTCTCAGTATAAAATTAAAAAGTGCAATACTCCAAGAGATTCCTATATGTTTTGACAGTTTCTTTGAGGCGGCTCGGTACCAACGACAAGACGCCACCTATCGGGATAAAATTGCGCTTTTCCTCCCCAGATATTCGCTACGTTCTAAAACCCAATCAAGCCTCGATTACATATCCCGCGGGCTGATTATCTAATTAAAAACCACCTAGCGACTGGTTGCAGTTCACAGATGATCGTGATCCATTGCTACTTCTTTTTGGGTAAAAAAAAAACATACCAAAGGAAAGTGGCAATGGATGTCAAATGCAACCGGTCGCTAAATAGTTTCTTTTTAGATAATCAGGGTGCCGGATATGTAATCGAGGCATTAAGTGGCAGTAGCAAGCACAGATTACTAATTTGTAGCAAGCTAGTGACAATGACAAAGTATAACCACCGGCACGTAACTTGGCAAGAAAAGAACGAGACAAAAGATGCGCAGTAGCTACAAACACTAAACTCGGCGCATCTTTTGTCTCATCTTTGTCTTGCCAAGTTAAATGCCGGCATCTATAACTAACTTAAAATATCAAGTATGCTGCTTGCTATCACTGCCGTCACAGAACAATCACTGCTTTCAGCAATGCTCTCATGCTGGGTGGAGGGTGAGAATAAAATATGTTCCTTAAGCATCAGCATCATCATCATCAAGAAATCAGCAAGAAACCGTTCAGTTCAAAAGCAGGCCTTAAACAGGACTGCTCAAGGCCTGCTTTCATACTTAGGACCATAGCACATGTTTTGCTCTACACAATCAACAAAAACATCTACACAAAACATTGTTTCCGAAACATTTTTCTCTACACACGCCGTCCACAGCGATTGCGTGGTTTGTGTAGACAAAACATCAGTGTTGCCAATTTAGCATTTTATGTTAGCCTATTATTATCCCCATCAATTGGTAATGCGCTGGAACCTTGTCACATTAACATCCACGTTGACGTGATCTGCAACTAAAAATGTCATAAAACAAGAAAATTCTAATAGGTAACCTAATAACCTATATTAATTGTTGAATTATTATTTTCAATAAGATAGGGAATTGTCTGAACTCGAAAATCCAATGCATCGCAATAAATAATTTAAAAATATGCAATATTTTTGATTTATTCCTTTTGATGCATTGGATTTTTAAAGATTTTCGAGTTCAGACAATGACGCAGGAAGTAAGGAACAATGTAGATTCACCCGTCTAGGTATATAAAAATTTTACAATTGTTTTTGAGGATAAAATCATGGCCGCCAGGCGCATTACCAATTGACGGGGATAGTACTTATCATGACTCGAAAATGTATGTATGTAACGAAAATGACCAAAGGTTTAGGTATATCTGAAAATGTAACTTTCAAGGTCAGTTTGACAGTGACATTTTTTTGTTTCCATCTTTGCTAGGAGATTTAGGTAGAGCGTGTTTTTTTTTTCTTTGGTTTATTTTACTTGACGCATCCATCCGGAAAACATGTCTAGTTTTGCCTTCGAATAGAATGTTAATAAAAAAGGTACAATTTAACATTTATTGTGATGATAAATTAATAAAACCTGTTTTGAGAATCAGTATTTTTACCGTTATATTTTGCATGTGCAAGTTTTCAGTATTTTTTTGAGGTGCTTCGGTATTTTCGTAAAATTTAATCTGGTCACACTGATGTTTTGTGTACGTGTTTTCCACCGGGCATGGAAAGCAAAAACATTGTTTCTCTACACAAAAATGTTTCGCGAAACAATGTTTTGTGTAGATGTTTTTGTTGATTGTGTAGAGCAAAACACGAGCTATGGACCCGCCTTTACCTTTGAGGTCATAGTACGAAAAAGTAAGGCAGTTCAATATAAGTCCTGCTATAAGAGCTCATAGTAAGGCCCCTGTTTACATGGGTCATACGCATACGATTAACTAAATGGGCAACTTAATTTTAATTTGAAATTTAGTGAAAAATCGTTGTCATATGGTTTAAGTCGTTAGTAGCCAGTGTGCCCAGTGTTGCCAATTACTATGCGAGCCGAATAAGAAGAATAGTAAGTACTGTCTAAACGGCCACATTTGTTTGCGTTTCGCATTCACTTCATGGCAGCACTGTAGTGCTATAATATGTATATTCGCCAAGCATTGGCACAATTCATCGTACATTACCGGTTTTGTAACAAATGCTTTAAAGGTTGGAGGTTCGTCCAAAATCATCAATGTACGATAAATTGTATTGTAGTGCCGGCATCAAGGTGTAGGATGTACAAGAAAAGGAAAAAAGATTGATTGCCGTTTGACTGTACAGTTATTTGGCTCGCATAGTACGAAAGGCCATAATATCCAAATCACAGCCTAGAGAGTCTTCACACAAAACGTATACAAAACTTACTTAAAATAAAATAAAATAATAATAAAATACAGTCGGTCATCGATCACAGAGCAATCGTGCGGGGTGGCGAGTTATGAGAGGGGGTTGGGTCTTCCGAGCTGCCATACTGAGACAATGTAGGTATGCATACTCAGGAGCTATCCCGACAGGATTTACGCTTTCGATTTAGTTTAATAAAATAGTACATGTACTGTCCGTATTTTTTTATTTTGTTACCATGACAGGGGCTCAAAAAAGTCCCGAATGAAATCGATTTCCGATTTAACCCCGACTACTGTCCATATTTCCCGAAATCGGGAGAAATCCCGCAAATCGTAGCAAGTGGCAAGTACAGCGCGTGGCTACGCCCGCCTAGCAGGGGAGCATGCGGTGCGAGCGGCACGGTAAAAAATAGACCTCTTTACTTAATCACTTGCCCACTTAATGGCCAACTTACTACTTAAGGTCGGTGTATACGGGACGGGAAAAACCCCGGACGGAACGGGGACGGAACGGGCACGGGGCGGGGACGGAAGGTGATCCTGACGGGGAACCGAGTTTAATGCATACGCAACGTGCTAGTCGCGACAGTTGACGTGGTAGTAACGTGCTAGTGTTGTGAAAACAACTTTATTAAAACACTATTTTTGCGACTAATTTTATATTTTCAATCTCAATCGATACAATTCCACTTTTTTTCTAAACCGATTTAAGTATTAAGCTAAACTGACTTAAGATTTTAAGTAGGTACCTATGTATATCTAGGCCGGGTTCCGAATCACGCTCACAGCGCTGTGAGCGCGAATCCGACCAAATTAAAAAGTCACAAAATATTACACAAATAGGGTATTTGTGTACCTACCTAATTTAATGGATTATACGCTAACAGCGCTGTTGGCGTGATTTGGAACGCGGGGCTAATGAGCGGTTTTCTGACAGCTGATAATTTTAGTAAAATTTTGTCGATAGATGGCACTACTTCAACTAGGTAGATTTTTTAAAATTATTCGCGCTAAGTGTCAGAGAAAAGTTCGACGGAACATAGCAAAGGACAACCAACGCACAACGCAACAGACCACATACTCAACAAACGTATCATAAAAAACCGGCCAAGTGCGAGTCGGACTCGCGCTCGAAGGGTTCCGTTCCGTACCAAAAAACGGAAAAAAATCACGTTTGTTGTATGGAAGCCCCCCTTAAATATTTATTTTATTCAGTTATTAGTAATTGCTGTTATAGCGGCAACAGAAATACATCATCTGTGAAAATTTCAACTGTCTACCTGTTGTCGTTATTAATATAAAGCAAAAAACGGCAAAAAAAATACGTTTGTTGTATGGAATATTTACTTTATTATATTTTTAGTATTTGTTGTTATAGCGGCAACAGAAATACATCAGCTGTGAAAATTTCAACTTTCTAGCTATCACGGTTCATGAGATACAGCCTGGTGACAGACAGACAGACAGACGGACAGCGGAGGCTAAGTAATAGGGTCCCGTTTTTACCCTTTGGGTTCCGTACCCTAAAAAAGTAATCACGTTTCATCCTTTGCCTTTTTCTTACAAACCTACCTACTTAGTTGTACAACGACATCTAGTTCTTTTTTATGTACTACTTTTTTTTTCTTAAACTGCCTTTTGAAAACCTTTTGTCAAAGATTTTTTTACCATGAAAATTAGAACCCCTGAACTCTATTCTATGCCGGTAAGCCTCTGAAAAATATGTTGAAAACTATTTATTTGAATTTAAACCTTATTCAGATATAGGTACAGCAGCCGGCAGATAAATTGGCAAGAGAAAGTTGAGACAAAAGATGCGCAGTAGCTACAAACACAGTGTTTGCAGCTACTGCGCATCTTTTGTCTCAATTTGCTCTTGCCAATTTATATGCCGGGAGCTGTAATTTAAAGTTTTGCTATAGTTACTTAATGAATAAGTAGATAGAATATATTATTACGATACAATGCACGCATCACAGAACATTATTGAATATTAAAATGTCCGCCCGCGACTTCATTCCCGTGCACATTAAGAAAATCCTTTAAGAACCTTCAACCAGGATCCGACCAGCAGTTTTTACGCGATTAGGCGGGTCCCCACCAAGCGCGCTGCCTCGCGAGGCAAGACATTAACCGCGTGTGGCGGGCCTCCCTTACCTTCTCCCTCTCCCTCATCCTTTCCATCATCCTTTCCCATACCCCTTCTCGTCTCGTCCCCGACCTCTTAACAAAAATTTGAGTCCTTATTTCACCTTTATAGGGGCTATAATCATGTCCACCGTGTTGGACTTCAAAATAAATGTCATTTTCGCATTCACCATCCCATTAAACCCTAAGAACGACATCCATATTGATTTTTATGTTTACTTACCCATAATACCCCCTAAGGGATGATTTTTAAAATAACAAATTATGTGTTTGCCTATTTATTTTTAGACGTGCTCCTACGAATTTTAAAGTTGTAATTTAAATTTTATATTTTTTTCCATACAAAATTTCCATTCTCATGCCTTTAGGGGTTAAATCATGTCCACCGTGTTGGAATTAAAAATAAATGTCATTTTCGCAATCATCATCCTATTAAATTTCTGAAAATCAACCCCTTAAGGGGTAAATGGGGTAAAAAGTCTAAACTCGATATGGATGTCGTTATTGAGGTTTTATGGGATGTTGATTGCGAAAATGGCATTTATTTTTAAGTCCAACATAGTAGCTATATTTCAACCCCTAAAGAGAAGATGGGGTTCATGTTTTGTATTAAACAATAATATTAAACAAACATTTTAACGTGAAACTTCGTAGGAGTACTTTTAAAAACTAACAAGTTTTAGTGGCTGTTTTTCTATTCGTTCGCTAACTTAAAGCTTAAAAATAAGCAATTAGACGATCAAGTCACATGTTGCAAGTTTATGTAAATCACAGACATTGTTGTATTGTATGGAAATGACAAGCCTACGAAACGTAATTTTAGATTTTACGGCTTATTTTTAATTTTTAAGTTAGCGAACGAATAGAAAAGTGGCTATTTGAGTAGCCCCCCAGGTATTTTGTGATTTTCCGATAATTGACCCCTTAGGGGTAGATGGGTTAATAAGGCCATAGAATAGAAAAAAAACAGAATATGATTTATTTGCATTTGATTCGGGTATTCTGGAGGTCTTTAAAAGATCTGCCTTTTCAACCATTAACCTCTATAGTGGCAGTTAAACAGAATATGTGCGCGCTGTCAAAATAGGTTTGGGCGGCAAGCAGACATAATATGTCTGCTTGCCACTCACTTTTTGTTGACGTTTCTAACCTCAATCTTATACCGAGTGTTGGGAGCCGGGCTAGTGAGAGTATGACAAAACACTATATGAAATATTATAAATGTGAAAGTTTAATGTTTGGATGTTTGTTACTCAATCACGTAAAACCGACTGAACGGATTTGGAATAGCACACAGATAGTTATAGCCTGTGCTAAAACATGGATACTTTTTGTTTCGGTCAAAGGTTCCATAGCGTCGATTTTCCAAATGTCCACGCGGAGGAAGTCGCGAGCAAAAGCTAGTTGAATATAAAATATGTAAATTTTTATTTGAAATCATTAAATAGCGATACTAAATTATGGATGATAAGCCCTATATATACTTATAATAAGCCCTAGTCCACTAGGACCACGAGTACATAGTGGCATACCGTGGTCCTACTAGTAGAGCAATTCGGTAGGTCCACGGGCCCGAAAGGCTCATTTCATAGTTTTGTGGAAAGCTGATGAAGAAATATAATTGAAATTATTTACTTTACAAATAAAAAAAATATTATGATTGGCGACTCCATTCGTAAAAAATGACTTTGTTCCGATTATGTCAAGAACCGTTGCTTTTTATGTTTTATATTTTAAAATTTTAAACTTTAAATAACTGAAGTGTATTTCGAGCTAGTTTTTGGATAAATTCGATCTTAATTTTTTTTATTTACCTGTGACACGTCACACCATCTTTTTTAACCCGAACTAAGGAGTGATTCTTGCGATTTTTTATAGAGCACTTCTTCATGTTACTCTATTGACGGATCATGCGATATTAAGGGTGCACCGAGCGTCCACTAGCGCCACCAATCAAGAAAAAATCAATACAACGAAATAACTATGTTTAACAAAATTCTGAAACATATAAAAACTAGTATTAGTTATAAACTATTTTTGTATGCGTAAAATTCTAAGTTTAAATGCGTTCGTGTGGTTAAAATCTGGATTAACGCCTAAAGTGGCCACTTTAGGCGTTAATCCAGGTTTTAACTACACAAACACATTTAAACCAGGAAAAACGCATACAAAAATAGTTTATAACTATTACTAGTTTTTATATGTTACTAGATTTTTTCTTGATTGGCGGCGCTAGTGGACGCTCGGTGCACCCTTAAAATGAAAATTCAGCCACTGCTGCGTTTTGGCTGAATTTGGGATGTGTCACGAATGTCACTGTCATGCAATATCCTTTGGTTCTGAGATCGTTGAATAAACCCCTTGCTACCCCATGTATTTTAGGTAGTTATAACAAATGTTATGCAACATTCTCTAACTTTTTTCTCATAGGTACATGTTGTATCAAAATGATATTAATGAATGTTATCATGTTAAACAATGTTAAATAACGTTAAATTTTTCTTTTTAATGTTTTATGATGCTATGGTTCCCCTTTTATTAAAGCGCAAAAAGATGATGGTTTATCATTTTCATTTTTTTTTACCAGCCAGTACAAGAGATTGAAGGATGAATGACTTTTGGATTTCATTTTTAATGATTGACACTTCTATGTTGTCTTGTCATTTTTAACAACAACAATATTTAGTGAAAAGTGATAGAAATCTAAATTTATTTATTTGTACAGTTTTTTATCGGTGTAAAATTTCGACAATATTTTTTGTAAATGGCAGCAATTTTGTAGATGTCATTCGTTTCGTCTTTCATTACGACGTTTTACTATCATGGCGGCTACCGTCGGTAGGATTTGTGGGGCAAGACTTTTGAGAAATACTGGCATAATTGGCCCCCAGGTACTTAAAATCCTTGCAGTGTATCAATGGAGCCTACAATAATCTAAATAACTGCCATCAGAGTGACCTACTTGTTACTAAAACCAAGTTATATAGTAGTAGGCTCACCAAGACAGGAGGTGTATTTTATCGTTTTTCAGGCATTTCCGAGAGTTTTAGCGACCTTTATCAAAAAGTGAAGTAGTGAACAATGATACAAACGTATAGAACATAAAAAGTGCACTTAAAAAATATTCTGAGCGAGTGATAACCTTTTCAGCATTATGTAACTAGTTCTTGAAATGTAATGAAGACTATACATTGCAGGTATGTCAGCTGTCCACCAGTACTCAAGGATGGACTAGAAGTAGAAAATTGGTGAGTAAATCTATGCAAGAACCTTTTTTATACCTTGTGAGTACAAGTAACTTTACACAAGAAGTAAAGTTGTGTCATAGGCATAAATCTTAAAAAAATAACCTAATTATGAATAATTAACATTATAAGGGACTTTTAATTACCCACAAGTCCTTATCCTGTTGGTGACAATATCCTGAGAAATTAAGGTGTTTTAGTCTGTATTATAATGTGCACCTTTTTGCTATTTTCCCCTATTTTTTAAAGATTAAAATATGCTGTTATAAGTTTGGTTTTGTTTACAGTTACTCTCCACATTGGGTGTGGTGGGGGGAGGGGTGGGGGCACTGCTGTTTGCCCTGGAACAGTCGGTGCAGGCGTCTGGAAGTGAAGCACACCCGCCACATCAGCCGTGGAACCATGAAGGCTGGTTCTCGTCGTTGGACCATGCCAGGTTTGAGAATACGTTTGATTTTTAATTACTATCCCCGTCAATTGATAATGCGCCTGGCGGCCATGATTTTAACCTCAAAAACGAAAAACAATTGTAATTTTTTATATACCTAGACTCTTTCTTATTGAAAATAAGAATTCAATAATTAATGTATTATATTACCTATTAGAATTTTCCTGTTTTTTGTAATTTTTAGTTGCGGATGACGTTGATCTGTATGTTAATTTGACAAGGTTCCTGCGCATTACCAATTGATGGGGATAGTATAGTATAGTATGAGGCAAAAATCTTGACATTGGGGGGATTGCATGGAACGCGTGTTTTGGGCATTCGTAGCAGTGAGGTAATGTGGGTGGCGGGAGAGGGGCGCACGCTATTGGTTGCTCATAAGAGCACATGCGCAAACTTATCACCACTCTGTCGATTTTTTTTAAAGATATAATATGCCTCGTACTGTATCAGACTATAAGAGTGTCATAATTATTAACATAAAGTCAATTTATTTAATTATTAATATTATAATATAATTAATTTAATTTTGAAACTTTTATATTAGGTAAAAGTACCTGATATGCTGTTTGTTGACCATAATAATTACTAAAAATGTTTTTCATTTATTTTTTAAAGAATCAGTAGCATTAACTGTACAGTTAGTTCAAACTAGAAAAATGTGTAAGATTAAAATCTTATGACCGATTGCACTAAACTTAAGAATCGCCTAAGTCTTTTCCTAACTACAACACGACCAAATTAAAACAGTGTCATAAATTTAGCCGTCATGTAGCTGTCATTTGCCTAGTTAACTTGGTCGAGTTGTAGATAAGAAAAGACTTAGGCGATTCTTAAGTTTAGTGCAATCGGCCATGAGTCTCACATCTCACATCCAGATAAAAAATTAATTGTTATACAAGCAACTTGAGCAAAACCTGACTGCAATCCAATCCAACCATCCAGCCAACTCTACTCATGCAAATACTTTTTGTTATAGTTTACTATGATAGTTTATAAGACTCCTTAAAAATAATTTGATCTCATTGCATAACAATTTATGTTGTAACTTGTACCGTTATTATAGTCATCAAATTAATGTTGACTCATTGGTCAGTGGGTAGTTAATTGAATACTTATATGCTTATAAATATTATCTTGCACCTTTTTAGTTACATAATTATGTAATTATTATGTTTTCAGTCTTCCAGAAACTTTAGGTTGTTCTTAGGCAGTAGAAATTTTGCTTATGTATAAAGCAAAATAATGTTTATTTGTAAAAAGTTACCTCATTCATATAAACCTGTATTAGTAATGTATGGCACACTGAGACCAATGTGTCTTACTTAAGCAACATCTCTACCAGCAGATAATGTGCCTTTTTAATTAAACACTATATGTACTTATTATAACCCTACCAGTGAGGTAGTTTTATAGACAGCCTAGAATGGCCTAGAATCTAGATGGTCCTGCTGCCTGCCTATTCCTGCAGATTTTTATTTTATTTATTTAAGGAAAGCTAATAATACGACGGGGTTGGCATGTCTGAAAAATAAAAACCCGCAGGCTGATTATCTAAATAGAAACTATTTAGCGACCGGTTTCATTTGAGATACATTGCTACTTTTCTTTGATATTATTTTTTTAACCCAAAAAGAAGTAGCAATGTATCACATCATCTGACAAATCAAACTGGTCACTAGGTGGTTTTCAATTAGATAATCAGCCTGCAGGTCCTTCTCATCTAGATTTTAAAAAAAGACAGCTAACAGAAACATACACCAAAGCAGGCGCGGTCGCAGCCTGAAATTTTGGGGGGGTCACTAATAATAATAAAATTGCTTTTTGTTAATTTTTTATGCTTTTTCTATGTAACATGTACGATTTTGGGGGGGGTCATGTCCCCTGTGACCCCCCCCCCCCCCCCCCCTCGGACCGCGCCTGCACCAAAGGCAAGGCAATGATACATTCAAAGAACTTAAATCCCACAGTGGTGAGCTTTTTACAAGCTGCCATGACATGTATTTTATTCAACTAATCAATATATTATTATAAGTAAATAAGTATCTTGTGTTTATATTTATATTAATATTTAGGGCCTGTTTCAGAAATTCCGGTTAAGTTCAAATGTAATCACCTCACATTTGATGAATTGATGGCTTTGTCACTGCTAAGGTGTGAATCAAAAGATAGTGTTATGTTATTGTTACATATCCTGTACGTACAGTACTCTATTTTGTTGAAACTACGGTTCAGGGGACGTACCAACTAACTTACATGGCTATCATAATCGCTTTCATTTGACAGATGGATGTGATACATTGCTACTTTTCTATGGTAAGTTTTTATTGATGGCAAATAGAAGTAGCAATGTGTCACATCCATCTGTCAAATGAAAGCGATTACGATAGCCATGTAAGTTAGCCGGCACGGCCCCAGGCGACAACCTAAATCTTTCCTAAGATTATGAATCATAGTTACATGATTGTCTAAGTTGTGGTTTGTTTGTTGGTTAGTGTTCGCCGTGGCTACGAGGTGTACAAACAGGTGTGCAAGGCGTGTCACTCGCTGCAGTACATCGCGTTCCGAAACTTGGTGAACTTCACTCACACTGAAGAAGAAGCGAAGGCCGAAGCGGCGGAGGTTTGGCCCTAATTATTATTATTATTCAGCCTTCCATTCCTTTGTCCTAAGTAGTTGCCGCTACAGGGTGAAATGGAAGTCATTGGCAATATTTTAAACTCAGAATCTAACTGCAATATTGATAACTCTAGGACAAAAATTTCTTAAATCAAAGTGTCAAAATTAAAGGTGGAATAAATATAAAAATCACACGAATAAGTATTATATTAAGATTAAATATAAGGTGGTACCAAATTATCACAGGTGATAGTGTTGCTTACACTGAACAACTTTCTCTATGAAACATAGGTCGAAAAACGAACTTTTTTTTTCGCCTTTCCATAGTAAGTCGGTCAGCTGACCAGTACATTTTGTATGGGAGTGTGAAAATTTTTTTTCGTTTTTCGACCTATGTTCCTTGGAGAAAGTTATTCAGTTTAAGCAACACTATCACCTGTTCAAGTATCATCAGATAATTTGGTACCACCTTATATTTACTCATGTTTTTATAGCATCAGTAATCTTATAGGTACAGTCTAGAGATGCACCGAATGTTCGGCCGAATATTCGTATTCGGCACATTCGGCATATTTTTTCATGTTCGTATTCGGCCGAATATTCGGTTGATTTGCCGAATAATTACCGAATATTTAAATTGTACTAATACTAACAATTAATTATTGACAAAATGTAAAAAAGATTAAGAGGATTGTCTAGCAAACGGTCTCTATAAAAACGGCGATATCGTTTCCCACACCTAAACTAAACCTCAACCTTTTTGGTGTTTTTGAAATGCTTAAAAACTAGGGCTATGTGTTTTGATTTTTTAAATATTAATTGTGTAGGTATTTTAAAAAGTTGGCACTTATTTATTTTGTATGAAATCAGAAAATTGCAAATATTTCAAAATCTATGATAGATATTTAAAAAATCAAAACATATAGTCCCGTTTTTAGACGTTTCAAAAACATTTGTAAGCAATTTATAACCGAAAGAGCGCGACGGGCCGCGGGTGGGAAACGCCCGAAAGGGTTCCACCCGAAAAAACACGTGTACAAACCTGTTTACTGCGCAGAATGAAACCGAATTCGGCCGAATATTCGGTTCGGTACATTTTGGACCGAATATTCGGCCGAACATTCGTATTCGGTTAAACCTACATTCGGCGCATCTCTAGTACAGTCCATTAATATGTTGGCACGTTTGAAAGGATATTGACTTTTATTACAAAGGTATAAAGCTTGACGAACTATCAAAAGTGCCAACATATTAATGGACTCGACCGTACCTATACGTATTAGATCTCATAGGTGAGACTTTGATTTCACTCTGTATAATTATTTTGTTAATTGACCTTTATCAATCAATTCTAAGTAACTGATAAGGGTTAATTATTTTATTGATCAACATAAACCAGTGAGTGTGATAATTACATACAATTCCGTAGAGGGAAATGGAGTTATGACGGTCATGTTACTCCATTTTCCTCTTTGTCCTAGTGCTCACCGAACCACAGAATATATGTATAATAGTACTACCAAACTGCGGTTTTCATCAACTACATTTTCACATTCGCGCGAGTCGCGAGGCGAGACGCGAATCGCCATAAAGCGTAAAGTCGATTCTTTACTAGTCCTATTTGTAAACAGCTTTTGACAGTTGTTATAACTTATAACTTAAAAGACGTATGAAAGATATTATCTATTTAAACTTAAAAGATGTATGAGTGTTGTCTTATTAAATCACATTGTTACTAATATTTAGTAGTTTGTTTCTTGTTTCGTAGTCTATGTGTGAAAAACCATTTGTTTTATTTTATAATTGATTTTTTCAATAAAGAGTTGGGTGAAAATTATTTACTAAATAAGACAAGACATAAATAAACAGACTATAGGTATAATCCTTACTGCAACAATCCTGATTTCACTCCTTTTTACCAAATTCAAAAGAAAATACGTATTTTTTATGAAAGTACTTTTGATATGAGATTTTATTACGTAGAGCATAAAGGCGGTCTCATGGTCAACATGTATAGTCTGAGGTGCCGTCTTTTGTGTACACCAATTATTCAGTGGTAAATTCATTTTCTCTTGCAGGTAATGATTAAAGATGGACCCGATGAGGAAGGAAACTACTTTGAGAGGCCTGGCAAGCTCTCCGACTACTTCCCATCACCATACCCGAACGAAAATGCTGCCAGAGCAGCTAATAATGGTAAATAATATTCTATTCTATAATATTCTTTTCTAAATAATTTTATTTATACATGATTGATAATTTATAATTCGATTTATTCAGAGTCGAAATAAATGAGCTTATCCTTTGATTTAGTTAACTTGGATGTGTGATAATTTTACAGCTCCAAGGGTTCCTTTGTATCCTAAACTTTCGTATTTGATATCAATGTCAATTCGATAACTTTAGTTCATTTCAAAAGGAAAACCTTTTGAAGAATGGAACCCTAAAAATAATACAATAAATCACTTACTCCAATTTGAGATTTGATTTAGGGATTTGGAAAGTGTTCTCGCTTCGCTATAACTGGATGCTACACATGCACAGGCCCGGCCTGCAGCTTTGGACTGAGGGCCTGGTCCTTCCGGTCAGATAAAAGAGTTACCTCACTGATAGACGTGCAATATATACCCTGCAGTGGGTGTCGTGCGGCTGTTATGATGATGATGAGACGTGCAAAGATAATTTAGTAATCAGGGGTGAAAAGCAACTGCAGGGTGAATAACAACAGTAGGTAATATTTTCGAGAAAAGAACAGAACAAATGCAAGGCGGACTCGCCCACCGAGGCGATGGTTCCGTACACAATTACAGGTACTGAAATAAAGACTATTTTTCTATGATTTAATTACAAATGTATAGTTTTCAGGGTTGCCTGCCTTTTTGCCGAAAATTCTTTGGCCGATTATCACTTCCCAACTAACACTATGCAGAATATTATTTCGCCGAATAATCATTTGCCAACTTATATAATATTTTTTCCCAATCTCACAGTTACCAACTGTATGTTTGGTGTGTTTTTATAATGATGCTTTTCAAAATGCCAACATTCAAGTCGCAGAATATTTTAGTGCGCAAAGCGCAATATTCATTTAGTTATTTATTGTTTACCAAATGTTTTATTTATTAAGTAGGGTTCCGTTTAGTAACTATGCAGGGGTCGAAACTGGTCAGTAAAAGTCAGTTTTTTTGGCTTCGGTCAGTAAAGTCAGTTTTTTCAAAAAAATTGTCAGTAAAGTCAGTTTTTTAGCTACCTACGTTATTTTTATTTATTATTACCGTTTGTTTTTACTGTAAACAGGCAAGAGTACAAGATTAGTGGATGAAACTCAGTAAAAATCGCGCTGCGCGACCAATAAAATTGTTCATACTATAGACAGGCAAGAGTACAAGATTAGTGGATGAAACTAACTAAAGGTCGCGCTGCGCTGCCGTTTGTTTTTACTATGTACAGGCAAGAATACAAGATTACTTACTTGAAGAAACTGACTAAAAATCGCGATGCGCGACTGTTTTTTACTATAGACGAGCATAAAGTACAAGAATAGTGGATGAAATTGACTAAAAATCGCGCTGCGCGGCCGTTTTTTCACAAAAGGCAAGCAAGATTACGAGACTAATAGATAAAACTGACAAAAAAATTTGGTCTCGGGTTGCCACTATTTAGTGTAAATATTATGAACCAAAGAAAAAATTTATTTTTTAAATAAGTGGCGATTTTCTGCGGATGTGTGTCGTATGCATGGTATCTCATCTGACATATTCGGCTTTATAGGGCTATTTATCGCCTGTATAAGAGAACCATTTAATGGCAGGTCGATTTTTGCTAGTTCTTTAGAAATATATATATAAATGACATGGTGAATGCTAAAAAATCGCAATAAAAAAATTGTCAACTCTGTCAAACTCTGTCTTAAACCTCTCTTTCTATACTCACTACACATTTAAACATAGAAATTAAGTCAGTAATAGGTCAGTATTTTTGATTCTTACAGTCAGTAAAATCAGTATTTTTGACACTGCAATCAGTTTCGACCCCTGAACTATGTAATATTATGGTAAAACTGTACATTAAAAAAAGGGGTTGGGGGGATAAAGGTGGGCACCCCCTGGTACCCTCCACCCTTAAAGAGCTTATTAGATCATCCTGAATTAAGGATACGGAATTCAGAGTCCGATTTAGGACGAGAAATTCAGTCGCCAATTAGACCGTCCTGAATAACGGATCCGATATCACAGATTAAAGATCATACAGTTGTTACACGAATGTACCTTATGTACCTACTTGCGCAGAGCAACGGAGGGGAAAATACAGTGACCGTAAAAATACATGTAGGTAGGAGGTATAGGTAGGTAGGTAGTAGGTACGTGTCATTTTCAATGTTAATCTGAACTGGGTTTATTGATGTAGGTACTAGTATGTAATTTGCGAATAACTCATCTAATAATATACCTAAAATCAATTTTAAAAGCAAATACCAACAGATAACAGCTGTCAAACTTAAAACAGCAATATCTCGAAAAGTACTCATCCTAGACTGGTGGTGTCTTTGAAGAAATGAAAGGTCTTGGTGAGATCTTCATTTTCATTCCAACTTGCGGTGAAAAATGGAACTGGGTATGTTGCAGCCGTAGATTTTTGACACTAATGACACTATTAAAATTTGTTCACCACTAGCGAAATTAAAAAAAAGGTTAAAAAAATTATAATAATATTATTGTTTATATTTTTTATAAGTAGGTAAAGTTTTTCATTAATCACAACTTTTATGATATGTTACGCAGTTCATTTAAAAGAAAACAACCCTAACGTTGTCAGAAGAGAGAGAACGCGATAGAAAGAGAGGCAACTTCTAGGTTAACTTCGCGACGCGCAACGCCTCGTTTAGAAAAGGTTGAATTTTCAAGTACCCAATTATTTATCTTTATTTTTAGGGTTCCGTAGCCTAATGGTAAAAAACGGAACCCTTATACACGCTGAAATTTTAATCATTTGGTTCCCGCCGTGGGGTGGTTCCACTCATGATAACAAGCAACTTTTACTATGGGGCCAACTCTCCTGCTCGCAAAAAAAAATCAGCTGTTCCATACATTAAGGTCGAGTAGGTACTGCACTTTTGTATGGAACAGCTGATTTGTTTTTGCGAGCAGGAGTGTTGGCCTCATAGTAAAAGTTGCTTGTAATCATGAGTGGAACCACACCACGGCGGGAACCAAATGATTAAAATTTCACGCTGTAGATTCGTCATGTCTGTCTGTCCGTCTGTCCGTCCGTATGTCACAGCCACTTTATTCCAAAACTATTAAAATTACACAATTGAAACTAGGTAGGTAGATGTATTCTGTGAACCGCTTTACGATTTTTACACAAAATAAAAAAGATAAAGGGGGGCTTCCCATACATGGAACTGAAACGGTTTTTTTTTATCAAATCTATATGTGTGGGTTTATAGATAGGTCTTTAAAAATGACATTGAGGTTTCTAAAAGTATTTTTTCTCAAAGTCAACCGTTTGGAAAATATACACTTCCAAAGTGGTAAAATGTGTGTCCCCCCCCCTCTAACTTTTAAACTAAGAGAGTGAAAAATCTAAAAAAAATATATGTCGTAGATCTTTATAAACACTATCTACGAAAATTGGTTTAAAAGAGATACATTTAGGAGATATAGCACATTTTCCAATTACGCAAATATAACTTTGTCGTTTATACAAACACTATAAAAAACAAAGTTATTTTGCAGATGAAAATGATAGTGGTATTAAATAAGGTAGGTATGGTATATGGTAACTACGGAACCCTACTGCGCGTGGCCCGACACACACTTAGCCAGTTATTTTTTTAATTCAAAAAAGCAAATCACAGAGTGATTATGCCCTTATACACTTAGTTTTGTCGTTGCGCCAACTGTCTATCTAGCTAGACGAACGGCGGCTTTTTTTTCACCAACATAAAAAGCGTTGACTGACTGTATACTCTTTAGGCTGTGGTACTACTGTGTCGGAGCAGAGCGTCCTGAATGCGATTACACTGTCCTAAGTGCTTCCGATTTAGCATCCTTAACGCCGGAGACCATTTCCTATCCTAACTAGGATCCTACCTTCCTGAATGCAATTACACTACTCTGAATTAAGGAACGACTTCATTCCGGATGCTTAATTTAGGATGATCTAATAAGCTCTTAAAGGAAGCCCTTGGTTTCTGAGATACTCATAGTTAAAGTTAGAGCTATTGACTGTACCAGTGGTAAACTTAACCTAATAGGATGGGGGGATGGGTACAAATCAGCTTAACAATAATTCTACCAAATGAAACATTGTCATACTAAAATTTGGGAATCGTTAGTTGTCAAAGTGAAACATTGGCGAAACGTTGTTGGTTGGCAAGTGAAATTCGGCCAAAAACCCTAAAAATAACAATTATAACATGTTTTGTATATAATTGGTGTTTATTGTCTAATGGGGAATGTCCGAAAAAAATCAAATTGGCTGAATATTTTTCTATAGGTAGGAATAAGGTCCCTTAGTAATAGAATAAAGTTTCATAATTTTCCGATGCATGAAACAATTTTTAAAAATCAAAGTCTCTTCGACTTCACAAATGTATGAAAGTAACAGCAGAATGGAGATTATACCTTTGCCAACACCTGCCACAACCACAACATGGTATTAAAAAAAAAGATTCAAGACAAAATGTCAAAACTTTTTTTTTTAAATACATGTAGTGGTTGTGGCAGGTGGTGGCAAAGGTATAATCTCCATTCTGCTGTTACTTTCATACATTTGTGAAGTCGAAGAGACTTTGATTTTCAAAATTTTTTTTAAGCAACCGAAAATTCTGAAACTTTTTTCTATTACTAAGGGACCTTATTCCTACCTATAGAAAAATATTCAGCCAATTTGATTCTTTTCGGACATTCCCTATTAACTAAAATAAAAACGGCTCCGGTCTGACTATAGAATATTTTTCTAAAATATAAATAAAAAGGTCATTTTGAATTATGTTTTTTTTTCTCTCGTAAATGTTACTGTTAACACAACAGTAACACTTCTGCAGTTTTTTTATTCACCCCATATTACGGTAGTATTCATTGTTATTTGTTACACTATGGTAATATTATAACGTTATGTACCAGGCGCGTACCCCCCGGACCTGTCGCTGATCGTGTTGGGGCGCAAGGGCGGCGAGGACTACATCTTTGCGCTACTCACCGGCTACATGGACCCGCCCGCCGGCGTCCTGCTGCGCGACGGGCAGCACTACAACCCCTACTTCCCGGGCGGGGCCATCTCTATGGCCCAGTCGCTCTTCGATGAGGTCAGTTATTGCTAACACTGTCAATAGGGCTAAATCTTTCTACTGCTCACTGGCTACATGGACCCGCCCGCCGGCATGCCCGACGGGCAGCACTACAGCCCCTACTTCGGGGGGGGCATATCTTGGGTATGCGTAACATTGAGGGACAGGGGCGCGCGCTATGTTGGTCGCTAGCAAGTCCCCCACTCCGCACTCCGTCGAAAAAGTATCAAGATGTTTGCCTCGTATCGTACTACACTTCTTCTTCAAGATACTACACTCTACGTCAGAAAAATCGCACCTCTTCGAAAATAAGTTTAGACTTGGCCACCTGCTATTGCTAGCCAACGTTTTATTGTGTCAATGTTGAAATCTATTTGAAAGTACATTTTATTTGATTTTATTAACATAACAGTTACCATAATTAAACGCTTAAAGCGTTATTGCTTGCGCCGTCATAAAAGCCAAATAAAAGGGGTCAATTCAGGAAATGGTGAATTCCCTATCGAGATGATGTAGGAAACACACTTTAACAGTTCAGTTAAAAAAGAAATACCCAAAATGGATACTATTGCCCATGAAGTTGCTCAAATATTGCAAAAAAATGAGGCAATGTAATGTTGCTCGGAAACTGAATCTCAGTAATTGATTCCGTTCGACGAGTATTCCAACTGTTTCTAGAGACTGTTGGCTATGTCCGAAGAAGAATAAGTATATAACAACACTTACAGCCGTTTGCACTAAACTCAAGTTAAGCGTGTCCTAGTTAAGATATTTCTTAGCTTAGGAACAGCCTAAAAATGCCAAGCTGAAATTTTTGTTTGCACTAACAGACTACGTCGTAACTTGGGCATCGCCTTGCTAAGTGAAAGAATGAACGAATGTAAATATTAATTGTTTATGGATTTTTAAACCGGCGAAGTAATATAGGTCATAGAATACTTTTTTGGTTATAACATCACATGGATTCATTCGTGAGTTAAAGGAGACGAAAGATAAGGCGTTGGTTTATTTTATTTGGTAGGGTGACCGAAAAAGTTAAGTCATCAACTGTCAATTTAGAAAATGGAAATCAAATCGCGGCAGTGTTGCCAATGGTACGGTAATTGCCGTATTATACGGTAATTGAGGTCAAAAATTAACTTTGACACGGCAGCCTATGCCAGAAGTTTACATACAAGTACGGTTATTTTATACGTTCTTATTATTTTATAAGTGCAGCAATTGTATTGAAATACGGCATTTTTTGCGATTTTCCACCGAGTCGTTTAGTAATTCAATTATTTCAATGAATGTTCCATGAATCTTCCATTTTTCAGCAAATATTTCTGTTTTTGTCACAATTGACGGCCACAGGCTATAACCACAGATTTAGAAATTCATAACATAGGAATTTCTTAAACCTTGGGCGCTCGATATTGGGCCCGTAAGTTAAGAATAGCCTAAAGTGGATGTAAGAACGTCTTAAGGTTGGTGCAATGCAATTTTTTGCTAAGAATGTCTTAAGTTAGTTAAGAAAAGACTTAGGCGATTCTTAAGTTTAGTGCAAATGGGTGTTACAGTAATTTTTTTGACAGAGTAGGGATAAGTTCGCACATGTGCACTTGTGAGCGAACAATAGCGCGCTCTCCTATCCCGCCGCCCGCCCGCGTACCTCACCGTAATACATGCCCAAAATACGCGTTACGCGCAATCCCCACCCGATTTCAAGATATATGCCTCGTACTGTACCATTAAATTAGATACAATTAACTTCTCAAGCAGGCAGCGCAGGACCGATCTTCGTGGAGATCCTTAGGGGAGGCCTATACCCAGCAGTGGGTGTCGTGTGGCTGATATGATGATGATGATGATGATGAACTTCTCAAGCTTACGCGCTAGACATGAAATAAAACACTTTTTAACGGATACTAGCGCAGTTTTATTGAAAGTACTTTGGTAATTAGTTGTTATTTGGTTTGATTTTTTATTTTCCCGACGTTTCGGCACCTTTGCACCACGGCAGGACAATGGCAGCTTCAAAGGTGCCGAAACGTCGGGAAAATCAAAAAAATAATGCGCTAGTATCCGTTAAAAAGTGTTTTATTTCATAGATACGATAATAATTGAATTAAATTTTTACAGATTTTTTTAAAGGTGCGATTTTTCTGACGCCGAGTGTATTATCTATTCTGTGGTCGGTATTAAACGATGGTATTGTTCCCCAGGCGGCAGAGTACACCGACGGCACGGCTCCGACGGCGTCGCAGCTGGCCAAGGACGTGGCGACGTTCCTGCGGTGGTGCTCCGAGCCCGAGCTCGACGACCGCCGCCTCATGACCATCAAGGCGATAGGCATGTTCTCCATGCTCGCCGCAGTCGTCTACTACTTCAAACGGCACAAGTGGAGCACCCTCAAATCCAGGAAGTTAGCCTACAAACCCGTCTCTAAGAAATAAAACGCCGCCAACCGACCGTAGAATAACGTTTTAGACATTTTTTTTCGATAGGCACAGTATGTTATTTGTTTATAATTAAATTAATTTATTTTTTAACACGCGTTTACTCCTCCGGAATCGTGTTTTAATAACCTGTTACCATACTGTAAGGTAGACGTCGGACTGTGATCATGCGACGAAGATTAAAGATTTACTATTGTATTTACTGATAATAGCGCAATTGTTAGCTTTGTGCGGCTGATAAATGAACTGCACAGTCAAATTAATAACTTAGGTAACTAATCTAATGTTAAACTGTGCTTGTGATGTTCCATGAAAGATTAAACTGTGAATCAGTGTACAGTTGAATAAATGAGTTATTGAAAACGAGTCTTTCATTTTATTTTATTTTTCCTGAGCATGACAGGCATGAAAAAGCTTTACATTTTAACTATGAGAAATTTTCTTTATATTTGGTTAGAGAGAAGGCCTGACTAAGTAGTTTTACCCCATAAGTCGTTGAGAATCTCCTAAAATTTTAAATACAACTTTTATGACTAAAATATATTTTAGCTAGGTACCGTTTCTTTTTTTCTTGATTTATTCAGAAAAAAAAACGAAACTACGCAAATCCTTACTAATATCCGTAAATAATAAGTTAGTACTGAACCGATCATCATGAAATTTTTGCATACACATAAGAGGTACAGAGAAGGACAATAGGGTATCTTTCATCCCGAAGAAAGAATCTGTTGTTCCTGAGGGATAGCAAAAAACTTACCACGCAGACGAAGTCGCGAGCAGCCGCTACGCTAGTTTAACATAAACTTAGAGTAAGACGGGCTTCTACAGAAAGAGAAGCCATACGAAGCGTTTCCCCTCTGCCGAAGTACAAGCCCAAATGGGCATACGCGTTAGTAAAACCAGTTGCGCCCGGATTTCTTTCTAGACCGAGTCCAGTCGCGCATGTGAACGCTGCTCTGTTTAAAATGTCGAATTGATGAGTTTTTTGCTGTTAAAAGAGATCTTGAATCTGGCCCTGATTCTGCGCCAAATTCATTTGCGAGATTTTTGCATGATTTGCTCTGCACTGATGTGAGCGCAACAGATATCGCGAAATAAATGTCGAAATAGTAGATTATACAACAAGTGAATAAAAAGGGAATTTAGTTCGAGGGACGGATTTTGGAACCCGAAAAAGTGACATCGTCGAGATAATTCCAAAATCTGTTAGTTCTAGTTATTTGTAACTCACGACGAGAACTCCCATGTGCTAATTATGTCTAGATTTTTTTCTAGACGAATTTCTAAAATGCATAAAACGGGCGAAAAATTTTGGAAAATCCTTTATTACTCCTAAACGATATCAGAGATTGTAAACTTGATAGCATACTATTATGAGCTTAGTAAACACTCAAGGTCCAAACAAATTATCGGACGCGGCTTATGGACGCGGCTTACTGCCGCGGCTGATAAGTGTGCACGCTCTCATTAGGGATGTCGAAAGTGAAAAAAAATATCGATATATCGATACATCGATATTTATAAAAATATCAATATCGGCCTCGATATATCGCGAAAAAAATATCGATATATCGATATATCGGTCCAATTTTCAAAGAACGTTTGCGGTTTTTAAATAACAATGTATTTATTTCAGTCTAGCTCAGTAATATCAGTAGATTTTATCAGGCAACACACATTACTTTAATTTATGAAAATCTCAATAAAACGAAGATAATTTATAAAATCTGGCGCATATTTATTAGATAAGATATTCAACGCAGCACAAAAAACATACCAGTCATAGACAATATATGTTTTAATATTAAAATAAATTATGAATTATGATTTAAGTACAGATAAGTTTTTCCATTCCAAAAATATATCGTTTTTGATATGATTTTCGGTATTGTTTTTTTTGTATCGATATATCGATATATCGGTTCGAAATATATCGGCTAAAAATATCGATATATCGAACAAAAAATATCGATATATCGATGTATCGATATTTTTTCAACAAGCCTAGCTCTCATAACATCCTGCGTGCCAGATAGCTATCGGACGTCCGATGACGTCATATTAGTCTATGGTTACGTCCGCGACCTACTACATCCGAGAGTTTGCACACCTCAGATCAGCCGCGGCAGTAATAACTAATTCTTAATCTGTGGCAGTAAGCCGCGTCCGATAATTTGTTTGGACCTTCACATTTCAAGAGTTATTTGGAAGTTCTACTCGCGATAGTTTATGAGAAATTTGAGGTTTTCTGTTTTTCGCCATATTTCTCGTTCACTAACTTTGCTTAGCTAAATAACTTGATTGACATAGTTGTGTCATAAAAGTCCTCATCGAACTAACACAATATAAGGTCGCGCGCGATATTATACTCGTAGGTACCTAACGTGCTGCGAAGAAACTGTAAACAGATGCTATATTAACCACCTCCACCGTTACGTAGATATTTTATTTACAAACTTAATTAAATACATGTAATGAAGAAGTAAAATAACTATTGCTTGATGGATCAAACATGTTCAAATTTTCTTCAGATATTTTGGACTTTCGATCTGGCAATAGCAACATGAGTGGTGAATAACAACGGCGACATTTTTGATAGAAAAAATAGGTAACTAAAATCAAAATGACCTTATTAGTTTTATAGAAAAGTGTTCTAAGAACAGGCCCAATATGTTCATTTTCATTTTTTTTTCTATCGAAAATGTAGTTGTTGTTACTCACCACGCAAGTTGCCAATGCCCTAAATGCCCAGTTTACCAGTTTTTTACTTACGTACATTAATAAAATACGTACTTTTTACTTCTATTATTATCAAAATTAAATTATAAGTTCTTGACTTGACCACGACTATGTGACCCCCTCCTGGTTCCAAAGCTGGATCCGCCCTTGATGGCAGTACTGTCATGGAGCGATGTTCAGTGTCAGCAGCCTGGGTTGCGTTCCGTCGCTTTGGGTGTAGTTGTTTGGTTAAAATTTAACCCGTTTGGGTTGCAACCAAGCGACGGAACGATCGAGTTGTTTTTATAACCTCTTTAGGTACAAAGTTTTCGTTTTCCACTTGGAATACGGATAATTTAAACACTCCTTTAAACTAAATCAAATAAAAATCTGTTTTTTGAATAGAAACCATGAAATTTTTTAAACTTAGACACAAAAACATCATAATACAAAAAAATATCACAAAGAGTAAAATAATTAATATCAAAATGACAATGACATAATTTTAGTAAGATAAATGTCAGAGCGTTTTTCAACCATCTACTATCCCCGTCAATTGGTAATGCGCTGGAACCTTGTCAAATTAACATACACATCATCGTCATCCGCAACTAAAAATGACAAAAAGCAGTAAAATTCTAATAGGTAATATAATATATTAGTTATTGAATTCTTATTTTCAATAAGAAAGGGTCTAGGTATATGAGAAAATTACAATTGTTTTTCGTTTTTGAGGTTAAAATCATGGCCGCCAGGCGCATTACCAATTGACGCGGATAGTATTTTGATGGTTGTTTGGTTGCAACGCTCCAAGCCACGGAACGGATGAAACTACGCTCTGACAGCTGTCAGAGTAAAATTTCACCGAACTACGGAACGGTTAGAGCGCGCACCGGAGTGCGCTCGAGTGCAAATGACCTCTTTGTTGTTATTCACCCCATCGTAAAATGATTGAGTTTGTAACCTTTATTCCTTTTTCCGTATCGATATTGCTGCATCGACAGTTGAGCCCAGCCCTTTATGTCAAAAACGTGTCATATTTTGATGTGTGACTCATCCGTACACAAATTTTTGCTGTTTTGTTTTAATTTTTATGTGTGAGTGTCGTCATTACAGTGTAGTTTTTGTATGTGGGTATGCGGAACTGCACTTGTGTGCATTTCCCCCCCCCCCCCCGCAAAAAATGCCAGAATAATTTGAATAGAGTAATATCGCTAAGGCTTCTCCCTTCGTGACAAACGAAGCCTTTTGTTGCTCGAACAACATAAAGGAGTAGTTTCTGTACCTACTAAACTAATATCACAAGTCGACAAACTTTGAAACTAATCAAACACCCCTGTTTACAGGTATTATACTGTGATGATCGACGATTGGCCTGCTGGAATGCACCCATGAATGACCCACTGTCACCTGTCATGAGCTCAATGTAGTGATGGCCGAGACCGCTATTTTTGGTATTCGAGTATTTATTTTGGTATTCGTTAAAAAAAATCGAATTAGTGTTCGAGTTCAGGTACTTGCATTGGGTAATCGAGTACTGATACTAGTATTCGAATACTCAATTTGACTCGAATACTGTTATGACACTTGTGAAACGTGCATTTACATTTTTTCTTCTTCTTCTTAATGAATGGCTTGCTCTGTGGTCTAAGCACAATACCGCCAATGTCACGTAGTTAGATTTACACGGTTGAGGAAATTATTTAATTAGGTTTTTGTCACATAACAGTTCAAAAAGTAAGTATTACTACACATAATGACACTGGTTTTATTTATTAATTCCTAAAATAAACAATTAAATTTAGCGCTAAAACTGATTGTCCCGCTTTGGTATTCGCATAATTTTAATACTCGAATTCTCTATTCGAGTACTTATGTATCCGAATACTGTATTTTGGGTACTCGAGTATAGTATGCGAGTACCAAGAAGGTATTCGAATTAGTATTCGAGTCGGCCTTGTCCGGCCCATCACTAGCTCAATGTAGGGATGTCAAAAGTAAAAAAAAAATATCGATATTTATAAAAATATCAATATCGGCCTCGATATATCGCGAAAAAAATATCGATATATCGGTCGAATTTTCAGAGAACATTTGCGGTTTTGAAATAATGTATTTATTTTAGTCTAGCTCAGTAATATCAATAGAATTTATAAAACAACAACATACATTACTCTAACTAATGTATGAAAATCTCAAAAAAAAACCGAATAAGTATTATTTATAATATCAGACGCATATTTATTAAATCAGATATTCAACGCAGTGCAAAAAACGTACAAGTCATAGACAATATGTTTTTATAAAAAAATATCAATAATGAAATATGATGAAAGTACAGATAAAGCCTCGATTACATACGCCAATTTAGCTTCCTAGCTAGGAACCAATTTCGGGTTGCCACCCGTACTATATAATAAAATATTGTACAATAACATCGATTTTAAAATTGAATTAACACTTTAACGGAAAAGTAAACATTGTTTAAGATTGTAGATGAGAATTGAAAATAAAAAATCATAAAAATGTTGACTTTTCCGTTATTTGTGCAATTGAACTTATTTATACGGGTGGCAACTCTAAATTGGTTCCTAGCTAGGATGCTCAATCGGCGTATGTAATCGAGACTTAAGTTGTTTTCCATTTTTCAATTCAAATCTTTTAGGCTCGTATTACAGAATCAAACTCAAACTCAAATCTCTGCTTGAGAACAGTTAGATAGGGATGGCGCTATATGCGATGAATAGCACCATCCCTTTCTAACTGTACTCAAGCAGCAAGCGGTGCTTGAGTCTCGTCCTTTAATACGGCAGGCTGATTATCTAAAATGAGCAACCGATCTCGATTCCTGAATTATTTCGAAATAGTCGCGCGACCGAGTCACTTATTTGGTATTATGTATGCGATCGCTGACTAGTTTATGCTCGGTTTATGCTCGTGAAGATCTCCATAGAAACTAGCGCCACTGGCAACCGGTGGGAGCGACTGAAAAGTCTTTTCACCAAAAGTAGTCTGTGACTGTGTATGTGTCTGACCATATGTGCTCTGTGAACATAACCTTTTTGTTTTCGCTTCGAATTTTGTTTACATTTTTTCGTCTTCAAAATTGCAAATTCCGTGTAGGTATTAAAGAACAGGCCTTTTTTTTACATTACAGCAATTTTATTTAATTTTGGTTAAAGGTAAGGCTAAGAATTTAACGAAAACCAATCAGAAATTACGTTTTGTCTGGTTTCTGTTTGACAGAAGAAATCGCGAAATCGTCGCGGTCGCGTCGTGGTTTCTGAGTTAGATAATACGAATTTCGGAGCATTTCCTTGCAAGTGCTCGTATATTTAAGTTCTTTAGTTGTCCGTTGGAGGCAGCACTCGTAGAAACTCGATCGGTGGTACGAAATCGAGTTTGACAGCGACGATTCCGAAATTATGACCGGTCGCTAGGTGATTTTTAATTAGATAATCCGCACCCTGATTATCTAAAAAGAAACTATTTAGCGACCGGTTGCATTTGACATACATTGCTACTTTTCTTTGGTATGTTTTTTTACCCCAAAGAAAAGTAGCAATGTATTACGTTCATATGTGAACTGCGACCGGTCGCTAGGCAGTTTCTAATTAGATAATCAGCCCGCAGGCTGCGGACCTTAGAGTGCGTCTCATCGGTTATTACCTCTGGCGTTATGTTGGTATCCCGAAAATTTATTCAATTTTGAACCTTATTCCATCGCAATAACCCCCGCGTTCCGAATCACGCTTACAGCACTGTTAGCGTATAATCCATTAAATTAAGTAGGTACGCAAATACCCTATTAAGTGTAATATTTTGTGACTTTTTAATTTGGTCGGATTCGCGCTAACAGCGCTGTAAGCGTGATTCGGAACGCGGGGAAGATTTCAATGACGGTACTGCCAACATAACGCAATAGGAATAATAAAGGAAGTGTCTATTCATCGGGGCGCCTCGACGAATAGTATTTTTCTCTATCTAGCGGTGCGCACCACTGAATAGCGCTTTCTCTAGGGATTGGCTATATGCCGGTGCCTCCTTTTTAACACGTTTTTATTAGGTTGCTTTCGCGTTTGTTTGTTTGTTTGTTTGTGTGTTTCTCCACAAAGTTTGCGAACGATTTTATCCTAGCTTCCCGATGAGCTAGAGACTTGAAATTTTGAACATAGGTCAGAACTGGAAGGCAATGCAAATATGATGGTGTCATTGAGCTGAGCATGCTAAACACAATATGGATGATAAATTTTACAAAATGCGCCCCAAGTTTTTAGATTTAAAATTTCTGTAGGTTTAGGGTTATAAATATTTACAGAAAAATCTATTTTATACTTTTTAGTCTGTTTTTACTAGTCCGTTTTAATGTTTTTAGTCCGATTTTTTTGTAATAATTTAGTCCGTTTTAAAAACGTGTTTTTTAGTTGTCGTAATCGTAAGTTAAAATATTCAAATAGGTAGTAATAATTGTGTAAATGCCTCTTAGGCTAGTGGTTAGAGTGTTGTTCTCTCGATCCAGAGGTCGTGGATTCAACCCCCGCCGCGGGAAGCAACATCTTTGAGTTGTTGTTTCTCGTTATATTCAATTTAACCGTTAGTGTTATTTTATTGCTGTGGTGCCGCTTTTTATAATACAAAGTGTTTGGTAAAAGTCTTATAAAGCCGAATATGGTAGATAGGGATCATCAAACTGAGCAACTTTTGAACAACAACAATGGGACCAACTCTGAAATCGCGAAAAAAAAAATCAGTTGTTTCATACATTTTGATATTTTCGTTACCTATTAATTTTTGTATGAAACAGCTGCTTTCTTTTTTGCGATTTCGAAAACACCTTGTAATACTATCCCCGCAAACTGCTAATGAACCTGGCAGCCATTTTAAACCAAAAAAACGGAAAAAAATTTAGGTTTTTTATACCTAGACCCTATCTTATCAAAATTAATAATTCAATAATTAATATTAATAAAGAAATACCTATTAGAATTTTAACATGTAGGTACCTAATTATTTGTTGCGGCACAGAATACATAATAGTACAAGTAGTTGCGGATGACGTAAACGTAGATGTTAATATGACAAAGTTCCATAGTGCGCATTTGCGGGTATATAGTTTAGTCATCTTTGGCTGTGGTTTTAGCAGATTTGTTAGTGCAGTGCGTAGTTTTGGTTTGTATTTAGAGATTTAGATGCAGTTTAATTGAGATTTGAGAGAAAAGTGTTTGCACTCTCTTTTCCTTCACTCTCTAATTCCGATAGGACGGTAGGACGACAGGACGACCGACAAGACAGGAGAGGATCAAGTCAGGCGCAGGATCTACAGCCGAAGCACGGATCATTTCTCTTATCGCACAATCAGGTGATCAGCCTGCAATGTCCAAACCAAACTAGAAACAACAACTCAAAGATGTTACTTCCCGCGGGGATCGAACCCGACGCACCGGCTTATAGCCAATCCCTAGAGAAAGTGCTATTCAATGGTGCGCACCGCTAGATAGAGAAAAATACTATTCGTCGAGGCGCCCCGATGAATAGACACTTCCAATAATAAACGCATTGTACCTATAGCTTTGTATTCTAGCAACTTTAGAGTGAAGTAATGATAGTAAAATAAATAAAAATATATCGTTTTTGATACGATTTTCGATATTGGTTGTATCGATATATCGGTACAAAATATATCGGCTAAAAATATCGATATATCGAATAAAAAATATCGATATATCTATGTATCGATATTTTTTCAACAACCCTAGCTCAATGTTTACATAATTTTTGCTTATTTTACAACGCTCACCAACGCTTTTTGTTATTAAAGTTTTTGGATTAAATACTAGAATCCTGCTTAAAAAACCCTAATCGAATGAATGCCATAATCGGACTTTGTCATTTCTGCGAAGCGCACGGTCCTAGGCCAGTTTTTTGCACCTTCACCACGGATGACGAGACCCACACGAAAGAATCCTCAAAAACTGCAGTGCAGTGCACCGGGTGTACTTCCCTCGGGCCGGAGACGGTGCTGGTGTCCAAGGATGACGACGGAACGATTTACTGCAGCAGGGAGTCTGTTCTCAATGCTGATGTCACTGCATTTTTGCGACAAGCAGCTATAAGGAGCATCACTTGTGAAGTACATACCTATTTACGTTTTGTTTTTTCCAATGTTTATTGATATAGGTATTTACATATCTACACTAATGTCAGGGTGGTCTTACTCCGTGCTTAAAAAAGTCTGGAACGGGTGGTAGGAAAATATAGGTGATTAAAAAGTATTTAAGAATAAAATTTATTTGAATGAATCTATTTTTTTTATACTTTGACTTAAATTTAAACTTGAACTTAAACTTGACTTACACTTTTATATTAGCCTGCTCGCGGCCGACTCAATTGTCAAGCCAGCGCACAAGGGATGTCATGTAACGGTTAAGACTGAGCTACGCCACAGAAAGAGAAGCACTTCAGAGGTGTTTTTAAATAATAGGCACACAATGCTGTACAATTTAAAAATAAAATTGTACTTTATTGCTGTGCAATGAGTAGCTTATTATTTGATTGTCCTCAAGCGGATGGGCTTCTGCACATTATTTATTACTATTATTATATTCTGTGCTGTTTTTTCCTTCAAATTTTAACAATCTGCATCATGAGGAGTCCGTTACGCCAGCAGGAAAGTAGCTCCTAGAGGGAAGCGAGTTTGATGAATAATTTGTGCGCAATGCGGTGTAAATGTGCGCCAAATAAAAAAATTGTGGGCCTTATACTTTTGGAATAAAACGGGAAAAACAAATTCTGCTGGGGTAACGGTACTCCAGCAGGAAGAATCTAAACTAATGATTGGAGATAAATAAAAGATATATGTGAGGGTAGCTTGATACTAGCAGGAAATGTGCGCCAAATATAAAATTTGTGGGCCTTATAGTTTTGGAGATATTTGATTTCCTGCTGGCGTAACGTTTTGCCAGATCCCAGATCTCGGAAACTACTAAATGTGCGATCTTACAGTAAACACATATAAGTAGCTCCTAATTTGTGCTATTTGTGCGGTAGAAAACATTTCAAAAATATTCACAGATTTTGAAGTAATCAGACATTATCTGAAAACAGAAAAAAAATCTAGCGCCTAAACTACCACATAAATAGAGAAACCAAAAACGGTGTTCTATTCTTCTTATTATTTCTCATTACCATAAAAAAAATTAAAACCTCACATTTACGCGTTTTTGAATAATACCCACATGAAGGTTAGACTGACCATGTCTGATGTCATGACTTTGACAGATAAAAATGTCAGAGACTATTTAGATCCTGGCCCAAAGAATAATCTGTGCAGTTACTGAAGTACATGCTCTGAAAATTTCAGCTTTAAATTCTTCGCATTAAAGGAAATATCCATTAAAATCCAAAACAACTGTCAGTATTCCGATTAACCAACCAAATTCGATAGACCACCAAAAAGCGACGCGTTCATACATATTGATGACCTTCTTTAATGTGTCGTATTACTATCCGCGTCAATTGGTAATGCGCTGGAACCTTGTCAAATTAACATACATATCATCGTCATCCGCAACTAAAAATGACAAAAAACAGTAAAATTCTAATAGGTAATATAATATATTAATTATTGAATTCTTATTTTCAATAAGAAAGGGTCTAGGTATATGAGAAAATTACAATTGTTTTTCGTTTTTGAGGTTAAAATCATGGCCGCCAGGCGCATTACCAATTGACGCGGATAGTATGCAGAAAAATTTTTTGTACAGTCGCGTTCATAACTTCTTATTTTGGCAAATGTGGGTAAATAGTGTTTTAACTTTTAAATAGTTTGAGCCTGTATTCATACCAGTACCACAGCCGAGAGAGTATTTTTCTTACAGTCGGACATCGATCGCCCTTTGTGTTGGCGCAAAAGCCGCCGTTCGTCTAGACAGTTGACGCAACGACTAAAAGTATAAGGGACTAAAACTTTAATTGTAAATCATTACTAATTTAGGGCTAACTAAGTATAAAATAAATATTAAATTAGTACTCAATTAGGAACTATAATGAAAAAATAAGTTCCAAGATGGCGGCCATCTTTTTTGATTTTTTATTATTATTATTATTAACAGGCAAGCAGTTGTTATAACTGATGACGCCTGTATCCTGATATCTATGCGTTTTGTTCACTGTTTATTTTTAAGATATCCGTCTAGTCGATTTTTGAACTGATTTACATTTGAGGCAGTTACAACATCATCCGGAAGCTTATTCCATTCTTTGACAACTCTGTTGTTGATGAAGTTCTTGCATGGGTTGTTATGTGCGATGGTAGTACTTAGCTTGAAACTGTGGCCCCTGAGATTATGGTTTTCATTACGTTTATACAAGTTGTCAAAATCATGGAGGTCATAATGTCCATTAAGTATTTTATAAGTCTCAATTAGATCTCCACGGTTCCTGCGGTCTTTCAATGTTGTAAGTTTGAGCACATCCAACCGTTCCTCATAGCATGGACGAAAAAATATAAGGACCGACAATCACATGTCATAAAAACGTAGCCCCAAAATTCCACCTTAAACCTAGATGGCGTTCGTAATCGAGCTCCTTATAGGTTTCCTTGCATTTTCCGCATGGATCGCTGCCGTCGCAAAAAGCTTACGTCTGCTCGTTGTTCTACCGTGTTCTAATAGTTCAAAGAAAAATGGGTAGATGGCGTTGAAAACTACAAAACGTATATTAAATTTGGAATAGTTTTAGCATTCACAATACTATTTTTATAATATACTCTAGGGGTTAAATCATGTCCAGCGTGTTGGACTTCAAAATAAATGTCATTTTCGCAATTGTCATCCCAAAAAACCCCAATAACGACATCCATATCAATTTTTAGGGTTTTTTATTTATTTTATTTTATTATTATTTTATTTTTACCCCATTTCACCCCTATTTCATTCCTATAGGGGTAGAAATACTACCATTTAGGTGTTCGTGCCTTCGCTTGAACCACATATGAGATTACACTTCTGTAAATTCAGCCTTATGACTCACTTGACAGCTCCGCACAGCGCCCTCTAGCGTCTGATTGGAACTAATCATGTGACCGGTGACAGCGCGCGGCTGGTTGTTACTTCAGTACGCTTTTGTAACTCAGCCGAGTCACACGTGTGAATAATAATAATAAAAAAAAAAAAAAAAAGTGTACACAAAATGGCGGTAAGTTTTACCTGATTTTATTTAAAGTGAAAATAATTTCGCTACAGAATATTAGATGACACGCATGAAATTGTTTTCATGGTAAAATAATTACGCTCGGCGCCCTGGGCCCAGCAACGATCATGCCAATTTAGGCATCTGTGTGCGGTTAATTGGATTTTGCTTGGCGCCCTTGGCCCAGCTCCATCCGCTCTTATACTGTCGTAGTACCGCCGGCGCGCCGATGTCGGCTCGACAGTGTGTCTAAGTTAATACGTTGCCTCAACGAAGCGACATCTTTGTGCTGGTACTAGCACGACATTCATGTTACGACAACATCAGTCGTCCAAATGAGGCGACGCGACGCCTCCAATTCCTCTGAGCCGACACTGCCGAGGCGGCGATCGTCCCTGTCGTCGTTCCATTGGAACGACGTGTCGTTCCATCGGGACGACGCGTCGGTTCGATGTGGCGACGTGATGGGCCATTAAGGAGACGACGATCAGCTGTGCTATGAGCCGACGCGTCGTCTCGTGAAGCGCCAAATCATGTACTTATCAGAATCGACGTACGCGCTCCTTCGCTGCCGTGTTCTTTAACAGACCCTGTTCATTGCAGGTTGCATCAAGCTCATCCAGTCTAACTATGGGCGAGTTGGCTCTGTTAACTCCAGACGACATAGAAGAGAATCAAGTCTTCTCGCTTATCATTGACTCGATCAATCGTCACTACCCAGAAAACTGGAGACAATGGAAAATTAAAAACTATTCGTTCGAACACCTGTTTGGAGAGAATATCTCACCAGAAGTTGAGAACAAAATAAGATTTGGTATACCCACTACGGATTTAGTAAAAGCATTTCTGCCAAATGCTACGCAACTGCCAGAACGGGCTTATCGGGCCATAAGGAAAACAATACTTTCATGGCCTCTAGGAAGATCCTTGCTGTACGCTCCCCATAGTATAGTAGAGAAAGTACATGCTCCGTCGTATGACGAGTTTATGAACACTATTAAAGACCTGAAAAAGCAAGGCAAACTTACGAACAGAGAGCAAACATCTAAATTGTTATCCGAAGGTAAGGAGAAGACAAGACTAGAAACCTCCTCACCGTGTTCGTCTCGCTCCAAACAAAGTTGTAGCCGAACTGTTACCGGTGTAACTTCGCCAAAACATTGCTTTGCCCCGTCGCCAGCGGTAAAACGTCAAAAGGAGGAACGAGGTAGTTCTCCTCCACCCAAACGCGCGTTCGTGAGTCAAGGAAGTTCAGACCACCTTATGGCGACTATGTTCCAGCAACAAATGGAAATTTTTAATAAGCTGGTAGAAATGCAAGCAGACCAAAATAAGAAAATAGAAGACCTTCAAAAGGCAACTATATCGTCAAAAGCGATTGATTTAGATCAATCGTTTGAATCTTATCCAGATAGTACACGAGAAGATGCTGATCGGGAGACATGCGAGGGATCTTCGACCCTCCATAGTGATGAGGCTGCTTCGATACCTGAAGAATCGGTATCTGATGATCCTGAGCGTGTACTAAGAAACAAAATTGCCAACGCACAGCGTGAACTAGAGAAGTTGCAAGCTGCAAAGTCGGTCAAACTCACCACTAACTATGACTTCAAACCATCCACATCTGAAATGGAATCCAAATTCTCAAAGGCTGATCCAGTACTAGCAAAGCAAGCTTCAGAATGTCAGCGCCTGGGTTCAGAGAGTTGGAAAAATGTACGTTACTCAGAAGTCCAGAAGCAATTTCAAGCGACTCCCGTCTTTTCAGCTCTAAAGGTTAATAATCATCTCGCATCAGTTACACCGAACTGGTCCTCGGTAGCGGTGTGGGAAAAGTTTGATCTCACACTTGGTGCTATAACAAACGGGTTACTACAGCAGCGACAAATATTTGAATGTTTGTTTGAGAATTTGCCTCAAGAGTACAAGCATAAAATAGGTGAGGAATACCTAGCAAATAACTCCAAGTTTCGCAAGAGCTCGGACGCTTTATTGCAATATGTATGTGGGCGTAGAGCGGAAGTTATACAACAAAGGAGAGAATGTTACAAGATAAAAAACAAAGTCTTGCATGAAATCCTTCACTCTATCCCGCCCACAGATACACACTTGTTCAAAGAACCGGAATTGGCCAACGCCATAAAAGACCAAGGTGGACTACATAAGTTTTTTCGTACCAAGCAACCCAACCAAGGGGTCTCAAGAAAGTACCAAGCTAGCTACAGAGAGAAAAAGGGTGAATTCGTTCGAGAGAGAAACAAAAGTTTTAAAACCTTTAAAACCTCTCATGACTCAAATAGATTCGATGAGCGAAGACGGAAATGGAGAGGAAACGAAGGGCGGGAAGCAAAACCAAAAGGACAGCAGAAGTGGAAAAGTCAGAAAAAAGCATGACTTCAAAGCGGGACAGTTGTCTCTGCACAAAAGAAAGTGGATTGCCATAGGAGCCCCGCCTTATATTATAAAAACTATATCCGGATACAGAATCCCCTTTCGGAAAACACCAGTTCTAGGCAAACTATCGGATTGGAAGAAGTTCGAAACTCCTGCCTCCACCGACATGACACACGAAATTCAAAAAATGATAATTTCTGGCGCCCTTCAACCAAGCCAGCACGAATCAGGATTCCTTTCAAAAATGTTTCTAAGGAAAAAGTCAGACGGCAGCAACAGACCCATTTTCAATTTGAAAACTCTAAACAGTTTCGTGCACACTCCAAAGTTCCGACTTCTAAACCATCACCAGATTCCAAAGGTGCTCAACCCAAAAGATTACATGGTCAAAATAGACATATCTCAGGCATACTATCATGTTCCGATAGTACCAACGCACTGCAGATTTCTAACTCTAGCTTACCAAGGAAAAACACACGAAATGACTTGTCTACCCTTTGGCCTGGCAAGCGCTCCATCAGCCTTCGCAAGAGTGACCAACTGGCTAGCTCATTGGTTCAGACATTCAAAAGGTATAAAAATAATAGTATATCTCGACGATTTTCTGATGGTTCACGAGGATCCAAAAACACTCGCCCATCAAGCCGAGTTTGTACGAGACGTACTACAAAGATTAGGGTGGTCCATAAATCAAAGCAAATCCACGACGGAGCCAACCCAACGTCTAGAGTACCTGGGAATAACGTGGGATACCAAGGAGAACCGAAAGATGCTTTCAGACGAAAAAGCAAACAAAATAATAGCATCACTTTGGCTGCTGCTAAGAAGAAAGACATGGAGTTGGCGCGAGGCAAAGATAATTTTGGGCAAACTAAATTTCGCCTCATTCGTTATTCCCCTGGGAAGGCTTCATTGCAGGAGATTGCAGATAGAATCTTCAAAACTGCCGAAGGGGAAACCAAGACAACGGTATCCGATCCCACTGTCAGCTTGCGCAGAACTTTCTTGGTGGATCGACAACATACTCAAAAGTACTGCTATTCATCTCCCAAATCCGACATGGTTCATAACAACAGATGCCGCACAATACGGATGGGGAGCGATAGCCAACAATCGAAAGATGTGGGGTTCTTGGAGCCAAAGTCAACAAATCTGGCACTCCAATCAAAAGGAACTAGCGGCCCTTCTCGAAACACTGAAGCAGCTAGACAGTCGCTTACAAGGGTCAACGATAATATGGCAAACCGACAATCGAACTGCAGCGGCATACGTAACAAAGCAGGGGGGAACAAGGTCAGTACGCCTACTGAACACGACAAGAGAGATCCTCAACCTATGCGATCGCAACAATTGCAAGCTCACAGCCCGTTACATCCCAGGTCCATACAATGGTCTTGCGGACGGATTGTCGAGAACCAAGAAGTTACCGGAATGGCACCTGTCCAAACAAATAACGACTCAAATATTCCGAAGTATGGGTACTCCGGAAATAGATCTGTTTGCCTCAGACAGATCTGCTGTTGTGCCAAAATATGTAAGCGAGAATGCCTTAGACATGGAAAGTCAATACACAAATGCGTTCAGCCGGCCATGGAAGTACAACCTCGGATGGGTTTTTCCCCCACCAGCTCTTATACCCAGAGTATTACACCACCTGGAGAATTCAACCGGCCAATATTTGCTAATAGCGCCGAATTGGGAAAAGGCTTTTTGGATGCAGGACGTGAAAGCTCGAGCAATCCAACAGCCTTGGAAAATACCGGATTTACAGATAAATCTCATAGACCTTCAGACCGGCTTACCACCTCCGGCAGTGAATCAATTAGATTTGCAGGTCTGGAAGATACAGGCTGGGCCAAGGAGACTGCAAACTGGAACAATAGTCAGTTAGAATTACTTCAATCTGGCTGGAGGAAGTCCACGTTAAAAACATACAAACCTGCATGGAATAAGTGGTGTCGCTGGGCTTCAGAACAGAATGTTAGAATAAACGATCCGAAACCAGCAGATTTAGCACGTTTCCTTACCTACCTTTTCGAAGAATTAAAATTAGCTCCCAGAACTATACAACTTCACAAGTCAGTTGTAAGCACATTAGCTAACCCAGATAAAAGTCAATGGCTAAGTTCACATCCTATTGTTTCCCAAACTTTAAAAGGCATTTTTTCTAAACAGCCCCCTATTAAAAAGCCTCTTGCTTGGAAAATCAATGAATTATTGGATTTTCTCAAGACATACAATATTAACAGTGAAAGCCTGTTTGCAATTTCCAGGCACGTTGCTATATTGCTCCTACTGGCATCGGGTAGAAGGGTGCACGATCTGACTCTTTTAAGTCTAGATCCAGATCATTTTGAAGAACGAGATAATGAAATAGTTTTTTGGCCAAAATTCGGCTCTAAAACTGATAGCATATCATATAGGCAGTCTGGTTGGAGTTTCAAAGCTAATCCAATAATAAGATGGAATATCATCTACTGGACAAAAATGCTTATTACGATGGCTGAGAGGCGTCGCCAATCGAAAAATGTGGATAATCTTTTCATTACTACTCGGGGGCAAATAAAAGGAGCCTCGCGCAGTGTCATTGCGGGCTGGATCAAGACCTTATTTAAAGAAGCCAATATTAACGCTTCGGCAGGAAGTACCAGAGCAGCCGTAGCAACTGACAATTGGACAAATAAAAACATGGACATCGATGAAGTATTGAGTAGAGGAAATTGGAGATCAAAATGCACTTTCATCAATCATTACTTCAAACAAATTGCAGCAACCTCAAATCAATCCAGTACTGGCATTAGTGATTGTTTTACTCCATTAGTTTAGAATTCTTGTTGATTCATTTTAAGTTTGTGCTGATTCAATAATGATTGTAATTAATAATTATAAAGTTAATCAAATTTAGTTTCTTACAATTAGTAAAAAGAATAATCATATTTTGAGTTCTCCGATAAATTATTAAAAACTTACCTGGAAAATAAGTTTCATTTAAGCATTATCACAGTACGCCCGGTGCAGCGCCGGCAGAGTTTAAACACGTCTCATATGTGGTTCAAGCGAAGGCACGAACACCTAAATAGGACCGTTTTTCCCCCGAAGGGTAAAAAACGGATATTTAGGTTTCTGCCGAAGCTTGAACCACACCTGAACTCCTTGCCGTCGCTCGTACTGAAGTAACAACCAGCCGCGCGCTGTCACCGGTCACATGATTAGTTCCAATCAGACGCTAGAGGGCGCTGTGCGGAGCTGTCAAGTGAGTCATAAGGCTGAATTTACAGAAGTGTAATCTCATATGTGGTTCAAGCTTCGGCAGAAACCTAAATATCCGTTTTTTACCCTTCGGGGGAAAAACGGTCCTAATAACAATTTATGTTGCGTTAGATTTCTATCTATAAGCCTAAATTATGAATTGAGCGGATTTTACTTCGAAAATGAAGGATTTTCTATACACAACTCCATCCCCCTTTTCAAATTTGGAGTCTCTCTAGACCCAGCGGTTTGGGCTGTGCGTTGATATGTCAGTCAGTTTCTTCTTTTATATATTAAGATCGATTTATTACAACAGGTAAGTTGAGAAAAGAACGTACAAAAAATATCTTCCAAAATTAACAGATACAACAAACAGTAAATGCAAAATTCAAAAGAAGCTTCTTGTAACTAGCGACAAGCCAATTAACCCATAAACTTTCAAAACAAAAATAATTAAACTGCAAAACTTAAAAATTTACAGAAATTATATATTTTTTTCAAATGTTTTGTAATCGGCGACAAGCCAATCAACCTATTAATTTTTCAAAAATAACAAAATATAATTAAACTTAACACAGTGTCGATACAAAGCATGTATGAGTAGCGTTTGTCAAAGTTTACTAATGTCGGAGTAGAATTACTGTCGGAGTACAATATCGTCGAACACGCGGCGTTTCCTAGTTAAGTCATGTCGAAGTAATATTTTTTCGGAGTACCGTAGTATCGAAATTAAGACATATCGGTATAGTGTATTGTCGGAATTTAGTAACAAATCGAAGTTCCAAATCGTCTGAGTTTAATTTTGTCGCACAAAAGTTTGTCGGAATTAACTTTTTGAGTCCCCCAAAGAATTTTTCAACTTTGAATCTGTGTTGCAGGCCCGCCGCAAGCGGGCGTGCAAGGCGTGCACCGCACGCGGGCGGCACGTCTAGGGGGGGCGGCAAATCGACCGATCCAAGAGCGTCGAAGCTAGGGTCAAAGAAGGGTCATGATATGAGCGCACCTGGCAAGATTTGAATTTTGCGCCCCAAGGCTTATTTCTAGGATCATTAGTAGGTATGAACGTCTATACAAAAAAAAGTTGGGAGTTACAAGTCGTGATAAAGTTTGTTCATGTGGTGGAAACTGATCTGTAGGCTGTTCCTAACTAATATTGAGCTGGGCCAAACTGTCCTTACAAACCATTCCATACGGCGGCGGGTTAAATAGCGCTCTTTTCCCGGCTTCATTCTAAAAATTATTATTGTCTAGGATTAGCTAATAGGTCAAACGTGGTATCATTTTCGGATAAATCAATTATGTGGAATTCATTTCCAGTATTAAAAATGCAACCTATTGAGCAGGTCAAGTTGATTTTTTTATTTTAGGTATTTGCACCTGTTTCAGTATTTAAAAAAAATACCTTAAAGAAGCGTTTTTCAGGTTGATTTGTTTTATTCTTTTGTAATGATAACTATATTATGTACAATTTGAGCCTAACCCAAGTAGTTTAAATCCATTGCTTGCCGAGGCACAGCTAGCCAAACATAGGCATTTTTTCGCGAAATAGAAGGGTTTTTCGTTTCGTTTGGAAACGTTTTTCAGGATTTTTATTCATATTTCTTTAAAGTTTATTAAACTTTCTACAATTTGAGCCTAACCCTAGTAGTCTAAGGTTATTGGTTACGGAGACAAAGCTAGTCAAAGATGGGTCATTTTTCATTTATTTCGAAAAAAGGCCCAGTTTTGACTAGCGATGTCTAGGACCTGCAATAATTTCCTACGAAATGTAAGGTCCTTCTGAAATAGTGCACATAATTTTAAGGGGTTAATGTACTCATGCATACAAAGAACTTTTACTATGGTACCAACATTGAAATCACGAAAAAAAAATCAGTTGTTCCATTCCATACATATATTCGATTTTAAATTTTCTATGGAACAGCTGATTTTTTTGTCGCGATTTCAATGTTGGTACCATAGTAAAAGTTGTTTGTATGCATGAGTACATTGACCCCTTAAAATTATGTGCACTATTTCAGAAGGACCTTATATATGGGGAAAAGTTTGTTGAGATGTCTGACTTTTTAGTCTCAAACCTGGGTTGGTCCCATACCATAGAAGTTTTTGATCATTTAGAAGCAGGATCGATTGGCGTCACAAAAAATTGTGAAAAATGGTAATTTTCTTGATAACTGTGCATTTTTTAATAAACTGTGAATGGGGATACTCTTAAAATTGTAAACATGTTAACTAAACCAATAAAAATGAAGTATTGCACATGTTCCAATATTTTTCTTGAAAAACGGTTAAAAACCGGTTTTCATTTCACTTCGGTTTTGCATTCCCTAGTTAGGAACAGCCTACAGATCAGTTTCCACCATGTGGCCAAACTTATCACGACTTGTAACTCCCAACTTTTTTTGTATAGACGTTCATACCTACTACATGAGCGACACTTGCAAGATATCAATTTTGCGCCCCAAAACAAATTTCTAGGTAAATGAGCGCCCCTGGCAAGATTTGAATTTTGCGTCCCAAATCTTTTAGACAATTTTCTAGCTATAGGTCAGCAAATTGAACAATATTTTTAAAATAGCAATTGTGGCAACAACAGAGATTCAAAGTTGAAAAATCCTTGGGGGGCTGGTAATAGGCATATTCACCCTATCACGTGGTTTAATGTGTATACCTTCAGTTAATCGATTGATTTTAGTTGTCCTCTTGCATATTAACTAACTATAACAATAACTAGTCATTTCGAAACTTTTCTTCTGATTGCGCGAGGGCGTTAAAAGTTTAGTCAAATCGGACAGCTGTAGTACGCTTACGGTAAAACAACAATAACTAATCATACTTTATTGTAAAACAATAAACAACATTGATTATTAAAAAAAATTACTTACAAAAGTAAGTTTTATATTGATTATTATGATATATTATTTTCACCTCTCCAGCACGAAAAGGGCGCTTTTGGCGCGTAAAAACTCGCAGCAAAATCGATTTTTGCTGCGAGCGTGAGGCAAAGTGCTTTTTTAACATCTAACACCAACTTTTAAAATAATAAAGAAAAAAGAAATAAAGTGACAAGGATGACACTTGTAAAATTGATATGTGAGAAAAGGACAGAATGATAGAGTACTTTATGGTGTCATACCTACATGGATTAAAAATTAAAAAAATAAAATGCACGGATAGGTATAGGGTGGATATGCCTAACTCCAGCCCCCCCCCCTAATACCAGCCCCCAAAAGTTTTTGCTTTGCTTTCATTAAAAAACAGTGAAAATCGGAAACTGTTTGATGGAGCCACACCGCTAGTTAATCCTCTAAGTTGGAAAATCACTATTAGCCGGTCACGTCACCTACAACTCACACAACGAGCAATAATGTTTACCGAGACCGAGTAGAGGTGACTATGTTTGAAAAACAGCATAAAAGCTCGATCGATGCGAACTTTGGGAAGTGTGTTTACGAAGGCAAGATGCAATTTTTTTAGGTTTTAAGCTTTGATACTAGTAATAGATTAGATATATAACGTTTTGACACTACTAGTTTGTAATTAAATTTACTAATTTCGAAAAAAATAGGGGGGCTGGAGTTTGACTGGATGATTTTCAATAACTTTCTATTACCAGCCGGGGCTGGTATTGGGTATTTAACTTTCGTTTAAGAAATCAAGTTCATCTTAATTTGCTCGTCTCAAGGTTGGAATTTGTAGTGCTATTCACTAGAATTACTAACCCTGCACCCTATGACCTAATTACAGCCGGGTGAAAAATGTTTAATTCCTAAGTTATTTGTTCTGCAAATTAGGGGCTGGTATTAGGATATGTATGAGAACCTAACTCCAGCCGGTCATCTAACTTTACGGCAATATACAGGGTGTTCTCAAATATGATTTTAATTATTTTGTTTTATTTTTTAATGTTAGATGTAAAAAGTAATAATAATTAAAATCATACTTTTCTTCACTCATAGAAACAGAAAATAAATTCAATATAAAAAAATCTATATTGAATTCAACTTCTTGGAAAACGCTTAAAAAAGTTTCAAATAATTAAAACGATTTCATACTCGTTGATTATATGTTTATTAAACCAAAGTTAACTTTTTGATACGCCATTTTTAATATATGTGTATTCTTAATTGATTAATATCTACAGGAGAGGTGTAAGTTTCAATGACTTGCTATGGGAATCATAATTTATAGCCTTTAGTGTTTTATTATCACTATTGAGAGTTACCAAATTATATTTTTTTTATTTTATACTAACATGGTTGTATTATTTTAGAACACCCTGTACCCGGCTGGAATTAGGGAGCAAAGCGGCTGATATTAGGGCAAAGGCGGCTGGAGTTAGGGTTTTTCGCCCTTCGGACATTTAAACGCTTCTCTATTTTTTTCCCACAAAACTACGTAAAACTAAGTTCTATTTTCGTAATAAAGATGAATCAACCTACCTAAAACTGTATCAACAATATTTTTAAGATAGCAATTGTGGCAACAACAGAGATTCAAAGTTGAAAAATCCTTGGGGGGGCTGGTAATTGGCATATTCACCCTACCAAGGAGTTTTAAACAACGATTGTTAAAAAAGAAGGTTGATAATTCTAATAAAGAATATGGACGTAATGAGGTCGCATGTATGAAACAAATATGAAATAAGAAAAAAATATGAAATTTATTAAAAAAAAATATGTTTTATGATTAAAAATAAATAAGACGGGATATTTATGAATAAGAGAAAAACACAACGTAATGTAATCAAAACCACGGGAATCTGCTTAACTGACTCTATGAATAAAATTTTTCAGCATAGGTTTGATCGAATTATTTTTGTGATAGATAAATTACAAAAATGAATGCGTCCAACAATGAAAATATTTGTCTAACTCCAAAAGAGTTAAGTGAACAAGTTTCTAATCAGCGAACTATTGTTTCTTATGCTGAATTAAGCTTTTTACCAATAAAGTCACGTGAATATTTTCTCGCTGGTAGAGGTGAAAAGTTGTATGTTTTACACGAGACCAACATTTTGTTCTGCCTCGTGCCTTTAAATCAGCACTCGCAGCACAAATTGATTTTGGTCACTTGTAAAACAAATAACTATTGTTGACTGTTTTTATTACATACTTTATTTATTGTTTTTTATTTAATTTAATTGGCGGATGGATAGTTAGAAACACCAGTTGATTTCATACAAATGGGGTTCTCCGCCCACCAGGGATTGACCGATTGAAGGTAATCCAAATAGCTATTTTAAACTTATCCAAACAGCTCTTAGAATACTGATCAGATCAGTTGGATGAATACCTACATCGATCTGGATCTTCTCCATTCGCTCTCTGGATAGCCATCATCAGATCACAGCTCAATCAATCCCTATCGGAGAACCAAGGCTTAAAAATTATCTTGTTTAGACGTGACAAACAAACAAACAAACGGACTTTTGCATTTATAATATTAAGTAAGGATAGAGATCGCGAAAATAAAATTAGCTGTTTTATACACTTTTATATTTTTTTTAAGTTTTGTATGTAGCTACCTATACAATTGAAAAATGTGAAACATTATAACGTTTTATTTTATAAAATCATCGCTTACCTACATACCTACAATAAAGTTAAAAACAAAAAAGCTTTTTAAAAAAGCAAAATCTCCTTCAAAAACATAAAAAAACAGCTCTATAAAAAGCAAGAAATAATGTTCAAATCTATTAATTAAAACACGTCTATTGAAGTCGGGTGGGGCTTTTAGAATATAAACAATACAATAAGTAAAAAAAATACTTCCAGCTCCACTCCACCCGACTTCAATAGACGTGATAGATTTGTACATTACTTCTTGCTTTTTATAGAGCTGTTTTTTAAGGTTTTTGAAGGAGGTTTTGCTTTTTTTTTAAGCTTTTTACTGTCACAGCAAATAAAACAAAGATGAAAACTACAATGTGGATAACTCCGCCACTACGTTAAAAAATATATAGAGACCTACTTTCTTTCCTTTTACTATGACAGTAAGCGCGGTCGAGCGTGCGAGAAATTGTGTGGTGTATGCGCGCAGTGGGTACCTATTTCAAGACAGTCTTGAAATCGAGGGTTGAGGCTTTAAATTCGACCATGGTCAATTCCATGGTACCTAGGTGAGTTTGTACTCTACTAGACACAATACAAAATAGTACAAGTCTCCAGAGGCATTTTTTAATTCATATTTTTGATTTATATTTTTTGACGTATTAGTATAGGTAGTGTAGTACCTACTTACTACATACTTTTGTGCTAGATATTTCATTTTGTTATCATATATTTTCGTCCATGTCATGTAGGTAGGTACTAAATATTGAAATTTTCAACTGTCGTCATTTTTTATTTTATATTAGTGTAAAACCACCTTTGAATACATTTTATTATTTACTAACGTAGTACGTACTTTTTTTATTTCATTTTGTTATATAACGCATACACAGCGCCATCTAGTGAAATACTTGTAGTGTGGTTTACGTTCGAATAGCATGCTCGCTTTGTGCTGCAAGGGTATGCTTGCGTGCGGTAAAAAAGTCACAATTTTGCTCCAAACGGAACACATAGGGACATCTGTCACAACTTTTGGTACTAAAAATCAGTTTACGTTTTGAAGTATGAGATTGTCGGTCCTTATATTTTTTCGTCCATGCTCATAGGTTCGTCGTTTCAGCGTTCTGGGAATTTTAGTGAAACTTCTCTGCACTTTCTCCAACTGATCGATGTCCTTGACAAAATAGGGACTCCAGACTTGAAATGCGTACTCCAAAATTGGTCTGACATATGTTTTGTAAATCTTTAACATCATTTCAGGAGTCAGGGCTCCAAAAGCTTTTCTGATGAGGTAGATTAGACTTTTGGCTTTTTTTGATATAGAAGAAATATGATCTTCCCACTTCAAATCCTCAGATATCTTCACTCCTAAATCAGTCTGGACTTTGACCCCCGACAGTTGTACATCTTCTAATTTATAAATCAGGCGAGGATTTCGATTACCTATGTGCAATACAGTGCATTTAGAAGCATTGAGGTTCAGAAGCCAATTTTTAGACCAGTTAGCAATGGCATTCAGATCAGATTGGAGTCGATCATAATCAATAAGTGGGTTAGCAAATAACTTTGTGTCATCTGCAAACATGCTGACATTGCATTGCAGGCAGCGCGGAAGGTCAAAGGTGTAAATAATAAAGAGCACCGGTCCAAGAACTGACCCTTGGGGCACGCCTCTGGGAGCCTGGCGCTGGGCAGACAGTTCATCTCCTATTCTTACTTGAAAGGTTCTTTGCCGCAGAAATGCCTCTATCCAGTTAAGTAGTTTTCCTCTTACTCCCACAAATTCCAGCTTATGCAGCAGCCTGTTTATTGAAACCTTGTCAAATGCTTTCTCGTAGTCAAGGTAAATGACGTCGATTGGTTGTCTCTCGTTGAATTGTTCGATCCATTTCGACATGCATGACAGTAAGTTAGTCACAGTTGACCGGCGTGGACAGAAGCCATGCTGGTGATCAGTAATAACTTGATGGTTCGCAAAAAATTTTCTGAGTAGTTTAACTATAATTTTCTCCATCAACTTGCATGCCACACTAGTGAGACTTATGGGTCTATAATTGGCAGGATCAAGCTTGTTTCCTTTTTTAAATATGGGAGTAACTGTTGCATTTCGCCAGGAGTCGGGTATGACTCCAGTGTCATAAGACTTCTGCATTATAGATGCTAGGCTAGCCGTAAGGTCGCATCTCTGTAACACGGCTACTGGAATGTCATCTGGTCCCGGCGAGGAATCTCTATTCATTTCTTTAAGGGCTTGTTGAATGGTGTCTTCGGAGAATAAGATGTCCTCAACTGTATCTTCAACTCGAAGAAGCGGATCCAGATCTGGTAACGGAGTAAGTGGTTCTTCTTGATAGACACTTGAGAATTGTTCCGCAAATACTTCAGCAATATCATAAGCTCCAGTTTGTGCTCCTGTTTGTGGGCAGATTTCGATGAAACTCGGTTTTTGGTATTATTTTTACAAGATTTTAACAAAGCAATGTTAAAAAAATAAAAAATCCAAGATAGCGACCAGCTTTTTTGTTTATTTGCCGATTTCGATGAAATTCGGTTTTTGATACTATTTTGACAAGATAATAACAATGCAATGTTAAAAAAATAAAAATCCAAGATGGCGACCTTCTTCTTTGTTTGTGGACCGATTTCGACGAAACTCGGTTTCTGATACTTTTTTGACAAGAAAATAATAAAGCAATGTTAAAAAAAATAAAAATCCAAGATGGCGGCCATATTTTTTGTTTGTGATCCGATTTCAACGAAACTCGGTTTCGGGTACTATTTTGACAAGAAAACAGCAACGCAATGTTAAAAAAAACATAAAATCCAAGATGGCGGCCATCTTCTTTGTTTGTGTGCCGATTTCGATGAAACTCGATTTTTGGTACTATTTTGACAAGAAAATAACAAAGCAATGTTAAAAAAATAAAAATCCAAGATGGCAGCCATCTTTTTTGTTTGCGGGCCGATTTCGATGAAACTCGGTTTTTGGTAGTATTTTGACGAGAAAACAGCAACACAATGTTAAAAAAACTTAAAATCCAAGATGGCGGCCATCTTCTTTGTTTGTGGGCCGATTTCGATGAAACTCGATTTTTGGTACTATTTTGACAAGAAAATAACAAACCAATGCTAAAAAATAAAAATCCAAGATGGCAGCCATCTTTATTGTTTGTGGGCCGTTTTCAACGAAACTCGATTTCTAGTACTATTTTGACAAGAAAATAACAAAGCAATGTTAAAAAAATAAAAAGTCTAAGATGGCGGCCAGTTTTTAAGTTTGCGGGCCGATTTCGATGAAACTCGGTTTTTGGTAGTATTTTGACGAGAAAACAGCAACGCAATGTTAAAAAAACAAAATCTAAGATGGCGGCCATCTTATTTTTTTGTGGGCTGATTTCGATGAAACTTGGTTTTTAGTAGTATTTTGACAAGAAAACAGCAACGCAATGTAAAAAAAAAACAAAGATGGCTGCCATCTTTTTTGTTTGTTGGCCGATTTCGATGAAATTCGGTTTTTGGTATTATTTTGACAAGAAAATAACAATGTAATTTTAAAAATTATAAAAAATCCGAGAGTGCGGCTTTTTTATCTTTTTATTTTATTTTTTCAGATTTTTTAGAAACAACAGCAAATATCTTTAAAAACATCCTAGTAACTAAGCGCAAATAATATTTTAAAAACATCACCATTTATTCAGCTTTCAGTTGAGGATTATAAAACTTAATAATAACTTAAATAAAAAATGAGAAATTAAGACTTAGCTAAATAGCAGTCCCATTTCATGTAGCAAAAAATTCCTATTTCAAGCGCTTCGGAGGTGGCCGTATTATTCTATTTAATCATAAATGTGAAAGTTTGCCTGTTTTGATGATTGTTAATCAATCACGCAAAACGGCTGAACTAATTTGGATGACCGACCAGCTTTTTTGTTTATTTGCCGATTTCGATGAAATTCGGTTTTTGATACTATTTTGACAAGATAATAACAATGCAATGTTAAAAAAATAAAAATCCAAGATGGCGACCTTCTTCTTTGTTTGTGGACCGATTTCGACGAAACTCGGTTTCTGATACTTTTTTGACAAGAAAATAATAAAGCAATGTTAAAAAAAATAAAAATCCAAGATGGCGGCCATATTTTTTGTTTGTGAGCCGATTTCAACGAAACTCGGTTTCGGGTACTATTTTGACAAGAAAACAGCAACGCAATGTTAAAAAAAACATAAAATCCAAGATGGCGGCCATCTTCTTTGTTTGTGTTAGAGTCAGGGTTGGCAATGTTTAAAACATTTGTTTAAAACAAGTGTTTAAAACACTGTTTAAAACACTGTTTAAAACACTGGAAAAAAAACACATCTGTTTAAAACACGTTTTAAAACATTTTGTTTTAAACACGTTTAAAACATATGTAAAAAACATTAAGGTTTACTTCACTAAAATTACTGGTAATTAATATTTTTTGTTCTTTTTAAAACATTTTAGTAGCAACATTATTATTTAAAGTTAAATTGTAATTGTGACGAGTTTTGAATTCGTGGAATCTCCTAGACTCTGATTGTTTTGGCTAGTAGACTACACAAGTGAACCAACGAATAACGTGTACTTATTCTACTGTGGGTAAATGGGATAAAGGTATGAAAAAAATAAATTAATTAAAAAAATATTAAAAACACGGCTGCCCTGCCAAAAACGAACTAAAAGTTAAACAACAAGGTGTCATTGCAGTCGGGGGACCTTATTATGGAACAATTTTTGATCAAAGAGGCCCCCCGACTGCAATGACACCTTGTTGTTTAACTTTTTAGTTCGTTTTTGGCAGGGCAGCCGTGTTTTTAATATTTTTTTAATTTATTTATTTTTATTTCACATATTTTAGTGACATATTATATAGTTTTGGAATGTGCTCATGAAGGCCTTTCATTTGATGCCCATATTGTAATAATAGAAGAAAAAAAAATTTTTTTCACATTTGAAAATGGCGTCGTACAGTCGCCATATTGATTTTTTCTAAAAAAAAATATAGCTAGTGTCACTCGGAATGCTGTAAGGATTCTAACGATACCCCATTTATCCAAATCAGTTCAGGCATTTCGAAGTTATTGTGGAATAAAGAAACTCACATACCCACAAACATACATGAACCCTGAACACAACACTCTTTTTGCTTTGGGCAGTCGTGTAAATAGTTCGCTCTGCTTATACTGCGGTATTTTTTGCTATTGTTCCTTCCCCTTATTGCAATCACAAAATGTATTATACCTTCATCTCGATAATACAGGGTTATTTCCACATATTTCGTTAAATAATTGATCAAATACACCAAAAAAATATGTACGATGTCAGAAACTGAAAAACTTTGAAATGGTTTCCGATTTAAAGTACCTTGTAAAAAATTAAAACATGGCAATTACCTATTATGTTTAAAACATGTTTAAAATATGTTTAAAACATGTTTTAAACATGTTTAAAACAAATATAATAAATAATTTATAAAAAAATGTTTTAAAACATGTTTTTATTGTTTACTAAATAAAACATGATGTTTTGTTCTTTTAAAAAAAACTGTTTTTTTGCCAACCCTGACTTTGTGTGCCGATTTCGATGAAACTCGATTTTTGGTACTATTTTGACAAGAAAATAACAAAGCAATGTTAAAAAAATAAAAATCCAAGATGGCAGCCATATTTTTTGTTTGCGGGCCGATTTCGATGAAACTCGGTTTTTGGTAGTATTTTGACGAGAAAACAGCAACACAATGTTAAAAAAACTTAAAATCCAAGATGGCGGCCATCTTCTTTGTTTGTGGGCCGATTTCGATGAAACTCGATTTTTGGTACTATTTTGACAAGAAAATAACAAACCAATGCTAAAAAATAAAAATCCAAGATGGCAGCCATCTTTTTTGTTTGTGGGCCGTTTTCGACGAAACTCGATTTCTAGTACTATTTTGACAAGAAAATAACAAAGCAATGTTAAAAAAATAAAAAGTCTAAGATGGCGGCCAGTTTTTAAGTTTGCGGGCCGATTTCGATGAAACTCGGTTTTTGGTAGTATTTTGACGAGAAAACAGCAACGCAATGTTAAAAAAACAAAATCTAAGATGGCGGCCATCTTATTTTTTTGTGGGCTGATTTCGATGAAACTTGGTTTTTAGTAGTATTTTGACAAGAAAATAACAATGCAATTTTAAAAATTATAAAAAATCCGAGAGTGCGGCTTTTTTATCTTTTTTATTTTATTTTTTCATATTTTTTAGAAACAACAGCAAATATCTTTAAAAACATCCTAGTAACTAAGCGCAAATAATATTTTAAAAACATCACCATTTATTCAGCTTTCAGTTGAGGATAATAAAACTTAATAATAACTTAAATAAAAAATGAGAAGTTAAGACTTAGCTAAATAGCAGTCCCACTTCATGTAGCAAAAAATTCCTATTTCAAGCGCTTCGGAGGTGGCCGTATTATTCTATTTAATCATAAATGTGAAAGTTTGCCTGTTTTGATGATTGTTAATCAATCACGCAAAACGGCTGAACTAATTTGGATGAAATTTCGCACATAGATAGTTTATAAGCCTGATTACAACATAGGAGGATACTATTATCTTGGTTTAAGGTTCCCTAGGGATTTTCTCGAATGTAAATGTGGATGAAGTCGTGGGCTGAAGCTAGTTTGCCATAAATGGTCGTGCTTACTAAAAATACTTTCGTCCGAGTGAGTTTGAGACAGGATTGTTTTCCGTCGATGAGTAAAAATTTTAGAGTCCGTTACGCCAGCAGGAAAGATGCTCCTAGAGGGAAGCGAGTTTGATGAATAATTTGTGCGCAATTCGGTGTAAATGTGCGCCAAATAAAAAATTTGTGGGCCTTATACTTTTGGAATAAAACGGGAAAAACGGATTCTGCTGGGGTAACGGTGCTCCAGCAGGAAGAATCTAAACTAATGATCGGAGAGAAATAAAAGATATATGTGCGGGTAGCTTGATACTAGCAGGAAATGTGCGCCAAATATAAAATTTGTGGGCCTTATAGTTTTGGAGATATTTGATTTCCTGCTGGCGTAACGTTTTGCCAGACCCCAGATCTCGGAAACTAATAAATGTGCGATCTTACAGTAAACACATATAAGTAGCTCCTAATTTGTGCTATTTGTGCGGTAGAAAACATTTCAAAAATATTCACAGATTTTGAAGTAATCAGACATTTTCTGAAAACAGAAAAAAAATTCTAGCGCCTAAACTACCACCTAAATAAAGAAACCAAAAACGGTGTTCTATTCTTCTTATTATTTCTCATTACCATAAAATTTTTGAAAACCGCACATTTACGCGTTTTTGAATAATACCCACATGAAGGTTAGACTGACCATGTCATGACTTTGACGGTCAGCAGGATAAAAATATCAGAGACTATTTAGATCCTGGCCCAAAGAATAATCTGTGCGGTTACTGAAGTACATGCTCTGAAAATTTCAGCTTCAAATTCTTCGTATTAAAGGAAATATAAATTAAAATCCAAAACAACTGTCAGTATTCCGATTAACCGACCAAATTCGATAGACCACCAAAAAGCGACGCGTTCATACATATTGATGATCTCCTTAACTTTGTTGTTGAACAGGTTTGTACACGTCACGTCTACGTACATTTAAGTAAAAAAGTGATTTGAGTGAGTGCTTTTATTTAAATAACGAATGAAGTTATTTCTGTTTCATTTCATTTTTACTTGAATTAAATGAATTTTAATATTATTTTAGTAGAAAAATAAAAGATGTTTTGTAAAAAAAGTAAAAAATTTAAGATGGCGGCCAACTTTTTTTTGTGGGCCGATTTCGATGAAACTCTGTTTTTGGTACTATTTCGACAAGAAAATAGCAACGCAATGTTAAAAAAGTAATAAATTCAAGATGGCGGCCATCTTGAATTTATTACTTTTTGTTTGTGGGTCGATTTCGATGAAACTCGGTTTTCGCTACTGTTTTGACAAGAAAACAGCAACGCAATGTTAAAAATGTAAAAAATTCAAGATGGCCGCCACCTTTTTTGTTTGCGGGCCGATTTCAATGAAACTCGGTTTTTGCTACTGTTTTGTCAAGAAAACAGAAACACAATTTTAAAAAAGTAAAAAATTCAAGACGGCGGCCAACTTTTTTGTTTGCGGGCCGATTTCAATGAAACTCGGTTTCTGCTACTGTTTTGTCAATAAAACAGAAACGCAGTGATAAAAAAAGTAATAAATTCAAGATGGCAGCCACCTTTTTTGTTTGTGGGTTCGATTTCAATGAAACTCGGTTTTTGCTACTGTTTTGTCAAGAAAACAGAAACGCAATGTTAAAAATTTAAAAAATTTAAGATGGCGGCCAACTTTTTTGTTTGTGGGCCGATTTCGATGAAACTTGGTTTTTGGTAGTATTTTGACAAGAAAACAGCAACACAATGTTAAAGAAGTAAAAAATTCAAGATGGCGGCCAACTTTTTTGTTTGCGGGCCGATTTCAATGAAACTCGGTTTCTGCTACTGTTTTGTCAATAAAACAGCAACGCAATTATAAAAAAAGTAATAAATTCAAGATGGCAGCCACCTTTTTTTGTTTGTGAGTTCGATTTCGATGAAACTCGGTTTTCGCTACTGTTTTGACAAGAAAACAGCAACGCAATGTTAAAAATGTAAAAATTCAAGATGGCGGCCAACTTTTTGTTTGCGGGCCGATTTCGATGAAAATTTGGTTTTTGGTAGTATTTTGACAAGAAAACAGCAACGCAATGTTGCAAATTTTAAAAATTCAAGATGGCGGTAAACTTTTTAGTTTGCGGGCCGATTTTGATGAAACTCGGTTTTTGGTAGTATTTTGACAAGAAAACAGCAACACAATGTTAAAAAAGTAAAAAATTCAAGATGGAGGCCAACTTTTTAGTTTGCGGGCCGATTTCGATTAAACTTGGTTTTTGGTAGTATTTTGACAAGAAAACATCAACACAATGTTAAAGAAGTAAAAAATTCAAGATGGCGGCCAACTTTTTTGTTTGCGGGCCGATTTCAATGAAACTCGGTTTCTGCTACTGTTTTGTCAATAAAACAGCAACGCAATGATAAAAAAAGTAATAAATTCAAGATGGCAGCCACCTTTTTTTGTTTGTGGGTTCGATTTCAATGAAACTCGGTTTTCGCTACTGTTTTGACAAGAAAACAGCAACGCAATGTTAGAAATGTAAAAAATTCAAGATGGCCGCCACCTTTCTTGTTTGCGGGCCGATTTCAATGAAACTCGGTTTTTGCTACTGTTTTGACAAGAAAACAGCAACGCAATGTTAAAAATGTAAAAAATTCAAGATGGCCGCCACCTTTCTTGTTTGCGGGCCGATTTCAATGAAACTCGGTTTTTGCTACTGTTTTGTCAAGAAAACAGAAACGCAATGTTAAAAATGTAAAAAATTCAAGATGGCGGCCAACTTTTTTGTTTGTGGGCTGATTTCGATGAAACTCGGTTTCTGATACTATTTTGACAAGAAAACAACAACGCAATGTTAAAAATGTATAAATTCAAGATGACGGCCAACTTTTTTGTTTGCGGGCCGATTTCGATGAAAATTTGGTTTTTGGTAGTATTTTGACAAGAAAACAGCAACGCAATGTTGCAAATTTTAAAAATTCAAGATGGCGGCCAACTTTTTAGTTTGCGGGCCGATTTCGATGAAACTCGGTTTTTGTAGTATTTTGGCAAGAAAACAGCAACACAATGTTAAAAAAGTAAAAAATTCAAGATGGCGGCCAACTTTTTTGTTTGTGGGCCGATTTCGATGAAACTCGGTTTCTGATACTATTTTCATTATTTATTTATTATCATTATGGCCCGTCCGCTTTATCCATCCACAAGCCAAAAGGAAGGCCTCTTCCCCAGCAGCCAGCGGGGCATTAAAAATGGCTGATATGCATGGTTATTTGTGATGCCGTCTGTATAAAATTTTAACTCATCGGCGGAAAACAATCCTGTCTCAAACTCACTCAGACGAAAGTATTTTTAGTAAGCACGACCATTTATGGCAAACTAGCTTCAGCCCACGACTTCATCCACATTTACATTCGAGAAAATCCCTAGGAAACCTTAAACCAAGATAATAGTATCCTCCTATGTTGTAATCCGGCTTATAAACTATCATTTCATCCAAATCCGTTCAGCCGTTTTGCGTGATTGATTAACAATCATTCAAACAGGCAAACTTTCATATTTATGATTAAGTAGAATAATACGGCCACCTCCGAAGCGCTCGAAATAGGAATTTTTTGCTACATAAAATGGGACTGCTATTTAGCTAAGACTTAATTTCTCATTTTTTATTTAAGTTATTATTAAGTTTTATACCTCAACTGAAAGCTGAATAAATGGTGATGTTTTTAAAATATTATTTGCGCTTAGTTACTGGGATGTTTTTAAAGATATTTGCTATTGTTTCCAAAAAATCTGAAATAATAAAATTAAATACAAAAAAAGCCGCCATCTTTGATTTTTTTATAATTTTTAACATTGCATTGTTATTTTCCTGTCAAAATAGTACCAAAAACCGAATTTCATCGAAATCGGCCCACAAACAAAAAAGATGGCAGCCATCTTTGATTTAAATTTTTTTTAACATTGCGTTGCTGTTTTCTCGTCAAAATATTACCAAAAAAACTTAAAAACTCAAAAACTGGCCGCCATCTTGGATTTTTGATTTTTTTAACATCGCTATGTTATTTTTTTGTCAAAATAGTACTAGAAACCGAGTTTCATCGAAATCGGCCCACAAACAAAAAAGATGGCTACCATCTTGGATTTTTTATTTTTTTTAACATTGCGTTGCTGTTTTCTTGTCAAAATACTACTATAAAACCGAGTTTCATCGAAATCAGCCCACAATAAAAAAAGATGGCCGCCATCTTGGATTTTTAATTTTTTTAACATTGCATTGTTATTTTCTTTTCAAAATAATACTAGAAACCGAGTTTCGTCGAAATCGGCCCACAAACAAAAATGATGGCTGCCATCTTGAATTTTTTATTTTTTTATCATTGCTTTGTTATTTTCTTGTCAAAATAGTACTAGAAACCGAGTTTCGTCGAAATCGGCCCACAAACAAAAAAGATGGCTGCCATCTTGAATTTTTTATTTTTTTATCATTGCTTTGTTATTTTCTTGTCAAAATAGTACAAAAAATCGAGTTTCATCGAAATCGGCCCACAAACAAAGAAGATAGCCGCCATCTTAGATTTTTTGTTTTTTTAACATTGCGTTGCTGTTTTCTCGTCAAAATACTACCAAAAACCGAGTTTCATCGAAATCGGCCCGCAAACTTAAAAACTGGCCGCCATCTTGGATTTTTTTTTTTAACAGTGCTTTGTTATTTTTTTGTCAAAATAGTACTAGAAACCGAGTTTCGTCGAAATCGGCCCACAAACAAAAAAGATGGCTGCCATCTTGGATTTTTTTATTTTTTTAACATTGCTTTGTTATTTGCTTGTCAAAATAGTACCAAAAATCGAGTTTCATCGAAATCGGCCCACAAACAAAGAAGATGGCCGCCATCTTGGATTTTTTGTTTTTTTTTTTACATTGCGTTGCTGTTTTCTCGTCAAAATACTACCAAAAACCGAGTTTCATCGAAATCGGCCCGAAAACCAAAAATTTGCCCGCCATCTTGAATTTTTTACATTTTTAACACTGCGTTGCTGTTTTCTTGTCAAAATAGTACCAGAAACTGAGTTTCGTCGAAATCGGCTCACAAACAAAAAAGATGGCCGCCATCTTGGAACTTATTTTTTCATTATTATTTCCTAATTGAGTACTAATTTAATATTTATTTTATACTTAGTTAGCCCTAAATTAGTAATGATTTACAAATAAAATTTTAGTCCCTTACACTTTTAGTCGTTGCGTCAAACTGTCTAGACGAACGGCGGCTTTTGCGCCAGCACAAAGGGCGATTGAAGTCCGACTGTAAGAAAAATACTCTCTCGGCTGTGGTATTGGTATGAATACAGGCTCAAACTAACTATTTAAAAGTTAAAACACTATTTACCCACATTTGCCAATAAGAAGTTATGAACGCGACTGTACAAACAATTTTTCTGCATAATACGACACAATAAAGAAGGTCATCAATATGTATGAACGCGTCGCTTTTTGGTGGTCTATCGAATTTGGTCGGTTAATCGGAATACTGACAGTTGTTTTGGATTTTAATTGATATTTCCTTTAATACGAAGAATTTGAAGCTGAAATTTTCAGAGCATGTACTTCAGTAACCGCACAGATTATTCTTTGGGCCAGGATCTAAATAGTCTCTGATATTTTTATCCTGCTGACCGTCAAAGTCATGACATGGTCAGTCTAACCTTCATGTGGGTATTATTCAAAAACGCGTAAATGTGCGGTTTTCAAAAATTTTATGGTAATGAGAAATAATAAGAAGAATAGAACACCGTTTTTGGTTTCTTTATTTAGGTGGTAGTTTAGGCGCTAGAATTTTTTTTCTGTTTTCAGAAAATGTCTGATTACTTCAAAATCTGTGAATATTTTTGAAATGTTTTCTACCGCACAAATAGCACAAATTAGGAGCTACTTATATGTGTTTACTGTAAGATCGCACATTTATTAGTTTCCGAGATCTGGGGTCTGGCAAAACGTTACGCCAGCAGGAAATCAAATATCTCCAAAACTATAAGGCCCACAAATTTTATATTTGGCGCACATTTCCTGCTAGTATCAAGCTACCCGCACATATATCTTTTATTTCTCTCCGATCATTAGTTTAGATTCTTCCTGCTGGAGCACCGTTACCCCAGCAGAATCCGTTTTTCCCGTTTTATTCCAAAAGTATAAGGCCCACAAATTTTTTATTTGGCGCACATTTACACCGAATTGCGCACAAATTATTCATCAAACTCGCTTCCCTCTAGGAGCATCTTTCCTGCTGGCGTAACGGACTCAAAATTTTATATAGACGGCATCACAAATAACCATGCATATCAGCCATTTTTAATGCCCCGCTGGCTGCTGGGGAACAGGCCTTCCTTTTGGCTTGTGGATGGATAAAGCGGACGGGCCATAACCCACCACGTGGACCCAATGCGGATTGATCGGTGTTAACTCAATGTACCCTACATTGAGCCGTTGGTCCTGGATTTACAGTCATTTACAGTCGTTAACACTGACCAATCCACATTGGACCCACGTGTTATGGGTTATGGCTCGTCCCCTTTATCCATCCACAAGCCAAAGGAAGGCCTGTTCCACAGCAGCGGGGCATTAAATATGGCTGATATGCATGGTTATTTGTGATGCCGTCTGTATAAAATTTTGACTCATCGGCGGAAAATAATCCTATCTCAAACTCACTCGGGCGAAAGTATTTTTAGTAAGCACGACCATTTATGGCAAACTAGCTTCACCCCGCGACTTTATCCGCATTTACATTCGAGAAAATCCCTCGGGAACCTTTAACCAAGCAAAATAGTTTCCTCCTATGTTTTAATCCGGCTTATAAACTATCTGTGTGCCAAATTTCATCCAAATCCGTTCAGCCATTTTGCGTGATTGATTAACAATAATCCAAACAAGCAAACTTTCACATTTGTGATTAAGTAGAATAAGGCTGGCCCCAGACCTACCGGTTTCATTTCTTTGCTTTGCTGTTCTACCTTCTTAAAAGACCGCCAGCCAACTAGACTAGACCAAATTGGCAAGATAGCCATTAGCTTGGTGTTATCAAATATCATTGCCTGGATTGCGAAGTAGTAAGCCTTTAGGAGATATGCCACCCTGAACATGGACTCTGATCGTTAAAAATAAATCGATCGCTTATTTATACAAGATGTTTGGTAAAGCCTTATAAAGCTGAATATGGTAGATAGGAACCATAAAACTGAACAACTTTTACTATGGTGCGCGAAAAAAAATGAGCTGTTTCATACATTTTGATAATTTCGTTATTATTTTTTGTATGAAACAGCAGCTTTTTTTTTTAAACTAAAACTTCGCTTTGCAACCCAGACGACGATATTTGATAACGCCAAACTAATGGCTATCTTGCCAATGTGGTCTGGTCAAAATATACGATAGATTGAAAATGAGCCTCTTGGCCGGCGGTCCATGGTAGAACAGCAAAGCAAAGAAATGAAACCGGTAGGTCTGGGGCCAGCCTTATACGGCCACCTCCGAAGCGCTCGAAATAGGAAATTTTTGCTACATGAAATGCGAGTGCTATTTAGTTAGATCTTAATTTCTCATTTCTTATTTAAGTTAATATTAAGTTTTATTCCTCACCTGAAAGCTGAATAGATAGTAATGTTTTTAAAATATTATGCAGGCTTAGTTGCTAGGATTTTTTTTAAGATATTTGCTGCTATTTATAAAAAATCTGAAAAAAATAAAAAAACTAAATGCATTTAAGGATTGTGATTTTTTTATAAAAACCTGTACTTTTTGTATTTTTTTTATTTATTATCAACATTTAGAGTGTTTTCTATCCCAAAATAAAAAATAAACCGGAATCAAATGAGTAGTTATCTTTTATTTTAAATTTTTGTGTCTGAAAACGTACTTTGGGTAAAAAATACGTAATTTCAATTAACTTAAAAACTATATTTTTTGAGAAAAATTTATAAAACAAAAAATATTTGTTTTAACCTCCTCTCTAACCCCTTAGTAGAAATACGTCATATTTCCAGTGACCCTGTATAACAGTAGTCTTATAACTAAATAAATGAAACTTCTCACAATTATTTACGCTCATAAAATATACGATCTCAGAGAGACAAAAACATCTATCATCTATATTTAAATGATCGAGATCAAGCTGCAAGCAAGAAACTGAATGAAAAGAAAAATGGATGGAACTTAATGTTAATGAATTGAATGAAAGTTACATTCATTGTACTGTACTACATTTACATTTTTAAATTTAGGTTTTTTTTAATTTTTATTTTAAAGTTTTTACATTTAAATTCTTCAATGTTCATATTTACATTTACAGAATAACGAATGAAAATTACATTAAATTAAAGAAATATAGGTACTTACATTTTTACATATACATTTTTTAAGTAACAAAATTTTTATACACCAGATTAATCATTGCTCCGATTAAGTCCGATTCCATTCCAAGTAAGCAGCTGAAGCACTTCTGTTATGGAAATGAGAGACAACGGTGGCAATACAAACACCCAGACATGAGACAATACAGAAAAGATCGTTTTGGCTCAACTGGCGATTGAAACCTGGTCCACAGAGATAACAACACCTAGAAAACTTGTACACAAGCCACTCGACCACGAGCTTCATCAAAATCGGCCCACTAACAAAAAAGTTGGCCGCCACCTTGAATTTTTTACATTTTTAACATTGCGTTGCTGTTTTCTTGCAAAATACTACAAAAACCGAGTTTCATCGAAATCGGCCCACAAACAAAAAGTTGGCCGCCATCTTGAATTTTTTACTTTCTAACATTGCGTTGCTGTTTTCTTGTCAAAATACTACCAAAAACCGAGTTTCATCAAAATCGGCCCGCAAACTAAAAAATTGGCCGCCATCTTGAATTTTTAAAATTTGCAAAATGTTGCAACATGACAACAGCAACGCAATGGCGTTGCTGTTTTCTTGTCAAAATACTACCAAAAACCAAATTTTCATCGAAATCGGCTCGCAAACAAAAAAGTTGGCCGCCATCTTGAATTTTTACATTTTTAACATTGCGGTTGCTTTCTTGTCAAAATAGTATCAGAAACCGAGTTTCATCGAAATCGGCCCACAAACAAAAAAGTTGGCCGCCATCTTGAATTTTTCACTTTTTTAACATTGAGTTGCTGTTTTCTTGTTAAAAAACTACCAAATACCGAGTTTCATCGAAATCGGCCTGCAAACAAAAAGTTGGCCGCCATCTTGAATTTTTACATTTTTAACATTGCGTTTCTGTTTTCTTGACAAAACAGTACCCACATACAAAAAAAAGTGGCCGCCATCTTGAATTAATTACTTTTTTTACATTCCGTTGCTGTTTGCTTGTCGAAATAGTACCAAAAACCGAGTTTCATCGAAATCGAACCACAAAAAAAAGTTGGCCGCCATCTTGAATTTTTTACATTTTTAACATTGCGTTGCTGTTTTCTTGTCAAAACAGTAGCAAAAACCGAATTTCATTGAAATCGGCCCGCAAACAAAAAAGTTGGCCGCCATCTTGAATTTTTTACATTTTTAACATTGCGTTGCTGTTTTCTTGTCAAAACAGTAACAAAAACCGAGTTTCATTGAAATCGGCCCGCAAACAAAAAAGTTGGTTGCCATCTTGAATTTTTTACATTTTTAACATTGCGTTGCTGTTTTCTTGTCAAAACAGCAGCAAAAACCGAGTTTCATCGAAATCGGCCCACAAACAAAAAAAGTCGGCCGCCATCTTGAATTTATTACTTTTTTTAACATTGCGTTGCTGTTTTCTTGTCGAAATAGTACCAAAAACAGAGTTTCATCGAAATCAGCCCACAAAAAAAGTTGGCCGCCAACTTGAATTTTTTACTTTTTTAACATTGCATTGCAGTTTTCTTGTCAAAATAGTACCAGAAACCGAGTTTCATCAAAAACGGCCCACGAACAAAAAAGTTGGCCGCCATCTTGAATTTTTTACTTTTTTAACATTGTATTACTGTTTTCTTGTCAAAATACTACCAAATACCGAGTTTCATCTAAATCGGCCTGCAAACAAAAAGTTGGCCGCCATCTTGAATTTTTTACATTTTTAACATTGCGTTGCTGTTTTCTTGGCAAAACAGTAGCAGAAACCGAGTTTCATCGATATCGGCCCACAAACAAAAAAAGTTGGCCGCCATCTTGAATTTATTACTTTTTTAACATTGCGTTGTTGTTTTTTTGTCAAAATGCTACCAAAAACCGAGTTTCATCGAAATCGGCCCGCAAACAAAATAGTTGGCCGCCATTTTGAATTTTTTACATTTTTAACATTGCGTTGCTGTTTTCTTGACAAAACAGTAGCAGAAACCGAGTTTCATCGATATCGGCCCACAAACAAAAAAAGTTGGCCGCCATCTTGAATTTATTACTTTTTTAACATTGCGTTGTTGTTTTTTTGTCAAAATGCTACCAAAAACCGAGTTTCATCGAAATCGGCCCACAAACAAAAAAGTTGGCCGCCATCTTGAATTTTTTACATTTTTAACATTGTGTTGCTGTTATCTTGACAAAACAGTAGCAGAAACCGAGTTTCATCCATATCGGCCCACAAACAAAAAAAGTTGGCCGCCATCTTGAATTTATTACTTTTTTAACATTGCGTTGTTGTTTTTTTTGTCAAAATGCTACAAATTGGCCCGCAAACAAAAAAGTTGGCCACCATCTTGAATTTTTTACATTTTTAACATTGCGTTGCTGTTTTCTTGTCAAAACAGTAACAAAAACCGAGTTTCATTGAAATCGGCCCGCAATAAAAAAAAGTTGGTTGCCATCTTGAATTTTTTACATTTTTAACATTGCGTTGCTGTTTTCTTGTCAAAACAGCAGCAAAAACCGAGTTTCATCGAAATCGGCCCACAAACAAAAAAGTTGGCCGCCATCTTAATTTTTTTTACTTTTTTTACAAAACATCCTTTATTTTTCTACTAAAATAATGTTAAAATGGTTAAAATTCATTGAATTCAAGTAAAAATGAAATGAAACAGAAATAACTTAATTCGTTATTTAAATAAAAGCACTCACTCAAATCACTTTTTCACTTAAATGTACGTAGACGTGACGTGTACAAACCTGTTCAACAACAAAGTTAAGGAGGTCATCAAAATGTATGAACGCGTCGCTTTTTTGTGGTCTATCGAATTTGGTCGGTTAATCCATAGCCTTCTATATCTTCCAAGCCCTGAAGTTGAGCAGAACGGCAACATCGCATGTGGTCAAGCACAATAGTATAAAATTATTTTAAAAACTATTTTTTATTTGTTTTTCTTATATTATCTATGTTTAAACTAGTTGTAAATTGTGATGTAAGATTATTTCAATTAAGTTTTATATTTATTATTATTATTTATTTATTAGAACATAAGGTTTGAGTCAAATTATTTGAACTTTTCGGGGGTCTTAGTACGATGAGCATTTTGATCTAAGCCTCCTCTAGCAATAAATCTTACATCATTGGAAAGGTATTTAAATTAGAAACACTTTATTGGATTACTATAAACGTCAACTATTAGTACTTTGAGAGTTATAACGCTCTAAACTTGACCAATTTTTTAAACATTAATGACCTAAAACTCCGAAAATACTTACAATTAATAGAAAGTATGTTTGCAGCAAATATTTGTCATATAAAAACCTTTCTTACGATATATCATTCATTTCTATAGGTGTGGTAGATCAACTCCCATAGACAATAAACCACTTTTATACTTTAATAACCTTTAACTCCAAAAGTATTAACAATTGATATAAAGTATATTAACAGCAAATATTTGTCTTTAAAAGACCTTTCTAATGATATATCACTTATTGCTAGAGGGCGTTTTAATCAACTCCCTGCTGAAGAAAATCAACAAAAAAGATGACATCTTTGACAGCCATTTTTTCCTGGTTAACATTGATATTTTTCTTATTGTTTAATATACAAAGCATTTCAATAACAGAACTAAATTATTTTCATATTTTAAACCTCACACGATTACTATGAAAAAAAATATCGACCTCTTAAAATTGAAATATTCCCATACATTTAGTATGGAGACTGGCCGACGACATGACCACGAACTGACAGTAACAGACGTTGCCAAACTTATGTTCACGGCTTGCAATTAAAGAAGGCTATGGTTAATCGGAATACTGACAGTTGTTTTGGATTAGCTGAAATTTTCAGAGCATGTACTTCAGTAACCGCACAGATTATTCTTTGGGCCAGGATCTAAATAGTCTCTGATATTTTTATCCTGCTGACCGTCAAAGTCATGACATGGTCAGAGTAACCTTCATGTGGGTATTATTCAAAAACGCGTAAATGTGCGGTTATAATTTTTTTTATGGTAATGAGAAATAATAAGAAGAATAGAACACCGTTTTTGGTTTCTCTATTTATGTGGTAGTTTAGGCGCTAGAATATTTTTTCTGTTTCCAGAAAATGTCTGATTACTTCAAAATCTGTAAATATTTTTGAAATGTTTTCTACCGCACAAATAGCACAAATTAGGAGCTACTTATATGTGTTTACTGTAAGATCGCACATTTAGTAGTTTCCGAGATCTGGGATCTGGCAAAACGTTACGCCAGCAGGAAATCAAATATCTCCAAAACTATAAGGCCCACAAATTTTATATTTGGCGCACATTTCCTGCTAGTATCAAGCTACCCTCACATATATCTTTTATTTATCTCCGATCATTAGTTTAGATTCTTCCTGCTGGAGTACCGTTACCCCAGCAGAATTCGTGTTTCCCGTTTTATTCCAAAAGTATAAGGCCCTCCGCTGCCGTGAACGGGACACGCGCGCGGGGCGACATAGATTAGAGCTTACTCATGCACTGCGCAAGCATCTGTCCGTCAAAAACCAGCAATCTATATTCACGCGCCGTGTACCCGCGGCGGGATCCCGCTTGAGGCAGCGGACGGCCTTAAGCGGGATCCACGGCGTGGCGATAAGCTCTAATATATGTCGCCCCGCGCGCGTGCCCCGATCAAGGCAGCGGAGGGCCTAAGGCAGCGGACGGCCTAAGGCCCACAATTTTTTTTATTTGGCGCACATTTACACCGAATTGCAGACAAATTATTCATCAAACTCGCTTCCCTCTAGGACAGGGATGGCGAACCAATGGCACGCGTGCCATCGATGGCACGCGACACAATATTTTGGGCACGTCACCGATCACAAAATTCATTAGGTACGCTACGATTTGATGGATAATGGCACCTCTATGACCTCATTAAACATTAACATTTAGAAAAATGGCACGTTGATACATAAAGGTTCGCCATCCCTGCTCTAGGAGCTACTTTCCTGCTGGCGTAACGGACTCCATCATGAGACATCTTTCCCACACGTTTCCCACATTTCATAGTGATGCGCGATTATTACTAATTTCAATAATCGAATTAACTACTAATTACTAATTTTAATAATCGAATGTCAGATTAGTAATAAACTAATTTCAATAATCGAATAATTACTGCTCATTAGTAATACTTTTGGGAAAAAAAAACGCCGTGGCGCCTATAAAATTATATTAAAATATCTACATTACTAATTAGTAGTTAGTACATGTTGATGGTCATTCGAATTATTCGAATGATTGCGATAATCGAATAATCATTCATAATCGCGCATCGCTAATTTCAGAATGTATATAATTATTTATTGAGATATTTTACTATTCAGGTGAGTTGGAGCAAAGAAGGTGGAGTGGTATACTTCAGTGACATACAAGGGCACGTGTTGAGTCTTAATTTCCAAATAAAAGACACAAGGGCCCGAGGGTTGAAGCGCTGGTTCTCTGTAGTGGTACTTATGAAAGATAAGATGTTGTTACTCAACATTACCCCAGTGCTGTCGGAGCATATGCAGGTTGTATCTTCAATTCAATCTTATTGACTAGTGACTCTGTAGCTCAGTTGGTAAGAGCATTGGACTGAACTTCTAAAGGTTGCGGGTTCGATTCCTGCCTGAGACAATCCTGGTGATGAGTTGAATTTCTACTAGTATATTATTTAGTATCAATTTTATTATTTTTCTATTGTTAAAATGAGATTTTCCTTTGTGGTGCGGCCTCATGCCACTTGGCGTTTAATGAATCAATATATCTAATTTTATATTTTAGAAAATTGCTAAAGAATTGCAGAAGTCGGCCGAAACAGTATTTGATAATGAACAAAAAGTTTGCACACAAAGAGCATTGAGGCTGAGAACTGGAAGAAATGATTTTGGACAATCCAGGTCTCTCAAACAATTAACAGGTCTATAGTTTAATATTGTTAGTCCTTATTAATATTATATTAAATGTGAAAGTCTGTTTGTTTGTTATGCCTTCAGGTCTTAACTTCTGATCAGATCTCATTGTTCTATAATTTTAAAGGTTTTTGTATCAACTTAGCAGTTAATTAAAAATCTAATTTGCAGGTAATGAAGATGTGTTCAAAATACTACATTCTCACTTCACATGGATGCTAAAAGCAGGAGCCCTAACATACTCGGAGACTCTCCACACAAGCCATAATATGCTCAAGAAACTTAATCCGCAAAATATTAAGGATTCCTTTTTCAGTGCCAATGCATGCGATGTGCCAAGTGAAGATGAATGTATGGCCATAAGAGCTTTAGAAAATATGTTATCAAAACCAGTATTTAAGACACTGTTGTTTTGCACACTAACAGGAATAAATGTAAGCACAAGAATATTGGCTGCCTGCCTGTCCATTGACGCAGAGCGAGGAAGGGCCGAGCAGAGAAATGAGGAAATATTAACCAATAGGATTGAAGAGTGGAGATTTTATGCAAATTGAGTCAAATGTCGAACGAAAATCAGTAGAAAAGAGCGCTCGACGCCAGTCGAAGGATTCAATCATTTCTCTGCTCATTCTAAACTTTGTAAGATATGGTTTTGGCCCAGAAAACAAGACAAAATATATTTTCTATTGTTGTCCGGACACCGACAACCGCTTAGGCCTGAAATAATTAGCTTCTAATATCCTAATTTCATTTCCAGATACTCATAGTATCAGATGCAGAAAAAGTTAGTATTATAAAGGCATTGAATAGATTCACTCCCATGAATGTGAATTGCCCAAATGTAAGAGTCGGTAATAATAGTGAAAACATCCTTCCTGCAAATAATATTTGTATTGTCGAAGGGACAACAAATAATTATAGCTGTAAATGGCCTGGCACAGTACCTACTAAATGTAAGTATTAACTAATAAAAACGTAGGTACATTGTATTTTTGACCGAGTGAGCACAAAGCATCTCTGTTTTATCTTAGGCAAAAATGCTTTCTTATTTTCATCCGGTATTATGTTAAAGCAAGGTGTACCTACGTACCGGACTACAGCTGGGCCACAAAAAAAAGTTGGAAATCTGACTTTTTGACTTTGCCATGATGAAGTCGATAATTTGTCGCCAAAAACCAGAATTTGTCGGTCTTGCGTTTAGGAGATACGTGTGGCTCAGCTGTAGAGACGTCTCTACAGCTGGGCCACACAGATCTCGAAAACGGAAGGTCGTAGCGAAAATCTGATTACTCGTATGTGTAGCCAGTAATTTGTCGGATTTTGTCGCCAAAAACCAGAGTTTGTCGGTCTTGCGTTTAGGAGATACGTGTGGCTCAGCTGTAGAGACGTCTCTACAGCTGGGCCACACAGATCTCGAAAACGGAAGGTCGTAGCGACAATCTGATTACTCGTATGTGTAGCCGGTAGTTTGTCGGATTTTGTCACCAAAAACCAGATTTTGTCGATCTTGCGTTTAGGAGATATGTGAGGATACGCTGTGGAGACTTTTTTACCTGGATCTTGAGAAAGGAAGGTCGTAGCGAAAATCTGATAACTCGAGTGTGTAGCCGTTAGTTTGTCGGAATTTGTCACCAAGAATCAGATTCTGTCGATCTTGCGTTTAGGAGATATGTGAGGATGCGCTGTGGAGACCTTTTTACCTGGATCTCGAGAACGAAAGGTCGTAAGCGTATCCTCACATATCTCCTAAACGCAAGATCGACAAAATCTGATTCTTGGTGACAAATTCCGACATACTAACGGCTACACACTCGAGTTATCAGATTTTCGCTATGACCTTCCTTTCTTAAGATCCAGCCCCCCTAGCCAAAGTAACATTTGCAAATTTTCTTTATCGCTTCGCTTTCGAAACATGTATGGGATTGACATAAGGTTTCGTTAACAATCGAATTTTAAAACGTCAAATCCAAACATGTTTCGAAGCGAAGCGATAGCGAAAATTTGCAAATGTTACTTTGGCTAGGGGGTCTGTGTGGCCCAGCTGTAGAGACGTCTCTACAGCTGAGCCACACGTATCTCCTAAACGCAAGACCGACAAATTCTGGTTTTTGGCGACAAATTCGTGTCCATCGTTCTGGCAGCGCCACGGTCTCCGATTTACGTGAAAAAAAATCACCATGTAGGCCGATTTTTTCCCAGTCGGGAAAAAATACGTTTGATTTTTTCCCTCCACTGGATCCGAAGATATACGAGGTTTTTTGTGGCGCTGCCAGAACGACGTCGTTCTGGCAGCGCCACGGCTATATCTCATTAATTACAAATGCTAGAATAAATCCGATTACATACAGATTTTTGGCTTTTTTTTCCATTTCACACAAGCTAACATCCACCCGTGAATGTCAACAGATTCAGGAGTAATCGTGGGTCATTTGTGGCGCTGCCAGAACGACGTCGTTCTGGCAGCGCCACGGCTGTATCTCAGCAATTCGTTTTTTTTCCTGGAAACGGTGTGGGTATATATTTAATACCTTCGTCATAAGGCACGGCAAAAAACGAATTTCTACATTTCATCGTGGATTAAGAATTTTATAGGCTTCGAGAAATTCTAACCTCAAAAAATTTTTTTTTCGCTCTAACGCCTTTAATTGATGTATTAAATAACATTCGCGCATTCCCTTATCTTCCTATAAAGGGAAAAAAATAAACCACCATCGCAGCATTAGCCGTTCCAGAGAAATCATAGGTTTAGATTTGGTTCATACATTAGGCATCGTTCCCGCAGCGCCACACCCAGTACACCATGATCCAGGGCACCTGTCGCCAAACTGAGTATGCCAATATTTAGTACCACCATAGCGAACACGGAAAAAAATCTGATAACGTGTATAACACAGCTACTTTCCGAGAAATAAGCCATTGATTCAATATGCCATACAATTGGTACATTCGAGTAGAAAAGTTTTAAATTGCTTTTTATTTTAGCATTTTAAGTATCGGATCCGGTGCCCAAAACCATTTTTTACTATACACGGTGTTTGGTAATAGCCTTATAAAGCCGAATATGGTACATTTAAATATTTTGTTTATTAATTTTTGTATAAAAAAACAGCTGATTTTTTTTCGCGATTTCAGAGTTGGTCCCATAGTAAAAGTTGTTCAGTTTGATGGCCTCTATCTACAATATTCGGCTTTATAAGACTATATTACCAAACACCCTGTAAAGATAAACTAAACGATCGTTCAGACAATGCTTGATAAGCTTGTAAACGGTAACTGTAACTGCTCAAACATCGCTTCTAGACTATAAGAAAGGCTTGCAGAAACATTTTTATTATAACGGTTAAACCGGTTTTATCGAAAAATTGCGTTCCGGTGCGGAACGAAATAGAAGCGATACTTTAAACCTAAATAAACCGGTTTATTCCTAGGTCATCGCCCGGGCAGTCATATCATAGGGGTTTCTCAGAAATCGTCAAAAAATCATAAGGGTCAATTCAAGTACTCAAGTATTCAAAACGTACTTCTGGCTTCCTGACTCGACGACTTAATATGGGTAGCTTTAGTATGTCATGCTCACTTCAAACATTTCTGCGGTGGTGTCGTGTGAGGCGGGTCGTTACGTTCCCTCAAATATGGTTGAGCGAAGCGATGGCTGGTTCATGCGTCATGCTCGTGAACGGGTGCTGCCAGTGGGAATGGGTCTGCTTCTGTCTGCTTGTATTAAGGGCGTCGTATAACTCGTATATAAAAGATCTGTTTTATATTGTCTGTATGTATGGCACTTCTTACTCAAAAAATATAATTCTTAATAGCTTACCTTGTTTTGATTTATTTAATTGCAATATTTTTACTTTCTATAGTCAGTAGTTTAGTGAAAGACCTATGAAAAGATTTTGGATATAAATTTTCAATTCGATGCCTTAACATAGGTAGTCTTAGTATGTCATGCTATCTTTAATCATTTCTGCGGTGGTGTCGTATGAGGCGGGTCGTTACGTTCCCTCAAATATGGTTGAGCGAAGAGATGGCTGGTTCATGCGTCATGTTCGGGAACTGGTGCTGCCAGTGGGAATGGGTCTGCTTCTGACTACCTATCTTAATGCATATTGAATTGTATGTTTTTCTTTTATTTTTATTTATTGTAACAGCCTAGACTGAATAACAAGTTCAAACTTTGAATTTAGCTTAAAATCTGTAAATTGATTAAGAAATTTGAAACTCATTAAGAAATGAGCTAATTCAATAATGTTATTTATTTGTTAATCTTTGTTAATATAAAGTCTGGAAACGATATACATATTTGTAAATATCGTTCCATCTAAAAAATTTAGTTGATAAAAATATTAAAAACACGTGCAAAAATGACTATGAAAAATTGTATAAAATATGTAAAATTGTACCTGTTGATAAAAAGGTAAAAATGAAGCTAATTTTAGAACAATATAATAAAAATGAGCACAAAAAGCAAAGGGAATATAGTTACCCAACACGTCAATCTAAAAAAATAAAATATGTAGTACCAAGCGTCAATAACTACTTCGGCAAACGTACGAGGCGATGGATCATACCGACACTACATAATGAGCTTCCTCCGGATTTATTGAAAGCTGCTATTTCAAAAAACCATCTCAAAACCATATTAAAAAAACATTACCTGTCATTATGCCCGTAGTAAAAAATATAATAGACTATAACAAAAGATTAGTATAGGATAAATAAATAAATACATGTAAAGAGACAAAAATAATATAAGTACAGTTCAATAGAAAAACAAATGCATGCTATATATATTCATAAATTAATAAAGCTTAAAAAAAAAAACACAAAAAAAACACAAAAACAAAAAAAACAAAACAAAAAAAAAAAAAAAATAAAGCAAAAAAAAAAAAAGTATAAAAAACTCAAAGATCTCAGACAGAAAATTATACCACCTAATAAGTTTCAATAAGTCATTGTACCTACCAATTATGAACAAAATGGGGTGCGATTTGTTATGTTAAAATAAGTTTATAGCACATAATTAGACTGTAAGTTAAAAACTAAGGCGAGAATTACTGCCGACAAACTGCTGTGCAGTTTGGCAGGTGTTATTTTTGTGAAACACTGTATACTCACTTAATGGAAAATAAATTAAAAAAAAAAAAAAAATCTGATTGATAAAGCTGACAAGTTTTTTGCGCCCATTTTTCTTGTCAGTTAAAAGACGTCATAATGGGTGGTAGGGTAAAAGAATTGACGATTTAAAAATGCTTATTATGTGAGCTTATTTAAATAAAATATATTTCATTTTCATTTTCAAGTTGGGAGAGCGCAGCGAATTTTCGTACTTCGAAATTTTCTTTATTTCTTCTTTAAAAAAAATATAAAAATCTTTTTAAAAAAACACGTTTTTAAAACGGACTAAATTATTACAAAAAAAAATTGGATTAAAACATTAAAACGGACTTAAAAGAAAAATATAAATTCTTCTGTACACATTTATAACCCTACCTACAGAAATTTTAAACCTAAAAACGTGGGGCGCATTTTGTAAAATTTATCATCCATATTGTCTTTAGCATTTTTTAGAAAATTTCGAAGTACCAAAATTCGCTGCGCTCTCCCAACTTGAATTGACCCTAATGATTTTTTGACGATTTCTGAGAATCCCCTATGATATGACTGCCCGGGCGATGACCAAGGAATAAACCGGTTTATTTAGGTTTAAAGTATCGCTTCTATTTCGTTCCGCACCGGAACGCAATTATTCGATAAAACCGGTTTAACCGTTATAATAAAAATGTTTCTGCAAGCCTTTCTTATAGTCTAGAAGCGATGTTTGAGCAGTTACAGTTACCGTTTACAAGCTTATCAAGCATTGTCTGAACGATCGTTTAGTTTATCTTTACAGGGTGTTTGGTAATATAGTCTTATAAAGCCGAATATTGTAGATAGAGGCCATCAAACTGAACAACTTTTACTATGGGACCAACTCTGAAATCGCGAAAAAAAATCAGCTGTTTTTTTATACAAAAATTAATAAACAAAATATTTAAATGTACCATATTCGGCTTTATAAGGCTATTACCAAACACCGTGTATAGTAAAAAATGGTTTTGGGCACCGGATCCGATACTTAAAATGCTAAAATAAAAAGCAATTTAAAACTTTTCTACTCGAATGTACCAATTGTATGGCATATTGAATCAATGGCTTATTTCTCGGAAAGTAGCTGTGTTATACACGTTATCAGATTTTTTTCCGTGTTCGCTATGGTGGTACTAAATATTGGCATACTCAGTTTGGCGACAGGTGCCCTGGATCATGGTGTACTGGGTGTGGCGCTGCGGGAACGATGCCTAATGTATGAACCAAATCTAAACCTATGATTTCTCTGGAACGGCTAATGCTGCGATGGTGGTTTATTTTTTTCCCTTTATAGGAAGATAAGGGAATGCGCGAATGTTATTTAATACATCAATTAAAGGCGTTAGAGCGAAAAAAAATTTTTTTGAGGTTAGAATTTCTCAAAGCCTATAAAATCCTTAATCCACGATGAAATGTAGAAATTCGTTTTTTGCCGTGCCTTATGACGAAGGTATTAAATATATACCCACACCGTTTCCAGGAAAAAAAACGAATTGCTGAGATACAGCCGTGACGCTGCCAGAACGACGTCGTTCTGGCAGCGCCACAAATGACCCACGATTACTCCTGAATCTGTTGACATTCACGGGTTGATGTTAGCTTGTGTGAAATGGAAAAAAAAGCCAAAAATCTGTATGTAATCGGATTTATTCTAGCATTTGTAATTAATGAGATATAGCCGTGGCGCTGCCAGAACGACGTCGTTCTGGCAGCGCCACAAAAAACCTCGTATATCTTCGGATCCAGTGGAGGGAAAAAATCAAACGTATTTTTTCCCGACTGGGAAAAAGTCGGCCTACATGGTGAATTTTTTTCACGCAAATCGGAGACCGTGGCGCTGCCAGAACGATGCACACGACAAATTCCGACAAATTATCGACTTCATCATGGCATAGTCAAAAAGTCAGATTTCCAACTTTTTTTTTTGTGGCCCAGCTGTAGTCCGGCACGTGGTGTACCTACAGGTCACAGAGCCAGTAGTTAATTTATTAAATAGCATAGATAGGTGCAAATACTTAATTCATAAATAACTCGTTTAGTGTGGAATGTAAAATAGTGTTACTTATAAATCTGCCTTTTATTTGATGTAATTCAGGTCCTACTGTTATGATAAGGATAGAAAATGCAATAAACAATTCAAATTTCAATGATGTAGTTCTCCACCAACATGTTAAATCATTGATATTGGAGTGGCATGGGTAAGTGATATAACTGAGAAGTTTTATTCGGATTCTGGAAGGCAGTCAGTTAGCTTCTTCCTTATTATCTTAGTTCCGTTTTCTGCGCTAACGTCATTCAGCGCAGTTGATGCACCATTCAAGCATTAATATCACCAAAAGCAGCCAATTTTTTTGCATCAATAGAACATTGATTGCGTTCTAAAGTTTCCGGATACCAATAGTCCTGCTACACTGACGCCTGACGGACGCCGTTTTAGAATAGGCCATTCATTACGACCTAAATTTTTCAATAGATTATAGATATTACTAATTCCGTCTAGTCATATTTATTCTGGTTTTATTTTTAGAATAGTGAAGGCGGTAAAATCCGCAATGGAAGCATCAGGGCCCAAGTCAGACGCAGTAGCAAATCTGAAAAAGGTTTTTGGTATAACACCCCAGGATGATCCGTTGGTCAAACACTGGGTCCATGCCTTTTGTTCATAGAATGAATGGTTGTTTAATTTTAAGTATTAAATCTGTGATATTTGCTATTATAAATTTGTTTCATTTCATTGTTTTAATGACTGAGAGCCTACATCAAAATATTGGATTTGAAGTATTAAACCTAAGATAGACCCTAATAATTAGATGGACCTTAAAGTCATAGGTCTAATAGATGTTTAGTACTATTAATAATTATATGCTAATAGTAAAATAAATAAAACCAAAGCCTTTTGCTATTATAAATTTGTTTCATTTCATTATTTTCATGACTGAGCCTACATCAAAATATTGGATTTGAAGTTTTGAATCTAAGATAGACCCTAATAATTAGATGGACCTTAAAGTCATAGATCTAATAGATGTTTAGTACTATTATTATAATTCTATGCTAATAGTAAAATAAATAAAACCAAAGCCTTTAGTTTTGCATTCCTTATATTAAAGATTACACATTGGAGCGACGGCTCGCTCTGGCGCGCTCGTGGCCCTTGGAGCGCACGTACGGCTTCGTGTGCGAGCGTGGCGCTCCCGGGGCGGGCCCGAAGTGACGCACCGCCTCGCGCGCGTTGCGCTGTCCCTGCACTAGGACTGTCTTGCGGCCAGTGGGCGCGCGGAGTGCCAGTTGGTCAAGTGTCAGAATTTCGCCTGAAATAGAAAAATGCAGATTATTTTAGAGAACACAGCTGAACACTGATTTTAAAAGCTTTAGCTTTGGTTTGCGTTATGTTCAGAATGTGAACTGGAACATTTTAGTTAATAACAGGTGTAAAAAGACCCACACCAAAGTGAAGTCTGCACATTCTGCCTCTAATAGAACCATTTTTATCTTTAAGACTATATACCTGGGAATTGCAGATTTTTATGAAAACTATTTTTTTTAATTCTTCATTTTAATCCGAAGAAACATTAACAAAATTTTAAATATTGATTTCAAACATCATCGCTCAATGTATCTCATACACACAAACGCTGCCCTTCAACTTGGTCACCTGCCGCTGTGAAACACGCACACGCAGGAGCGGTCTGTTGATAGCGTGATACTGTTTGCAGTACTTCTTTAATTAACACCAAAAATGGAAATCGTTTGCCAACAATAATTTTGAACAGAAATGGACCTGATGATCGGCAGAATATGGCGACTTTAGCTTCAATGAGGGTCTTTTTGTACCTTATATGTCTAAGGAACAGAATTATTCTAGGTTTTATAATTATTTAAGTTCTTAAACCATGCAGACAAAGTTGTGGGCGGCACATGCATCTATCGATGCTTTGGCCCACGACTTCGTCTACGTGGACAGTTTTTTTTGCTATTCCTCGGAAACTGATATTTTTTCTGGATGAAAGGTACCCTATGTCCTTTTCCATACTCTTGATAATGTTTATACAAAATTTAATGATGATCGGTTGAGTAGTTTTGACGTGAAGGTGTAACAAACACGTGCCGGACTACAGCTGGGCCACAAAAAAAAAAGTTGGAAATCTTACTTTTTGACTATGCCATGATGAAGTCGATAATTTGTCGGAATTTGTCGCCAAAAACCAGATTTTGTCGGTCTTCCGTTTACGAGATACGTGTGGCCCAGCCGAAGAGACGTCTCTACAGCTGGGCCACACAGATCTCGAAAACGGAAGGTCGTAGCGAAAATCTGATTACTCGTATGTGTAGTCGGTATTTTGTCGGAATTTGTCGCCAAAAACCAGAGTTTGTCGGTCTGCCGTTTACGAGATACGTGTGGCCCAGCCGAAGAGACGTCTCTACAGCTGGGCCACACAGATCTCGAAAACGGAAGGTCGTAGCGAAAATCTGATTACTTGTATGTGTAGCCGGTATTTTGTCGGATTTTGTCACCAAGAACCAGATTTTGTCGGTCTTCCGTTTAGGAGATACGTGTGGCTCAGCTGTAGAGACGTCTCTACAGCTGGGCCACACAGATCTCGAAAACGGAAGGTCGTAGCGAAAATCTGATTACTCGTATGTGTAGCCGGTATTTTGTCGGAATTTGTCGCCAAAAACCAGAGTTTGTCGGTCTTCCGTTTAGGAGATACGTGTGGCCCAGCTGTAGAGACGTCTCTTCGGCTGGGCCACACAGATCTCGAAAACGGAAGGTCGTAGCGAAAATCTGATTACTCGTGGGTGTAGCCGGTATTTTGTCGGAGTTTGTCACCAAGAACCAGATTTTGTCGGTCTTGCGTTTAGGAGATACGTGAGGATACGCTGTGGAGACCTTTCTACCTGGATCTTGAGAAAGGAAGGTCGTAGCGAAAATCTGATAACTCGAGTGTGTAGCCGTTAGTTTGTCGGAGTTTGTCACCAAGAATCAGAGTTTGTCGATCTTGCGTTTAGAAGATATGTGAGGATATGCTGTAGAGACCTTTCTACCTGGATCTCGAGAACGAAAGGTCGTAGCGAAAATCTGATTACTCGTATGTGTAGCCGGTAGTTTTCCCGAGTTTGTCCTTAAGTTACAGACTTGGTCGACTCCCCTTTCCAGAGAAATAAGGGTTTTGTTTTTTTATGATTATAGTCTTAGAGCCTTATCCAAAATGCGTAAGCAGTATAGTTGATTTGTATTATTTTATGTACATAGTTAATATTAAATCCAAAATTTATATGATTAAAAGAATTTAGTGAGGAAATATGAAAGATTTCAATTAATTTTTCGAATAGTAATTGATGTATTCAACGTTTATTGTATCGACAACGTTTGGTATCTGGTCTCCTACTCTATATACGTGGTGTATCGTACAGTCGCGTACATCTGTCCTAAAAATGTAAGTAGTAATTTAATGAGTACGACATGCTAAGTGAGTTTCATGAGGTTTTATTTGGTTATTTATCGATGTACCTTTAGGAAAATGGTCAATAAAATAAAACAAGTGAAAACAACGTAAAGTATGGTATGATTGATGTGCAATTTATTTATCTATATATATAAAATTCAAAGTCCTGACTGAGTGAGATATCAACGCACAGCCCAAACCGCTGAACCTAGAGACTTGAAATTTTGCACACAGATACTTTATACAGTGTAGGCATCCACTAAGGAAGGATTTTTGAAAATTCCATCCCTAAGGGGATGAAATAAGGGATGAAAGTTTGTATGAAAGTCCCTCAGTTTTGAAGCTACGATCTTCAAATTTTGTGTTTAGGCTGATGATTGAAAATAAATAAATACGTGTCTCAGCGTTTTTCAAAATTCTACCCCCAAAGGGGTGAAAAGGAGGATGAAGTTGTGTTTAGAAGATAATCCTTCATTTTTGAAGTAGAAATCGCTAGATTTGTAATTTAGGCTTATGGATGGAAATCTAACGCAACGCATATTGTATTGGTATAATTTCAACCCCCATGGTGATGAAATGGGGGTGCAATGGGGTAAATAAACCTAAAAATCGATATGGATGTCGTTATTGGGGTTTTCTGGGATGAAGATTGCGAAAATGACATTTATTTTGAAGTCCAACACGGTCGACATGATTTAACCCCTAAAGGGGTGATAATTGGATTTAAATTTGGTATTGAAAACAATATAAAATAGACATTACAACTTAAAACTTCGTAGGAGCATGTCTTAAAATAAATAGGCAAACATATATTTTGTGGTTTTGAAAATCAACCCCTTAGGGGGTAAATGGGCTAAGTAAACGTAGAAATCGATATGGATGTCGTTCTTGAGGTTTTATGGGATGGTGATTGCGAAAATGACATTAATTTTGAAGTCCAATTTAACCGCTAAAGGGGTGAAAATGGGGTACAAATTATATATGGAAAAATAATATAAAATAGACATTACATAGTTTACAGCTTAAAAATTCGTAGGAGCATGTCTAAAAATAAATAGGCAAACACATATTTTCTTATTTTGAAAATCATCCGTTAGGGGGTAAATGGGGTAAGTAAACATGAAAGCCGATGTGGATGTCGTTCTTGAGGTTTTATGGGATGAGGAATGCGAAAATGACATTTGTTTTGAAGTCCAACACGGTGGACATGATTCAGCCCAAGGGGACGGGGACGGACACGGGAACAGGAACGGGAACGGGGGCGGGGACGGAAACGGGAAAGAGTAAAGAAACGGGAACGTGATACTCTTAATATCTCTGGACCTAATTCTGATTATTGTAATAAACTAGCTTCCGCCCGCGACTTCGTCCGCGTGGATATTAGAGAAAATCCTTAGGGAACCTTCAACCAGGATCCGACCAACCGTTTTATACGCGATTACGCGGGTCCCCACCAAGCGCGCAGCCTCGTGCGAGGCCTGTCACACGTCGCAAATGTTTTGCCTCGCGAGGCAGCGCGCTTGGTGGGGACCCGCCTAATCGCGTATAAAACGGTTGGTCGGATCCTGGTTGAAGGTTCCCTAAGGATTTTCTCTAATATCCACGCGGGCGAAGTCGCGGGCGGAAGCTAGTCTTAATATATAAAAGAAGATACTGATTGGTGACTGACATATCAACGCACAGCCCAAACCGCTTGGTCTAGAGACACCAAATTTGGCACGTAGGTTCCTTATGAGGTCTAGGGGTGCACTAAGAAAGTATTTTTCAAAACTCACCCTCCAAGGGGGTGAAACGGGGGTCCAAAGTTTGTATGAAAGTCCCTCAGTTTCAAAGCTAGGATCTTCAAATTTTGTGTTTAGGCTAACGATTGAATATTAATGTACACGTATCTCAGCGTTTTTGAAAATTCTACTCCCGAAGGGGTGAAAAGGGGGATAAATTTGTGTAAAGAAAATCCTTCATTTACGAAGTAAAAATAGCTAAATTTATTATTTAAGCTTATGGATAGAAAACTAACGCAACTTATATCGTTATTGTTAGTATTTTGACCCCTATGGGGGTGAAATGGGGTAAAAAACCCAAAAATCGATATGGATGTCGTTATTACGATTTTCTAGGATGACGATTACGAAAATAACATTTATTTTGAAGTCCAATACGGTGGACATGATTTAACCCCTTAAGGGGTGAAAATGGGGTTCAAATTTTGTATGGAAAAAGAATATAAAATCGAAATTACAATTTAAAACTTCGCTGGAGATCTCGGCCAGTATCGGCCAAAAATTATGTCTCGGTCTCGGCTCGGCTAAAATGGCCGAGAATCTCGGCCTATTAGTACCTACTTACGTAGGCCTGAGATTACACTCGTGCGCTTTTGTCTTGCACTTTCTTCTTCGCTGAGGCATGCGTAATTGGAACTAACGCTGTTACGCATGCCACAGGGCATACGCTGACGCATCCTTCACTGTGATTAATCAAATCAAATCAAAATTGTTGATTTCAGTCTTTTGGTATTTTTTTGATGACTTGTGTAGGTAGGTACCTAGTTTAGTTTTACCATTTAAGAATGTGAATGTTATATTAATATAGTGGTGTGGTTGGCGTACGAGCTCAAAATCAATGGAAAACCTCAAACCCATCTACAGCATAGCCGTTTGGCACAAGTATACTTGAAGTCAAAACAATATTTTGGACCCGCAGTTCTTAAAAATTCTTCCCTTAGGAGAGGAGTTATGGGTAATCTTTTTGTATGGGGAAAAAAATTTTTTGTTCTAAATCCTATCATGTATTGCTAAGCCGGTTCTTAAAATATATTAAATTAATACATTTCAGCCACTGTCTTGTTTTAAATTAAATCAAAACACATTTTCAAAATATACCAAGTTTAGGCTCCTGCAGATCCGATGTGGTTAATTTATTTTTTGTAAAATACACCTTAAAATATATTTAATATCCTAATGTCAAACCACAAGAAAGCAATTTTGTAATAATATAATAATACGTTTAGTTCGTGCAAGGGCGATACACGCGCACGCGAATTTTGTTGCAAACTGATTAAGCGACGCTGTTGCCCATAGTACATCGATTTGCTTTTTTTTTTGCCATTTTATAGTAACTTAAAAAAAAACAAAAATCTCGGTCTCGGTCTCGGCCGAGACTATTTTTTAATCGCGGTCTCGATTCTCGGTGAAAAGTGTGTTCGGTCGGTCCCTAGTTGCTGGTAACGTTTTATAAGCAACACTCGGTCCGGTCAGGTGTCGGATGGGTGACCGTTAAAGCTAATTCAGGGCGGATTGGATTTAGAAAATTGGATTTAGAAAACTTGAGCACGAAATTATATATAGTGAGTTTACTACCTTATTATAAAACATGCAGAGATTCTAATGCACATATTCATTTTCCGCGGAAACACTTATTTTTCGAAAAAAATAAAGATCTAAGTCTAATTTTTAAACCAGTGTCGTCATTCTTGACGTTTAATGGCGGCGCACTAGGTTGGTAGCACTGCTAAATTGTTGCGATGGTGAATCAAAGACCGCAGGTCACGTGATAGGTGCGAGGAGCGTAGCGACGAGCATGTTAGGTGTACATGAACCCAGCGCGCGAGCCGAGCGAGCGAAGCGAGCGTGCCGCGGTAGCGGCCGGCGAAGCGCCAGAAACGACTTTTTTTACGTGCGAAATTTTGTACGTACGTCCCTTCCCCTTTACCCACCTCTTTTTAGCCTCCTCTGCTTAATTTCTAAATTTTTTGTTTTGAGGTTATGTTTACACAAAAAAATATTTCTTGAAAACTACGCATCACGGACGGATGGGGATTGGAAGAGGGAGTTGTTTCCCTTCCCTCCCCCTCTCTCCCTCCTTTAATTGCCGAAAAACAACAGCAATTTGGCTGTTATCATAACTTTTTTGTGTATTCATTTATATCAATATCTCTGCAAATATGTACTTCCGCGGAATGGGAGTACCACCAGGGGGGAGGTTACCTCCCCCCCTCCTCCCCCCTTCCCTCAAAACCACCAAATTCGTGCTCAAGTATTCTAAATTTTTACCTAGATAGCATGCATGCATGCATTCATTAAAGTAGTATAATTATTTCAAACACAGTTGTACGCGAATGTACATTCGCGAAGGTACATTCAAATCACATTTATCTCGTAAACGTAAGGCGATCAAGCTCTGGTATTTGGCGACAAACTCGCTCGATTTACCGACTACACATAGGAGTTATCAGATTTTCGCTACGACCTTTCGTTCTCGAGATCCAGGTAGAAAGGTCTCTACAGCATATCCTCAAATATCTTCTAAACGCAAGATCGACAAACTCTGATTCTTGGTGACAAACTCCGACAAACTAACGGCTACACACTCGAGTTATCAGATTTTCGCTACGACCTTCCTTTCTCAAGATCCAGGTAGAAAGGTCTCCACAGCGTATCCTCACTTATCTCCTAAACGCAAGACCGACAAAATCTGGTTCTTGGTGACAAACTCCGACAAAATACCGGCTACACCCACGAGTAATCAGATTTTCGCTACGACCTTCCGTTTTCGAGATCTGTGTGGCCCAGCCGAAGAGACGTCTCTACAGCTGGGCCACACGTATCTCCTAAACGGAAGACCGACAAACTTTGGTTTTTGGCGACAAATTCCGACAAAATACCGGCTACACATACGAGTAATCAGATTTTCGCTACGACCTTCCGTTTTCGAGATCTGTGTGGCCCAGCTGTAGAGACGTCTCTTCGGCTGGGCCACACGTATCTCGTAAACGGAAGACCGACAAACTCTGGTTTTTGGCGACAAATTCCGACAAAATACCGGCTACACATACGAGTAATCAGATTTTCGCTACGACCTTCCGTTTTCGAGATCTGTGTGGCCCAGCTGTAGAGACGTCTCTTCGGCTGGGCCACACGTATCTCGTAAACGGAAGACCGACAAACTCTGGTTTTTGGCGACAAATTCCGACAAAATACCGGCTACACATACGACTAATCAGATTTTCGCTACGACCTTCCGTTTTCGAGATCTGTGTGGCCCAGCTGTAGAGACGTCTCTTCGGCTGGGCCACACGTATCTCGTAAACGGAAGACCGACAAAATCTGGTTTTTGGCGACAAATTCCGACAAATTATCGACTTCATCATGGCATAGTCAAAAAGTAAGATTTCCAACTTTTTTTTTTGTGGCCCAGCTGTAGTCCGGCACGTGTAACAAACAAACAAACTTTCGCATTTATAAATTAGTACGGTAAGGGTAAGGAGTAAGGATTCCCAGGATATATCAAATCCACAAAAAATCTAGAATACAGTGAATGTTATCAGTTTTAAGTATCAGTAATGCATAGTTGAGATTTTGATGAATCGTGGGAATAGAGAAAGTCAAATAACATTCTGATAACAAAAAGAGCAGAATTTCTTGATCGTAATAAAGTGAATAATTAGGTTCAGGCTTTGTCAGATTTATTTATTGTGCAGAGATAGACACAGGTCCAAAATAATAGGCAATTTTATGATTTAAAATTCGACATGTTACTCATGCATGATACTAAACTAAACATTTCATAAACTATTACTGCTTTATCAATGAGAATAAGTTTTTGGTTAGTGTATTACTATGAATTAGCAGTTTGCACCGTTTAAACATCACCAGTGTCCAGTCCACACACAACAATAACACAACTATTGTAAGAGTTAGCAGGTTTTTGAACCTAACCTAAATTCTAAAGTAGATATTTCTCATACAAACTACATACCTCCAGCAGCCAAGATGCGAGCACGAGCCTTCTCTGTAACGTGGAGGGCAGCCACTGTCATCTTGGGCACAGTATACAGCCTAACATCGTTGGTCACAGTTCCAACGACCACAGCGATCAGACCTTCACGAGTGGGCTTCTTCATGTGTCGCGCCAGCCGAGACAGAGAGAGCGGCGGCCGGTTGATGCGGCTCATAAATAGGCGCCGTAGAATGATCGTGTTGAACTTGGCATTCGTACGCCTGGCCAAGTATCTGTACAGCTATCAACAACAAATTTTAGGTTATAAATCACGCACTTTTCAAAACTTGTTTACATGAATGGGTTCCTGTAAGTATATAGTATTATTTATTTACAATATTAATCCAGTTTTACTTACTTTTACTAGTAATCTCAAGTATACATCTTGAGATTTCACTTCGGTACGCCTAACTTTCCTGTCGTGTTTATGATTGATGTCGATACCCTGAAATAAATAAAACGACACATCCTGAATCTAATCCTTTATCGAGAAAACATCTAACACTTTCACTACACATCGTTTTCACTTAGATTTTTCAAGATTATTTCGATTTTTTATCCAGAAAACTCACCATCTTGACAACCGGAAGAAAAAGAGACTATAGACTAAAAAAAACTATATTTCTGACAGTTAGATTTCATGTTGCCAGCACAAAAACATGATTTGTTGACACAAGCCAGTGTTGCGATTGCAAAAAATTAAATTGCCGTATTCAAAATAAAAAATTGCCGTAAAAACCCATAAATTATAATGAATTGCCGTATTTTTGAAAAATATCAAGAAAATATCACAAATCTTATAAAGAAAATTGTCGTATTTATATGGAGGGCGCTGTCAGATGGTGCCGTAACTTGAGTCGAATTCGATCGGGATTGCCGTATTTTACGGTAATTGCCGTATCAATCGCAACACTGACACAAGCACAGAATACAAATTAGTACACAAGTCTGTAAGGTTAGTGTTCCACTCTTCCAATTTCTTTGAATTAAAAATATGTAATTTGGACAAGAAATTCGATCAAATCTCCCTCCTCCTGACACCACATACATGCTCTGACACTGACTGAACTTTTGAAGATGAAACAGGTGCAATAAAAATAATAAGATAGAGAGATAAAACATCAGACTCGTGGACGGGCGGGCCTCTTGTCTTATTGCGGGCATTCAGAACGGAACCGAAATCTCATATTGCATATTGGTATGGAAATAGAATAGAAACAGCAGAGTGAACAAAATTAAAATTCTAGGCACATAAATGACAAGCTGCTGGCACAAATTAAACTGAAAGTTCAAATGATTAAAACAAATGAAAACATCTGTCGCTTAATCTGTCATCGCGACAGATAACAAGTTTCGACCGCCGTTTTTTCGAAAGGCATGGAATTTAATACGAAACATCGAAAATTATCCAAAACTAAAAATTCTGTACGTACTCCTTCATCCGCGAAACCTCGATTAACCAAAAAGAAAACTCTAGTTCGAAAACGAAAATGCGTGTGCCTCCCTGAAAATTATTCGGTAGTAGAATTTCCGGCAATATGGAATGAACTGCGACGAAACGGCCAACTTTGCGATGGTGCGATAATTTGTAGGGATATGAAATCTATACGCGTGCATCGGGCTATACTGTCGGCCGTAAGTCCATATTTTAAAGCTATATTTATCAATTCTTTGAAGAAAGGAGAGCCAGAGGAGACGGAGATATTCGTAGACGTTCCCAGTTGTTACATGAATCTGATTCTCGATTACGCTTACACTGGGACGTGCACAGTTACTGCAGAAAATGTGGAATATCTGTTGCCCTATGCGGACCAATTTGATGTTGTCGGGGTCATCCAGTTGTGTTGCCAATACCTCTTGCAGGAACTAAGACCACATAATTGTCTTGGAATATTCAAATTTGCTAGGTATTACTTTTGTGGAGAGTTAGAAAAGAAAGGGAAGTTATATATAAGACAGAACTTTAGCAGGATACTTAAGGAATGTAATGAATTTAAATCACTTGCCTATGATGAATTAGAGGACATACTCAGAGACGATGAACTAAATGTCCGAAACGAAGAAATAGTATTCCAAGCGGTGAAAACATGGGTAGAATACGATATCGAAAACAGGAGGAAATATATACCTTCACTGCTGTCTTGTGTGCGGTTTGGTCATATCAGTTATAAATATTTTAAATCAAAAATACTACAATGGCAGCCCGTAGTTGATGATATGGTAAGGCATCGATTATTAAAATTATTTCTAAGAAGATCGCTGGTTGACTTTAATATCTAATTTAATTTAGAGTGTTCCACAGAAAACTCAAGAAGCATTGTATCCAGCCGTGGTGTTCCATACTTTGTTAGATTCTAGACCTGGGACAGAAGCAGATCTCAACGATCCTTTGGCAAGACCTCGAATACCATACGAAGTACTTTTTGCGGTAGGAGGATGGAGTGCAGGAAGTCCCACAAGTTTTGTGGAAACTTACGATACAAGGTTAATACGACAGTAAAATAATAATATTTAGATACTGCAAATTCGCCCACATCGACTACGTAATAGACTATATCGATCGATCGATCAATGGACGCTGACGTAGTAGACTAATATCAATCGATCAATGCCATCGATCAACTTTTGATCAATTGGCGTGGTAGCTAACACTGACTCCAATGATAGAGGTCAGTGTAACCCGCGCAGATAAAGAGACAATCTGCAAATGGCGGGTGAGCGCGATAGCCATGACCCAACCACGTGTAATAGCATGCAGCATGCATGACGGTATGTGTGAGCAAGATAGCATGACCGGCCGGCAGCCATTTACAGATTGTTTCTTTACCCGCGCGGGTTATGGACTAAGGTATAGATACCGGCACATAACTTGGCAAGACAAATATGAGACAAAAGATGAGCTTAGTTTAGTGTTTGTAGCTGCTGCGCATCTTTTGTCTTGCCAAGTTATGTACCGGTAGATATAACTAGCACCCTAATGCCACATTTACATACCTACTGGGGGCTTACCATCAGCAAATAAGAAACCATCCTTAAGCCGTTCAGTTCAAAAGCATGCCTTAAACAGGGCTGCTTAAGTCTTGCCTTTATATTAACCTTTGAAGTCATAATATATGTAAAGGTAAGGCAGTTCAATATAAGTCCTGCTATAACAGCTCATAGTAAGGCCCCCCAGGGCTCAGGTAAACATTAGTGTCAATCCTAAATTACCAACAAATCTGTCCAGTTGACTAGTCAACCCGTCTATTTTTGGACCTTAGGCTATGTTTACATTATATCAAGTAGACGACCGAATCGAGTAGCGAGTAGAAGTACATTGCCTGGCATGTTCGTCGATTTTAAAAGAACGTCAAACACACCACGTAATGTACTTCTACTGGAATGTTTGCTGGGCCGAGCTGCTGGCGTAATGTAAACATAGCCTTATAGTTTATTTATAGCTTCCCCTGCCACGCTTAATAGGTTTTACCGCAGTAAACTGACTTACTGCCACTCCCGTGTGTACATTTACCATGACTGGGACTAAACTCTGCCAGCAATAAACAAAACCTAAATACGATGACACGACACGCAAGGGGTGGCATACGCTGCAGTGCAGACACTGTATACTACACAGTGAAGGTATACCTTTATAAGGCAAATAATCTTATTTGAATAAAGTGGTGCTCCTTGTATTCCAGAGCGGACCGCTGGTTCCTATCCATCCACATGGATTTGACGCCTCGCGCGTATCATGGGCTGTGCACGCTCAATAATTTGATTTACATGATTGGTGGCTTCGATGGTAGCGATCACTTCAATACTGTGCGGTGCTACGATCCTGTAGCCAATACCTGGCATGAACGTGCCTGCATGTATCAAGCAAGGTGCTACGTCAGCGTTGTTGTACATGGTAAGATTTAATTCAATCGAAGGTGATTTCTGATTATTATAAAAAGAGTCTTGATTATTCAGTATTTGCAACTTCTGTTTTGTCAAATGTCTACATAGATTTGATATGAAACGCTTTCTATCTACTTCAATGCCTACCAAACTACAATTTTGTTTGTCTCAAAAACCATTGGGTGCATTCTACAGACCAATCGTACATTCATCGATTGCCATAGAGTATATTTTAACCATGGAAAGTAATAAAATTAAACAATAAAACAAAATTACTTTCCATGGTTAAAATTAATACTGTGGCAATCGATGACTCAGCGATTAGTCTGTAGGAATGCGCCCATCAGAGCCGTTTAACCATAGACTAAAAACGACTTCTGTTCTACTCCGCGGCAAAATTTAAAATAGTTTTCACAACATTGTTGGTTTCAAACAAGCCAAGCTTGCTACGTTTATCCTATTGCTTGTTTATTAGTACCTAGTTATTGTCGCCACAAGTCTTTTGATTACACTAGAGATAGCTAAGTATTATTTACGCGCTGTTTTTCATTGTCAGAGGGCTTGATCTACGCACTGGGCGGGTACAACGGGCGCACACGCATGTCGTCCGTGGAGCGATACTACCCGGACAAGAACCAGTGGGAGATGACCACGCCGATGAACAAACAGCGATCGGACGCTAGTGCCGCCTCATTGGGGGGCAAGGTTCGATTACGTTTAGCCCTATTACGCACTAGCGGTAGTAGCGGTCAACCCCAGGGGAGGGGAGGCTATATGCGCGGCTCCATTTTAATATGAAATTTCGTAGCGGTTACTTAACCACAAATACGTACGATCACGAGCGGTTGCATATTGGAAAAAACGGCTAGTCAGCCAGCCAGGCAGCTGCCCCCGCGCGCGGCACACAATTTTGAACATAATTTGTGCCCGAAGTCAACCGTCAGTGCGTGAGGTAACGTTCTGTTTATTACTTTTCTTTCATATACTTTGGTATTTAGATACCAATATAAGAAGCTTAATAATAAGAAGTTAGCTTCTTATTGGTACCAAACTACAGATAACCTACAGTCATTATGCTACGCTACCTACAGATATTGTGAGCACCCTCTTAATTATCTAGTTACCAAAAGTGCATAATCTTTTATGTAGCCGCGCGTTCCGGGTCATACGGTGATAATGGTTTGGTTAAAATCATTACAATCAATGATAGTGTAGCCTAGTCACGGCGTGCGAAGCGCGCCGCGCGCTCCGGGTCATACGGTGATGATGATTTGGTTAAAATCATTACTATCAATGATAGGTAGTCTAGTGCGCTCCGGGCCATACGGTGATGATGGTTTGGTTAAAATAATTACAATCACTGATAGTGTAGCCCAGTCGCGGCGTGCGAAGCGCGCTCCGGGTCATGCGGTGATGATGGTTTGGTCAAAATCGTTACAATCAATGATAGTGTAGCCTAGCGCTCCGGGCCATACGGTGATGATGGTTTGGTCAAAATCATTACAATCAATGACAGTGTAGCCTAGTCGCGGCGTCCGAAGCGCGCCACGCGCTCCGGGTCATGCGGTGATGATAATTTGGTTTAAATCATTACAATCAATCATAGTGTAGTCTAGTCGCGGCGTGCGAAGCGCGCCGCGCGCTCCGGGCTGTACGGTGATGATGGTTTGGTCAAAATCGTTACAATCAATGATATAGTGTAGTAAGTACTCATATTTTTTTTAATGAAATTTTGCCGCTCCCCCAAAAGGTGCCGCCCGGGGCGGTCCGCCCCTCCGCCCCGGGCGGAAGTAAGTAAGAAGCAAAAGTATCTAAATAATTCAAATTAACTTCAGCCCGCAACCGCGGTGATGGCCAGCTCACAGTGCGGTGACATAGACGAACTCCACAGTACAAACTACTCTTGTTTGTACGACAGATATACATAGTGGGTGGTTTCAACGGGCAAGAGGTGCTGAGTTCCGCGGAGGTGTTCGACGCGGACACGAGGCAGTGGAGCTTCATCCGGTCGATGCTGAGCCCGCGCTCCGGCGTCAGCCTCGTCGCGTACCGGGACTGCCTGTACGCGCTCGGCGGGTTCAACGGGTACAGCAGACTTAACACAGGTTTGTTAACTCTATGAAATGAACCTTTAGGGCGTCCGCTGCGTTAATCGTGACATGCGCGCGGGTCGACATAGATTAGAGCACTATATGCACTGCAAGCATCTGTCCATCAGAAAACCAGCAATCTATATTCCCGCGCCGGGAATCCGCTTAACACAACGCCCTCGGGAGGCGAAGGGTCCATACAAGCCGTTTCCGGCTTACCTTTTAGCAATCCTTCTTCACCGATCCACTAAAGATCATAACATTTACCGTAGGTTGTCTGGAAGAGATCGCTTTCAGCCACAAAACCGCCATATGTTCTAAAAAGTATTTTACTAAGTTTGTCTTTATTTCGAGTGTTGAACCCCCAAATCCCTCCTCGCTACGCCCATGATCTTATGTTATCTTAATCTTTGGCACAGGCGAAAGATTCAGCCCTCATCGTGGCGGTGACTGGCAGGAGGTGACGGAGATGTTCAGCGCCAGAAGCAACTTTGCCACGGTGCTGTTGGACGACATGATCTTCGTCATTGGAGGGTTCAACGGTAAGTAACGAAATACCCATTTATAGGATTTCTTTTATCATTCCTGTTTTTCGATAAATAGCTACCTACTTAGACTGGAGTTTCAGTTAGATAAGTGTGGTAAAGTCACCAAAGAGTGCGCAGTTTTGAGAGATTATATTTATTACACGTCTTCAATTTTACTTATAATTAGGCTTGCTGTTCTTTGGGAAGACTTTTTAATTTATTAATATTAAACAACTTTCATATAATAAGTATTTAATAATTAAAAAAATCTAGGACCTCTTTCATGTGCACTCAGGATACAATATTTCGTTGGATACAATGACTTAAAGAGTGCGCATGAGGCTAATGGAAACTTTGCTCATGGTTGAAAATTAATATTCTGTGGATAGACTATGCTTTGAAAGCTTGGCAAAGATATCTTATTAATTCTGATGACAACAACGTATGATAGAAGAGGTCTGCCCACTCTGCCCAGGTAAACGTGCGGCATACATGATGATGATCTTCTTTCAGGTTCCACCACCATACCTCACGTGGAATGCTACGATGGAGACACCCTGGAGTGGTACGACGCTGCCCCCATGAACCTAAACCGCTCAGCTCTCAGCGCCTGCGTACTATCAGGGCTGCCAAACGCCCGCTCCTTTTCTTACCTGGCCAAGGCAGTGCCGGCAGCAGGGGCAGATCAAGCCCACCATTCTTAAAAAAACTAAACATTACCACAGTCCAAACCACTATCACCGAAATCCTTCGCTGCCAACCGCTGCTTGTTTGTAAATAATAAAGATACAAAAGTCGGCAGCATTGAGGTGGCAACCCTCCTGAAATAACTCTGTGATATTTTTCTTGTACATAGTTTGTGAAAACTATTTTTTATCTAACGTAAATCATGGTTATTATAATGTACAGATCATGTCGATTAATCCTTTATGTACATTTTATTTTCTAGCGTGTGTTAGTAAAGTGAAAAATCTGGATTGTTTTAGATATAATTTTAAAGCGAAGGGTTTGTAAATTTTCAAGTCTTTTTTATTTTTATAGTGTAGTTTGTGACAAATTTATTTTGGTACTTTAGTGTATAGTTCGCGTCCGGTACAAATCAGACTGGTCGCGTTTTGGATATATTGTGTACGATATGTTACGGTGTACCTACTCAACAGAGGGCCGTAATGTTGTTGTATCTGTGATATTTTAAATGATAAACTTACCTACGTGTGGATAAAAATTGGAAAAAATGTAAAATTGACTTTTATGAAGAAAAATTTACTGTACTCTATTGAAAGATTGATAAATTCACAAATAAAGGAAAACAATACCCGTATTTTTGTATTTTTATTTACTTCCTACTTATATTATAAATGTGAAATATTGTGGGTTTGGATGTTTGTTCCTCAATCACGCAAAAACTACTGAACTTATTTGGATGAAATTTGGCACACGCACACCGAAAGTAGATAGCCTAAATTAAAACATACTTAGGATACTTTTTATCCCGATGTTCCCACGGGAACGGCAACCACGCGGGTGAAACCGCGGGCGATCGCTAGTAGAGGACAAATAAAAAAATACTTAGGTATTCTATTCAGTAGGTATCTAGTCTTAGGTATTTACTTAGCTAATTATTTGACCACAGATAATATAATAGCATGGCTTTTAATAAAATTACAAGTTATAAGCACTAAATAAGTTAATTATAAACCCTTAGGTAGGTACTGCTGATGACACTAGCGTGTAAAACGCAAAAATAAGAGATAGTGAGCCAACAATAATGCATTATTTATGACCGACTACTTGGGGAGTAATTTACACCTCATACAGAAACAATACATCGCAATTACGTAGTACTCGAGTGATATCCCCCTACGCAACGAGACAGCCAACATTACAAGAGAGCCGATAGCCACTGAGTTGCGTGGCTTGAATCAACGTGCATACGACAGCGAGAGTGGACGATCGTGCGTATATTTACTACCGAAGGGGTACAGGGGTGCGACCGGGAGAAACCCCACCCCCGCGCGAATCCGTCGCGATCGAACCGCAAACCGGGCGTAGTGGTTGGGTTGAACAGCCGTGACCGGCCGCGGCGGAACATCACAACGCAAAAATACAACGATGGAATTGAAAGGGAAGGTCGCTCTCATCACCGGAGCCGCAGCAGGCATCGGGTTGGCCTACTCCGAGGAGTTACTCAAGCAAGGCGCCAAGGTAAGGGAACTTTTAATCGATAAGCGCGTGGCTGTTTCACCACAAAGTAATTTCTAAGTTCAAGGTAAAACAAACCGATGAATGAAGTGGGCTGGAAATAAACCAAGATTAATGTTGTTATTAAGAAATAAACTAAAGTAACTGAGATTCCCTGCTCGCGGCTTATCCATTTATTAGTATTGATTTTTGCCGGCGCCGAGCGAGGTACAAGTTTTCCTGTACTTTGTTTCCTTGTTACTGTTAAATTTGTACCTACGCTCTAATTTTGAATCGTATTTCTTTGTTCTTCCACATTGTAATAAAGACTAGCTACACCCTCAATTAAAATTATAAAATATAGGAATCGAACGACCGGGCCATAGAACGTGACGTGATACGCACAACCGAAGAACAAAGATAATGACTAACGTTTTTGTTAACTTGGACGTATGGGCCCTATTTTTGAATCACTCGACTGGCGTCTGCGTCTTTTCTACTGATTTTCGTTCGACATTTGACTCAAATGTATGAGATTTCGAACGAAAATCAGTAGAAAAGAGCGCTCGACGCCAGCCGAGCGATTCAAAAATAGGGCCCCAGGTATATTTTTTGAAAAAAGGAAATACATATAGGTATGTAGCTTCCTCAAACAATATACCTAAGCAAGATGCACCGCCCGCCCGCCCGCAAAAATATGCACATGCACACCACAAAAGATCAGTGCACAATACCATTTCGCATTTCAATTGCATACGGTGTTGAACTCCTGAGGATGCTCCGGGTTGGGGCGAAACACGTGTAGAGTAGCCTAATTGGTGAAGGTGCAAAGTGTGTTGCTGTCTTGCTAAATGCAGGTATTGTGCGTTAATATTTTGTGGTGTGCATAGTTATGCATATTTTATCGGGCGGGCGGGCGGTGCATCTTGCATATAAGTGCATATATTGTTTGCGGAAATAAGCTACATATAAGTATTTCCTTTTTTCAAAATGGTTTGGGACTTCCGCCAAGTGACGCCTGATTCAATCAAATATGTATCAGGTATCGTTATGCGACATCGACTCCGAGATCGGGGAGCAAGTGTCGGACGAGCTGGGCTCCAAGTACGGCCGGAAGAACGTGCTGTTCTGCCAGTGCGACGTCACCGACTACCCGCAGTACGAAGGTGAGTAGATTCGATTCGATTAGATCACATTACAATCGCAAGGAACGTTATAATAAGGTGAAACAAAATTATGAAAAAGGCGGAAAAAATTTTTTTTTATCTATGTTCCTTGGAGAAAGTTGTTTACATAAGCACCACTATCATTTGTTTCAGTATTGTTACATAATTTTGTTCAACCTAAATGTATAAACAGAAACATCACTTGTTCAATACCGAAATTGACGAGCAAGTGTCCAAAAAACGAACGTGAAGTTTCGTTGGTCGAAAGAAATTAGACCGCTTTATTAAGTTCCCAGTCCCAGTGACAATATTTTGGGAAATGTTACAATACCCCACATTAAAATTATATGAGTTTCCTAAATAATGTCCAAAATCCTATATTAAGTTGCTGTGTTCTGTTTGTTTTTATACATAGCTGTACGATTACGCGGGCAAGAAATAAGACACCCAAATCCCATATTGAGTTCCCGCGAGGGTTAAAGCAATGCAATGCATCACTTCAGTCGGTTATTTTTAATTAATGAATCAGGAACAAAGGCGGTCGTTCTCGGAACTCGCTTTAATTTACTTACTACTGAAACTCTTAATTTCAGAGGCATTTGAAATGACTATGAAAGTGTTCAACCGGTTGGACATCGTCATCAACAATGCGGGTGTCATGAACGACAGATTTTGGGAGCTCGAAGTCGATGTTAACTTGGTGAGTCAAGTCCTCAATTATCTTATATACTTGTCAAAGTAGATAAAATGTTTGCGCTTTATGGGGTTGGTATCCTCCAAAGTAAACTTTGGTGGATTTTAGGTTTATACAGCACACTAGCGTTTTAAAGGTGGAGGTCATTTTTAGGGTTCCGTACCCAAAGGGTAAAAACGGGACCCTATTACTAAGACTCCTTCCGTCCGTCTGTCTGTCTGTCACCAGGCTGTATCTCATGAACCGTGAAAGCTAGACAGTTGATGATGTATAACTGTTGCCGCTATAACAACAAATACTAAAAACAGAATAAAATAAATATTTAAGGGGGGCTCCCATACAACAAACGTGATTTTTTTGCAGTTTTTTGCTAGATATTGATAACGACTACAGGTAGACAGTTGAAATTTTCACAGATCGTGTATTTCTATTGCTGCTATAAAAACATATGCTAAAAACAGAATAAAATAAATATTTAAGAGGGGCTCCCATACGACAAACGTGATTTTTTGCTGTTTTTTTGCTACGGAACCCTTCGTGCGCGAGTCCGACTCGCACTTGGCCGGTTTTTTAATACTTATCTTCAGTCTTTTGTGGATGTCATTTTAATCACCAAATGTAGGAAATCCGGTTCCACCAGTCAGCGAAAGAACAGCGTGTCTATAAATACACCAAGCGTAACGAATTTAGGAATAAGGGACGTTGTGCCTATGGCAGGAGTCGGCAGGACTCACTGTACTAAAAATACGTTAGCGTACTCCATTGATTCATTCCGTAAGTTTGTGACTAGCGGATTGTATTTTTTATGCAGTAAAATAGCGTTTAGGCGCATTTGGTCCACTTCTCATTTGGTCCACTTGCCTAAAAAACGTTCATTTCTCATTTGGTCCATTTCGCGGAACGTCCATTTCGCATTTGGTCCATTTCTCATTTGGTCCATTTCGCAGAACGTCCATTTCGCATTTGGTCCACTTCGCGGAACGTCCATTTCGCATTTGGTCCACTTTTACATAAATGGGATAATTTTGTTTTTGTTCTTTTTACATAAGAATAAAGTTGACCAAATGCGAAATGGACGTTCCGCGAAATGGACGTTCTGCGAAATGGACCAAATGAGAAATGGACGTTCTGCGAAATGGACGTTCCGCGAAATGGACCAAATGAGAAATGGACCAAGTGGACCAAATGAGAAGTGGACCTAATGCGCCTAAACGATTGAAAATCGATAAGTGCCAATAAATAAAATCAATACCTACCGCTTTTTTTGGATAGCATACAATCCGCTGCTGCACTGCAACTTCCTCAAGAATGTATGGGGCAAAGAGAAAATTTTCAATGTACCTACTAAAATAACAGACTTTTGACGTTTATTCGATCCTGCTGTGAACTCGATCTCGTTAATTCTCGTCGAGAGTAGGGGGACAGGTTTAAAAAGGTTTTGACCCAAATCGTCATTTACGCAAATGGTCATCGCGAAAAGTTTGGTCACTTTCGCAGAATGTCATTTTCGTAAAAGGTCACTTTCGCAAAATGTCATTTTCGCAACTGATCACTTTAGCAGAATGTCATTCACATTTTTTTCTCCTCACAATTTTGAGAAAAAAAAGAAAAAAATATGTATGACATTCTGCGAAAGTGACTAAAATTACGAAAATGACATTCTGCGAAAGTGACCAAATTTTTCGCGATGAGCATTTGCGAAAATGACGTTCTGCGTCAAAACCGTTCAAAATACGTTGTTTTACAAAACGACGAGCAAGCAACCGCAAGCAATCTGAAGATGGCCTTTTCTGTTGTAAGTACTATGGGCAACAGCGTCGCTTAACCAGCTAGCAACAAAATTCGTGTGCGAGCGTATCGCCCCTGTACGAACTAAACGTATGTTGTGACGGCGCGGCGTGCAACGGCGTTTTAACCTTAGGCACTTATTAACCTAGAATCTGATTTCCCTAGTATCTGGTTCCACTCAAGGATCATTTTAGTTTCTTAAAAACCTACCATGTTGTCCAGAACGGCGTGATCCGCGGCACCCTGCTGGCGTACCGGTTCATGGGCAAGGACCGCGGCGGGCAGGGCGGCACCATCGTCAACACCGCCTCGACCGCCTTCGCGCGCCCGCAGGTCTCCACGCCCATCTACACCGCCACCAACTACGCGGTCGTCGGCCTCACGAGGGCGTATGGCGTGAGTAATGATACCAATGCTTAAGTACCTATACTTACCTATACAATCAATAATTATTTTAGCTCGATCGCAAGCGACCGACTATACTATATAGGTATACTATAATCAAACCAACGCACACGTCCTAACCTCAATAATGAATCTACATAAAGTCGGTCGTGGACTCGTGATGCGTGCCCGCTGCTCCGCTATGATGATGATCCTAGTCAAATCGTAGCTTAGATGATAAAACGAAACTTAGATGATGAAACGAAACTTAAGATGACAACAATCTCTAACTAATTATAATATTGTTTTATATATCCAAATAATCTACTTAATTTTATCTATATCTAAATTATTCATTTGTTCCCAAAAGTCACACCATCAAATGTCACACTGTGACTGGTTGGGAAGTTTTAATTAAAAAAATCCCAACGACGAGTCACACCTGTTACTCGATGGGAACTTTTTATTTGAAATTTCCCAACCAGTCACACTGTTACAGGTGAAATAACCTGTTACAGTGCGACTGGTTTATATTTTAATCTTAGGGGTCAAACATTTGCTACATAGACCAAAACGGCTTTACCATTAGTAGAATTAAATTAATGTAATAATAGGCTATTTTACAATTAGCGTATAGTTGGCAGACTCACCATAGAATTAGAAGGTTTTGACTAGGTCAAAAAATTGTTAATAAATAGTCATAAATAGTGAACTATAGCATATAAATAGTGATACTATGATTCAAAAGATATTTGAGTATCTTGGTGAGGCTGCAAACTTGACGTCAAGTTGGCAGACACCTTAAGAAATACAGTTCGTATCAATATGATTTATATGCCAAAAAATTGTTAGAAAATAGTGAATCGTATACGCAAAATTTCAATAACATTGCTTCAATACAAGCCGAGATATTACGGTCTCTAAGTGGGCTGCTAACTTGACGTTTCAGGCAATAGCGATTCCAGAGGAACGGGTACAAGTTTTAAACAAATAGATATATCAAAAAATTGTTAGTGAAATTGTGATTCCTACGATATAAATAAAACAAGAATTCTTCATTGTTATTTTCTAAAAATCGAATGTTAACTTTTACATAATACTCTGAATAGGCTGTCGATCAATATTGAACTTTGCTCCACAGGAATAAGGTTCAAACTTTATTGCAATCGTGAGGTGAGTACTATCAAGCAAAAAAGTGAGATTTATATTTTTAGCCATGTCCTCCAAGTATTATTACACTTGTTTTATTAATTAAGTGTTGGTATCAAACAATCACGATATTCATTAATAACAATCATAGCAATAGCGCCATCTCTCGGAAAAGATTGTCAATTTCTCAGTTATAATTTAACGTTAGGTACCTATTTATGTATGAGCTAGAATAAAGATATTATTATTATTATCTGGTGAGATTTATAGTAAATTGAGTATCAGTTGGTATGTGAGTAGGTAGGAAGTAATATAAGTAGAAAATATTAATAGTTTCTCCTGAATTAATAATATTGAACTAAGAGTAGGGTATTGACCACAGCCTACTAAAGAGTAGTCTTTATACAGTCGATCATCGCCTTTATTGTTGGCGCAAAAGCCACCGTTCGTAAAAATAGACAGTTGACGCAACGACTAAAAGTGTAAGGGTTGGCACGCTATGATTTTCCTTTTTGAATTTCAAAAATAATTAAGTAAAATAATACCTAATACATAAATAGGCACCTAACGTTAAATTATAACTGAGAAATTGACAATCTGTTATGAATATTATTGTTATTAATGAATATCGTTATTGTTTGATACCAACATTTAATTAATAAAACAAGTGTAATAATAATTCGAGGATATGGCTAAAATATAAATCTCACTTTTTTGCTTGATAGTACACACCTCATGATTGCAATAAAGTTTGAACCTTATTACTGTGGAGCAAAGTTCAATATTGATCGACAGCCTATTCAGAGTATTATGTAAAAGTTAATATCTGAACAGGACCAATACCACGTGAGCCTAACCGGCGTACGGAGCCTGGTGCTGTGCCCCGGCCTCACCGACACGGGGCTGGTGAAGGAGATCCGCAAGCAGCTCATGTCCTCCGAGTACGAGGCCGCCTGGCAGCGGGACAACGCTAACACCAAAGCACAGAGGTACATTTTTCTTAGATTATAATTTACAGACCCTGCCCAAAAAGTAAGGCCTCAGACACACATGTAGCATTGTGTGACAAAAACTACCAAAAGTAAAACCTTTTTTTACAACTTCTATTTTCTGATGGAGCTCTCTCCAGTCAGTCAGCCTCCTCAAGCAAAGATTTCACATTTTACAAAAGCGATAACGAATTCGCAAACGAAAAAAAGGCTAATAATGATGGTTGCCGAAAACTTGTTAGGTAACCTTTTCGTTTACGAAGTTCTTAATCACTTTTACAAATTGTGATAGAGACAGAGCTATACATCGCGTATAGCGCCATCTCAATCACAACATCGCTTCGATATTACTTTTGACAGCCATTGTAAGGGTCAGGGCTAGAGATGGGCAAGGGTTTAAACCCAAAAGTTAAAACCGGGTTTAAACCCGAACCTTTGGGTGTTTACGGGATAAAACCCAATTTCGTCCCAAAACGCGGGTCGAAACTATTACCACGAATATCTTAAATCGTAGGCACAATAAAGTTTACCTATTAGGTTCTATTGCTAATGTAGAGAGTAGGTAAATAAAAAAAAGTACTAATAGTTCCTCTTTTTAATAAAAAAACAGAGAGTGTAATGTGTTCAGGATTCGTGTATGTTTGTAGGTATTTGAGTTTCTTTCTTTCACCATATCTTCTAAATACCTTAACGAATTTCAATGTATGGGGTATCGTTAGAATCCTTACATTATCCCAAGTGATACTAGCTATTTTTTTTAAAATAATATGGCGACTGTACAACGGCGACGTCCCTTTCAGATGTGTGTTTTTTATATTATTACAATTATGTATGGGCATCAAATGAAAGGCCTTGATGAGGCCAAAATCACAGTATAACCAAATTTTTCCTTACAATAGGCCTTTAAAGTTGGGTGATACCGCCGCGCCGCCTGTATAGATATTTGCGCAAGTACGAAACACTAAAATTTAATTTCGGTACCGAAAAAAAATTAACGTGGATGAGAACGCGCGAAGTTACCAAACTTGTAACCGACTGACTTTGACAAGAAAGTAGCTACGCAATGTAAAAAAAACAGAAATTCAAAATGGCGGCCAACATCTTTGTGGACCAATTTCGATGAAACTCGGTTTCGGGTACTACTTTTAGAAGAAAACAGCAATGCAATGTTAATTATATGAAAAAAACCGAGATAGTGGCCAAATTTTTTTGTTTGTGGGCCGATTTCGATGGAACTAGATTTTTGGTGCAATTTTGACTAGAAAAAACACAATGTTCAAAACATCGAGATGTTAAAATTATAAAAAAATTGCCAAGATGGCAGCCAACTGTTTGTGTGCTGATTTCGATGAAACTTGGTTTTCACAAGAAAACAGCAACGCAAAGTTAAAAATTAATAATATCCAAGATGACGGCCAACTTTTTTGTTCGTGGGCCGATTTCGATGAAACTCAGTTTAGGGCACTATTTTGACAAGAAAACAGCAACACAATGTTAAAAATATAAAAAATCCACGATGGCAGCCAGCTTTGTTGTTTGTGTGCCGATTTCGATAAAACTGGGTTTGCTGCTCTATTTTGACAAGAAAACAGCAACGCAATGTTAAAAATAAAAATGCAAGATGGCGGCCAACTTTGATATTTGTAGGCCGATTTCGATGAAACTCAGTTAGTGGCACTATTTTGACAAGATAACAGCAACGCAATGTTGAAAATGTAAAAAATCCAAGATGGTAGCCAACTTTGTTGTTTGTGGGCTGATTTCGATGAAACTGGGTTTGGGGCACTATTTTGACAAGAAAACAGTAACGCAATATTAAAATTATAAAAAATTCAAGATGGTGGCCAACTTTTTTGTTTGTGCACCGATTTCGATAAAACTCGATTTGGGTCACTATTTTGACTAGAAAGCAGCAATGGAATGTTAAAAATAATCCAATATGAAACGCAATATAAAAAATTTAAAAAATCCAAGGTGGCGGTCAACTTTTTTGTTTGTGGGCTGATTTCGTCATCTTGGATATTCATATTTTTAACATTGCGTTACTGTTTTCTTGTCAAAATAGTGCCCCAAACCGAGTTTCATCGAAATCAGCCCACAAACAACAAAGTTGGCTACCATCTTGGATTTTTTACATTTTCAGCAGCAATGGAATGTTGAAAATGTAAAAAATCCAAGATGGTAGCCTTCTTTGTTGTTTGTGGGCCGATTTCGATGAAAGTCAGTTTGGGGCACTATTTTGACAAGATAACAGCAACGCAATGTTGAAAATGTAAAAAATCCAAGATGGTAGCTGTAGTGTGTGTACTAATTAATATGTACTCACACACACTCATCTCTCCTCATAATATATAAGCGCATGCAGCGCAACAATAAACTGTGATTGATCGCAGTCAGTTACTTTTATTTCACGTCTCCTGGTCGCCTCCTTGCATGGCGACCCTGCCAGTGCCGCCTAGTTGGCGGCGCTGTGCAGCCGGTTTTGTTATCAAGTGAAAAAAAAAGAATGGGACTATACATTGAAATAAATAAAATGGACTATAAATTGGTTACTATTTGTGATGTGGTGCTACCAAAATAAATAAAGGACTAAAATAAAATGTAGTCTAGTTATAAACTCTTAATTAGCAATAAATAAATATAGTAGTAATATAAAAATATATATTATATCATTAAGAAAATAAATTCTTCACGTGTAAATTAATGAACTCAAAGCAATCATTATGAACAATCTGAATAAAAATTATGAAAAAGTGTTGTTACTGTGATGCTGATGAGGTTGGTGGTGAGATAAAGCAGGGTGCCGGGAGACGATGGTGTCGGATGTGGACCAGCCGGCAGATAATGGTGTCATTCATTAGAGGAGGAAGGAGCTGAATTTACCAACTGAGAGCAGCCAAGCAGTGGGCAGCGGAAGACGGAACTTCGGAAATGAGCCAGAAATCCCTTTATCTCAAAGATCCTTTTCAAGTTTATGGTTTATTTTGGATATTTTTTTGTCCCTTTTGGAAACTAATACATACTAACTTTAATTTTAAAATGTTGAGAAGATTTTTTTTGTTTTGGACAAAATAAAGTTAACGTTAATTATGACTAAAATGTATTTGCCCTTGACTACATATTATTGTCGAATATAATTTGTCCAAAGTGTGGAAATAGAATAATGAAATTAGAATTTAAAAATAATGTTTATTACATTTAGAAGAATTTATTTGAATTTATTTTATTTGGTACTTAGTACTCCTTTTTAATGATTAATGAACATGTTTAATCAATTAGGTATTGTTGTTGATGATAAGATAGAAATATTCGGAGTACAAGTATCATAATTTGATTAAAAGTAGAGAAAAAAAATATATCGTAGATAATGTTTATTTTTTTCTAAGTTTCTGATTTATACGATTGATTGCACAGAAAAACAACGAGAAGTTGGTTATTTTAGTGGTGTTGGTATTCATGTTTTTTTTATTTCACAGTGTAAGTACCAAAGTTTTCCAGATATTCAGCGTGGTTGATAAAGGTAACTTTATTTTGCAATTGTGGAGATTGTGTTTGATTAATAATTCAAGTTTACATAATATAATTTTAGTATAAATAATGGATTTAATTTTTTTTGTCTCGAAGTTTTAAAGATACATTTTGTAGCTATGGTATTTTATATTATTTTGAAAGTTTTATTACATCAATCAATTAGAATGATATAAATGGATGTCATTTAGAAATTAAATCTTATGCTTAAGGAGATAAAATTTTGTTTGGATTTCGTAATTGCATTCAATGTGAACGACATCGAAATTGCTGACATAGCGACACGTGTGATATTGCATGTATGATTTTGTTGAACCAAAAGAATTTAAATATCGTTTGAGTTTTTTTTGTTTATTCATCGTAAACTAAGTAATGTTTAAATATTTTTTTTTATCGAAAGGGTTTAAAAACGGCATAAACAGGAGTTTTTTTCCGTTAAGTAGGGTTTATATTTATTTTTTGTTAAAAACCTTCTTTTATCCCTACATTGATATTTCATATTTTAATATTTGATATTTTATTACTATTTTCCTTCAGTCAAGTTAAGTAATACAATTACAATTTCTCATGATGACGTAGTTTTATACTCGTTTAACAAAATATAAAAAATAAATTCAATAGATTTGAAAAACATTCCACTTTTCTTTAGAAAAAGTACGTAACTTGTTCAGAGAAATTGAAAATTATCATTGTGAAATTGTGAATTACTAAGCTATCTTATTAATATTTTTTGGTTTTCCTGTTTAGCACATATTTTTCTATAGTACCTACTTATGTATTTATGTAAGTACCTATAGTTTCAAGTAGGTAATTAGTAACTATTTTCTGTTTAGAAGCTTATTATTTTGAATAGAGAAAGTTAGACAACATAGTTCGTACAAAATCCATTTTACTTACAAGGTTTGCTGACAATAATAATACCGAGAGACAACATTTTATTTACGAATTTATTAGTTATATGACATTGACAAAAAATAGATTTCATTACTTTTTCGTATACTCAAAATTTGTTTGCGCTCTAATTTTTACGAATAACAATTACTTATATTTTATTTATGTATAATTTTGTTACGTATAGTGAGTAAATAAACGCTCGATATAAATGTAGTTTATTCGTTTTGGTAGTGAAGTTATCTAAGTAATCTTATGTTTTAGAGAATGAAAAAAAAAATATCGATTAGGTAAGCTATTTTGGTACTATTGAAAAGACTTTGATTGATTTTAACTAATAGTATTCTTGATTGATTTTAACTAATAGTATTCTTATATTTTTTTTATATTAGTGCCGACTTATAAAGTGAAATAATTTTTCATTTTGTCCTGATTATTGTTCCAGTATAAGTTTAGTAAATACGCAATTCAATTAAATAATATCGGTAGTAAATTATAATGTGACAAAATTATTTCTTATTAGAAGTGATGCAATCATTAACTTAACGAACAAGGTATTGGAATGTAGAGTGTTGTATTTCGATATCATTAGATTTCAAAGAGGTAGCGCAGTTGCACTTATGCAAGTTGAAGCAGTATATATATAAGTATCTTGTCGCAAAATATCACACGGGTCTGCTGGTTAAGCTGTAATATAAAACATTGTTATAATAGGGAAAGATAACGAGTATTAACTTTGTGGGAAAGAAAAGTTAAAGGAACTTATTTAGTTTCAAATGTGGAAGTTTATGTTGAGGTATGATTGAGATAGTATATTTGTGGAAATTATAGTTGAGGTTTGAAAGGAAAAAGTTACGAAGAACAGTTTGAAAGCATGGTCTATGACTAGAATAAAGGAAAGGTTTTATAGGTATTAGGAATATTGTAGGAAAGTTAATGTAGCTGTATTAAAAATCTTTTTGTAGCTCTTTAGTTTGCAATTAGGTACAGCAAGGTTTAGGTATAGGTAATGTGATGCGTTTTTTTTTAGGATTTGGAATGATGATAAGGATTTATTTATAGAAGTTAGGGAATATACGGTTTATAAGGTTTCACATGCAATTGGACTGATCACCCAAAAGCGATGAATCTCTTATTTACTTTATATTCAATTTAGGATTGTTAGTATATTTTATAGGTTATGGAATGAAATGGTTAAGATAAAAGCTCGATTATACGGTACACATTAAAAGAGAGGTACTATAGGGTTCAGGTCCTTCAGTTGCATCAAGGTGTGAACGAGATTCCCCTTTGAATCCTGTTTGGAGACCAAATTAGTATGTGTCTTAATTCATGACCCTATTAATAATGGTACATACGTGCGGTGTCAGATCCTTCTATTTGATCATGGTGCGAAACGAGATTTCCTCCGTGAGAAAGTTGGAGTCCGAAATTAGAGTATTAAAACTGCTCCCATTAATAATAATTGAGCTGTGGCCACAGCCCAAAATGGCAATTGTCCATTTTTATGATGATAATGAAGTCGACTATAATTAAATATGATAAAGTATGTACCAAAAATGATGAGTTAAATAAAAATGAAAGTACGCCGGCGCCGGGGCGAATTATGATATGTGAGTACCTAGTAGGTGATATGTGTATAAGTGTACCGATAGTGTTATAGGTAATGAATTATGGAGATTATAACGAGCAAGAGTAGGTTTTAAAGTGAAGAAAATATATGGGAATATTGTTATTGACACAGGATAATTCATACAAACTAGGAGGTTATGTAATAAATAAGAAATGTTTGACGATATTTATATCAGGAAGATGATGAATGATTATAATTTGATTAAAAGGTTTGAAAGAAGAAATATTTTGTTTGTAAATGTGATGAAAAGAAATATGAAGGATGATTTTTAAATAAAAGGGAAAAATTAAAATAAGGAATGATTACTAAAAAAAATGTTTGAGTATGTTAGCGAAAAGTATCTAGAATTCGATGTTTTATTTGTAAAAGAAGAATAAATAAATAAATAAAAATAAGGTGATTTTTAAAGTTCAAATTTTACTCAGTTATCTTTTTCAGCTATCGAATAAAAGAAAAGAGGAAAATATTTTGTTTTTTCGTAGAAAAATATACCTAAGGCTTTTATTATTATTTTGGAATATGAGTCTGTGCAATCTACTTATACTGGTATAAATCAGAAATACTACATGTATAATGTATTTGAATATTATTATTCGTTATAGTGTGTCTATTTTTGTGTTTAGAATTTCATGCGAATATTTTTAGTAAACTACATAAATAAAAGTTAAATAATTTAAGGTTGTCACCGACATGGTGATGCTAGTAAATTGATAATTTGATAATATGGAATATAAAGTGCATAAAATATTTTATCAAGAATTATGTATATTCGTTAGGTATTATTTGTGATTGGTAATGAAATTGATAATAATCTTTTTTTTCACAAAATTACAGAAATTATAACGAAGTATTACCATTGTGATTAGGTAACAAAATTTTAGATGTTCTAATGTAATTCGAAATAGATTTTCGATATTATTTGCATCAAATAAATTTTATATTAAGTATCTTAGTTAATAGTATAAGAGTCATACACTTTTTTCATTTACTTACATTTTTTTTATTTTAATGTGTAAAACATTTTTTTTTAATTTGAGACAACTTACCTACTACGTAGATTTTGTTAGAATTTGATGCAACTTTAATTAATTAATGATACAAAATTCATACGTAATTATTTCAATCTGTTTTTTTTTCTAAATTATATCAGTATTAATCATTTAAATATGAATTTATATAATACAATCATATCATAACATCTATATTTGTACTTAAAAAATGAAGTTTTGGTCGAATTTATGTAATTAGCGTGATAAAGAAAATAATAATGTTAGAAGTTCGAAATTCATCTTGAATAAAATGTAATAAAAATCTGAAATTTTAGATAAATGTACTTTACCAAAAAAAAAGGTATAATCTCTTGATAAGTATTTTTTTTTTAGGGGGGAGGTGTAGTGTGTGTACTAATTAATATGTACTCACACACACTCATCTCTCCTCATAATATATAAGCGCATGCAGCGCAACAATAAACTGTGATTGATCGCAGTCAGTTACTTTTATTTCACGTCTCCTGGTCGCCTCCTTGCATAGCCAACTTTGTTGTTTGTGGGCTGATTTCGATGAAACTCGGTTTGGGGCACTATTTTGACAAGAAAACAGTAACGCAATATTAAAATTATAAAAAATTCAAGATGGTGGCCAACTTTTTTGTTTGTGCACCGATTTCGATGCAACTCGATTTGGGTCACTATTTTGACTAGAAAGCAGCAATGGAATGTTAAAAATAATCCAATATGAAACGCAATATAAAAAATCCAAGATGGCGGTCAACTTTTTTGTTTTTGGGCTGATTTCGTCATCTTGGATATTCATATTTTTAACATTGCGTTACTGTTTTCTTGTCAAAATAGTGCCCCAAACCGAGTTTCATCGAAATCAGCCCACAAACAACAAAGTTGGCTACCATCTTGGATTTTTTACATTTTCAACATTCCATTGCTGCTGAAAATGTAAAAAATCCAAGATGGTAGCCAACTTTGTTGTTTGTGGGCTGATTTCGATGAAACTCGGTTTAGGGCACTATTTTGACAAGAAAACAGTAACGCAATATTAAAATTATAAAAAATTCAAGATGGCGGTCAACTTTTTTGTTTGTGCACCGATTTCGATAAAACTCGATTTGGGTCACTATTTTGACTAGAAAGCAGCAATGGAATGTTAAAAATAATCCAATATGAAACGCAATATAAAAAATCCAAGATGGCGGTCAACTTTTTTGTTTGTGGGCTGATTTCGTCATCTTGGATATTCATATTTTTAACATTGCGTTACTGTTTTCTTGTCAAAATAGTGCCCCAAACCGAGTTTCATCGAAATCGGCCCACAAACAAAAAGTTGACCGCCATCTTGGATTTTTTAAATAATATTAGACTAGTGTTTTTATGTCGTAAGTTCAATAATATTTACTTTAATAACATAAAATCCCCATAGTGACATTATTTTAGTTGGAAGTCTGTCCGTGACCACGGCAGCTGCAAAGGTGTCGTCACGTCAGGAAAAACAAAAAATCATATCAAAACCATTCAACCACTCTAGTATCCGTTAAAGTGTTTTAGACTTAATACATTTGCCATGTGGTTCGTTTGATTAAAACAAAAATTATTTAATTTTTCGATCAAAATACAATGGAAATGCGACTAAACGATAAAAGACTAATGTGATTTGAGTCGTAAATTCAGTAATTTACATTTTTAACACAACTTATTGCATAAAATATATTTAATTAGTTTCGACCCGAATTTTGACCCTACGGAAGGGAATTAATGGGTTTAAACCCAGTTTTGACCCAATGGTCGGGTTTAAACGGGTCGTTTGCCCATCTCTAGTCAGGGCCGTGGCTCGGGGTCAATGTCTGGGGAGGACCAAAATAATAATTATCATGTATGCATGCCATAATATCAAGAGCTAATATCGTTTAACATTATGTCCACAGCGCGGAGCACGTCGGCAGGGCCCTAATAGAAATCCTCACTAAAGCACAGAGCGGCTCAGTGTGGGTGGTGGAGAACAGCCAGCCGCCGAGGGAGTGGCGCGGCTAACTGCACCCGACGAACGAGCCAAGCAAATTATTGCCAACAAAGGAATGATGCTTATGAAGTTATGTCGTCACGAAATGGATTTTTTGCCAAAGATATAAAGGGTATTTTTGCAAAACGAGTAACTACAAAAACAATGGAACAGTCTTTAAGTTGAATGGCAGTTATATGCCAGCGTCACATCAAATTCTAAGTTCAGAATGATGTAATTAAAATCTGAACATCAGTGATCAGACTTCCTAATTAGGTAAGGTCTAGCTCAAAATCCGCCTAATCTAAAGTGTGCTTTTAAGCAAAGGGGTATCTATCGCTACCTAAAGATCTGGCGTTAGGCCTTAAAAGACCTTATCCCTACAAGATCAAAATCTTGGCCTATAAGATACGTAACTAAAATTGTTATCTTTCAACAAAACTTTTTTGAAATCACACAATATGAAAATTAAATTATGATGTGACATTTTACGTGGTACTGGAGGTAAGCAATAAATTAGTAACAATAATTATACCCACTTCGAACATACTTCCAGAAAACCAGATTATGAAATGGTTGTGTAAATATTATTTCTGTGTAGGATAAGTCTTCTCACTCAGAAGCGGTATTTATATATTTTAAGATGTATTTTATAAATAATACTATGTAATATACACAATAGTATATAATTATTATAGACATAATATTAAGTGCTTGTATTCGTGTACCTTCCTACTCTAACGCCCGATTGCACTAAACTTAAGGATCGCCTAAGTATTTTCCTAACTACAACACGACCAAATTAAAACGGTGTCATAAACTTAGCCGTCATGTAGCTGTCATTCGCCTAGTTATCTTGGTCGAGTTGTAGATAAGAAAAGACTTAGGCGATTCTTAAGTTTAGTGCTTTTGCACCTAATAGTATTGTATACGCGAGTATGTACTTCGTATTTTAAAAAAGCTTTTAAATTGTTAGTTACAAATGTGAAACATTTTGTTTAAAAAAATGTAATGTGTATGTATTTGTTGAAATATTGTTTATTACTTTTAATAAGTTTTGTATTTTGTACGAAGTTTGTTAAATGTTTGCAGACATGAAAAAGCTATATAATTAATTTGCAATAAACTGTTTTAAAAATAAAGGGGTTTCTTTTAAGAAAAGTCATTTCTGGAAGATTTGTAGTAAATGTATATTTCGATATTAATACAATCACCAGGTACAGTTTTTGAGTTACAGATTTTTTACAAATATAGTGTGTATCTTGTCAAAAGTTTATTTCAAATTTTCACACGAAAAGGACTCTTTGCCAAACATTGTTGCTAATAGTAGTATAATATATTTACGACAAACGATTCCAATTTATTCAAAGAATTAAACTAAGTCCTCTTCTGGAACATTTAGAATACATACTAAAATTTGTGTGATAAAACAGTGGATCCCTTTAGTATTTCGAATAATTCTGGCAGTAATCGATGTGGCGGTGCCACTGGCCGGCGCCAAAATGCATTATTTAATTGAATATTCACAATCATTGTGACCTTTAGTGCCTTTTCTCATTTTCGGCGTGACAACGGTACGGCATCGCCTAGCCATAGTAAAGAGGCGTGGTTGCCATGGTTACTGAGGCAAAATACTATGGCGAGGCCCTTTGTTCGCTTTAGGACAGATTCGTTTTACGACATATTCGCTTTACGGCAGATTCGCTATACGACAAGTACAGTCAACTCGACAACAATAATGTTATCACAAGAGCGACAGAGATAAAGTATAGACGGGTCATTGTACAAAATCCTTCTGCTTCTCGTTAACCTCCTCTGAATTTATGCTACCCCGGTACTTTGGTAACGTAATTTAAAGAAGATAAAGATTTTTATTAACTGGCAGTCAAAAAAATATTGAAAATGGCGGCTCACAATAAGTGTGGGTAAGTGAGCGAGAACAGAAACATGTACTATGGGCAACAGCGACGCTTAACCAGTTTGTAACAAAATTCGTGTGCGCGCGTATCGCCCCTACACGAACTAAACGTATGGTTGTGACGGCGCGGCGTGCAAGCGATTTTGACCTTAGCAGTGGTTAAGCGTCGCTGTTGCCCATGGTACGACGCCATTTCTAATCCCATTCTTTAACTACAGGGGTTGTATTATTTTTGTGAACGACTGTACAATTTCTGTCTTAAAGCGAATCTGCTGTAAAGCGAATCTGTCTTAAAACGAATCTGTCCTAAAGCGAACAAAGAGGCGAGGCAATGTCGTACCGCTGCTGCGCTGACTTGAGAAAAGGGCCTTATAAATATAATATATTTACTCCTGTACTAAACTAAAGCATGACAAATCAAGACGCATACGCCAATGGCACCGCCACCAGATCTCGCCAGCAGTCCTACTATCACATTTCATTTATCTAACACTAACAATAAAACGACAGTCAATAAAACAACGTCATCCACACACTATTAACATACGGCCAATCGCTAAACGTTAGTAGGCATACTGACCTGCACTAAATTTTATTTCAGTCTGACCAGCAGATACATGGACATACTTCGCAAGGTGTGTTATCTCAACACAACTAAGTAGGACTGCTGTTAATAAATACAACTGGTCATTGCTCGATTCTATCTGGAAGTACAATGACCCTTTGGACATAATAAAACATGTACATATTAATCTAACTCTAAATAGGCACGAACGCGCTTAATAGGTGAGAAGCTTTAGGAAACTATATCCATCGGGCACGACATAAATAAACATCTCAATTTCACTATGCAGGACGCGTTTACACATAGCCTCTGTAAAATTTACATAGGGAGGCATTAACTCAGTTCTGTTTTTATTTTCATCTTACATTGACATTTCTAGCATAATTTAGCCTAATATCGCATTGACGGTCGACATGTGTCATACGGCAAATTTAGATCATGCCAATGTATCGCCCGATCAAACAATACCACCGCTCATTGCTATCCTATAATTACAATACACTAAATGTGAGCGCGCCTCTCGCGAAGACACTTTGTTCTTGCGCTTTTATTATTGCTTACGGGAATTTCCATCTTTCTCCTTCCATTATATTGGATACAACACTGACACACCAAAACAATGTCCATCTGCTTTTATACGCACCACCATATTAGTTCCCGAAAAGACAATATTACATTTTAACTGATTACATTTAAATCACCATCTTACACTTTTCCGTTACAATTGCATTCTTGATTAGTCCTTGCGATAATAAATTAAGATTCATTGTATAGTTGGCATTGCGCACCTTCTCTCTACTTTTCTGTAAAAGAAAATTCGCTTTTAGTATAGAATATAATATTTTATAGTAATTTTAGTGTCTGTGTATATTCCGTTTATCCTTGTCCTATTTTATAAACAATTTTTACCCAACTCTTTACTGAAATAATGATTTATGAAATACAACAAAAACCACACACGCACGCGAAAGAAATCGTGAATTATTACTAAGAATTTGATTTAATAATACAATATTAAAGAAAAGAACAATGACCACTTCCCATACAAGTGTTGACCTGTTAAATAGCTTTTTTAAAAGTCGATGTATGTATGTCGCTATGACCTTATAATATGTACTATTATATAATTAATTTTAATTTAGTAATCAGAAAAATATGTAACATATATGGTAAAATCAATATGTTCTACAATATTAAATAATATACTAGTTTATATAAATTGAAATTATTGCTAATCTTTAGTATGAGTTTTAACTATTTCTGGGTTATTTTATAATGAACAATAAAAATGCAATTTTTTGAGCTTTAGAATTTCTTTTTACATTATAATTGATGAAATCGATATTTTTTTGACAGGTCAGAAATGGGTGTTCTTCTTTAGTGCGCACACCTAAAGAGCCGCGAGCTACGTGCTTGTGTTGAATGTAGTGTTGTGTGTGGCATATTTATTTATTATTAATAATAGTAATATTATATTCTTTATTGCACACGAAAAGACATTACAAACAAAGAAACAAGAGACAGAATAAAGTACACAATAGGCGGTGTTCGCAACCCTAGCTTGGACGAGAGCGGGGCCTGAGGCGGAGGGGACGACCGGGCGGGGAGACCATTCCACTTGGCTCAGCGACACAGCGCCAGCTACATCATTTTCCATACAATTTTCCTTTTATGTAAATAACCTAATATTATAATACCTAAAACCTGAGCTATTTGTTATTACGTCACCCCTGCATCAATATTTGGAGTCAGATACCACGGAGTCCTCGCAACAGGCGGCCTTATTGCTAGACTGCAATCTCTTTCAGGCAACCTTGGGAGAGAGAGATGGGTGGTTGCGTAGAATGCAGCGTGTTGTGTTGTGTTATATTTAGAGCCAAACGCACCGTCGACCGGTGGACGAGCGACTCGGTTTTCCGGCGATCGAAAACATGGGCGACTAGGCCGGTGACCGAGCGAGCGATTTGAATATTGGTAGTTTACTTATACTTCTTACATTCGTGAAAGATATGGGCAGTGTTCCTTATATACGTGCACGGAAGTTGCAATATTATATTGTTGTTATTAAATAGAAAAAAAACGAGAAAAAATAAAGGCACGTCCTTTGTTGTAAAAATAAATAAATTAATAAGAACTGTCTGTGAGTCGTCGCTGCGCGGCTAGTCGCCCAGCGACCGGGCGACCGATGCGTACGAGTCCATATAAATAAAAAAAGTAAAAAAAGGTTTTTATTTCTTGCATAAACTAAACAGTTGACATTGCAATATTCGTAACTTGAAAATGTGATTAATTTTAATATTTAAGTAATTTGATTTCATTAAGTTTTAATTTAAATAAAAGTTTGCATGCATGATACATAATTTCAATACATTAATTTAAAAAATAAGAATTGATCTATTGACTAAATAATAATTTTGAAATTCACTTGTAAATACTTAGTACGCGTCCATTAAACTAGTAGAAATTACAGTCACCGTCAACAGTCGCGCGGCGATCGGTCTACAGTGCGTTTTGGCTCTTGTCATGGGTGGTCGCTAGGAGTGTAGCGTGTTGTGTTGTGGTATATAAGGTGGTACCAAATGATCTGATGATACTTAAACGGGTGATCGTGTTGCTTAAACTGAATAACATTCTGCAAGGAACATAGGTCGAAAAACGAAAAAAAAATTTCATACTCCCATACAAAATGTATCGGTCAGCTGGCCGACTTACTATGGAAAGGCGAAAAAAAATAGTTTTTAGACCTTGGAGAAAGTGTTTAAGTATCATCAGATCATTTGGTACCACCTCATATACAAAGTTATTTTTACTTAATACAAAATCTCTCGTGGGGTCGATCAGACCATCAAACTGAACAACTTTCATTATGGAACCAACCTTGAAATCGCGAAACAAAAAATCAGCTGTTTCATACATTTCATTGGAGTCGGATTGCATGGAACAGCTGTTTTTTTTTTATGAAAAATAACCTTGTATATTTATGATGGGTGGTTGGTATGAGTGTATCATGTGGTGTAATATTTACCGTGGGGCGGTCACTGCGCGGCGGCGGCCTGGGGCGCGGGCGGGGGCGGCGCGGGCGCGGCGGGGGGCACTCCGCGCCGCGAGCCGCCGCTGCCACGCCCGCGACCGCCGCCTCGCATCGCCCTCCATCTGCCGGAGGAAAACACTACATTAGCATTGCAAAAAAACATCAATAAAACGGTTTTTTAGGATTCCGTACTCAAAAGGTAAAAACGGGACAATATTACTAACCCCCGTATCTATAGACGAGTAAGTAATGACTTGAGTAAAACTTAAAATTTTCTAATGCTTCTCATATCATATTCACATGCAATTTATAGTAAAATTCGTCTTAAATGACTTCTTAGTGCAGTTTTGGTGAATTTAAGGTTATTTGATACTATAAAATGCGTATGAATATAATATTAGAAGCATTTGAAAATTGCAAGTTTTACTCAAGTCATTACTTACTCGTCTATAGATACGGGGGTGAGACTCCGCTGTCCGTCTGTCTTTCACCAGACTGTATCTCATGAAGCATGATAGCTAATAAGTCCAGCCAGGTGTCGCATGGGTGACCGTTAAGTGGCGCTTCCATGCTCTGGAGAGCACGTTAAATCGTCGGTTGTTGTCATCTGATAACAGTTATTGAGGCCTTACAGATGGCTTGATAAACTCTTAACATCAGAGGCGGCCACTAATCCTCATACGATAAGAAAGAAAAAACACGAATTAAGTGTATATAGTACAGGCATAGTGTAAAGAAACTAATATTGGCTACTCTCAGCAGTCGCGACAGATCGATCACGAGGAATAACCAGTCCACACTGTCTGCGGTGCGATCCCTCAACGTTACTTCGCATTGAAAGACATGAGCTGCGCTGCGCGGTCGCGACGATTTTAACGCAGATCGTCATTTTCGCAAATAGTCAGTCGAAAAATTTAGTCACTTTCGCAGAATGTCATTTTTGCAACTGGTTACTTTCGCAGTGTCATTCACAATTTTTCTCAAACTCACAATTTTGAGAAAAAAAACTGTGCATGACATTCTGCGAAAGCGACCAGTTGCGAAAATGACATCCTGCGAAAGTGACCAGCTGCGAAAATGACATTCTACGAAAGTGACCAAATTTTTCGCGATGACCATTTGCGAAAATGACATTCTACGAAAGTGACCAAATTTTTCGCGATGACCATTTGCGGAAATGACGATCTGCGTCAAAACCGTCGCGACGAGCTAAAAGATTGACATCGAGACACCGCGCAGTAGTTACCTCACTTGCCACGACGAGCCGTCATCGCGCGCGCTCTTCAGAGAGGAACCACTATGATTTCTTTACAGATACATAACTTGGCAAGATAAAGTTGCGCAGCAGCTACAAAGTATAAACACAACTCAACAACGGTGTTGATTGTCCTATTAGTATTTTTCATTGTTCTTAGTTTATTTAAGTAACATACATTGGTCAATTGTTTGTTGTCCCGAATAAATAAAAAAAAAACTCAGTGCATTTTTCGTCATGTTGTCTCATCTTTGTCTTACCAAGTTTATGTGCCGGCACCTATACAGTGTAAAGAAATCTTGTGTACCATTATAATGTAAAGTTTACACTATGTCTACAAGGTGTTTGGTAAAAGTCTTATAGAGCGGAATATGGTAGATAGGGACCATCGAACTGAACAACTTTTACTATGGGACCAACTGTGAAATCGCGAAAAAAAACAGCTGTTTCATACAAAAATTAATAACGAAAATATCTATAGAAACAGCAGATTTTTTTGTGATTTCAAAGTTGGTCCCATAGTAAAAGTTGTTCAGTTCGATGGTCCCTATCTATCTACCATATTCGGCTTTATAAGGCTTTTACCATGTATGTATGTATGTACTCACGGCTGGTGGGGCCCGTGCATGTTGTGCGGGTTGTGGTGGCGCCAGGACGCCCGGCCGCGCCACGCGCCACGCCTCGCTGACGCCACGCCAAACGTCTCCGAGTTCAGCTTGCGCTCCGTCCGCCAGTCAGTCCGCTGGCTGCGACCCTTCAGTCTGTAAGCGAACCAACTAATTAGTTAACAGATTATCAGCGTCGGGATGCGACACCTGTGCCGGCTGGATTGGCACAAATTAACTAATGGCTCTGTTATCTGTAGACCTCGCTTAAACATATTATCTCAGCCTTTTTAAAAAATCGTCCGTGAAATGGCAATAAGTCCTATCTGAAAAAAATATTGTTGCTTTTTCTGTATTAAAATGTCCTATCAGATGACAGGAATATGCGAAGAAACCGCAACGACGTGTTATTTGACTCTTTCATGTTTTTTTATTCACTAAATAACTTTTCATCACTTCTATTCGAAAAATGATGCTTTGTTCCTATAAAAGTGGGACCAAAATAGCTCTTTTCTGGTAAGAACTTTTTAGTGGGAGGAAAAAACTTTACTATGTACTTCAAAAATAATCAGTTTTTTCATAGTCCTATAAAGATGCGTGATAAAAGATAAGACCTTTTGCCAGTTCACAGACAAACCACGAGAGAGAGAAATATCGAAAAACTGAATCGACAAAATTAATCTATTTAATATCAAACCAGCTCACAAATTTTCACAAGAATCAGTTGAGAAACGTGACCTGTAGAAGAGCGGGACGGAAATACATTGCGCTTGCTCAGTCAATAACTAGTGATCTACAAGCACCAACCTCTCAACCGCCTCGCACGAGATGTTGTCGAAGAAGCTCTTGTTCTTGTCGTAACCGGTGAACCCGCTCTGGTCCTCATCGAGCTCGGGCTCACCTGCACCCGTCTCGTTGCCCGAGTCATCCTTCTTGTCTACCTCGCCTGGCACTATTGTCGGAACCTTGGGACAAAAAATTAACATTTTACAATACAGGTTTAAACGTGGTGTGATCTGATGATGGCCATCCAGCACGCGAAGCATGACCAACATCGAGATAAGATTCGACTCACAGAACAATGGCTTGTCTACACCGAAATTTCACTTTTGTCGGGTTGAGATCGAGATACTCATGCTCGCATTTTACAACTGTAGACTCGCATTGTTCTTTGTCGTGGCCTAATGTCAAAAGTCGACAAACACGAGCTTTTGTCTTCAACTGACATTAATTTGACAGTTGAGTGGGAGAAATTTGTCTACCACCCTTCGAGTGGTCGAGAAAGATTTGTCAACTTATTTTTTTTTCTGAGTTTTTAATTTCACAATAAAAAATAATCTAAGTTGTCCGTGTTTATATTTTATTAAGGCAAGAAGAGAAGTTACAGCACAAACGACAAAAACAGCTGTCCGGAAAGAAAAAAAATGAAAAATTGTATTTAAGTAATTCTTTTTTATTATAAAATTTATAAAAAAGAAATATAATAAATATTTACTAGTAGTAAATAACGATTAAGTATTTTTTATTCTTAAATTTTTTCATAAATTTTATAAATTAAAATAATACAATAAATAATTTATTGTAAAAAGGTACCTACCTATTCAATAATATTGTTTCCTAATATTACACTTTTTTCCCTTCAGTATTTTTTTTTACTTTTATTTTACTTAATTTTAATTTATTTACTTAAAAACGTAAATTAAAATTATTTTTATACATTGATTTCAATATTTATTACTAAATTAACAAGTGCGTTGGTCTGTGTCATCTTTTCAAAAATCTCTCAATAAAAGGAAGGCAAACGAACTATATCCATACGGCTATATTTAACTCGGTTTTAAGAGTTTTGCGTCGTGAAACGTATAGAAAGGAACGCCCTTTAAGAGAAATGATGGAAATAATTATAAATATTTGATCTGATCAGCATTCTAAGAGCTGTAAGGATAAGAGTTATCAGTTACAGCATTTCCATACATTTTAATGCTATTTTCGTGGTTTTTTATACATATCCAAACAGCTCTTAGAATGCTGATCAGATCTATTGGGTGTGTATGGGGATCTGAATCTTCTCCATTCACTCCCTGGATGGCCATCATCAGATCACACCACGTTTAATCCTGGGCGGAGAACCAATGCTTCAAAGTTACCTCGTTTGTATGAAAATAGACCTCTGTAGTACTTAGTTTTGCAGGCCAGTGTATTTATCTGTTTTCGGAAAAGTCGTAGAACAAATGTTGTTATTTATGATGTTAGTTTAGCCCTGCAAAGTGGTTGGTTTGTTAGGATACGATAAACAACTAATCCAACTACGTTAGAAATGCGAAAGTTTGTTTTATGTGATTGTTATCAATAAATAATGCATGATTCAAACCAACTGGCCTATTATAGTTTAAATATTACAAGAAAAAGACTCAAAAAAATAATTATATGAGTGTGTTTATCCTTACATGACTTATTTAGTAAACTGTTTATTAAAATGTTATCATTGTTCATTTATAAATTAAAACAAGTGTTTTATACACAAAAATTACGAAAAACATTATTAATAATAAAAAACGATTTAAAAAGGTACCAACTTATTTTTAAATAAAGATTTTAGTATAAAAGACTACATGGGGTCCTTCTTAAATAGTGCACGAAATTTTAAGGGGTCAATGTACTCATGCATACAAACAATTTTTACTATGGTACCTTGAAATCGCGAAAAAAAAACAGCCTATCCATACATTTTGATCTATTCGATTTCAAATTTTCTATGGAACAGCTGTTTTTTATTGCGATTTCATCGTTGGTACCATAGTAAAAGTTGTTTGTATGCATGAGTACATTGACCCCTTAAAATTTCGTGCACTATTAAAGAATGACCATTACATATAAGAGAATTCCAGCAACAATGTTTACTCACCTCAACCTTAACAGGCTCATCGGATATCTTGGTGTTGGCAAGTTGGGTGCGCAGCTCCTCGAACTCGGTGTTGGCCTGCTCGAAGTCGTAGTCGTTGTCGAACTTGAGCGTGTTCTTGGTGCGCGGCACGAACCCGCGCCCGCGCCCGCGCCCGCGCCCCCGCCACCCGCCGCGCCCGTACCCTTGACCTACCACAACATGCTTTTGACTCAGATCCTCATTTTCGCAAATGGTCATCCCTAAGACCTAATTTCCACTAAGCGGCTAGCCGCGACTTTTATTTATCCAGATAGTCATAGACCAATTTCCATTGTCGCGGCAGCGACTTGACAGCCGCCGCGACTGCAAAATTACACGCGACTCGAATAGCCGCGCGCGACTCAACATCTATGCAAAACTATTTTGCAATATCCACTGCGCGGCTAGCCGCGCGCGACTAGCGGCCGGTAAGTATGCAGCAAAGAGAATATAATCGCTGCAAAGACAATATAATCACTACGTTTGTAAACAGAATCAGTATATAATCCCTTCTTCGACGTCCATTTTAAAAATAAGCTTGGGCAGAGACCAGAGTCGCGCGCGACTAGTCGCGTACGCAGTCGCGCCAAAGCGGCTACGCTAGCGGCTGGCGGTCGCGCGCGACTAGCCGCGTAGTGGAAATAAGCTCTAAGAATTTGGTCACTTTCGCAAAATGTCATTTTCGCAACTGGTCACTTTCGCAAGAATGTCATTCACAATTTGTGAAAAAATTTAAAGAAATGTGAATGACATTCTGCGAAAGTGACGACCTTTTGCGCAAGTGACCAATTGCGAAAATGACATTCTGCGAAAGTTACCAAATTTTTCGCGATGACCATTTGCGAAAATGGCGATCTGCGTTAAAACCCACAACATCACAGCATAACACACCCTGGACACTCCATACAACTGCTCTGTTATAGCTACTTATTACACAGACACTACACAGATGACGTTTTGTACACGCGCAACTGTGTGCGCAAAGCTAGGGCTACTACGGGAATCGTATCGCCTCATACACACAAATAAACATATTGGGTTTTCACCATCCTTCCTAATATTATAAACTAGCGGCCGCCCGCGACTTCGTCTGCGATGGGGTAGATCCATGGTCACTTACTTACATTTTTTCGTTGAAAATGTTGATTAAAAACTGTTTTTCAGAAGCAACTTTCATGCGATTTCAGTTCAATTAACAAAATTATATAGGGATCAATCTACTTGATGTAACTAAAACAAGAAATTTGAAAAAAGACAATCCTTTGTATTTTTAATTAATTTTTAACGCGCGGTCACTTTCGTTACATAAAAAGGAACTCCATTTTTAGTATTTCACTTAATAAGTATTTTCTCTTCTAACATGATAACATATAATTGTAACTTCTTTTGAATCAATACAAAAAGAACTTAGAAAAGAATCTGTAAAATAACTGAGCAATTATTTATGACATTTAAGTCAAAAATCCAAATTTTCATGGTCACTTACATTACATAATTGAAGTTTGCCGCCGAACAACATGTAGAAAAAACTGCACTTTAAAGTGACATAACTTAAAAATAAATGAAGGTAGTACATAACAAGTGTTGAATTATGAAATATAAGTATTTATTGTATAGAAAAGAGTTTTGTTTCGTGTGTAATAGCAATAATTTATTTTTCCCTAAATTCCTCATTTGCATGGATCTACCCGATGGAATTTTTTTTGCTATCCATCGGGAACAATACTTTTTTCGGAATGAAATGTACCCTATGTCCTTTTCTGTACCCCTGACAAGGTGTATGCAGAATTTCATGATGATCGGTTCAATAGTTAAGACGTGAAAACGTAACAAACAAACAAACAAAACGGACTTTCGCATTTATAATAAGTAAGGATGCGAAAGTCAGTTTTATTAATGTTCGTTTGTTTGTTACTCCTTCACGTCTTAAGTACTCAACCGATCATAATGAAATTTTACATACACATTAACAGAGGTACCCTATCAGAGAGAGAAACTACTTGCGTGTTTTTTCTGCTGACTAATTTGAAATGTTACTGACCAATCAATCTCTCAGACGAAATAATTACTTCTCTATAACTTATATCCATATTATGTAGCTTGTTTTACCACAGAATAGATAATAGTATTAGCGTACAGAAGTTGCACTCCGCAAAATCGTTTAAATAAATTGCGACTTTTGCTCAGACACAAAAAAGTGCAATTCAGGTCACACAGTGCTCCCTTCACTCCAAAACATTCACTTAGTAACTACTAAGAGGCAACTGCCTCTCTTTCTATCACGTAGGTCTTATCTGTTTTGACGTATGAAATGTGTCCTCCCAAAGGACGCCGAGCGCTTCATACGCGCGCGCGGAGTGACTTTGCCCTGATTTTACTAACCTGCATTGTACTGCCCAGCCTGATGGTGGTGGTGGGGTTGAGCCGAGGTTTGAGGTTGTTGCTGATGATGCTGGTGTTGTTGTTGATGGTGTTGTTGATGATGTTGTTGATGCTGCGGTTGATGATGTTGTTGTTGTTGATGATGCTGCTGTTGTTGGTGATGCTGCTGTTGTTGATGATGTTGTTGATGCTGCGGTTGTTGATGTTGTTGTTGATGTTGCGGCTGGGCGCCCCCGCTCGGGTAGCGTTGGCGATTGCGCGAGTTGGTGCGGTTGCGAGTCTGCTTCTGCGAGGAGCCGTTGCTGCCGCGGCGGCTATCGCGTTGCTGGCCCGATCCACCCGCCACGGAACCCACCTGCTTGAACGGCAGACATTCAATCCGTGAACATTGACAATGGATAAAGGAAAAGTCCAAAAGAAAAAGTTATGACGTTGTATAGGGCCGAAGTCTGCTATTGTTAACGTCAAAATCGTGTTTCATTTGTGTTTCGGTTTTGGGTTTAAGAAACAAGAACTGTGTCAAAAAGCATTTTAACTTAAACACTATTGAAACACGATTATGACGTTAACAAAAGCAGGCAGACAGCCCCTGTTGTTTATAAAGAACAATCAAATTGTGTCTTTGGAACAGGGGCCGTACCGGCTAACAAATCGATTATAGAAAAGTCTGCCAGGTTTCAAATTAAAACAGATAAATCGAGCCCCGATAGGGCCAAAATGGCGAACCCCAATTCATGATGTCACACGAACATCTATATTTTCCAAATTACGTTAACAGAAAGTACAAGACGAAATTCCTTACTTTGATTTTTCTGTTTTAAGTTGAAACTCGGCAGACTTTTCGATGATCGATGCGTTAGCCGGTACGGCCCCAGATAATAATGCCATATGTGTAGCAAGTTTAACTTTTCTAGTCTCACTCGGTAAACAATCTTCACCCAACTATTTATTGAATTAGTATTCACTTTTAAAATACAATAAATGGTTTTCCATATAGAGATTACGAAAGAAGTTGATAATTTATTAATAAAAAATAATAATTTAATAAGACATTTTTTTTTAATAACAATTAAGTTTATAAGACTTATGGCAACTGACAAAAACTGTTTACTAAACAAGACAGGATTAACAAACTATACAAAAATTATGGTCAAATGTCTTAACTCATACTTTTGTATTGTAAAATAAATCCTTTATCATTATAACTTAAGTAATTATTTTGCAAATCTAAGAAATACAGTTTTGAAAATGATGTCCACCCTCTTGGTATGAAAAGAAGTTATGAAAACATGGAAAATGTGTATTTCTTAAAACTTAGCTGTGTAAAAATAATAATACAATATTTTACCTGGGTGCCTTGGTCAGCAGTGGGGCTCTTCCTATGCCCAACAGCGGGAGTGCCGGACCTCGAGGCATTTTGTTGAGAACCACCTCCAATTAGATCGAGCATAGAGCCTGAAAATTAATTACACCGGTGAAAATCAAACCAAACACATCTTTATTGCAAGTGTTTCTTGCATTATATCCAGTGATGTACAAAATACCCTGTACACAGTATTTGGAATACAAAATACTTTTAAATTAAGTATTTCAGATACCAGATACAAAATACTTTCGAGAAAGGTATTTGAAATACTAGATACAAGATAGGTATTTTAAAAATACTTTATCAAAATAGAAATACTTTTCTAAGAAAACATTTTAATTTAAGTTTTTGTTTATTATAGCGCTCATTATAGGTAGATCATAACACAAGAATAATTATTTTAAGTTAGACTTAAGTAAAACCAGCTCTTCAAACATCTTTAATCATTTTCCTTCGATGTGACCTCATGATCATACCCCAAAAGAAAAGAGTCGCTCCACAGGGGCAGAGCTCCGCCAACAGGTGTTTTATTTTAAGAATATTTATTATTCTAGGGTAAATATTTAAGCTCTTTAGGCTTAAGTATATCTTTATTATTAAGGTATTGCAGTGTTTTTAAGTCAACAGTGCTGGCAGTAGACCCCGTGTTTTCGCCACTTGCAATAGAGGAATCAAAATCCTCTAATAAAAACATGTAATAAGAGTCATCATTTGACTTTTTAAAACATTTTTATTAGGTTGCTTAGGTTTTATACTAGCTTCCCGATGATCTAGCTAGAGACTTGAAACTTTGAACATAGGTCAGAACTGGAAAGCAATGGAATATTATATGTGAAAACTTAATTGTTGGCTAATGATTAACCATGGTACATTTTGTTATATAAACATAGTAGCTGTAAGTTTTCCAAGAAATAAAATAAAATAAAATAAAATAAAAATATTATGGTGTCATTGAGCTTATCCGATGATGGAGCCGGAAGAAAGACACAGGAACTCTATGATGAGACCATACAACCCCACCGTGTTTAGGCTCATTAGAATCGTCTTGACGAGTACTCTGATGAAAGATGAGGTCCAGGGTCTGATGATAAAGCCGAAGGCCATGCCATAGGAACTCAATATTGAAACCGTGCAACCTCATCAAATTTGGGCTCATTTGAATCGTCTTGACGAGTGATTTGTTGGGAAATAGTTTCCAGGGTCTGATGATGGAGCCGAAAGAAGGACACAGGAACTCTTTAATAAAACCACGCTACCCCATCGAGTTTGGCCTCGTTTGGATCGTCTTGAAGAATACTTTGTTTGGTAATAGTGTCCAAGGGTCTGATGATGGAGCCGGAAGAAGGGTACTGGAACTCTGTTATAAAACCATGCAACCCCATCGAGTTTGGGCTCGTTTGAATCGTCTTGACGAGTACTTTATTGGGAAATAGCTTCCAGGGTCTGATGATAAAGCTGAAAGAAGGCTATTGGAACTCTGTAATAAAACCATGCGACCCCATCGAGTTTGAGAGCGTTTGATTCGTCTTGACGAGTAGATGGTATATTTTTAGTTTTAGCTAAAGAACTAAAAAGCAGAAAATAATAACTTACTGAAAAAAAAACTATTTTTAAAACACTTTTTTAAATCGGACTAAAAAGTATAAAAATCGGACTAAAAACATAAAAGCGGACTAGTAAAAACAGACGTAAAAAGTATAAAATAAATTCTTCTGTAAATATTTTTATAACCCTATAATTTTACCTACAGAAGTTTTAAACCTAAAAACGTGGGGCGCATGCTAAAAATTTTACAGAATGCGCCCCACGTTTTTAGGTTCAAAACTTCTGTAGGTAAGTATAGGGTTATAAAAATATTTACAGAAGAATTTATTTTATACTTTTTAGTCTTTTTTTACTAGTCCGCTTTTATGTTTTTATTTATATCATCACCTATATTGTCCAACTTGATCGAAGTCCAAAGGTTTCAGTCAGGACAAATTATTTTACATATTCTTTACGCTCATTTGGTACCCACTTCATTAAAAAAAAAGGATGTGATACCGAGGCTAAAATGGCATCATTTGCTGAAGGCTCTAACTGCAAAAACTTCTTAAAACGTATATTTATTTATTTATGTTTATCAGAAAAAGTATTTTATCAGAAAAAAGTATTTATAAAATACTAAGATACTAAAGAAAAGTATTTAAATATAAGATACAAAATCCTTTCTAAAAAAGTATTTGAGATACAAGATGAAAATACGTATTTTGTATCTTGTATCTGTATTTCAAATACTTGTATCTTAGATAAGTCACATCTCTGATTATATCACAGTCATATAATGTAAAAACAAATAGTTTATTAGGTTAGTAGTTATTTACAAAACATAAGGTATGGACAGGAGAATTGTATGTAGGCACCTTCGTTCAAGAATACCCAAGATGTCCGGTCAGAGTTGCAAAAATTGCACCTCAAATAGCGTCCCACTTACAAACTGGGCGCTTATTTTGCACAAAGTGATAAAAGATGTGATTTTGTACAAAATAAGTGATATATAAAATTTTAGTTTGTACAAAATATGAGGTGATTATGTACAAAATAAGCGCCAAGTTTGTAAGTGGGACGCTATCTCGAGGTGCTATTTTTGTGTGCTGTTATAGGTCCGTATTATAGAACGAGACTCAAGCACTGCTTGCTGCTTGAGTACAGTTAGAAAGGGATGGTGCTATTCATCGCATATAGCGCCATCCCTATCTAACTGTACTCAAGCAGAGATTTGAGTTTGAGTTTGATTCTGTAATACGAGCCTTAGATTGTGAAGCGTTATCTAGGATATTCTTGATTGAAGGTGGGCACAACTTATTTTTTAATGAATTATCATTTTGAAGGCCTGTGACCAGAAAAAACATTGAGGAGGGCAGTCTGTATGTGCCACCAAAGAAACAAAGTATGTGGAGTAAATTATGCCTAAAGCTGATAAAAAACGAAAGGAGCGTAGAAAATGAGATAAATAGAAGCAACTATTAATTACATAAACTTACTACAGTATAACTAGATGTTTATTATACCCAGCTTTATTATTAAACGAAGATTAGTTACACCCTAGCTAAACCAAAAATATTGCTTAGCAATATTACTTTTTACGTTTGACTTCTCAAGGCTTCATATTCATAACGGCCAGGCCCAATAATCAATCCACAGAGAGGGGTAGGCCTAATCCAGATTAGAAGCTATGTAATGGTTGATATTAATAAAAAAATAATGACAGTTGCTTAGCTACTAATCTGGATTAGGCGGATCCCTATCTGTGGATTGTTGATTATTTATTGGATTTGGGGGTAAGCAACTTATTTGGTCTAAAGAGGGTATAAACTTATTTTTAATAAAAAAGGCCGAAAGCAAGTGACATGAGATGATAATGTTGATGCAGGTATACAAAATGATAATGCAAAAACGGATATCCACTAAAGCAATCTAAAATCTCTTGTAAACCTCGAAATGTTGTCCTCACTGTGTTACACTAAGTTTTAAACAACATTAAAGTTTAGTGCATATCCATTTTGACATTCATGTAGGTAATATTATTGTATAAACATTTCACATAATTTTAAATATTTTATCATGAAATAAATTATAACAAGATCTTTCACAAGCAACAGACCAAGGGACATTTAATATGCAGTTTGCGATTTTCAAAGTGGTTAATTTGTTAGTTTTGGAGATTATTTTTTAGTTTTTGTTTAGTGATTCAAAAAAATACGAAAAATTATCGAAATTTTTTTTCTTTAATCTGTTATTTGGTCATGGTTTTTAGAAACTAGCTAGAAGAATAAGTGAAATGTTAGAGACACATGCTTTGACTGTGGTGGGTTAGATAGGCTACCGATTTATACTTTGAAAAGTAGCATTACTAGGAATATGAATACACAAAATAATAAGAATACAATGGAGGATGAAAATCAGCATGTTAATGATAATATAATAAAAATCGCAAGGTGGCATTTCTTTTCAAAGCTGAAGCAAGATATTCTAAAGAAAAAAACCTTGGTCTTTCACTTGGTTGTGGTGGACCACTCCTGATCCGATCGGAGCAGTCGTAGGTTGAGGCTGAGTCACCAAATCCACAGAAGTTTGCGGAGACAACTCACTAGTCTTGTTGAGTTGAGAATGCACACCTCCCGGGAAGCCAGCCATCGGGTGATACTGAGGGTACTGATTCTGTCCAACCACCGGGTGACTGAACTGCCCCGTATACTGCCCTGGAGCAGTGTTACCACCGCCCAAAGACGGCGGTACCGACATCTGCATGATGGCAGGATCATTGGGCAAAGAAGGGACATCATTCAGAATCCTTATATCCTTGATATCAGAGCCACGGAACAAGATGTAGTCATACACCTGGTTTTGAGGGGCGATGGGGTACTGCGATTCGCGATCCTCAGTACCAAATGATCGCACTGTGAAATAAACAAATTTTTTAATACCTACACTACTTATACATGTTTATAAAACAAAACTATAGACTTCATAATAAGGGTAGTCCAAAATTTATAAAGCTAGTACATTGTCGAGAAGTTTACGAAATTGTTTACAGGAATATTGTAATTATCAACGTCATCAATGTGAAACTACAGTCACTCGAAACAGTTCGAACATATTTATGTTGAGGGTAGAATCAAAACAACGTGTCATCTATTCCGAACCATTTCAATGTAAAGAAAGTCCTGTAAACCTCGAGTTTTTATCGAAAAACGTCAAGCGTACTCACAACCAATACATAAACATTGATAGGATTAGATTACAGGATGGCAGATAGATAGAATTTCTTTACCAAAAAAACATAGCAATTTTCAAGAAGTAATCAACCTTTATACAATGTATTTGTTAGAAAACCACGGGCTATTCAGTTGGAATTAGTATAATAATACAGATAGAATCCATTTGTCACTTACCGCTAGCTAAAGCGATGGTACATTTCTGAGGATCAACGGTGAAAAGTCGCCCTTCATATCGAATATCAGCTTTCGATATCAGGCTTATCTTGGAGCCTAATTCAGGCATTCCAGAACTCATTTTGACACTTTTAAAATACGACGCCGATGACAAAGATTTTTTCCGATATCGTCGACCGTGAAAAATTCAGCCACCGAACAAAATGCACACAAAATGACGAAAATGACTGCGATGAAGTTGGCAACAAGCGCGACGCGAGGCGAGCGAAGTTTATTTTTTAAGTTATGGTGCTGCCAGTACACATTTCTAAATTACCAGTTTAAAGGCTGATTTACATTGATCCAGTCCAGTAGCTGGCTAGATCCAGTCAGCGTCACTGTATCCAGCCAGCACTGCTAAATCGGCAGAGTGGGGAGCACGGCAACATGTTCTTTAACGGATATAATATTTCATCATCCTTATTAAGCACAATATTTTTTCATTGCACCGTGTAGGGTCAACATTGCACAATATTTTTATAATCAGGGGCCTTACTATGAGCTCTTATAGCAGAGTGCCTAGTATGAGTTGTGTTTCTCACCTCACTTTGCGAATAGTAGCATGTGAAAGAGATGAAATCATGCGAGTGAGTGAAGGAGTGAAAGAGAGAAGACGATAGTTAACTATTCGCAAAGTGAAGTGAGAACAAAAAACCAACTCGTACTAGGCCCTCAGGACTTATATTAAACTGCCTTACTTTTTCATACTATGACCTTAAAGGTTATTTCGATTAACTAAATGGTTTCCTATTTGCTGATGGTAAGCCCCCAGTGTCGTTTAATGCAGGCCACACACCATCCAATCGATCGTCCAATCGGCATGATACTACCGATTGGATCCAATCGGCAGTTCGTCCATATACACCACACACGATCAATTCTACTGTCCAATCGGCAGTAGGTGAACGATCGTATGATTTTCTTAACCGACTTCAAAAAAGAAGGAAGTTCTTAATTCAATTGTATATAATATATGTTTTATCATTGTTATTTTAATTTGAAAGTTATTATTTTTAGGTTTTTGAAAGAGACTTTTCTTTTTTTAAAGCTTATTTATTTTCAGCTTTTTGGTGGTATGTACCTATGCGTATAATATTTTTTAACTCTGTATATTTTCAAAATGCTAATGTCTTTACTCAATTTCCATATTCACGCTGTCTATCCATTTTCCAACAAAAAAAACATATAATTCGGTTCATAAATAAAGTCATCAAGGTAGTTAATCATAGTATTTTCAGGATTACTTATCAGGAAAAATGTCGCAAGAAAATTCTTTGAAATAAAAAAATAACTGTCAAAATCGGTCCATAAATATCGAAGATACGCGCGAACAATGATAAAAATATATATACAATCCAATTGAGAACCTCCTTCTTTTTTGAAGTCGGTTAAAATACCAAAACCTTCTCCTAAATAAATACTTTTCTGGTAAGCGCATCAAAATCGGTTCAGCCAAACGTGAGATAATCGCGGATACAGGTCAAACACAGAACCTACCTTTTTCGAAATCGGTTAAAAGAAAAAAGAAAGAAAACATAATAATCAAAATCAGTCTATAAATATCGAAGATACGCGTGAACAATCATAAAATAAATAAATACAATCGAATAAAGAACCTCCTTTTTTGAAGTCGGTTAAGAAAATCATACGATCGATTGCCCACTGCCACACACCGTCCAATCGGCATGATCCAATCGGCATGATCCAGCCAAAATATTTTTTCCGTCAGTTCGATCGTCCAACCGATCCACGGCCACACACGGTCAGTTTGGTTGGATCCAATCGGTAGTTTCATGCCGATTGGACGATCGATTGGATGGTGTGTGGCCTGCATAAGTCGTTTTCATCAAATTATAGTAACAAACAATATAGACGATAATACTATTAAATATTCAGATATTCAGTGCTGACGATAGCACACGAAATACCAACACAGATCAATACTATACTATTTTGCACAATGTAGGTATATTATTGTGCAATAGAATGGATCGTTTAGGCTCAAATATTATTTCAATACAATATTTCGCAATATGATTGTGCCCGTCTAATATAAATGCAAATTAATTTTATTGATCGTCTATGGGTCGCCTAACTTACTTTTCGATGATTAAAATGTACTCTATGGCTAGCGATGTCTCAGCGATCAGTCTGCTGGAATGCAATCACTGTGATGACAAAAAAACGGAAAAAAATAAAAAAACATACTGTCACTAGCGATGCGCGACTCCGAATGATTTTACTTTTCGACTAATTCGCAACTACTAATGTGGTTATTCGAATGGCAAATTAGTAGTATACTAATCTCTATGTTCGAATAACGACTACTAATTAGTAACTACTAATGTCAAAATGTACAGCGATTCCGACCAAGCCCGAGTCGAACCGAATCATGCCGAACGAACGTATCAACTGCATTTTACCAACTACTAATGTCAAATGTATCGGGGCGCGGCGATTTCGACCAAGCCCGAGTCGAACCGAACGTATCGACTGACTGTTTGTTCGTATTCGTGCGTTCGTCGACTCCAGTCGAATAATCTACGCGCCAGTCGACTTAGTCGAATGATTCGGGGAGTCGAATGATTAGTATTAGTATTATTCGAAGTCGCGCATCGCTAACTGTCACTGTCATTGTCAAGTCAAATTGTTGTCAGTCAACGGTCGTTTGGTTTGGTTGGAATCGATTCAATTTCAATTATATTTCAAATTTGTGTTAAAATCAAATAATTTCAGATAAAATACTATTGTATTTTAGAGATATTGCTTTATAATTAATTAGTTGTTGATATCCGTGTTTCAATGATAGTGAATGTGGAGCAATGGTGTTAGAAACTCCTATATCTTCCAAGACTCCTTTAGCGCGGCTGAGCAGTGGCGGGAGCAATGGATCAATCCGAAGGCGAAGTTTGATACCCAGTCATGTTGCTCAGAGAGCGGAGGTAATACTTTATATTACTAATATAAAGTACATCACAATGTGGTCCTTCACAGGAAGGCCGAAAATGCACCAACAACTTTTGAATCACTGTTGATTTTTGTAAGTGCTCAATATGTGTGCAATAAATCCACCAGCCTACCGCTAAGGGTAAGGCTTAACCATTGGATTGATTCCTTGGGACTATAGCCAACATAATAATATCTAGAATACCAAAACTATGGTAGGAGTGACCCAAAGGGTGCGCAAGGAAAAAAGACTTTTGACTGAAGACTGAAGACTGAAGACTAATTTTGAGGTGTTTTTGTTTTCTGATATTGTAAACGTTTTATGATTGTTTTGGTTCAATTGGACAAAACTACAGAACTTTTACTCTTGTCACTTTTTTCGTGAACATTATAGTTTCTTAGAAATATTGCGTTTAAAAATAATAGATCATTTTTAAAATTAATTTACGTTTAATGGCGGCGTACTAAGTTGGTAGCACTGCTAAATTGTTGCGATGAAACGACTTTTTTTACGTGCCAAATTTTGTACGTACATCTCCTCCTCTTTTTAGCCTTCCCTGCTTAATTTCCATATTTTTTGTTTTGAGATCATGTTTACATAAAAAAATATTTCTCGAAAACTTCTTTAAACGCTATATTTCTAAGAAACTATGATGTCCACGAAAAAAGTGACAAGAGTAAAAGTTCTTTAGTTTTGTCCAATTTAACCGAAACAATCATAAAACATTTAAAATATCATAAAACGAAAACATCTCAAAATTATTCTGTCTTTTTTTCCTTGCGCACCCTTTGCGACACTCTGACCCAGATTATACAGTTTCAAATTACTTAATGATAAGAGGCAATGATAAGCATAATATTGAAATAGGTGACTACTGATACCCATGGTAGGTTAACCTGTATTACAGGCAACAGGGGAAGATTTTGTAGAATGTGAAGGGAAATATATAAATGCACTTTAAAAATAATGTAACACACTTTAAAATGTTTAGCTTCAAAATTATTGAATGAACTATAAAAATAATGGTTTCCACTATAAATATGCTAAGCTTTAAAATTAATACTTTTTGCACTATACAATTTAATTGATTAGCTTTAAAATTAATACTTTGCACCTTACAAATTAATTTTATAACTTTAGCACTGGTAAACAGACGTCTAGGTGCGACGACGAGCGGACGCAGCGAGAGAGGAGCCCAGGAGGAGGTTAGGTTCCATTGTGACCAACAACGCCAGAACCGACCTGATGGCGTATAATTATGCATTATGCCACAAGTTGTTTTCATCTTTCCATCTCATTTTAACAGTGGTCAGATGGTGGTCAGTCTGACATGGTTGGACAGAAACTAAATGGTTTCGGAGTTGGGACAAATGGTTGCGACACAGTTAAAGTGCAACCATTATTTTTGTAGTGATAATATTAAATTACAGATCTATTATTATTTTAAAGTGCAAACCATTATTTTTGTAGTGCTAATATTAAATTATAGGTCTATTATTATTTTAAAGTGCTGATATACAATTTTATAGCTGTTTTCATCAAATTTAAAGTGCTATTAAATACATCCCGCATGTGAATGATTTTGTAACTTCTTTTTCATAATAAATTTCAGCAGTGTCAACATTCTTGTATTGCAATGTATTGTTGTGGGTCAGGGATGGCGAACCTTTATGTATCAACGTGCCATTTTTCTAAATGTTAATGTTTAATGAGGTCATAGAGGTGCCATTATCCATCAAATCGTAGCGTACCTAATGAATTTTGTGATCGGTGACGTGCCCAAAATATTGTGTCGCGTGCCATCGATGGCACGCGTGCCATTGGTTCGCCATCCCTGTTGTGGGTGAATCTAACTCATGCATGATGATAACTAAAATAAAAATTTTAGTTATCATCTTGTCAGTGTTACAATAATAATTCTTATAGTACTACAATATAGGTACCTACCCTTTACATCAATAGTAATATGGTTTAAGTAAAAGATAAATAAGATTTATAAGTGTGATGATGTTTGTTGTGTAACAGGACAGAAACGATGATGACGCAGAACGTAACTCGCTGGTGGCCTCGGAGCGCGCGGTGGCGACCTCCACTCCGCACGCGTCCCCGCGCCGCCCTCGGGACACCATGTCCTCTTCACCACAGAAAGAACACTTCCAAGGGTGTCTTAAGCTTTATGCTGAGAATGTTAGTACTTCCAAATTATATTGCTGATTATAATCAATAATAATAAATAACTCTACTGTGAGTTGATGTAAACTGTTTTCAAGTCAATGCGAGTGAAAAGAGAAAACAATAGTTAATGGTAGCAAAAACAGTTTGCATCAACTGAAAAAGTGTCAAGATATTTGCCTCGTACTACTGTACCTTGTATCTGATAACTTGTAGGTATGTTATGTACTAGCGGCCGCCGGCGGTTTCAGCCGCGTGGATCCCGTTCCCGTGGGATTATCGGGATAAAAAGTATCCTATGTTTTAATCTAGGCTATCTACTGTGTGCCAAATTTCAACCAAATTCGTTCAGTAGTTTTTGTGTGATTGAGGAACAAACCACAAACTTGCACATTTATAATAATAGTAGGATAGTTGTGGTTTGATTAGATCAGGATTTAGGCCTAGGCTCTTAATTGGAACCTAGTTCACACAGAGTAAGCCACTAATACAGAATCTGGTAATGAATACTTATCGATTATCCTTTTGTTTTTTTTTATTACATTAACACATGCAACAGAAAGTTGTTTTGAACTGTGAAATGTCATAAATGCGTCTGAAAAACCTTTTACAAAATTTTATTACATTTAGTTCTTTTTTTGCAGAAAATAAACAAAGATAATGCATGGAATCTTCAACTAATCGACTTTATGACCTCTATGTTGAGGCGGCATGACTCTCGCATGGACAACCTGCAGACAGCGTCCACTGTGGTTGACGCCTCTGCGAGAATCTACTCGTTCAGGGTGGATGCTGTACATTATGATGTGCTGAAGATGGCTGGTGGCTTGAGCAAGGCGGCTCAGGTAAGTTATCACACATGCCCATTTTTAGACTTCAAAGGTTTTTTGTAAACTAATGTTTTAACACTCCTCCAACATTAAAAAATATACAAAGCAAAAGCAAAGTTTGAATTCTATTAAAGTCACAAAACATTTTTTATATTAGTTAATACTTATTATAACTAAACTTATTGTCTACAAAGCCAATATTTATGAAAATAAATTGAAATTATTGTAATTAAACGTTCTGATGTAACTCTTTTGTATGTACCGTAAATTCATGAATATCTTTTAATTGATGGTTGGCTAGTATAGAATGATCTTAGCATTAAGTCCGCCTTTGTACCTTACTCTGTGTATTGTTGTGCAATAAAGGTTAATAAATAAACGCGTACATATGATAGGTACGAGTATTTACACAACCTATACCTATAACTCGACATCTCAGATCAAATAAAAAAGTAAGATGGAGCATTGCGAACAATGAACTGAGGCTGGTTTTTGATGGTACATGTGTGCGTACAAGGGGGCGGGCGGGGGACGGGCGGCAGGTTTTTATATGTAAAGCCAAGGCGAATTTCGTTACACGTGTGTGCGTAAACTATGTATGTACACAGCCAAGGCGTGGTTTTACAGGCCTCACCGCTTTGTTCGGAAGACTCCGTCTTACTTTTTTATTTGGTCTGAGCTCAACGTTGATGAAATGATTGTTTTTTAATGAAACAAGTAAATTCAAAGTTCTCATATAGAACTCAAATATGAACGCAGTATTTTCCTTTGTAAAGACAAAACGAGGCAAGAAAGACGATGACTGCGCGACGCAAGATGAAGGCGCGGCGGACGGCGACGCGGCGCCGCAAGTCAAGAAGAAGAAGAAACGGTCGAAAGGCGCCATTGCAGCCAACCCCGACGTGTTCAACGGCGATTTCGACGCCAATGAATGTATAGGTAACTTAAGGCTCGCTTATGCGGAAACATTTGTCTCTGTCTTTTTCTTTAGGCACAGAATACATAATAGTACAAGTCTTTAGGTGTAAAGATTATGGAAAATAACCTTACTTCTGCACTTTTTCGATGTTTTTCGTTGTTTTTTCATCATTAACTTGAGCACAATCATCTTTCTTGAAAAAATTTAATAGGGAATATGCATAAGTCACCGATTTTGATGAATTTAAGCTTGATCGCTGCGGACACTTATAAAAACATGATGGAACAGGAATAAAAATAAAAAAATGTCTTATTTTAGTTTTATCACACGATGAAATCAGGGGAAAATAACGATTTTTTTTTTCATTTTCGGATATAATGCACTTTACAGTCAGATAGAATATCGAATAAGAAACAATATTTTGTATGACACATATGTACTTAAACGCATTTAGGGAGATAATTGAAGATTTTTGGCTAACTCCATATTAAACGCGCCGAAACACACCTGAAACGTGATATGTGACGTCACCGTTTTGTATGGAGCGTTTTCGGCGGGTGCTGCTGCGCGCTAACTTCAAGTAACTATATCACGAGAAAAAAACGCAAGAGAAAAGTTTTAATATTACAGTTAATTTTCTCACGCATCATACTTTTGATAAAGATTTAAAAAAAAAATTATGCATATTCCCTATTGGAGCAACTGCACAGTACGTTAAAGTGTATTTTGATGTAGAACTCAATACGTTTCCGCTATTATTTTTAGCTGCACAGGCGGGCGTGTGGCGGCCCTCTGCTCACTTGTGCGTTCGAAGGCACGGCTAGCGATAGGTGCTTATCGCGCGAACTTGAGAGAATGAAGGAGGCCTACTGATTGTGCAGTGTGTAGAGAGCAAAATTCACACACTGAGTCGTTATTGTCGAAGCATTTTCACTCTTATATTTCTTAAAATCTCAATATTAACTATTGTCACAGATCCGTTCTTCGAGAGACTAGCTGCAACTGCAGGTGACGTCACATCATCAAACAGGGCTTTTAACGCTACACTACCAATACATGACAAGACTTTAGCTCTTATATTAAGGTTCGTACCATGTTAAGGCGGTTATATGACCGAAAGTGGCGCCCTCAGAGGTTATTATTTAATAAGTTATTAATAGAAAAAATATTTAGTAATGTTTTACGTAGAGTTTTTAGGGTCCATGGTCTAGTATTTTTAGGAGGTATCACTACATGCCCTCGTAGTCATTCGTAGAAGTAGATAGCAAATGTGTTAAAAACGGCCACTTTTAGTAGTTTTGCTATCTACTTCTAGCAGTGACTACGAGGGAATGTAACGGTACCGTCTAAAAATACTAGACTGGGCCCTAAAAATTCCACGTAAAACGTTTATTAAAATTGTGTATTAGAATTATAATATTAAATCAAATTCACCGCGGCGCCACTTTCGCTCAGGATGCCACCGTAACGAATAAAATGCATACATTATTGCATTTAAAAGTTTGATTTATGTTGTTTTATATTAATACTTCTTGTTGCAGAACTGATGAATTATTTCTTGAACCTATAAAGGAGAATATTCCAGAAGATATAGACCTCTCTGAGCAAATCTGCCTGGCGTTAAAAATGTTACCGGCTTTCACTGACGCTGACCAAATATGTGAACCCTTCACTGGCTTCTCTATAAGCAACTGGGATCCAGATAATGAGGATGTGTAAGTAAAGAAATCTATCTGTTTTGTGTGATAATAATGGTTATTTTGACCGCGACATCGTCCGTGTGAAATTTTATTTCGCGAGGGAATTTGGGGAATAATAAAAAAATCGAATCTAGGTTTAATCTATTTCAAAAATCTTTTTTTTTTTTGTGTTTTGGCCCGTAACAACAGAGTTGTTTTCGCACTTCTAAATAATATGAAGTTTAATATTTTACAAAGCAATTCTTTTGAATGAAGAATAAAGCAATTCTTGTTTAGTAACTTATCCAATAGCCATAGACTTATTATATTATTGCCAATAGCTTATAGGACCACATGAACAACTGTAAAGTTTTTTTGATATCTCTTAAAACAGAAAAGTTATATGAATCTTAAATGTCATTGGACGTACAGGTGACCTTTACGTCGTACGTAATAAAGCACATATTTAAACTCTTATGACTTCGAAACTACTCGCTTGATTTTAAATGAAACAAAAACATGTGTATTGCTAGCTACATGGTCATAAAATTTCAAGTGATTTAACAGACCTAGTGACATTCTCCATTTTCCAATGTATTTCGTATTTACAGTTTGTATTGAATGTTGCCTTTTTCAATTGGGTTACATTTGTTACAGTGACACAAATCGCGTGAACAACTGGGTTGAAGAAAATCGCTTGAATCTGTCTCAACAAGCACTGGCCTTTGACGTCAATGCTGAAGTGGAACCCATACCTCAGGATGATGTGCACAATGACTTGTATGGTAGGATTTTTCTTTGCTTATATTCTGAAAACTAATTATTAATTAAATAAACAAATAAGTATATTCCGAAATTGTACTTAGACCTAATGTAGTAATGATTTAAATTATAAAAAAAAATAAGGCATCTGTGAAATGTGTGTGCAGCACTTATTTGAAGTGTAGTAGTTACGACATTGTTTTGCCATTTCTAGTTGGTTATTCCCTGTACTTGTTTTGTCAAAATACATATATTTTATTATACCCTAAAGTTTGGAATAAACAAACTTATTTTAGTCGTTTTTCCATGACAATTCATTAAGAAATCTGTCTGTATCTTATTTTCCACAGATGAAGAGCCCCTAGGCGGTATAGAGAGCGAAGAAGAAGCAGAAGCGGCATTAGCGGCGTGCGCAGTTAGGGCTCCACCGGCGCCCCTCGCGCGGCTCACGGACATGCGGCCCAGCGCCCCGCACGACACGCGCCTCGAGTACTCGTACTGCGCCACCGTGGTGCACGCGTGGGCCGGGCCCGCGCACTGGCGGCTCAGGAACAACCGCGGTATGTGCCACATGATGCAGTATGTATACATGCGGCCCAGCGCCCCGCACGACACGCGCCTCGAGTACTCGTACTGCGCCACCGTGGTGCACGCGTGGGCCGGGCCCGCGCACTGGCGGCTCAGGAACAACCGCGGTATGTGCCACATGATGCAGTATGTATACATGCGGCCCAGCGCCCCGCACGACACGCGCCTCGAGTACTCGTACTGCGCCACCGTGGTGCACGCGTGGGCCGGGCCCGCGCACTGGCGGCTCAGGAACAACCGCGGTATGTGCCACATGATGCAGTATGTATACATGCGGCCCAGCGCCCCGCACGACACGCGCCTCGAGTACTCGTACTGCGCCACCGTGGTGCACGCGTGGGCCGGGCCCGCGCACTGGCGGCTCAGGAACAACCGCGGTATGTGCCACATGATGCAGTATGTATACATGCGGCCCAGCGCCCCGCACGACACGCGCCTCGAGTACTCGTACTGCGCCACCGTGGTGCACGCGTGGGCCGGGCCCGCGCACTGGCGGCTCAGGAACAACCGCGGTATGTGCCACATGATGCAGTATGTATACATGCGGCCCAGCGCCCCGCACGACACGCGCCTCGAGTACTCGTACTGCGCCACCGTGGTGCACGCGTGGGCCGGGCCCGCGCACTGGCGGCTCAGGAACAACCGCGGTATGTGCCACATGATGCAGTATGTATACATGCGGCCCAGCGCCCCGCACGACACGCGCCTCGAGTACTCGTACTGCGCCACCGTGGTGCACGCGTGGGCCGGGCCCGCGCACTGGCGGCTCAGGAACAACCGCGGTATGTGCCACATGATGCAGTATGTACAGGGTCATTTTTGGACCCCTTTTCAAACTTTGTCAGGTTATTCTATAATAGCAATACAATCAATTTGTGAAGTAAAAAAAATTTTTTTTTACATTTTTACCCCATACTTTTCCCTGTACAAATTGAAATTGTTGTCACTATTTGCGCATCGCACGGTTGACCCGCGCAGGCCCCCCCTCCCGCCACCCGCCTTCCCCCGCTCGCGTCGCTTGCGCGAGGGTGAGCGTGTGCGCCTAAATTTTTTAGACATAAAAAGTGGCTAAAAACTGTGAATTTAAAAAGAAAATAATCATAATTATCTCACCCAATTTTTTTATTACTCCCTTGAATTTATATTTCTTTTTGTAAAGGGGTCGGAAAATTACCCTGTATACATGCGGGGCTCAGCGCCCCGCACGATACTCGGCTCGAGTACTCGTACTGCGCCACCACCGTAGTGCACGCGTGGGCCGCATTAGGATGTTCAAAGATCTCCACGAGACTATCAGTCTTGCGCTGCCAAATTTCTATTCAAAATAGCTTGATTCAAATTCGGTAACATTATTTTTTGTATACTATACGAAATCCGAAACATGGGTCACATCTTTCGTTTTCAGAATCAGTATGAAAAAAAATATAATGATACCTTAAAAACTCACGAAGTTACAAGCTTTTTGTGATGTCCCGTTAGTGGGGTGTGCGTTAATTATGGTTTTGTAAATATTATTTACTTTTGTCATAATATAACAAAATATTGCAATGATTCTAATACTGATTCTAAACAGCTTTCAGGTTTCGTATACATATCACCGGCAATGTATGAAACGCAGGCATTGTATACAATGCCTGCTGGTCCACCGGCAATGTGTAAAATAAAAAGATTTTGATCGAGGGGGGCTCAGGGGGGGGCACGAGGCGGGCTCGAGGGGGACTCGGGGGGGTACGAGGCGGGCTCGAGGGGGGCTCGGAGGGCTCGGGGGCACGAGGCGGGCTTGAGGGGGGCTCGGGGGGCACGAGGCGGGCTCGAGGGGGGCTCGGGGTGGCTCGAGGGGGTCTCGGGGGGGCACGAGGCGGGCTCGAGTGGGGCTCAAGTGGGGCTCGAGGGGTGCTCGAGTGGGGCTCGGGGGGGCTCGAGGGAGGCTTATTGAGTTTGGAACCGAACCTGCTTTACTCCTGTAGGTCCCGGGTTAGGTTAGAAATTTAAGGCGAGCGCGTAGCGCAGCGGAGCGTGAGCCTTAAATTTCGAGGTTATTTTTTTATAACAGACAACAGATATAAACTTATTTTACACATTGCCGGTGGACCACCAGGCATTGTATACAATGCCTAGGCAATGTATAAAATGAATATCATTTCATACATTGCCTGATCGTTTCAGGCATTGTATACAATGCCTAGGCATTGTATACAATGCCGGAGAATACACATTGCCGGTAACATACATATACTATATAAAAATAACCTTGTATTTTGTGTTTAGAATTAGATTATCAGTTCAATTTGTTTAAGGTGTGTAGTGTAGGACTCTATTCAAAGATTAGTTCCATCCGGGTATCGAATAATAGCTTTGATATTCTTAATAATTGACGTGTCTTATAACTTCATTCATCAAAACAAAACCTTTACGATTTATAATATTAAATTAAATCTTTAGAGACGATACTTTTAATAATAAATCTAGATCTAATAATTTCGTAAAAAGTTATTAGATATATTTAAATCAAAATGTACTAATCTTAACAAATATTTCAGCATCCAGACAATCCGAACGCACGCAATCAACAGGCGGTCGGCTAACAGTCGAAGGCAAAAAGCCGCCGCGAACGAAACGTCAACTTGACTTCTTAGGCGCGGGGATGGCGTTTGACAACAATGCGACACCCACCGGGGAATATGAGCCCACGCAGCCGGCCAAGATCATGATCAGTAGGAAGACCCTCGCCACTGGTCACACCTGGAACGAAGCCAACTTCAAGACGCCTATAGACAGGTAGAGTACTCTTTAGAAACGTCAACTGAGCAAGCATAGGAGCCAACACAGTCAGCCAAGATCATGATCAGTAGGAAGACCCTCGCCACTGGTCACACCTGGAACGAAGCCAACTTCAAGACGCCTATAGACAGGTACATTACTCTTTAGAAACCCCAATTGGACAAACATAGATAGGAGCCAACGCAGTCAGCCAAGATCATGATCAGTAGGAAGACACTCGCGACTGTTCACACCTGGAACGAAGCCAACTTCAAAACGCCTATAGACAGGTACATTACTCTTTAGAAACCCCAACTGGACAAGCATAGGAGCCAACACAGTCAGCCAAGATCATGATCAGTAGGAAGACACTCGCCACTGGTCACACCTGGAACGAAGCCAACTTCAAAACGCCAATAGACAGGTACATTACTCTTTAGAAACCTCAACTGGACAAACATAAATAGGAGCCAACGCATTCAGCCAAGATCATGATCAGTAGGAAGACTCGTGACTGGTCACACCTGGAACGAAGCCAACTTCAAGACGCCTATAGACAGGTAGAGTACTCTTTAGAAACGTCAACTGAGCAAGCATAGGAGCCAACACAGTCAGCCAAGATCATGATCAGTAGGAAGACCCTCGCCACTGGTCACACCTGGAACGAAGCCAACTTCAAGACGCCTATAGACAGGTACATTACTCTTTAGAAACCTCAACTGGACAAACATAAATAGGAGCCAACGCATTCAGCCAAGATCATGATCAGTAGGAAGACTCGTGACTGGTCACACCTGGAACGAAGCCAACTTCAAGACGCCTATAGACAGGTAGAGTACTCTTTAGAAACGTCAACTGAGCAAGCATAGGAGCCAACACAGTCAGCCAAGATCATGATCAGTAGGAAGACCCTCGCCACTGGTCACACCTGGAACGAAGCCAACTTCAAGACGCCTATAGACATGTAGATTTTTTCAATGATAAAACCAAAGTTGAATTATTTCATTTCATTTACAGGAAAATATTCGCTTTAGTTTTGTTGAAAGCTATACTTACGGAGTCTAGGATGCCAATCTTGTACAATTCAAATGATAATTCTAAAACTAAGACAAAGCTTTTCAGATAAAAACATATGGACGGAATCCCGATTCGGAATGGTCCCGATTGGTTGGTTGATATTTTAAACTCCGATGAAAATTTTATCTGTAAAACTTTCCATTATTTACGAATTGTTTTATTTCCTAACAGAGGTCTGGACGAAACTCACTTCCGCAAGCTGTTCCTAGCGCAAAGCGTGATGATGGCCAGCAAGCGGGAGATTGAACGTAGCCAGAAGGAGGCGACGGCTCCCGAGCCGTTAGCGGTGGACCCGCCGCGCGACTACGACTACGACAACGAGAACGACGCCTCATACTGCCCCAACAATCTACCGGTAACTATACTACTAAATATCTAGTCTAGTCTGTCTGTACGGAACGAAGTCAGAAGGACCCGAGCCATGAGCGGTCGACCCGCCGCGCGACTACGACTACGACAACGAGAACGACGCCTCATACTGCCCCAACAATCTACCGGTAACTATACTACTAAATATCTAGTCTAGTCTGTCTGTACGGAACGAAGTCAGAAGGACCCGAGCCATGAGCGGTCGACCCGCCGCGCGACTACGACTACGACAACGAGAACGACGCCTCATACTGCCCCAACAATCTACCGGTAACTATACTACTAAATATCTAGTCTAGTCTGTCTGTACGGAACGAAGTCAGAAGGACCCGAGCCATGAGCGGTCGACCCGCCGCGCGACTACGACTACGACAACGAGAACGACGCCTCATACTGCCCCAACAATCTACCGGTAACTATACTACTAAATATCTAGTCTAGTCTGTCTGTACGGAACGAAGTCAGAAGGACCCGAGCCATGAGCGGTCGACCCGCCGCGCGACTACGACTACGACAACGAGAACGACGCCTCATACTGCCCCAACAATCTACCGGTAACTATACTACTAAATATCTAGTCTAGTCTGTCTGTACGGAACGAAGTCAGAAGGACCCGAGCCATGAGCGGTCGACCCGCCGCGCGACTACGACTACGACAACGAGAACGACGCCTCATACTGCCCCAATAATCTTACGTTGTTATATTTAAAGAACAAATTATCTAGTCTCTTTGTCAGCTGTTTTTTACGTGACGCGATTTAAAATTATCATAGCGCTCTTTTGGAACGAAAGCGGGTACAGGCGTTTGCTAGGCCGCCACACCGCTTAAAATATCTAGTCTGTTTTATACGAATTTTCAGAAAGTTAGCCCTCGTCCTAATGGAGAAGGCAAAAGGGTTAAAAACTTATACTAAATATCTTATGCCTAACTTAACTATAATACACTCGGCGTCAGAAAAATCGCACCTTTTCAAAAATTTCTTTAAAGTTAATTTAATCCTATCTAATTTAAAGGTAAGTGTTGTTATTTACTTCTTTCCTTTCAGACAAAGCCAACAGTTTCTAGAAACCGTTGGAATACTCGTTGAACGGAATCAATTACTGAGATTCAGTTTCCGAGTAACATTACATTGCCTCATTTTTTACAATATTTGAGCAACTTCATGGGCAATAGGATCCATCATGGGAATTCTTTTTTTTAATTGACCTGTTGAAATGTGTCTTCTCCATCATCCCGATAGCAAATTCACCCACATTTCCTGAATTGACCCCTTTTATTTCCCTTTTATGGCGGCGCAAGTAATAACGCTTAAAGCGTTTAATTATGGTAACTGTTATATTAATCAAATCAAACAATTATTATTTAAAAGCTCATGAAATGTACTTTCAATAGATATCAACATTTTCACAATAAAACATTAGCTAGTAATAGCAGGTGGCCAAGTCTAAACTTATTTTCGAAGTGGTGCGATTTTTCTGACGTCGAGTGTAAATGATGACAGCTCCACTTGAGGTATACAGGGTGGATTTTTGAGACGGGACATTAAGGGCAGGTACCTTAACCGTTATAGTTACAGGAAAACGTTCCTGGGAGACCTTCCATAACTTTTTAAGATATTCTGAACTACATTCACAGATTTTGGAAAAAGTTACCGTTAGCAAAAAAATGATAAAATAACAAAAATATTTTTTTATGCCAATCGATCCTATTTCATGTGGGGATTAAAATACTCTATGAGACCATTTAAGGTATGAGTACTAGAAACGACAGAAATCGCCAAAAACTTTTCTCATACATTTTGTACGGAAAAACGAAAAATTTATTCGAAATATTTTTTATTGCCAAATGATCCTATCTGTTATTGTGAACAAAATACTCTTTAAGGCCAACTGAAATTTGAGTATTTTAGCTTTTTTTTTTTGCTAACGGTAACTTTTTCCCAAAATCTGTGAATGCAGTTCAGAATATCTTAAAAAGTTATGGAAGGTCTTCCAGGAACGTTTTCCCGTAACTATAACCACAGAATAACTAATAGTACAAGGTACAAAAGCAGCACGCCACATAGTAATTTAAATAAATAGCGACTTTTGCTCCGACACAATAAAGTGCAATTCAGGTCGCGGAATGCCCTGCAGTACAGTTTATATTCACCTAGTAGTTGCCTCTCTCTCTATCGCGTGCTCTTACCTTTTCTAATGACGCAACGTTAAGGTTGTCTTCTTATAAATGAACTGCGCAGCATATATCATAATTTGGAAAACGATATTTTTTTATTGGTTTTTTGATTTTGACATCCGTACACGGCACAGTAATGTCGACTCGACATTGCTACTATTATAAAGAGACAATACCTACGCAGGCAGTAAGATGCCCTGCGACTACACAGGCGGGCGTGTGGCGGCCCTTTGCTCACTAGTTCCGCCGGCGGACCGGCTAGCGGTAGGTGCTTATCGCGCGACCTTGAGCGAGTGATGGAGGCCTGCTATAACGGTTAAGGTACCTGTAGCCCTAGTCGTAGGAAGCAAAAAAACGAAGAATACGGCTATCCATGAACCAAAGATTTCCTTCGGTAGGATTAATCCTTGGGTTCCTAAAATGGGTTTACGAAGTGGAACCACCTGGATTTTTCAAGCAGGTGGGGGGAGGGAGGAATTCTGCCTTAACGAAGTCCGAGGTTAATAACTGCCTAAGTTTAGATACTAAGCCAAGTTTGGTATCATTTTCGGATAAATCAATGACGTAGAATTCATTTCTGGTATAAAAAAATGCAATTTATTAAGAAGTTTTCTAAACATTACACAATAACCAATATTTTCAACTTCAATTTTTTTACTTATGTCACCGTAAACATTAAACTGATGTTCTTATTTGCAAACAAAAAATACGTTAACAAAGCTTATAGAATGAAGACTTGAAAAAATATAACTTACAATTTTATTTATTAACAATTAATAGCGAAAAAAAATTTAACTGTCGCGTGTCGTCAATTTCTTTTACACCTAGGGAAATATTAATATTTTTTATCATAACAATATGGGTATCAAATGAAAGGTAATAAATAGCCAATTCCAAATATATATACATTATAATACTTTTATGAAACTGTTTTGAAATAAACTTAAAAAGTATAACGCAGAATTAAAAAATATCAGTAAATCCAGAAATGCTAGTCAATACCGACAAAAAAGGCAAATATCACAAGCGCGCATGTAAGTACGATATTTTTTAGATATTGTTAGGTACCTTGAGAGTAGTTTTACCCAAGTTTTAACCCTTGGAAACCCTGTACTGCTGGAAAAACTTGGCACTTGTTTCAGTATTTTCGAAAAAACTACCTTAAGAAAGCGTTTTTCAGGTATCTCTACTTTATACTTTTATAAAGCTAACTAAATTTGCTACAATTTGAGCCTATCACAAGCAAGTTTCGAATTGATATTTAAAATTTTAATATTTAATAAAAATAATAACTTCCTTACAACGGTAACGAAGTTATTTTTTTTAATTAGCCAAAACAAGAATATTTTCTTTTGTTATTATTTTAAAAATAAAAGGATTATAGGGCTCCTACGAGGTATTTTTCTTTTTTCAATATTCCAATTTGTGTATTTAATGGCAATTTTTTTCTTTAATCAAGCGAGTATTTTATTTTTGTTTTTATTTTTTTTAAATAGTTTAACAATTGAATCGTACAAATATGAATCCAAAAATGAATTCGACCCCCTAAATTCATACGAATATGATATCAAACTGGGCATAGCAGCTTAACTAATACATCTATCGAGATTGGGCTGAAAGCCAAAACATCAAAAAATTTACTACAAAAATCGTGGTGGCTCCACTTCTTATATCCATCCTAGGGTCCTAAGGACTAATCCTACCAAAGGAAATCTCTGGTTCACAAAACGCTGTATTTGTCACCCTACTGACGCCACTACTGCCCTTAATGTCCCGTTTCAAAAATCCACCCTGTATAGGGCTCTTAACAACGTGCCGGACAACAGCTGCGCCACAAAGAAGTTGGAAATCTGTCTTTTTAACTATGCCGTGATGAAGTCGATAGTGTGTCGCAAAAAAAATAGAATTTGTCGGTCTTGCGTTTAAGAGATACGTGTGGCGCACGCAGCTGTAGTCCGGCACGTCTCTTACTATACACTCTGTTAATTTGTCCGTTATTATCATATACAATGTGTCGTACAGGATGGCGACGAGTGGGGCAACGAGGACGCGGCGGCGGCCGGCGACCCGCACGAGCAGCGGAAGGCGCCCGACTCCGAGGAGCTCGGGGACATGCTGGAGCCGCCCACCAAGGTCAATACATGCTATGTTTCTATTTTATGTAGCTTCCCTTATCTGGAATGTACCAAGAAATTCCAGTTTGGTTTTTTTTTGTGGTCCCACTAAATTTCTAACGCCTAACGCAAACAATTATATCGCAAACATCTATGTTTTAAATCTAACAGCGTTGACCAAACCTTGATTTAGTGCAGCCCTAACACTAAATTATGCTTAAAGCTCCGTTATGCGAAAAAATTTATCTCTTGTCTTTTTCTTTACGTGTAATGTAAAGAGTATGGAAAATAACCTCACTTCTGCACTTTTTCGATGTTTTTCGATGTTTTTTCATCATTATCTTTAGCACAATTATCTTTCTTGAAAAAAAAATTATTGGAGCAACTACACAGTACGTTAGTGTATTTTGATGTAGAATTCAATACTTTTCCGCTATTATTTACGCCAAAAATATGACCCGCGACAAGCGCTTTTGATGATATTGTTTTTTTTACAATCATCTGTGAGGTTTATACGCAATTTAATACTTGTAGCTACTAGATAATCTCTTTCGCTTGTCATAAGTTTTTTTGTGACTACAACTTAACGTTTTCTATATATAAAAATATGGCCCGCGCAAACCATGTTTTCCTATCATGTACCCTTAACAGACTGCTGCATTATTTTGTTAAAACGTAACTAAAACTGTAATAAGATTACAATAATTGTTTCATCTACAGGTGGCTAAAATCTTCATACCCTACGCGATGCGTGCGAAAAAAGTGGATATGAAACAATTGAAACATTGCACATGGAAGATGTTGACAGAGAAGACGCCAGAAGGGGAGAAAGAAGATGTCTCCGAAACTACCTTCTTCGCAGTATACTCGAAATTGCCGACCAAACTGTCGACGAACATGCGCGAGTCGCTTAGTGTGCCGTTAGCCCTTTTGTCTATACTTCATTTAGCTAACGAAAAAGGTCTTATTTTAGAAAAGAAGGACGAACTAAATGATATTGGTATATTGGGCCTTATCAAGTAGAAACTGTTTAGTTATACATCGTTAATTTTTAAGTATATCTAAAAATGTACTGGGGATTTCAGACCACGTGAATGAACATCTTTTACTATGGGGCCAACCACGGAATCTCGAAAAACAATCGGCTTTTCCATAGAAAAGTACAAAATCGACTAGACTATAATGTATGGAAAGGCCGGCTGTTTTTTTCGCGATTCCGTGGTTGGCCCCATAGTAAAAGTTTAGATATACTTAAAAATTAACGGTGTATATGAGGGAGATTACACGATCATGCAGACTGACGGAAGACTGATGCAAGGCTGCCAACTGCACTGTTTTTTCTATGAAATTTCATACAAAAAATGGTGCAGTTGGCAGTATTGCATCAGTCTCCCGTCAGTCTGCAAGATCGTGTAATCTCCCTCTATAACGAGTCAAGACATTGTATACTATAATATAGTTACAGAGCTAGTGACAAAATACTGCAAGAGGTATCTCAAGGCCCATCATTCAAAATGATATAGTGTTTAGTGTGTACGTGAGTAGTTGCTACTCGCAAAGCCAGGAACTGGAATACCTGGCGTCAGCACGCTTTCAAGTATGTAAAATTTCGAAATGCTCAAGATAAGATTCAAATTTGGAAATATACTAGAGAATAGTGCAAAGAAAATGAGAAGGTAGTCGAACCGCAACCGCCGAGTCAGCACGCCACGTAAGTTGTCACAATTTCGAGGTCGGTACAAGTTTCTCAAGGCTGAAAATTCGTATACTGCTTAATTATTATGCATAATTTATGAAAAAAATAATCAGATCACAGATTCATGGAACATAGGCAGTCAGCAGTCGCTCAAAGAGTGCTGACGTGACGCCAGGCGTTCCACTTCCTGGCCTTGCTAGTAGGTGCTGACTCATGTACACCCTAAACAGTATCATACTGAATGATGGGCCTCGAGATACCTCTTGCAGTATTTTGTAACTAGCTCTGTAACTAATATGAAACCAATACACCCTCAAAACACATGCCTTTTGATAGAAACCATTGCAGTAATGCTGAGCATTACACAAGTTGTTGTATATAATTTGTATTTTTGATTTACGCGAGTGCCAGTAAACTAATGTACAGACATTTTTATATTTCTTAGTTTTTCTACTTTATTTTGATAATAAGTAATAAAATAATATTAAGATATGTCAGTACAAATTGTTTTTTATTTCTATTTATCATAACCCTAGATAAGAGTAAAAAAATGTTAGCCTAGTTACCTGCGGCGACCCTAATGACGCAATCCCTAGAAATCCTGGGGCCGTTTTTGAAAGGCGTCGAGCGCTCTCCGCACGACGACAAATCAGACGGAGGTCACGTCTGATTTAAATCATCATCCGAAGCAAGTTGTGTTAGTTTACCACCGAATGTTGCTACAATCAACCCAATCAACTTACTTCCGAGCCGCCGCGTTGCTCTAAGTGACCAACCAACTTCAGAGCAGCGCTTGCAGTAAACGACGCGACGTATTTTAATCCGTTCATGCTCATTTGGTCCATTTCACGGAACATCTATTTCGCATTAGGTCAACTTTCACATAAATATGCAATATATTATTTTATGGAGAATGTTAGACGTGCCGGACTACAGCTGGGCCACAAAAAAAAAGTTGGAAATCTGACTACTACTTATGCCATGATTAGTGATGGGCAGTGGATAAAAACTCAAAAGGTAAAAACTCGGATTTTTATCAAAAATGGATAAATATCCGTTTTTATCCATTTTTATCGGATATTTATCAAAAATGGCGGATAAATATATTTAGACCTGTTTCTATACCTTACACTAGTTTTGGTCCCAGGTGAGGTCCCGCCCCCGCTACAAACCCAACCACGACGACAACTGTACCTGGCAACATATAACAAGCGCACACTGAGGACTGGCGCAAAGTCCCTAGGCTAGATGGTGTCGTTTCAACGTCCACAAGTCCCTTGTCAACAACAAGTGTGTTGACCAGAGGTGCAATTGCGTAAGGTAATCGTATTCATTTGACAGTTCATATCGTATTCCATGGGATGCAATTTGTATGGGATGACATATATTATGATACAATATGAACTGTCAAATGAATACGATTGACTTTACGCAATCGCCTAGCAGGGTATGCTAGCCGACTTATGGAGAGAGAGACCCTCTTTACGATGAACTGTTTCTTTAGGAAGCCGGGATAATACCACAGCATAATCCAAGATGGCGGCCAACTTTTTTGTTTTTGGGCCGATTTCGATGAAACTTTGTTTAGGGCAATATTTTTAAAAGAAAACAGCAACGAAATATTAAAAATGTAAAAAATCCAAGATGGCGGCTAACTTTTTTGTTTGTGGGCCGATTTCGATGATACTCGGATTTTGGTACTATTGTGACAAGAAAAAGTAACGCAATGTCAAAAAATGCAAGTTGGCGGCCAACTTTTTTGTTTGTGGCTGATTTCTATGAAACTCGGTTTTTTTACTATTTTGACAAGAAAACAGCAACGCAATGTTAAAAATGTCAAAATCCAAGTAAGCACAGCCAACTTTTTTGTTTGTGGGCCGATTTCGATGAAACTCGGTTTTTTGTAATATTTTGACAAGAAAACAGCAACGCAGTGTTAAAAATATGAAAAATCCAAGATGGCGTCCAACTTTTTATTATGGGTCGATTTCGATGAAACTCGGTTTTTGGTACTATTTTAACAAGAAAACAGCAACGCAATGTTATAAATGTCAAAACCCAAGATGGCGGTCAACTGTTTTGTTTGTGGGCCGATTTCCTCGAAACATTGTTTTACGAAAAAGAAAACAGCAACTGCAATTTTAAAAATATGAAAAATCCAAGATGGCGTCCAACTTTTTTTTGTGGATCGATTTAGATGAAACTTTTATTAGCATTTTTGACATTTTTAAAATTGCGTTACTGTTTTCTTGTCAAAATAGTACCAAAAACTGAGTTTAATCGAAATCAGCCCACAAACAAAAAAGATGGCCGCCACCTTGCATTTTCACTTTTTTAACATTGCGTTGCTGTTTTCTTGTCAAAACAGTACAAAAAACCGAGTTTCATCGAAATCGGCCCACAAACAAAAAGTTGGCCGCCATCTTTGATTTTTGACATTTTAAACATTGCGTTGCTGTTTTCTTGTCAAAATAGTACCAAAAACCGAGTTTCTTCGAAATCGGCCCATAAACAAAAAAGTCGGCTGCCATCTTGGATTTTTTAAATATTAACCTGGTTTCCGAACCCTGCGTGTCAAGTAAGTTTTGTGACAACCCTTCAGTTTTTGCGTAAAACTACGTACTACGTACGTTGGGAGCCGGGGGTGATACTGGATAGAGTCATCGAACGTATTCATTTATAATTCTGAAGTAGTTTGAGAATTCTTAGGATGTTCTTCTATTGCATTTCTTAATTATAATGCACTTCAATAGCACTTATTTTGTTTAATAGTACATTATGAGACAAGTTAGCTTAGGTTGCTCACTGCACAGAAGGCTGTGGGTTGCAGCCCGAGCCGCAGGCGAGGGTGTAACTCAGCCGAGTATGCAATAAGCAAGAGCTCACGAGTTTCATACGACGTTTTTTAACACATTTGCGAGGAAAAAACAAAGTAACTTACCACACAGCAACAAATAAGACAAAAACAAAATGATGATAATTATGACGGGAAAAGGCGCGTAAGTTTTTTTTTTGGTTTTTTTCACAAGCCCAATGCAAGAATATTTTGCGAACAACAGGGTTAGGGGGCCTCCATCAATCGCGTGATGTTTTTTTTGGCCAATTTTTAACCCCCCTCCCCTCTGGTGATACATGGTGAGGTTTTACGTTAACCCCCCCCCCCCCCCTCTAAATCACGTGTATTTTTTTTAGTACAAAATAATCTCAACAATTTTCAGTACAAATATGTCGCGGTGGGCGGGGAAATCGTCCTGGTAACGGTGAGTCAACAATCACACACAGTTTTCGGTTAAAAGTCACACGTTCAACGAAAAAAATTAATACACGTGATATCACACTACACCCCCCCGTCCCCCTTTGTGATAGTTACTTCGTGATGTTTTCAACTACCCCACCCCCCCCCCCTTCGAGGCTCACGTGATTAATGGACGACCCCTTAGTGAGCATACTAGAGATGGGTAGGTCCGGTTGGAAACGCATCAGTGGACCTGCATCACATGCCACAGTGATGGATGTACATCCAACGACCAGTTGGATTCCGCTCACCCCGGAGCGGATTGCACAGCGGTTCATAGAGTAACTTATCGGTTGTGGAACTTAATCACGGGATTACGGACCACGGGGGGAGGTGCGGTGCGGCGGGGAGGCGGCGGCGGGCCGGAGTCGGAGTGGGACCGCGCGTGGGGATATGCATCGTTCATTAGCGCGGGTGTGATTAATTCAATTCATTTCAAATTACTCCTGTTCTCAAATTATCTAGCTTTAAACTTGTTGTTAGGCGTATTTATTTTAGTTTTGTTTTTCATGTAGTGATAAATCGAATTATAGGTATTCGATTTATCAATTGTTATATCTACCCAATGAGTGTTTTTGTTTATGTTTTATCATTAGATATTTTTTTTACTTTTTAATTAGAGATTATTGGTAATTCATGATTATTACAAAATATATAGGTATGAGACTGATTTGTCCCATACTATTTTTATTTCTTATTTATCCTGTTCAATCCGCATTCCGTCCCAATTCCGACTCCGCCTTAGGAGATAGAGGTTCACGATCACGACGGACAGTTAGTCTGCCGCCGGACCCATATGGGTCCGACGGACACGGGACCTGGATGTACATCACCAGAGCTGGATGTACATCCTGATGCAACTCCTAATTAAAAGCGGACCTACCCATCTCTAGAGCATACAGCCTATCTCAAAATATAATTTTAGGTGATAAAATGCCAATATTTTAATATTTTATAACAAAATATTATGAATAATTTGATAATAATAAATATTTGTTTGATTTAATTAAAGACTTACACGTTTATGTATTCCAAAAATGTATATGAATTTTCAGCGGCATATAACCTCTTTGTTGTTACTAAAAAAATAACTGTATTACCCGATTAAATTGAGAATGCTACGTTTACTTGCATATAACTTGTAGTAAGATACCTATTTAACTTAGTAGGGATAATTCTATAACCAACTAGTGTTTTATATATTATTGCACGCGTTTGTTATAGCTCGGTTTATGGCCCTAAAAGTGATGTATTAGGGCTCACTTTACGAGCAAGTGTGTTGAAAAATTACTAACTACCTTTATTATAAATTCAAAATTTACGTGACATATCAAGAAAATGGTTATAAAATATTTACCCGTCCTTTTTGATAAAAACTCGAGTAAAAATGGATATTTATTGAGTTTTTATCCATTTTGAGTTTTTATCCGGTTGAAACCCCATCACTAGCCATGATGAAGACGATAGTTTGTCGGAATTTGTCGCCAAAAACTATAATTTGTCGGGCTTGCGTTTAGGAGATACGTGTGGCGCAGCTGTAGAGACGTCTCTACAGCTGAGCCACACAGATCTCGAAAACGGAAGGTCGTAGCGAAAATCTGATTACTCGTGTGTGCAGCCGTTAATTTATCGGAATTTGTCGCACAAAAACCAGAGTTTGTCGGTCTTGCGTTTAGGAGATCTGTGTGGCGCAGCTGTAGAGACGTCTCTACAGCTGCGCCACACAGATCTCGCAAACGGAAGGTCGTAGCGAAAATCTGATTTGATTACTCGTATGTGTAGCCGGTAGATTTCAGATTTTGTCACCAAGAACCAGATTTTGTCGATCTTACGTTTAGGAGATATGTGAGGATGCGCTGTGGAGACCTGGATCTTGAGAACGAAAGGTTGTAAGCGTATCCTCACATATTTCCTAAACGCAAGATCGACAAAATCCGATTCTTGGTGACAAATTCCGACAAACTAACGGCTACACACTCGAGTTATCAGATTTTCCCTATGACCTTCCTTTCTCAAGATTCAGGTAGAATCGCCACAGCGTATCCTCACATATCTCCTAAACGCAAGACCGACAAAATCTGGTTCTTGGTGACAAAATCCGACAAACTACCAGCTACACATACGAGTAATCAGATTTTCGCTACGACCTTCCGTTTGCGAGATGTGTGGCGCAGCTGTAGAGACGTCTCTACAGCTGCGCCACACAGATCTCCTAAACGCAAGTCCTTGTGAAGTGAAGATTTTGTGCGACAAATTCCGACAAATTAACGGCTGCACACACGAGTAATCAGATTTTCCAACCCCGTAATCGATTAATTTCTATTTTCGATAAATTTAAATGAATTGAAACATTTATTTAGTAAAGACAATAAATATAGTAAAGAATAAGAACCGATTCGTTCGTGTCGTTCACGCGCTCGTCGCTCGCAGAAAGCGCGCGTGTCGGCGCGGTGATATCCCTCGACCATGGCTCGACTGAGCCGCGAGTAGTAGGCTAATATGAAAGTTCAAGCGCGGAGAGAGACCCCCTGCCTATATTCGTAAGAAGTAAAACAAAAAGATTTTTAATAAAGGGCTTTATTTCTAAAACTAAAAAAATAACGTTTTGCAAACAGTTTCCGAGAAACTAAATCAACGGAAAGTGACAGTATTACAAAAGCAACAAAATTGTCTCGATAGTGTTCAAAAAGTATGATGTAATGCAATTCTGACTATAACTTCACTCAAAACAGTAACTGTCGAATATAAACTTTACACTTACATCACTAGTTTGCGTAAGTTTAGAGAAAATTAACATAAAACAATAATGAGTATTTTGCTGATGATTTCGAAACACCTTTAACTTTCACCAATCACTGGTAGTCTTGTAAGATTTATAATTATAATTATAACATGACATAGAAAAATAGTGTCTTTTAACCATAGTAAACAATTACACTCACAAAAACGACATTTAAATATTTTTACACGCTGTCGTACCAGCACAAAAACTAAATAACCACCCTAAAATAACACTGAACATAAAAAAAACAAGTTTCTAAAATGCCTTATAAAAGTATTTTAAAGAATAAACATATTACTGTCAACAGTCATTACATAATTAACACACTAATTACGTTTAAATGTATGCTTGTAGTTATAGAGTAATGACTACCTATGAAAAAAGCTGCTTTGCAATATTTAAAGTCTATGAGATAATTTATTATTATAATATAATACAAAGAGGTAACGAACACAACCATTCACTGTTGTGTCTCTGGTGTATTTACATCTGTCGTGTTTTGTTTAGACTCCAGACTTTTCTCCAGAGATTCAGCTGATGGTTGCTGATTTCCTTCCACAGGCGATCCGGTCGCAGCGGTAGGTGGTTCCTTAATTAGTGATTCTGTTAAAGTCGTCGAGTCTTTAGTTGGCGACTCTGTTTTAGTCATCGAATTTTTAGTTGGTGACCCTGTTTTAGTCGGTGAATCATCAGCTGTCGACTCCGTTTTAGTCGGCAATTCTTTAGTTGGCGACTCGGTTTCAGTCGGCGATCCTTTAGTTGGAGTCGTCGGTAATTCTTTAGTTGGCGAGTCTGTTTTAGTCGGCGTCGTCGGCAATTCTTTAATTGGCGTCGTCGGCGATTCTTTAGATGGCGACTCGGTTTCAGTCGGCGATCCTTTAGTTGGAGTCATCGGCAATTCTTTAGTTGGCGATTCTGTTTTAGTTGGCGTCGTCGGTAATTCTTTAGTTGGAGACTCTGTTTTAGTTGGTGTCGTCGGTAGTTCTTTAGTTGGAGACTCGGTTTTAGTCGGCAATTCCTTAGTTGGCGACTCTGTTTTAATCGGCGATCCTTTAGTTGGCGTCGTTGGTAATTCTTTAGTTAGCGACTCTGTTTTAGTTGGCGTCGTCGGTAATTCTTTAGTTGGTGACTCTGTTTTAGTCGGCGTCGTCAGTAATTCTTTAGTTGGCGACTCGGATTTAGTCGGTGAATCTTTGATCGGTGACTTATCGGGATCACCACAACTAGTGTACCCCGTATCAGTATTTATTGAGTCTTTTGATTCTTCCCTCTCAGGCGATCTAATAGTGTCATTAGATTTTTCTAATGTCGCAGTGTCATTAGAATTTTCAAAAGTGTCAGATGAAACTTCATTTTCTAATTCTTTAACACCGTCGTCAGAGTTGTTAAGTGCATTGTCATCACTTAAGTAATCACTTTTTGCATCAAATGACTTATTGTTATCAATTACAGTGTGATAACTTTCCCCGCTCTCATCAAGATCAGGCTGTGATGTATTCAGTTCACTTTCTGTTTTGTTATCTTCAGTTGCTTTTGATATTTTCTTCTCTTCAGTTTGGATTTCCTGAATTTTTGTTTCATCAGGAGACACAGAGTCTTGACCTTCAGATACGGCAGAACTTTCATCTTTCGCCTCAATTTCATCAGACGTCCTAGACTCTTCAGGAATCTCACTTGGCTTAGAATCCTCAGAGGCAGCAGGCACTATTTCAATATTTTCAGATACACTAACTTGAGCATTGCCTAATTCTTCTTTCCCAGTTACAATGTCATCTTTTTTGAGTTCTTGCGATGGAGCAATATTTTCTGAAGTGATTAATGAGATGATATCTTGACCATCGACTAACAGTTTAACAAGAGTCGGTTCTTTAGTACTATCTAAAAATTCTATTTGGAATGTGACATTTTCATCTGCTACTATCTCATCAAACTTATCTTTCGCAGTCTCTTTATCGCCAGCGAATTCAGCTAACCGACAACATTTAGCCAAGGGCTCTATTCCTGCGATTTCCTCCGGGAGCTGTTTGAACTCTTCACACTTTGCTTTATTACCGTAATCTAGAAATTGGACGTGGTAACCGCCATCGCAGAATTCCAATATTTTTGCCCTGTACCATTGTTCGTCCTCGGACCAGAAAGCCGCACATACCGATCCGACTTTCAACTCGGCCACAGCCTCGAAATCAGCGCCGCCCATCAAACTTTCCGTCACTTTATCCAAATCGGACGATTTATTGTCGACTTGAAAGTAGAACTCATCGACAGAGCTAACGTAGCATACTTTTCCAGTGCTACACAAATCTTGACCGACCGGCGTCGGTCGCTCGCTCATCGGCTGTTCCTCGCACAGGCCAACTAATTCTTCGGTGACGGATTTTCCTTCGAGATACAGTTCAACGATCGATATATCGCCGGAAGCGATGAACTGCACATTGAATATCGTCGCGCCTTCGGCCGCGAGCTCGTTGAATTTAACTTCCGATTTGCGGGACCAAGATTTAATGTCACGCGGTTTCTGTAACGCACACTTCCTCGAGAGGGCCGGTTTCGTTTTAAGTTCATCGGGGAGACTTCGCAGCTCGTTGGCGATGGAAGCGTTCCCGTAGTCCATAAAGAGAACCTCCGTTCCTTCGGAACCGTCGACTATCACTTGTGCTCTATACCAAGCGCCGTCTTCGGGGTATTTAGCCGCGCAAATCACTCCTTCCTCTTTATCGGCCAATTCGGGGAAATTCTCAGCGTCGACCATGGCGGCTTCCATCGCCTGTAGTTCGGGGGTGGCGGTTTCTAACTGGATCCAGAACTCTGAAGGCGAGTTGACGTGACTGGCGAAACACGAAGGCAAGTCCCCGCCGCACTCGGGCTCGTCCGCGCGCGTCGCGTAACCTTCAGCCACCAGTTTCTCAGTCAAGTTCTGGCCGTTGACGAAGATATCTACGTAGGTGGTGACGTCTTTGAGAACTATCAGAGCATCGACTGGGGAGGAGAAATCTCCTACAAGTTGCGTGAAGTACTCGGAAGCTGGTTCAGACCATTGGCCGGTGCCAGTAGGTACGGCGTTCACACTCGACTTGACTGCATACCGTTCTACGTCTTTCAAATGGTCAGGGACCGCTTTGATTAAATTCGGTTGGTTATCCAACACATCTGTGTTGCCGTAATCGATGAAGCGGACGGTCGTTATGTCCGAATCGGCGTCTAGGATCTCCGCGCGGTACCACTGATCGTCGGCCAGATATTTGGCAATACACAAGGTTCCCATCTCGCGGTTCTCTACATCAGGGTAGGTCGCAGCGTTCGCTTGCAGGTCAGCCTGGATCTCATCAATCGTGTCCACTTTATCCGCCATCTGAAGCCAGAAATGCCCCGGCGTGTCTATATGGCTGATGTAAACTTGCGTACAGCCTTCCGGTAAGGAAATGGGCTCAGCAGCGGTAGAAGCTTCCGGTTTCGGTTCTTCTTCCGATGTTATTTGAGGCATAGCCAATTTCTCGTTGACTAACTTCATAGCTAAATCGACCCCGTCTAGGTGCAGACTGGCGAGCCAACCGTCGCTGCCGAAAGCTAGAGTGACTTGAACTTCCTTTTCGGCCGTCCATTCTGTAAGTTTGGTCAAAGTGTCTTCTTGTAAGGCTACGAGGCCTAAACCTGCAACTAAAGCCAAGGCGCAAGGTTCGTAGAATTTGGGGTCTAGAACTTTCAGGTTTTCTTTGGGAATGACTTCAGAGTTTCCGTAGTCGGCGAACTGGACTTTGATTTGTTCGTCGTCGGCGCTGACGATGGTTGCGCGATACCAATTGCCGTCCGACGACTTGGCCGCGCATAGCCCGTCCACCTCAAAAGTGGTCAGATCCTCAGGGGTTCCTAGAAAAAAATAGTAGTTAATTTAATGGTAGGGTTGATTAAAATTTATAAAATTACAAAAGATTTTTAAACACCTGTTTAACTTAGACAATATTGTTTGAAAGAGACAGCATCACATTTAAACAGTGTACGATTACGTACAAAATGTGTGATTCGCTGACTACGCGACCTACTTTGGCGCGCCGCCGGCCGCCCGGCTGTTTCCATCTTTATGATATAATAATTAGTTCTATACTAAACTCATAACTGTTAACTTGTACTTATTTAATAAACCAAAATTACTTTAAACTCAGTGTTTTAACTACCAACTGAACTATCTATCTATCTACTTTCTACTCTACACTCTTCAAGACCCATACATCTCTTCGTGGTCCTTCGAAGCTTAACAGGTACTTATATAGTGAATTTTGTTCGGTAGCGAATCGGTTTGTCTGGCCTCCCACAAGCGGGTCTCACCAGGCAAATTGAGACTGGCGCACATATCGTGCAAAAGGAACGGTTGTAAGTACCTAAAATTTACGTCCACGTAACCTGTGGCTGTAAAGAACCATCACCTATTGGAAAATATTTTTGGTTAACTTATACCAAGAACTTATCATGTCAACTGAAACTCAAGAACTTATTCTGCGTCAGCAAGACAGCTTCCTCAAAATCAAGCAAATCTGCACCAACTTTAAGAAAGATAGTGCATCAAGAAAAACTTTAGAATATTTGGAAAGAAGACTTAGTGATTTGAAATCGCAATGGCAGGAATTCCAGAGGAATCATGAGGTACTTTTGCAATTAGAAGATAAGAATATTGACTACTTTAATGATAATATTTTTGAACGTACCAAAGCTCTGTGTGAAGAAACTGAAAACGAGATTTTGAACTTGCAAAATGAGATTGTTATGTCATTTAAAACTCCTTCTGGATCTCAGGGAGGTCAGAGAAATCCTGAAAACCGGGAATCGAAAGAAACTACTGCTTCATCTGTGAGTAACAAACGCAACGAACTTTTACGTTATCAGCAGTGTAACTTCAAGATGCTGCGACGCGCTTTATCTAAATACGAGACGGTCACCATAACTGAAAAATGGGAATTAGAAGATGCCTTGAGTGACATTAAATCAAAATGGCAAAGTATTGAAAAAACCCACTTTGAACTGGATTATTTGTCACCTGAAACAGATTACTTTTACGAACACGAGTACAACGAGCTAGAAAAGTCATACGATGGTATCAAAAAGCAACTTAACCATAAAATATGGAATAACATCCATTACGAAAAAGCAACTCCAAGAATAGAAATTCCAGACTTCTATGGAAATTACACCCAGTGGTCATCATTTAAAGATCTTTTCGTCGAAAGCATTCACTCCAATCCCTTGCTGGCCAAGACTCAGAGGATGCAGCATCTGAAATCCAAACTGAAAGGAGAAGCTGAAAAACTTGTGCAGCATCTGAACGTCAGCGCGGAAAACTATGACGCGTGCTGGGACATCTTAACTCATCGCTATGACAATCAACGACTTTTGTTTACATCTTACATGAATACGATGCTCAACCAACCAACTATACAACATAATAATGCTTATTCCATCAAAAAGTTACATGACACCACTGTGGAGTGCTTAAACGGTATCACTAACCTTGGATTGGACCTATCGGCATCGCATTCGATTCTCGCGCATTTAATTTGCAAGAAACTTGATAGCGAGGTCTATGCCGAGTATGTGAAGGGACTTAAGGCCCCAAGAGAGTTACCAAACTTAGAAGAGCTTTTAAACTTTTTGGAATCCAAGTTTATTGCACTCGAGACTTTGCAAAATGGACAGAATCCTAGACCGTCAGCAGCATCCAATCAAGTACCAACTAGAAAATACGACAGCCAGATGAAGCCGACTTTTTATAATAGATCTGAAAAAGCGCATAAAACTTATAACTTTACTTTCTCACTTCAACGATGCCCGCTATGCAAACACAATGGACACGTTTTAATGCAATGTGACAAATTTTTAAATATGACTAATGACGCTCGGCGCAGCGCGGTCGCAAACCTGCAATTCTGCAAAAACTGCTTATACAGTCACAATAATAAGGCATGTAACTCCGATAAACGATGCAAATTATGTAATAAGGCTCATCACACATTATTACATGAAAATAACTTTGAAACTTCGACATCTCAAAATAAACCACCTGCCGTGAATAGCATTACAGATGAGAATAGAGAGATTTTGCTAACTACTGTACAACTGAAGGTGAAAAATATACACGGAAACTACGTTACTTTGAGAGCGCTTCTGGACCAGGGATCTCAAGTAAGCCTCATTACGGAAGATTCTGCTCAATTACTTCAACTTCCACGACAAAAAATGAGCGCTGTTGTATCTGGAGTTGGAAGCATCAGTGGAAACAGCAAAGGCTTATTACAGTTAGAATGTAAATCAATACATTCTAATTTCACTTTTAAAACTGAAACTTTAATCATGAATAAGCTGACGAAGAAACTTCCCGCAACATCATTTTCTGTTGATAACTGGAACTATCTCGATAACACCAAACTGGCCGACCCTGAATTTAATATTTCGGGACCGGTGAACTTACTTCTTGGAGCTGATGTGTACTCAGAACTGATAATGGATGGAGTCATGAAGAGTGAAAAGAATCTCCCCATCGCTCAGCAAACCAAATTAGGATGGATTCTCTGCGGGAACGTCCAGACTTTTAACTGTTTTATTACTTTGAATGAACTTGAAAACATTACACATTTTTGGGAAACTGAAGATATTAACCAAAAGAATCGCTGCGTAGAACTGAATGAAGAAGAATACTGTGAAAAATACTATACGAGCACCACTGAAAGACAAAGCGATGGAAAATATATTGTCAAAATGCCAATGAAACCTGATTTTGAAAAATACTTGGGAGACTCGAAACCGCAAGCTATGTCGCAATTTTTTCAACTGGAAAGAAAAATGCAGAGACAGAAACATTTTGCAGCTCAGTACAAACTTTTTATGAAAGAATACAAAGAAATGGGACATATGAAACCTGTTACTATAAAAACTGAAAATCAACCACAAGCTTATCTTCCTCATCATGGCGTGCTGAGAAACGATTCTGCGACCACTAAGTTGCGAGTAGTTTTCAACGGCTCCCAGAAAGCTAAAAATAACTACAGCTTAAACGATCTAATGTATACTGGCCCTAACTTACAAAAGTCGCTTGTATCACAGTGGCGGCTCCACCAATATGCATTTACAGCTGACATGGAAAAAATGTACCGAAACATCTTGCTCCATGAAGATCAACAGCCACTTCAAAAAATCATATGGCGTGACACACCAAAAGAGCCGTTACGTGAGATGCAATTATGCACCGTAACCTATGGAGTTAAGGCCTCACCATACCTTGCCATGCGAACTCTACAACAACTCGCACAAGATGACGGTCAGAAGTACCCAGAAGCTGCAAAAGTACTTTCATCCTACTGTTATATGGATGATTTACTCTATGGATGCAATACGATAGAGTCAGCAAAAAACTTAATTCAAGACCTTATACTACTAGCTAAAGGCGGGGGACTTAACTTGAGAAAATGGACAACCAATGAGCCACTTATCTTACAAAACCTTACGGAAGAGCAGAAATCGAAGAAAACTGTTTTGAACTTTAATCAAGAAAACTCTGAAAAAACAAAAACTCTCGGCTTAAATTGGAACCCACAAGATGACTACTTCCATTTTGACTTCAAGCAACCGCCTTCTCAAATACATACAAAGCGCACGTTGTTATCAGAGATAAGCTGCCTTTACGACCCCCTTGGATGGCTGTCACCGGTTATCATAAAAACTAAACTACTTTTCCAAAAACTGTGGCTCGAAAACTGTTCATGGGATAAAACTGTGCCCGAAGAAATCTATAAAGAGTGGGAAAAGCTGAACCGTGACGTCAATAAGTCAGAGCGATACATCGCCAACCGCGTGAAACAAATACGCGCAATTATTCCTGTAACACAATGGAAATACGTGAAAAGCGAAGAAAACTCAGCCGACTGCGCTACTAGAGGCCTCCTGCCGTCGAAACTTATGACCTTCAACTTGTGGTGGGAAGGACCCCTGTGGCTAAAAACATACAAAGGTTCTGAATCGCCAGATAAAAAACAATCATTCGTCACAGAGATTGGAATGATTAGTAACTGTTATTTCGCAACTAAAAATAATCAAGACAATAATACATTATTTAATGCACTACTTATGAAATGCAGTTCTTTGACCCGTGTAATTCGAATCGTCAGCTGGATACTTCGTTTCGTAGCAGCGACACGAAATAAATTATTTAATTGCAAAAGTTATTTATCGAAACATGAGACATCCGCTGCTACGCTATTGATTGTGAAAAACGTTCCAGAGCGATATTATCAACAAGAGATAGAACTACTGAAGAAAACTAAAATTATAAAAAAGGGTCCTCTGTCGAAACTGAGTCCGATACTGGATAAAACTGGTTTACTGAGAGTGGGAGAACGGCTGCAAAACTCTACGCTTCCATATGAACCTAAACTTCCACTTATTTTGCTGTCAAGTAAACTGACTGAACTGATAATAGATTATTATTACAAACTGAAACTACATGGTGGACCTCGTCTAACGTTGGCGCTTATCAGAGAAAAATATTGGATCGTGGGTGGCAACAAGACTGTCAAAAGGCAACTTCAACTTTGTGATCCGTGTGCTCGATTCAAGTCCCACCAAAAGCAACAAAACATGGGCGAACTACCGAAAGCAAGAATAACCATCAAGCCGTCAAGGTCATTTACTAACACCAAAGAAAATAACTTATCTCCCGGAAAGTGGGCGCTCGGACGAGTCACTGAACTGCACCCCGGAGCCGACGGTTATGTTCGAGTCGTCAACCTGAAAACAAAAAATGCCAGCCTGAAACGCCCAATCACCAAGCTTGCAAGATTGCTTATAGAAGAGAAAACTGCTACTTCAGATGAAAACTCAAATCATGCTGGAATAAAACACCGAAAAAACTCGATCAACAAAGGCTGTTTCACTGTATTGATGACGCTACTATTTTTTTTCGTCGCGCCTGCGACATCCACTCACTTGCCGCAGCCAAGCTACAAAATAAGCACCATTGAAAATCAGCCTATATATTTTGACGAAATCGGGAAGATACAACTGATACACGATGACTGGTCACTTCTCATTTACTACAACTTAACATCATACTGGAACTCAATGACTCGTATCCAAACAAACGTCGAGCACATACAAGAAATTTGTACCGCTGTGAAAAGTGCGCCCTGTGACGCCATCGCAAACCAACTACGTCACGAACTTGCATACTTATTAGAACGCAACGACTTATTAGTAACTACGCCGAAGTTGAGACGCAAACGAGGATATTTCAATGGCGTTGGAAACTTAGCAAGAACATTATTTGGTACCCTAGATGAAAACTTCGCTATAAAATACGAAAAGGACATCGACAGTTTGAAGTCAAACGACAATTACCTAAAACATTTAATCAAGAACCAGACTCTAATTATCGAAGCTGAAAATAATATAGTCAAGAGAAACGAAAAGTTCATAAACGATCAATTTGAAATAATGTACAATTATATGAATGAAACGAGATACGCACTACAACAACTTGAAACCAGAGTCGGCATGCTATTTGTGATGAATGACGTCAACGCGATGTCCCTTACCGCTAGCCTGATACTTGCGAACTTACACAGAACTCAAGAAATGTTATTAAACGCGCTAGTCGACGTTTACAACGGGCATCTGGACATGCATTTATTTTCGGCTGAACAACTGATACAGCAACTTCACATCATATCTGGAAAACTACCGACTGGGTTATCTTTACCTATTACCGATAGCCAGCGAGAAATAACTGAACTATATAAACTATTACACGTGAAAGCCCGGATAACGAGAAATTACTTTTTATTTGAACTGCATATACCACTCGTCAGCGATGAAGAATACAACATTTATCGAGTGATTCCCGTACCATTCAAAAGGGAAGAACGCTGGCATATGATAGCAACTATTACGTCATACGTCGCCATAAACTTCGCGAAGAATTCATATTTGAACTTTCAAGAACAAGAACTGCAATCGTGCACTTTATATAACAGAGATAATTATATTTGCAGTTTACATCAACCTATTTACAAACTACACAATCAAGACGCACCATGCGAAATAAAAGTGTTCAATCAGCAAAGGTCATTGTCATGCACCATTAATGAAATCGCGTGCACTGATAAATGGGTCAAACTTCATATGAGTAACATATGGTTATTCACGTGCTGCGACAAACACCTGTTACGGATTATGTGCAGTGATCAAGTTACATCAGCTGCGATAACGGGAACGGGACTTATTGCATTACAAGAGGGATGTGCAATACAAAAAGAAGACGCGACTATTTACTCATTTAACCATTTCGGAAGCGAATATAATTTAAAGACAAACGATGACGTAACGATTCTTGACTCATCGATAAATAAAATAATGAATAATACATGGCACAACACGCAGCTCAAAATTGACTTTAAAAGGTTGAATAATTCTGAAGATTATGCTAAAATTCAACAGAGTTTAATTGAGCAAAAACTGAAAGAACAAGAGCCACTGCCATCAGAAACTGAAACTTTATCGCTTCACGACGTCTTCCACTACTCATTCTCTTTTGTCGTCGCGGGAGGAGCCGCTGCCTTTATGATATATTTTGTTATCAAGAAGCGAAACTTAAGACGGGCAAAGACAGCATCCGTGCAGCAAGATGTGCCCATCAACCAGCCACTAGAGATTGAGCTGCAAGAAATGAACACTGCGCCCGCACAGCAACCCCAGAGTTCGACTTCGAAAATAACTTTTGATTTTAATTAAGTTTTTAATATTGTGTAACTTTTTGCTTATATGTGTTTTTATACTTTAACACGTTTTTATAACTTTACTTTTTTCTTTAGACATTTTTGTCATATTCATTTAATTCTTTACTTTTATGGATTGGATAGGTAGATTTTTTATGTTTTCCCCTCGGGAGCATGTACGATTACGTACAAAATGTGTGATTCGCTGACTACGCGACCTACTTTGGCGCGCCGCCGGCCGCCCGGCTGTTTCCATCTTTATGATATAATAATTAGTTCTATACTAAACTCATAACTGTTAACTTGTACTTATTTAATAAACCAAAATTACTTTAAACTCAGTGTTTTAACTACCAACTGAACTATCTATCTATCTACTTTCTACTCTACACTCTTCAAGACCCATACAAACAGTGTCTAAGTTAATCAGGTGTTTAAAAAAAATTTGTAGTAACACCGCTTGTAGTTAGAAAACAAAGAGAGAGAAAAAATCGATCTAAATAATCTGTTATAGTTTCAACAAGTTATTCAATTTATTATTTCTTACAAATTAGACAAATTCAGTTCAAAACTAAAATTACACTGACTAGAAAAACTTGTTAGCTTGCTTGCTATCTACTTAAAATAAACCTGCCTTCCTCATAAAACTTGTATATTTCATCTAGCAGTTGCGCGATGTTTCTCCATCGACCATTCTGTACAATGCGATTAAATTGACAATAGATAGTGATCCGCTGTAACTTCACACGAGAATGTATGGAATTTTACAGATTAAAATACGAGTACGTCGTTTTGTACCGCAAGCGCTTTGAAGTTAGTAACTTCAGTTGGACATTGTCGGTTTAATCGCACTGTAGGTAGATCTCGTTCAGATCATCTGTATGCGCAAGGTACGGTAGTTCAAAGTTGTAGTTGAAATCTGCGCGCTTACGCCCTGGCGCTATCTTGCCGAAAGCGAAGGAATAAACAGACAAAAACCTTAGGTTACTATCCACCTATAAACCTACCTTCCTCATAAAACTTGTACAGTTCATCCAACAGTTGCGCGATATGATTTCCATCGGCCGCCTTCTGCAGGTAGATCTCGTTGAGATTGTCCGCGTGCGCGACGTACGCGAGCCCGAAGTTGTAGTTGAAAACTGCACGCTTACACACTGGGGTCATCTTGCTAAAAGCGAAGGAATAAACAGACTGCAAAAACCTTAGGTTACTATCCACCTACCTTCCTCATAAAACTGGAATAGTTCCTCCAGCAGTTGCGCGATGTGGTCTCGATCGGCCGCCTTCTGTAGGTAGATCTCGTTCAAATTACGACGTTGTAGTTGAAATCTGCGCGCTTACACTGGGGCCATCTTGCCGAAAGCGAAGGAATAAACAGCCTGCAAAAACCTTAGGTTACTATCCACCTATTAACCTACCTTCCTCATAAAACTGGAATAGTTCCTCCAGCAGTTGCGCGATGTGGTCTCCATCGGCCGCCTTCTGCAGGTAGATCTCGTTGAGATTGTCCGCGTGGGCAATGTACGCGAGCCCGAAGTTGTAGTTGAAGACCGCGCGCATGCACAGCGGCGCCACTTCGCCGTACGCGCCCTCGTCCGGCTCGAATATGGACACTTTCGTGCCGGTCGGGTAGTCGTATAGGGTAGATACGAGGCTGCAACAAAATATAATAGACAATTTGACAACATTGAAAATATACTACAAATTGTGGTCATCCTAACAGATAATGGTGTAAAAAACATATTCAACTATTATAGGGACTAAATTAAGTCTATTAATTGATTAATTTCACCTAGGAAAATGCAGTAATTTTTGTTTTGTTTTCTGTGGCGAAAACGCTCTAAGCTGACCGATGACTTCACATGCCTGTAAATAAATATCGCTTCAGGCGTTTGACACGACCATAGACTTAGGATCCGCGAATGATGGCTGTCAAATGGCTAAGGATATTACAATGTTTACAGGCTTGTGACGTCAACAAGTCACGTGTTAACCGCCATAGCGTTTTTGGCGCGGTTTTAAAATTTTAAACTTTAACATTGATTCTTTAATTAAATACATAGATTTTTCTTGAAATATCAATGTAGTGCGCTTATTACGTAATAAGGAATAATTTAAAATGGTTTTCCAAAATTAGTCAAATAGTCTATTTTAGTTAAGTTACCAATATGGGCACAGCGCATAAGAGGTCCGGAGCGTATCGACTTGTGCCTCAGGGTGGTAATGGCAGCTCTTGTAGCCCTTATATGGCACCTTAAGAATGAACGTTCGAGTGAATGACATTCACTAAGATTCATTTCATATTTTGAAATACATTCAAATAGATGGGATTAATAATTCTGTGCTGCAGCAATGGACTGGTAGATATGTGTGACAGTTAATTAGTCAAGTGCTGAGATTTAATAAAAATTTAACTGTCTTTTCAAGTTTCAGCATGTGAGCGATCAAAAATTAAGTGGGATCAGTTTACTGATCAATGTGGATGTGTTTTATAAGTCTACTGTAATATTGAGTAGTAAAAAGGTTGCAAGATTCACTACTGTACTTCTTGAGGTAGTAAAAAGGTTGCAAGAACCGCTACTGTACTTCTTGAGGTAGTAAAAAGGTTGCAAGAACCGCTACTGGGGGCCTATTCTCGCGCACTGCGACATTTCTCGAATTCGAGATCATCTCTAATCACAAATCTCTATTGAAAATGTCACTAAAATCTCTACTGCAGCCAAAAAACTTATTCTCGGCAATTTTCGACATTACAAGTCGAAAGTCTTTGGAATCTCTACAATTTCTTGACTTTTTCGAGATATTTCGAATTTAACACTATGGCACGCGCCCGATGTCTGCCTGCAAGAAACGCAACGCTGTTTAACATTGATTACTGCTGGCTTCGTCGGTCACCCATCCCGAACCCAACCTTTTTACAAAGTTGTTTAACATTCGTTATCGAAGTCTCAAACGGTCACCCATCTCATCAGTCTTTGTAAATGTTGTTTAACATTGATTACTTCTGGAATCGTCGGTCACCCATCCCAAACCCGACTTTTTTTTCAAAGTGGTTACCAGATGGTCACCCATCTCACACCCGGCCTTATTTCTTTTATTTTCGTCGCATCGCAGTCGCAAACGGTCACCTATCCCACACCCGGCCAATTCCTAAAATTGCTTAACAGTCGTCATTACACTCCCAAACGGTCACCCATCTAGTAACTGGCAACTGGCCTCTTTAAAAGTAGCTAAACATTCGTTATTGCTATTCCAAACGGTCACCCATCTCACACCCGGCCTTATTTAAAGATTTTTTACTTTCGTCGCATCTCAGTCACAGACGGTCACCCATCCCACACCTGGCCATTTCCTAAAATTGCTTAACATTCGTCATCACAGTCCCAAATGGTCACCCATCTAGTAACTGGCAACCGACCTTTTCAAAAGTAGCTTAAGATTCGTTATTGCTGTTCCAAACGGTCACCCATCTGAGATGGGTCACCATTTTCAAAGTGGTTACCAGATGGTCACCCATCTCACACCTGGCCTTATTTAAAGCTTTTTTACTTTCGTCACATCGCAGTCACAAACGGTCTCCCATCCCACACCGGGCCATTTCTAAGAATTGCTTAACATTCATCATCGCAGTCCTAAATGTTCACCCATCTCGTACCCGGCCTCTCCAAAAGTAGCTTAACATTCGTTATTGCAGTCCCAAATGGTCACCCATCTCATAAGAAAGAGACAATTCGACACTTCGACTAACGTAACGTTCGAGATATTCAATCTCTACCGCTGTCGACCACACGTTGCATGTCGAGTGCCAGCCATTGACATATCTCTATGGTGACATTGCGAGAATACCAAAAACTGGTTTCAATAGACAAAATGGCGAATCCGCCATTTTATTTCGACATATCTCTATTTCGACATTATGTCTATTGCGTGAGAATCGGCCCCCTGTACTTCTTAAGGTAGTAAAAAGGTTACAAGATCCACTACTGTACTTCTTAAGGAGTAAAAAGATTGCAAGATCCGCTACTGTACTTCTTAAAGTTCATTTTGTAGGTCTAACTCATATCTTCCACTCTAAAGCAGCCGCATTTTCCACCTTTATAGCGCCTATATGGACCTTTTAGTAATAAGATTAGCTGCAATTATTACTAATGTGCTATAGTTGGGAACTATTCAAATATAATATTATTATCAGTATACATCAACTTTTAATAAATGCAATTTGACAGGTGAACGCGTGAATTGGAAATGGTTTTTGTTCTTTAATTAACACACCTGATGCCTTCGACATCGTTGATGTAGATGATGAACTTGTTCCCCGTGAGGCGCTGCTTGAGCTCGTCCAGGGGCAGCAGCACGGCCGCCTCCTCCGAGTAGTTGTGCAGGCAGCACTCCAGGGACTGGTAGTAGTACACGCTCAGCTCCGTCGGGAGGATCATCAGCTACAAATATATCAATATAACATTAAAATAATTAAATCACCCAGACAATGGCAGGATGACAGAAAATTTATCCCGCTTGTTGGTGCTGGGTTGCGTTTAGAACCTATGCTCCTAGTGCAACCAAACGCTCTAACGGCGCGGCCAAAGAGAATGTAAAATCACTACGTTATTTATAAGAGACGGGACTTCATACAAATTTTTTAACACGCCAAATGTCAAAACAGGGTTCTTTTAACGCTGCTATCACTTTCAAACGTATGACGAAAGAGTGAGATAAATATAGCCGCCATTAAAGTTCTACCCCGTTTCATAGAATTTATTTTTATTCACGCGTTGCGATAGACTGGGCGCGGCGTTCCAAACATTAGAGCGTGACGTTCGGTTGACACAACTTTCCCGTTCCAAACGTCAGAGCATTGCAACTTTTTAACCATCAAAATCGTGTGTGTGTGGTTTGAGGGCCACTTGCTCGAAAGTCAATAAAAGTATACTGATGATTTAGTGGACATTATAAAAGAAATGTGCAACTTGGAATCGATTTTGTGAAAGTCATCTTCACCGAGTTATTAGCTGAAGAGTCGGGCCCTCAGTTCTCACATGGAGGATTGAGGGCCCGGCTGTTGCGAACAAACTATTAACATTACAGTAAAAGTTTTAATGCTAAAGTCTAAGTTAATCCCGAACAAAAATTGTGGAAGTAAGATTTATCGCAAAACGCTTTTCTACTTTCTATAATCTTTGTTCAAAATGGGCCCTCAATCCTCCAACTTACAAAAATTAACTACGCATTTTTTTTAAACTATAGGCTTACGGCTGTTGCAAGTTGTCCAGGGGGGTACGTAATAAAATGTGAAAAAATGTGAAACAAATAGCTGGCTTCAACTCCTCCTAGTTTTCCAGTTATTGCCTTGTTAATATTCGGGCCCTCAATCCTCCACATTTTCTTTTTCTTGATTTTTACGCACAAAGAATGGAATGTAAGACCAACCTGAAGTTTTCTGTTTATGTGAAAAAAAATGTGCAACAAGTTGATATCAAAGGGAAAATAAAAGACCCATTTATTAATAAGATATATCAATTTCATTTTTATCCTCTTTAAGTATGAAATAGGGTGACCAGGTTTTTTATCCAATACTTATGAGGAATAGGGAAAACTCAGGAGGCGTTTTGGAAATGTATCCCTTTGTGCCTATTATTTTTTATTAAATTAAATAACTCCAAACTTCAAATTGAAAAAGAAAGAAAAAAAATACATTTATTTTTGGAACCACACAACGATACACAAATTATAACAAAATACGGAAAAAAATAAAATTTGCGTATCGTCGCGTGATGCCAAAATGTGCCAAGCTCAGTAACACTCAGTATAAGCAGCAAGCGGGGTGCCTGCTGCACTGGTATTCTGCTTGACACATTATGATCTCAAAAACGACAAAACAAGTAGGTACTATCAAACATGGCATCTTTACCAATGATTTTAGATTTTTTTTAAAGATTTTTACCATATTTTTGAACTTAAAATGAAATAAAATCCAAATTAATCCACTATTTTAAAAGTTAAAATATACGAGATCATATCCTTACCCTTCCTTTTACTTGACTTTTAACAATAAATATTTAAAAATAAAGATTTTGGACGAGTTTAAAGAAAGTAGGTAAAATTGACACATTTGTGGCATTTTTACCTACTACAGTTTTTCGAAGAAATATAGTAGTGGTTAAGATTCCTTCACAATTTGTGCCTAAATAACTTATTTTTAATAAGTTTAGGGGAAAAAGTAACTTAATAATGGCATACTGAAAGGTAGGTAAAGTTGACTTCGTTTCGTTAACATTTTGATACAAAACATAGGGTTGTCAAAAAATAAATCATAGGGCGAAACAATACATCACAATTTAATTTTTAATTAAAGGCGAAGGTTACCTTACCTACATAAACTAAAGTTTATAAATAAATTAATCAGAAAAAAATACCTTAAGCACTAGGAAAAGGTTTAAAGGAAAAACTGTGTGACAAATTTCTCATACAAAATAAAGGTTTCGTAGTCCCCGATTTCCTCCTTCAAAACTGAGCTGAACTGATTTAAATAGGCAAATTAACTACCTATTTATCTTATACCTTTAAACGAGCAATTCTTGTAGGTATATATATATATTTCTGTGATCTCGGAAACGGCTCTAACGATTTCGATGAAATTTTGTATATAGGGGTTTTCGGGGGTAAACAATCGATCTATATTAGTCTTATATTTGGGAAAACGCGCGTTTTTGCGTTTTCATGCGTTTTTCTTTCGACGCAGAATATGGTCGCTAATTTCGTCCGCGGCCGGCCAATGTCTGTTTGGTTCAGCGGGTTAGAACGCGGACCAAAAGAAACGAGTGTTCCGAGTTCGAATCCCGCTCGGTGACTTACTTTTTTTTATATGTTCAAGTTTATAAATTTATATTTTTAAATTTTTATTGTTTTTAGACAAGTTAAAAAAATAGTTAATGTTGCTTTCGAGTTTTTATTTTATTGAGATTTGTGAAGCAATAGTGCAAAACAAAAAAAATTACCGATACAAATTTTAAACACAGTTTTTCGGATACGTTTGTGACGCCATCTTTCGGCTAACGCCATAAAAACTAACTACTACGCCTCGCGGAATTATTATGTAATTAACTACATCTATATATATAAGATTCAAAGTCCTGACTGACTGACTGAGTGAGATATCAACGCACAGCCCAAACCGTTGAACCTAGAGACTTGAAATTTTGCACATAGATACCTTATATAGTGTAGGTATCCACTAAGAAAGGATTTTTTAAAATTCTATCCCTAAGGGGATGAAATAAGGGATGAAAGTTTGTATGAAAGTCCCTCAGTTTTAAAGCTAGGACCTTCAAATTTTGTGTTTTGGCTGATGATTGAAAATTAATAAATACGTGTCTCAGCGTTTTTCAAAACTCTACCCCCAAAGGGGTGAAAAGGGGGTATGAAGTTGTGTATAGAAGAAAATCCTTAATTTTCGAAGTAAAATACTTGTACTATTATGTATTCTGTGGTAAAATCGCAAAATTTATAATTTAGGCTTACAGATGGAAATATAACGCAACGTTTATTGTTATTGGTTAGTATTTCTACCCCTATGGGGATGAAATGGGGTAACTAAACCTAAAATAGATATGGATGTCGTTATTGGGGTTTTCTGGGATGATGATTGCGAAAATGACATTTATTTTGAAGTCCAACATGGTCGACATGATTTAACCCCTAAAGGGGTGAAAATGGTGTTTAAAGTTGGTATGGAAAATAATATAAAATAGACATTACAACTTTAAACTTCGTAGGAGCATGTCTAAAAATAAATAGGCAAACATATATTTTGTGATTTTGAAAATCAACCCCTTAGGGGTAAATGGGGTAAGTAAACATAAAAATCGATATGGATGTCGTTCTTGAGGTTTTATGGGATTGTGATTGCGAAAATGACATTTATTTTGAAGTCCAACACACGGACATGATTTAACCAGTAAAGGGGTGAAAATGGGGTTCTAATTATGTATGGAAAAAGAATATAAAATAGACATTACAACTTTAAAATTCGTAGGAGCATGTCTAAAAATAAGTAGGCAAACACATATTTTGTTATTTTGAAAATCATCCTTTAGAAAGTAAAAGGGGTAAGTAAACATAAAAATCGATGAGGATATCGTTCTTGAGGTTTTATTGGATGAGGAATGCGAAAATCACATTTATTTTGAAGTCCAACACGGTGGACATGATTCAGCCCCAGGGGACGGGAACGGGAACGGGATCACGAAAGTGAAAGCGATCGCGAACGGGGACGGAATCCGGGAACAGGAACGGGACCAAACGGGAATGGGAACGGGAAAGTATAAAGAAACGGGAACGTGATACTACTAATATCTCTGGACTCAATTCTGATAATTGTTATAAACTAGCTTTCGCCCGCGACTTCGTCCGCGTGGATGTTAGAGAAAATCCTTAGGGAACCTTCAACCAGGATCCCACCAGCCATTTTTACGCGATTAGGCGGGTCCGGAACAAACGCGCAGCCTCGTGCGAGGCCTGCCACACGATCCAAACGATTTGCCTCGCGAGGCAGCGCGTTTGGTGGGGACCCGCCTAATCGCGTAAAAACGGCTGGTCGGATCCTGGTTGAAGGTTCCCTAAGGATTTTCTCTAACATCCACGCGGACGAAGTCGCGGGCGGAAGCTAGTCTTATTACAAAGCTCACGAGCTATAGACGATAGATGGCGTTTTTCTGCGAAAAGTGATGTAAGGTTGAGATTACGAATATCGAAAAAACATTACATACATTGCTCAGGGGGCCTATTACGAAAATAACTTACGCAATTGCGTAACGCAGTCACTTGCCCACGGTAGTCGTCCGCAGTTCGTTGGTTGTAGTTATAATTAACATTTTGAATTTGGCTATCGTAGCCCATAGACTACTAAACGAACGATGTCGGATACGCTAGAGAGAAACTGTCAAACTCACGCAATCACTTCGCAATATCGCATACGAAAGTGATTTGTAATATATTTCATTCAAAACGAAGCACGGACGCAGCTGCGTGTATCGCATTAAATTTTTCGTAATAGACCCCCTGATCCCAAAGTAGGTAAGTAGCTAAAGCGCTTTTGTTATCACCATATGTTAAACACCACAATATTACGATAAGTAGTGATAACCGAGCTTGCTCGGTTCACCCAGGTACTTTTATATAAAGTACTGATTAGAATGAAATATGTAGGTAATGTATGCCTTTATTTTTTCCTTTTTTAAAGATACCTAGTCCTTTAAATAGAAGCCAGAATTCTCCAAAACCCTTGAAAATTTAAAAAAAAAATGTTTTTTCAAGTCATGATTATGACACTTCGAATTTGTATGAAACGTTTGTCACGTGGTATTTCCTCTTTAGGTGTCTTCTAAAAACATTTACTTACATCAATACCTTCTTATATACTTACCTCTACCTTTTCGAAATTATAGGTTTTTACCTTTTTACCCCGATCTAAAAATTTCGTTTGAAAAAATAACATATTTCAACAACATTGACCCTCTTTGACAACTTTTATCAACATTGACAACTTTTACCCTCCTTTAACTTCGCCGTAGTCGGGTAAAATATGTTTGACTGTGACAGCCCTAACCACAGGTAAAAAACAAGGGTCGAAAGTTTGGAGTTATTTAATTTAATAAAAATTAATAGGCACAAAGGGATACATTTCCAAAACGCCTCCTGAGTTTTCCCTATTCCTCATAAGTATTGGATAAAAAACCTGGTCACCCTATTTCATACTTATAGAGGATAAAAATAAAATTGATATATCTTATTAATAAATGGGTCTTTTATTTTTCCTTTGATATCAGCTTGTTGCACATTTTTTTCACATAAACAGAAAACTTTAGGTTGGTCTTACATTCCATACTTTGTGCGTAAAAATCAAGTAAAAGAAAATGTGGAGGATTGAGGGCCCGAATATTAACAAGGCAATAACTGGAAAACCAGGAGGAGTTGAAGCCAGCTATTTGTTTCATATTTTTTCACATTTTATTACGTACCCCCCTGGACAACTTGCAACAGCCGTAAGCCTATAGTTTAAAAAAAATGCGTAGTTAATTTTTGTAAGTTGGAGGATTGAGGGCCCATTTTGAACTAAGATTATAGAAAGTAGAAAAGCGTTTTGCGATAAATCTTACTTCCACAATTTTTGTTCGGGATTAACTTAGACTTTAGCATTAAAACTTTTACTGTAATGTTAATAGTTTGTTCGCAACAGCCGGGCCCTCAATCCTCCATGTGAGAACTGAGGGCCCGACTCTTCAGCTTATAACTCGGTGAAGATGACTTTCACAAAATCGATTCCAAGTTGCACATTTCTTTTATAATGTCCACTAAATCATCAGTATACTTTTATTGACTTTCGAGGAAGTGGCCCTCAAACCACACACACACACACTCAAAATCGGTGGTTGAAAAAGGCTCTGACGTTTGTCTATAGAAAAAAATTACAATGTCATTTGACATTATTTTGCGTTTTGATGTTTTTGTGTCTAATTTTGAAAATGATCATGGTAGATCCTCAAAAAACGGATTTTATTTGATTTGGAATAAAGGACAGTAAAAATTATTCATATTCCAAATAGAAAACGAAAACTTTGTACTATTAATGACATTTAAAGTTCTCGGTCGTTCTGGGAGGCGATTCTCGGGCGCGTGACATAATGTCGAATGCGAGATATCTCGAAAAAAACATGGCGGATGTCGATCGCAATCAGATTTCCGTATTCTCGGAATCTCACGGTAGACATATGTCGAGCCATAGCGTTCGACATGCAACGAGTGGTTGATAGCAGTAGAGATTGTATATCTCGAACATTACGTTAGTCGAAGTGTCGAATGTGTCTTTCTTATGAGATGGGTGACCATTTGGGACTACAATCAGGGACGTATTTTAAGATTCGGCGCCCTGGGCCAATAAGGTATGCCGCCCCTAGGGTAATTTTTAATCATTTTCATTCAAAAACCCTGTAATTTTGTCAATCTTCAGTAAAAAATACTGGCCGCGCAGCGCGATTTTTGTCAGTTCCATCCACTAATCTAGTAATTTTGCCTGACTATAAGTAATAAAAAAACGGCCGCGCAGCGAGATTTTTAGACAGTTTTATCTACTAATCTAACTAATCATGTAACATCATGAACGGAAAAAGAACATTCTGCACTGCAGTTCGTCAATAAATGATTTGTATAACTAATTATGAAAGGCGCTCTAAAGCTAAGCCCGAGGGGCGGCTGACGCTATCTATTGTAAAAAAAAAACAGTAACCCTACTCACGAATATAATAGCATACTAATCTTGTAATCTTGGTTGTCTAATGTAAAAAAACCGCCGCGCAGCGCGATTTTTTGCAATCATGTAACATCCAGGGCTTTATAACGTTACCAATTAACAGTAAACATAACGTTACGTAACGTTATTTTCAAATTGATACCTTGATAACGTTATTTTTTTAACGTTACCAGGTAACATAACATTAATTTAACGTTATAATATGGTTATGTTACTAGATACCGTTACAAGAAATAACGTTATTTTTACCGGTAATTAGTATCATTATTTTCTGTTACGCGACGTTGCCAGCTCGCCCGCTGCCGGCCGTGCATGTCTCTTGCAACTTAAAACCTTTTTTGTACTACCACAAGAATCTATACATATAATAAAATCGTAACGAGGCCAATTCTGTACATTCAATATTTTTTCAAAAAGTAATTGCTACATGTTAAGTACATGATACTGAACCCAAAACAATAGTTTTTGGAATTTTTGTCTGTTTGTTTGTTTGTATGTACGTGCATAACTTTTAACCTACTGCACCGATTTGAACAAAACTTTTTTTGTTATATAGCTGATAAGCCTGGGCATAACTTAGGGTATAATTGATTTTGGAAAATGGAACACCTGATGCAGAACCATAATGGCCCAACTAAACTATAAGGAATATAAAAATGACACCTTAGCAAAAGTTGTTCAGCCTGATGAGCATTTTTTGTCGAGGTATAAAAATCGAAGATCTGGAACACCTGATGCACAACCATAATGGCCCAACTAAACTATAAGGAATATAAAAATAACGTCTTAACAAAATTTGTTCAGCCTGATAAGCATTTTTTGTTGTGGTATAAAAATCGAAGATCTGGAACACTTTTTGCAGAACCATAATGGTCCAACTAAATTATATGGAATATAAAAATGACGCCTTAACAAAATTTGTTCAGCCTGATGAGCATTTTTTGTTGAGGTATAAAAATCGAAGATCTGGAACACCTGATGCAGAACCATAATGGCCCAACTGTAAGGAATATAAAAATAACGCCATAACAAAAGTTGTTCAGCCTGATGAGCATTTTTTGTTGAGGTATGAAAATCGAAGATCTGGAACACCTGATGCAGAACTATAATGGCCCAATTAAACTATAAGGAATATAAAAATAACGCCTTAACAAAAGTTGTTCAGCCTGATAAGCATTTTTTGTTGTGGTATAAAAATCGAAGATCTGGAACACCTGATGCAGAACCATATTGGCCCAACTAAACTATAAGGAATATAAAAATAACGCCTTAACAAAAGTTGTTCAGCCTGATGAGCATTTTTTGATGTGGTATAAAAATCTAAGATCTGGAACACTTTTTGCAGAACCATAATGGTCCAACTAAATTATAAGGAATATAAAAATAACGCCTTAACAAAAGTTGTTCAGCCTGATGAGCATTTTTTGTTGAGGTATAAAAATTTAAGATCTGGAACACCTGATGCAGAACCATAATGGCCCAACTAAACTATAAGGAATATAAAAATAACGCCATAACAAAAGTTGTTCAGCCTGATGAGCATTTTTTGTTGAGGTATAAAAATCGAAGATCTGGAACACCTGATGCAGAACCATAATGGCCCAACTAAACTATAAGGAATATAAAAATAACGCCTTAACAAAAGTTGTTCAGCCTGATGAGCATTTTTTGATGTGGTATAAAAATCTAAGATCTGGAACACTTTTCGCAGAACCATAATAGTCCATCTAAACTATATGGAATATAAAAATGACGTCTTAACAAAAGTTGTTCAACCTGATGAGCATTTTTTGTTGAGGTATAAAAATCGGAGATCTGGAACACTTTTTGCAGAACCATAAGGGCCCAACTAAACTATATGGAATATAAAAATGAAGTCTTCACAAAAGTTGTTCAGCCTGATGAGCATTTTTTGTTATGGTATAAAAATCGAAGATCTGGAACACTTTTTACAGAACCATAATGGTCCATCTAAGCTATATGGAATATAAAAATTACGCCTTAACAAAAGTTGTTCAGCCTGATGAGCATTTTTTGTTGTGGTATAAAAATCGAAGATCTGGAACACTTTTTGCAAAACCGTAATGGTCCAACTAAACTATAAGGAGTATAAAAATAACGCCATAACAAAAGTTGTTTAGCCTGATGAGCATTTTTTGTTGAGGTATAAAAATCAAAGGTCTTGAACACCTGATGCAGAACCATAATGGTCCAGCTAAACTATACAAAATATAAAAATGACACCTTAGCAAAAGTTGTTCAGCCTGATAAGCATTTTTTGTTGTGGTATAAAAATCGAAGATCTGGAACACCTGATGCAGAACCATAATGGTCCAACTAAACTATAAGGAATATAAAAATAACGCCTTAACAAAAGTTGTTCAGCCTGATGAGCATTTTTTGTTGAGGTATAAAAATCGAAGGTCTGGAACACCTGATGCAGAACCATAATAAACCAGCTTAACTATACAAAATATAAAAATGTCTCCTTAGCAAAAGTTTTTCAGCCTGATGAACATTTTTTTTGCAATTTCAGATTTGGTCCCATAGTAAAAGTTTAATGTTTGTTGGTCCCTATTTACCATATTCGGCATTAGGGGTGTTTTTGTAACACGTTGTATAGAAGTATAATTAATTTATCTGTCATTTTGCCGACATCCGTAATGCAAGATACCTTCTACCACAGTATAATAACTTCTACTATTCCTATTAGGTAGGTAGAGTATAATCGCAATAAACTTCTTCGTACCGAGTGTAGGTACTCAAACTTGTGCATTGGTTTCTTTTAATTTTTTAATAAATTTGCGTTAACACTTAATATTAAAACACTATCCAGATAATACGTTTAAATTATTTCCGTTGTTATCGATGCGAAACCAAAAATTAATGCCATACAAAATTGTACCTTATGCGCATAGCATTAAGCGTTTTTTTTTATTGTACAATTGATGCCTACCTGAAGGGTGTATAAACCATTACCTTTAAAGCGAATTAAGGTTGTATAAACCATTTCCTTAGAAGAATATTATAAATATTGAGTCTTTAAAACCATTTACAACTAACATTGAATTTTACGCCCCGAGTTGATAAAAATAATGGTCGTTACATCTTATCAAAACTACAAAAACAAAACATTTTGTTTTTTCGTTGATAATTTACCATTCGCAAGACGTTATGACCGAAAATTTCTGGGTCGTATAAACAATTTTTTTGCGAATTTCTGTATTTCGTATATTTATAGATCGATAGAGAAAAAAAAATCTGAGAAAAATGGTATACAGGGTGAAATTTTAATCATTTGGTTCCCGCCGTAGGGTGGTTCCACTCATGATTACTAGCAACTTTTACGATGGGGCCAACTCTCCTACTCGCAAGCCACCATCTTGGATTTTTTAATACTTCCAACATTGCGTTGTTATTTTCTCGTCAAAATAGTACTAAAAACTGAGTTTCATTGAAATCGGCCCACAAGCAAGAAAGTTGGCCGCCATCTTGGATTTTTTAATACTTCCAACATTGCGTTGTTATTTTCTCGTCAAAATAGTACTAAAAATCGAGTTTCATCGAAATCGGCCCAAAAACAAAAAAAGTTGGCCGCCATCTTGGATTTTTTAATACTTCCAACATTGCGTTGTTATTTTCTCGTCAAAATAGTACTAAAAACTGAGTTTCATTGAAATCGGCCCACAAGCAAGAAAGTTGGCCGCCATCTTGGATTTTTCAATATGTCCAACATTGCGTTGTTATTTTCTTGTCAAAATAGTATCAAAAACCAAGTTTCATCGAAATCGGCCCAAAAACAAAAAAAGTTGGCCGCCGTCTTGGAATTTTCAATATTTTAAAAATTGCGTTGTTATTTTCTTGTCAAAATAGTACCAAAAACCGAGTTTCATCGAAATCGGCCCACAAACAAAAAAGTTCGCCGCCATCTTGGATTTTTCAATATTTTAAACATTGCGTTGTTATTGTCGTGTCAAAATAGATCCAAAAATCAAGTTTCATCGAAATCGGCCCAAAAACAAAAAATTTGGCCACCATCTTGGATTATTTTGTATTTAAAAAATTAATTTGTTATTTTCTAGTCAAAATAGTACTTACTTAAAATAGAGTTTCATCGAAATCGGCCCAAAAACAAAAAAGTTGGCCGCCATCTTGGATTTTTAGTATTTTAAAAATTGCGTTATTATTTTCTTGTCAAAATCTTTTTATTAAAATAAACTTGTTAATTAAGCGCTTTTGAATCGTCTATTTTTTTTTTTCTAGACTTATTTAGGAACCTTAAAGGTTGAGCTTTATGTATTTGGATACACGACTCAGTCGTGAGCCTTTTTAAAAACAGCTTGAGTCGTTTGCGTCTTTTGAGTCGTTTGAGTCTTTTAACATACAACTGAGTCTTATTAAAAAGACTTGAACGTCGAGTCTTCACTTTAGACTTGAGTCGCGTAAAGCGGAGGCGAGTCTTTTTATTAAGACTTAAAAGTTTGAGTCTTTTCAAAGTCAAAGTCAAATAAGCTTTATTCAAATAAACTTAATTATTAAGTACTTTTGAATCGTCTATATTTTCCTACCACCCGTTCCAGACTTTTTTAGCTGACAAGAAGAACGGGCGCAAGAAACTTATCAGCTGTAACAGCCATAAGTAACGATATTTACAAACTTTAATATATCGTTACCAGAAAATTACAACAGGGTGACAGGATTATTGGCAACAACATAGACTTATTATATTACTTCAACAAAGTACTTATTAGCAAGTTATGTGTTACATCATTTCCACGCATTTAGATCTTTAAGATAATCATCTACTTTATAATAACCTTTACCCATGAGCGTTTTTTTAACATGGTTTTTAAATTCATGCAAAGGAAGATCAATCACTTGTTGTGGAACTTTATTAATAAAGGCTATGCCTTTCCCCATAAATGAACCTCTAGTTTTTGCAAGCCTAAATCTTGGAACGGCAAGTTTATCTTTATTTCTTGTATTGAACTGGTGAATATTGCTGTTCTTAGCAAATGAATCATAGTGTTTTCTTACATAAACTAAATTATCATAAATATATTGGCCTGCCAAAGTTAAAATATTTATTTCTTTGAACATTTCTCTCAAAGTATCTCTCCGCCGTAGATTGTATATGGCGCGAACAGCTCTTTTTTGGAGTACAAAAATATTTTCAATACTGGCAGCTGAGCCCCACAATAGCAGTCCATACGACATTACGCTATGAAAATAACTAAAGTATACTAACCTTGCCGTTTCAATATCAGTTAAAAGCCTTATTTTCTTAACAGCGAATGCCGCTGAACTAAGTCTACTTGACAAGGCTTCAATATGTGGATCCCATTGCAGTCGAGAATCTAGTGTGATACCTAGAAATTTTGTGCTCTCGATAAACTCGACTTCATCGTCATTCAAATTAATATTTAATTTTGTCTGCTCAACATTAGGTAATGAGAATTTAACACATTTAGTTTTTTTGGGGTTAAGTGCTAAATTATTACTATTAAACCAGTATGAAACTTTAGAGAGGGCACTATTTACTTCGTCCGAACAGTTATTACCTCTGTTTACTTTAAAAACTAAAGAAGTATCATCCGCAAATAGCACTGTTTCACATAAATTATTCGCGTAGTTGGGAAGGTCATTTATATAAATTAGAAACAGCAATGGGCCCAATATTGATCCCTGTGGCACACCCATATTGATGGGGGCTCCAGTAGATTCAGTTCTATTAATCACTACTTTCTGAGTTCTATTGTACAAATACGATTTCATAAGACTAACTGATTTATCAGAGACACCATAATGTTCTAGCTTCTTTAATAGTGTTTGATGATCAACGCAATCGAATGCCTTAGAAAGGTCACAGAAAATGCCAACTACATCTTGCTTTTCTTCCCAAGCATCAAGAATATGTTTGAGAAGTGCAATTCCAGCATCAGTAGTACTTTTACCCTTGGAAAAACCAAACTGATTTTTATGAAGTATATTATTGTATGTGAAGTAATCTAATAATTGGGAATATATAATTTTTTCAAATATTTTACTAAGTGCTGGTAGTATAGATATTGGCCTAAAGTTAGCTGGGTCACTTTTATCCCCAGATTTAAAAAGAGGAATCAATTTACTATTTTTAATTAGATCAGGAAAGACCCCTTCGTCAATACATTTGTTAAAAATAAAAGCCAAATAAGGGGCTAGTATATCAATTATTGATTTAATTATGCTTGTTGACATGCCCCAAAGAACTTCTGTTTTTTTAACATTAATTGTTTTAAAAGCTTTAATGATATCTGCACTATTTATATATTTAAAGGAAAAACTTTCATTGCACTTATCAACACTTGACTCCAGAAGGGAGACAGCGATGTTGGGACAAGCACTAAGAGTACTGGTAGTTTCTACAGGTATTCTAGCAAAGAAATCTTCAAAAACTTTAGCGACCTCATTGTCAGATTCAAAAGTTTGATCACCAGTTTTTAAACAGAAGGAATTTATATTGGATTTTGATTTGCCCGTTTCTTTGTTAATAATATTCCAAGTAGCCTTAATTTTATTGTCTGCTAATTTAATTTAATTTGCAAAGTACTTGGACTTTGCTAAGATACAGACTTCTCTGAATGTTTGTGAATACTTCTTGACAAATTCAATGAAGTTAGGATCACTAGAAGTAGCTTTCTCTGCATAAAGTTCGTATAATTTCCTTCTGCTCTTATATATGCCGGGTGTGGCCCAGTCACTAAATTTCGTACTATCATTACATTTGATGACTTTTTGTTTAAAAGTTTTACTAAATTCAGTTTGAACTATGCTAAATAAATGATTATATAGGTTATTGGCTTCAAAATTTGGTTCTGGTAATGTTTCAATTTTACTTGTGACATTGGTTCTGAATTTTTCAATACAGTGTTTTTTTACTGGCCTACACATTATTTCCCGTTTAGGCGGAACATGATGGTGCTCAACGGAGGCTAATTGTCCACTATGGTCGGATTTAATACAATTTAAAATTGATTTTTCAATGACATTACAGTTACAGAAAATATTATCTAAGCAGGTTGCCGATGTGGGTGTGATACGCGTTGGTTCATTAAAAATATGTAGCAAATTAAATGAATTAAATAGGTTTATGAACCTACTTGACAGTTTGGCTATTTTAGGGTCTAAGATGTCGACATTAAAATCTCCGCAAATTGCGACTTTTTTATTCTTCCTACAAGTTATTTTTAAAACTTCCTCCATAGTGGACTCAAACTCAGAGTAATTCGCTTTGGGGGGTCTATATACGCATACTATAATTATTTGATCAAGTTCCACGCACGATAACTCAACGGTTCGTTCAATTGAGAGGGATACTACATCTCTACCTCTTTACATTGTAAACTATTGTGTAGAATAATAAGTGAACCCCCTCTTATAGTAGATTTCCTACTAAGCGAGCTAACAACTTTATAATTATCTAAACTTAAAAGTAATTCGTGCTTTTTCAACCAATGCTCAGTAACACATAACACATCAATATCTTCAGAGTTTAAGAATAAGGTTATTTCTAAATCTTTGCCAGAAAAGCCTTGCATATTTTGGTGTACAATTCTTAAACACTTTGGCTTTTCTATTGTTAAGTCAGGGCTAGAGGACGCCTCTATTGTCCTAGATGGTAATTTAAATGTGAAACATTATTATTACTTGAACTAAGTAAAATGTTATAATAATTTTTATTTGGAACAGATTCCAAAGTTGAATGACTAATGTCAATAGTTGACTGCTCAATAAAAGCAGTTGTTTTACTAGCCAGATTATTGGCTAAATGTTTAAAATAAAAAGATAGCGATAATGCTATTTGTCTCCTAAAAGAACTAGGCAGATAGAACTTATCTTTTGTCAAGTAAAAACTATTAAATAATTTATTGATGTCAATTATGTGTAGCTGTTCACTATTATGAAATGCTACCGTATTCAATGTTACGTTCAACTGATACCTAAAGTTATTTTCCATTTGTGACACACTTTTGCAATAAGGGAATGTGAACAAAATCACTTTTTTTACTTTTAAAGACATTAACCACTCGATTGCTTCGCGGTACTGTAGTACCGCAAGCAAAAGACGGTCCTTTGTCACGCGGTGCTGTAGGACCGGGTCGATCGCTGTTCGATTTCTACCAATTTGGTAGGTTTTTTTTAGGCGGTCACACCAAAACCTCTTGGGCTGATTTAGATTATGATTTTGGCAACACTAATATCGCAAAAAAAAGTAGAAAAGGCCTGTGATTGGTTGAAAAAAATAATTTTGAAGAGTTTCACGTCAGTTGACGCCATACTTGTTTTTTCTGTGTGAAGTGCTCTAATTTGATATGCCGTAAGTATTTTGTTAATTTATATTTCTGTTTGATGTCATATATTAAAAGAATCGTCATATCGTGATTTATTCGATCATATAAATATCTCGTCACAAATTTAATGTCTAGTGTTAAAAATCATAACAAAACCGTAGCCCGGTAAATTTCTTGATGTATTGTTTCTGTTTACAACAACATTATGTTATAATTTAGATTGGTTAATCAAAGAATTATCCGAAATAAGATAACAATACTATTAGTGAACAGTTTCAAAGTGGTTTCAAAATATAACATTCATCTGTTTACACAGGATGATTGATGCAACGCAAAATAGTGAGTTTTTATTACGCCATTATCCACGGTCAAGGAAACAAGGTCCTGTGGGACCTTGAAACAAACTAGCATTTTGGCAGGGCTGCCTCACACGCTTATTATTTTCATATTAGGTTGTGTTTATGTTGTTTTTATACATTACCTAGTGAATGTTTTTTTGGTTTTGGTGTTGGTTATTGTGATTGGTGTTGGGTGTCTAGTTATAATTTTTTAGTCCACATCCATTTTATATTTTATGCTGTGTACAGTGAAAATCGAGGAGAGTGAGGCAGGGGACGAGGAAGAGGAGAACTATTAAAAAAAATGTGACTATAAAATTAAAAATATAATAAAAAAAAATTAAGTACCTACCTAGTTTTATTTAATGTGTGCGACAACCCTGAACTAAACTCGGCTACGCGCGGCCATCTTGGCAGCAAACGGCCCGTACGCCAGCGCCCGGCAGCGCGGAATTGGATTATTTAGATCGAAATTTTACATACATTTCGGAAGAATCTTTCCTATGTATTGCATACTGTTAGAAACTGCAGGTTTTGCTCTTTCTGTACATATAATTAGTACAAGGTAATCTTGATCCAAGTTTAACCAATCAACGCTTGTTACAAAAACACAATTTTATCATTTATAGTGGGCCGCTTTAATGTTATAATTTTTTACAAAGATACTTTTCTTCAAGAGTCTCATCTTTTTTTACAAAATATGAAAGTTGAAATCTGTATCTTTCTAAAGTATATTTTATTTTTGTCACAAGCCTTCCACAATTGGAATAAAATACTACGAAACAGCGCTTAGACTCAGCAGCGAATTAAGACGCGCAGTAAAAATTTGTGCGATATACAAACATTATTAAGACCGTTGAATTGTTTCCAATTCATAAAAAAATTGGCATGTACGGAAAGGGGTATTATTCTAGTTTTTAATTATGTAAAAAAAAACACTAGTTATCGATTTAGATTTAATATTAAAAATCAATTCCCATTACAAGTCGTGAATTTTCTCTTTAGCTAAATTCACGAATTTTTTAGAAATTATTTTACCATTACAGATACTCGTTTTTTTTTCAATACTTATAGCTTCATCCATTACCTATACGAAATAGAACATTATTTGTTCGTATACAAACAGGAACGGGTCATAAAAACGGTTTTAACGCAGCTGTGCAAGTGCACTGCTGTAACGCAAAACTGCGTGACAAACAAGGAAATTGCGCGCCGGCCGCGCGACAAACGAGTGGTTAAGGAATTACAATAAGCTATCAGTTGGTGTTTGTTCACATTACCCCTATTTCCTATCAAAATTATCAAATTAGTGTTTTTATTAAATGTTTTTTTAACAATAATTCTCATCAAGTCATCCAAAGTTGACCCAGGCATACAATAATTAATTATGTTTTCCTTGGTGTGTTTTTGAATTAATTGGCCTAAATTCTTACCCATCTCATCGCAGAACATAATTGTTTCACAACAGTTTTTATCAGAAGATCGATTATTTTTTGTTGAGTTTTTCAAATCGTTACAAGTGTATGAGACCTCTGGTTCTGGTTCACATACTGTTTTTCATCACTTTTTCATCACTAATCGGAGCGGAGCACTCGTCAAGACGATTCAAACGAGCCATAACTCGATGGGGTTGCATGGTTTTATTACAGAGTCCCAGTGGCCTTCTTCCGGCTCCATCATCAGACCCTGGAAACTATTTCCCAACAAAAAACTCGTCAAGACGATTCAGACGAGCCCAAACTCGATGGAGTTGCATGGTTTTATTATAGAGTTCCTATGGCTTTCCTCCGGCTCCATCGTCAGATCCTTGGAAACTATTTCCCAACAAAGTACTCGTCAAGACGATTCAAACGAGCCCAATTTTGATGGGATAGCGTGGTTTTATTAAAGAGTTCCTGTGTCCTTCTTCCGGCTCCATTATCAGACCCTGAAAACTATTTCCCAATAAAGAACTCGTCAAGACAATTCAAACGAGCCCAAATTTGATGGGGTTGCACCGTTTCGATATTGAGTTCCTATGGCATGGCCTTTCGGCTTCATCATCAGACCCTGGACTTCGTCTCCCATTAGAGTACTCGTCAAGACGATTCTAACGAGCCCAAACTCGATGGAGTTGCATGGTTTTATTATAGAGTTCCTGTGGCCTTCCTCCGGCTCCATCGTCAGATCCTCGGAAACTATTTCCCAACAAAGTACTCGTCAAGACGATTCAAACAAGCCCAATTTCGATGGGATAGCGTGGTTTTATTAAAGAGTTCCTGTGTCCTTCTTCCGGCTCCATTATCAGACCCTGAAAACTATTTCCCAATAAAGAACTCGTCAAGACAATTCAAACGAGCCCAAACTTGATGGGGTTGCACCATTCAACCGTCAATATTGAGTTCCTATGGAACTCAATATTGAAACGGAATATTGAAAATATTGAAACATGGCCTTTCGGCTTCATCATCAGACCCTGGACTTCATCTCCCATTAGAGTATTCGTCAAGACGATTCTAACGAGCCCAAACACGATGGGGTTATATGGTTTCATCATAGAGTTCCTGTGGCCTTCTTCCGGCTTCATCATCAGATCATCTCAATGATACCATAATATTGCATTTCCTTCCAGTTCTGACCTATGTTCAAAGTTTCAAGTCTCTAGCTCATCGGGAAGCTAGGATAAAATCGTTCGCAAACTTTGTGGAGAAACACACAAACAAACAAACAAACGAGAAAGCAACCTAATAAATACGTGTTAAAAAACGCAAGAGAAAAGTTTTCATATTACAGTTGGTTTTCTCACGCATTATACTTTTGATTTTGATACAAAAAAAATTGATGCATGTTCCCTCATAACGTTACCAAGGAACGAAAAAATAACGTTATTATTCTGTTAACCGTTATCAATTTTACCGTTACTAATAACGTTATTTATTTTAACGTTAAATTTTTCTTACCGTTATCGATGCAAGTACATCGATAACGTTACTAATTTATAACGGTAATTAAAGCCCTGGTAACATCATGAACGGAAAATGAACATTCTGCACTGCAGTTCGTCAATAAATGATCGGTATAACTAATGATGAAAGGCGCCCTAAAGCTAAGCCCGAGGGGCGGCTGACGCTATTTATTGTAAAAAAAAACAGTAACCCTACTCACGAATAAAATAGTACTAATCTTGTAATCTTGGCTGTCTATTGCAAAAAAACGGCCGCGGAGCGCGATTTTTTGTAATCCTGAAACATCATGAACGAAAAATGAACATTCTGCACTGCAGTTCGTCAATAAATGATTTGTATAACTAATTATGAAAGGCGCCCTAAAGCTAAGCCCGAGGGGCGGCTGACGCTATCTATTGTAAAAAAAACAGTAACCCTACTCACGAATAAAATAGTACGAATCTTGTAATCTTGGCTGGCTGTCTATAGTAAAAAAAAAGCCGCGCAGCGCGATTTTTTGTTAGTTTCATCCACTAAATTATTTCTAATGTAAAAAAAAAGATGTAATTTAAATAGTTGTAAAAAAAATAAAAAAAATTGTAATCGTTCTCACGAATAATTTCAAAAGGCGTCCCAAAGCTGGCGAGGGTCGGCTCGCGCCGCCCCTCGCAGCCTAGCGCCCTGGGCCATGGCCCCCTTGGACCCTAGGGTAAATACATCCCTGACTACAATAACGAATGTTAAGCTACTTTTGAAGAGGCCGAGTACGAGATGGGTGACCGTTTGGAACAGCAACAACGAATATTAAGCTACTTTTGAAGAGGCCGGTTACTAGATGGGTGACCATTTGGGACTGCGATGACAAATTTTAAGCAATTTTGAGAAATGGCCGGGTATGGGATGGGTGACAGTTTGTGACTGTGATGCGACGAAAGTAAAAATGCTTTAAATAAGACCGGGTGTGAGATGGGTGACCATCTGGTAACCACTTTGAAAATGGTCACCCATCAACAGTAATAACGAATGATAAGCTACTTTTGAAGAGGCCGAGTACGAGATGGGTGACCGTTTCGAACAGCATAACGAATATTAAGCTACTTTTGAAGAGGCCGGTTACTAGATGGGTGACCATTTGGGACTGCGATGACAAATGTTAAGTAATTTTAAGAAATGGTCGGGTATACAAGGGATCTCGCGGGATCGAGACTGATCTCGACCAGGGGCAGAGAACTTAAAAAAAGTGTTGATACAAACCACCTGACTCCTATTGCGACATCTGAACCAACGCACTGGCCTACAGATCCGAATAAGCTCCCGGACCTCTTAGACTTTTTCATAACAAAAGGTGTATCCAGACTTTTTTTCAAAATAGAATCATGCTTAGATGGATCGTCAAATCACACTCCAGTTATTTTAACTATCAGTGTCCATGTTTTAGAAAAAACATCTCCTCCAAAACTATACAATAAAGGTACGGACTGGAATCGATTCCGTGAAATCATACAAGAAGAACTAGATCTGAAAATTTCTTTAAAAACTAGTGATGATATTGAAAATGCTACCATAAAATTTACTCAAACAATCCAAAAAGCATCATGGACCAGTACCTTAGAATCAAGGCGGACTACCCCCAGGCACAAAACTGTTCCTATAGATATACGTCACAAAATCTTGGAAAAGAGGAGACTTCGTCGAGTATGGCATACGAGTAGACACTCGTCCGATAAAACTGCATTTAACAAGGCAGCAAGAGAATTGCGAGATCTCATCCAGGAAACAGAGAATGCTACCACACGATCCCAAATTGAAAACTTAACAGCCACTAAATCAACGAATTATTCATTGTGGAGAGTGTGTAAAATTTCGATCACACCTAAACCTCCAATTCGCTTGCAAGACAATACATGGGCTCGTACTCAACAAGAAAAAGCGGATGCATTCGCAAATCATCTTGCTTCAGTATTCAAACCCAATGATGGTGATGAAGAAACGGACGACCTATCCATGAATGAAGCTCTCCAACAAGATTTTCAACTAGACCTACCAGTAAAACCGACAACGCCTCGAGAAATTAAATCTCTAATAAAAAACATGGAGGAAAAAAAAGCACCAGGATTTGACCTAATAGATAAAAAGGTGCTAAATGAACTGCCACGAAAAGGAATAGTATTTCTCACTGTACTGTTCAATGGTGTCTTGAGAACAGGATATTTTCCAGCTGCATGGAAGATATCGCAAATCATAATGATAGCAAAAGCTGGCAAATCACCGCATGACATGACGTCGTACCGTCCAATTAGCCTATTACCGCTTATATCTAAACTGTTTGAAAAAATGCTGCTGATAAGAATACTTCAAATACTCTCAGAAAAAGCTATAATTCCAGATCATCAGTTTGGATTTAGAAAAGAACACGGAACCATAGAGCAAGTCCACAGGGTATGCAAATTCATTAGAGACACCTTTGAACGTAAAGAATATTGCTCTGCAGTTTTCTTGGACGTGCAGCAAGCATTTGACAAAGTATGGCACAAGGGTCTCCTGTATAAAATCAAAACGCTCCTTCCACACACTTTCTATCCAATACTGTCATCATATCTCAATAACAGACTCTTCCAAGTTAAGGAAAATGATTGCACCTCCACTTTTCATGAAATCCTTGCAGGAGTGCCACAAGGATCAGTACTTGGACCAATTTTATACACTATCTTTACATCAGACCTACCTGAAACTGCGGGAACAACTGTGGCTACATTTGCAGATGATACTGCCATTTTAGCAACCAGCACAAGTAGCAAGGAAGCCTCTAAGCTCTTACAAAAAAGTCTCGACAATGTCGACCAATGGCTAAGAAAATGGAAAATCAAGGCAAGCCCATTAAAGTCGATCCACATAACATTCACACTTCGAAAAGATAACTGCCCTGAAGTGAGATTGGGTTGCAACCCTCTACCAACCAGTGAATCAGTCAAATACCTGGGTATTCACTTAGATCGTCGTCTTACCTGGGCCAAGCACATTCAAACAAAAAGAGACGAAATAAACCTCAAGTACCGAGGAATGTACTGGTTGCTCGGAAGAAACTCAAAGTTGTCTGTGGACAATAAGTTACTCCTGTATAATGCCATCCTCAAACCCATATGGACCTATGGACTTCAATTGTGGGGTTCGGCTAGTGATTCCAATGTCAACAAAATTCAAAGAGCACAGAATTATATTCTAAAACAGATCTCAGATTCTCCTTGGTTTATTCGCAACTCAGAAGTTCACCAACATCTCCATATCAACACTGTCAGGGATGAAATCTCGAGGATATTTGACAAATACAAAAATAGGCTAGACAATCACCCAAATGAACTAGCAAAACAGCTGACATTGCCGGATTGTATGAGACGCCTGAAAAGGCGCAAACTACCAGATATGTAAAACTCGGCTAAGACTAATTCAAAAATGAGTGGGCTCTCGATGGAGCGCCTTGCTCTACATGTCATTCTTCTTTACAACAAATCTGCTCATAGTCCAGGAGACTGATTGCATGATAAAATTTATAAAAAAATAAAAAAAAATAAAAATGGTCGGGTATGGGATGGGTGACCGTTTGTGACTGTGATGCGACGATAGTAAAAAAGCTTTAAATAAGGCCGGGAGTGAGATGGGTGACCATCTGGTAACCACTTTGAAAATAGTCTTCCATCTCAGATGGGTGACCGTTTGGAACAGCAATAACGAATGTTAAGCTACTTTTGAAGAGGCCGGTTGCCAGTTACTAGATGGGTGACCATTTGGGAGTGTGATGCGACGAAAGTAAGAAAAAATTAAATAAGGCCAGGTGTGAGATGGGTGACCATCTGGTAATCACTTTGAAAAAAGGTCGGGTTTGGGATGGGTGACCGACGATGCCAGAAGTAATCAATGTCAAACAACGTTTACAAAGACTGGGTATAAGATGGGTGACCGTTTGAGACTTCGATAACGAATGTTAAACAACTTTGTAAAAAGGTCAGGTTCGGGATGGGTGAATGACTAAACCAACAGTAATCAATGTTAAACAGCGTTGCGTTTCTTGCAGGCAGACATCGGGTGCGTGCCATAGTGTCAAATTCGAAAAATCTCGAAAAAGTCGAGAAATCGTCGAGATTGCAAAGTCATTCGACTTGTAATGTCGAAAATCGCTGAGAATAAGTTTTTTGGTAGCAGTAGAGATTTTAGTGACATTTTTAAAAGAGATTCGTGATTAGAGATAATGTCGAATTCGACATTATGTCACGCATCCGAGAATTGCCCCCCTGAACCTTAGAGTGAGTTACTACGCGTTCACTTCATCATTGCCGCTACCTCTCGGCCCGCTTCATCATTCCGCACCCCCTGTGTCCCTTCATTCTCAGTAGATCCATTGGCCAGATCCACAATAGATCTAGTGAGATTTTTTTTCTCATAAGATCTTTAATGGATCTATTGAGAATTTAAATCTCAGAAGATCCATTGTACAGATCCATAATGGATCTAGTGAAAGGTTTTTTCTTAGTTGATCCATTGGCCAGATGCATGATAGGTAGATCTAGTGAAGTTTTTTCTCACGACCGACCCATAGTCACACACACAGTATCAGGCGATAAAGTTCGCCTCCTCTAAATCTATGCTACCCTGGTACTTTGGTAACATAATTATTTTTAAAGAAGAGAATGATCAATTGCAGCTTTTAAAAAAGGATTGAAAATGGAGCGATAGCATGTGACCGATAAGATAATATGTACGACGCCCACAGAATAAAGAGTTTTTCCCCCCCATAAGTCGCATGTTGGCGGTACCTGTGTACATCAAGTACCCATAGCTCCTCAATCCCCATACCATTATCTATTCTGTGCCCATACTTTGAATTTAAGTTCTATGAGATTTAAGTTCTCATTAGATCCATTATAGATCTTATGAGAAAAAAAATTCTCACTAGATCCATTGTGGATCTGGCCAATGGATCTACTGAGAATGAAGGCCTGTGTCGCCCTCCCGCGCGCCTCCCCAGGCGACGCCGGGGCGCGGTATGAAGAAGCGGGCCGGGAGGTAGCGGCAATGATAAAGTGAACGCGTTATAAAATCAACCAAACAACCGCACATTTTGTATGTGTGCATATGGATGGGTTATGTTCCCGGTAATTTTTCAATTATGTCTAAAAATGGTTAATAATAATAATTCTTATTATGGAAGTTGGACAGTAAACGAAAAGATTGAAGACAACTATAAATGTGTTTAAAGAAAAAGACTCAATAATTTTGCAGCTACAGTGATTGATATGCATAAACAAATAAAAGACAAATATTTCTTCATAACTATTTAAAAAAATACCTGGTCCAAAGAAGTAGTGATAGACCTGCCGTAGTCGGGCAGCACGGCCTTGACATTGGCGGGGTCGGCCACGTCGGTGAGTATGGCGCGGTATATCTTGTCCTCGCATCGCACGGTGCAGTGGATTCCGTCTGCTAGGCTGTCCGCCGCTAGTGGAGTCAACTGTCACGGAACGTCATATTATTAATATGCAAAGTTAAGCCAATATACAAGGTGTGTTTTTAATAACCCTCCAAATTTTAAAAATGTCTTACTGAACAACTTTCTCTAAGAAAAAAGCTCTTTCGCCACATCCCTCAGCGGCTTGGTAGCATAATTGGTAGTGCATTGGGCCGGAATCCTAAGGGTGCGGGTTCGAATCCCGTCTAAGTTGCTACGGGTGAGCCGATTTTTTCTAATATTTTTCATTATTTATTCATCTTTCTCTAAGAAACATAGGGTCAAATATGTAAATGTAAAAAGAAAATTGACTTTTCATACAATCAAAGAGATCAAGTGATCAGTTTAGTATGGGCAGGGAATGATAACGTTATTTTTAAGTATAACGTTATTTTTTACTTTTTTTAGCGTTAATTTTAAAATTAACGTTATGTCAATAAATAACGTTAATTTAGATAACGTTACATTGAAATTAACGTTATTTCAGTAAATACCGTTAATTTTAACGTTATTTCTTACTTTTTTTACCGTTAAACTTTAAAATTAACGTTATTCTAATTAATAACGTTATTTTTTTAGCGATAATTTTACCGGTATAATGTACCGGTAAAGTTTAACGCTAAATTTAACGTTAATTTTACCGGTAAACTACTTTTAACGTTATTTTTACCGGTAAATTTACCGATAAAATGTTTTAACGGTATTTTTAACGTTATTTTTTATTTACCGTTATATTTTTTAACGGTATTTCAATCCCTGAGTATGGGTGACCAAAATTTTTTGGCGTATTTCGACACATGTTTCATGGAAAAAGTTATTCAGTTTCTTGGACTGAACACATATTTAAAATTTGGAGAGTTGTTAAAAATACACCTTGTATTATTGATGCTGTGCTACGTTTTGCACAATTTCTATGACGATGTTATAATTTCTACAAAATTATTAAAAACAAAAAAATAGAGTGCTTTGAACTCGTAGACGACCTGCGTGGTCGAGTGGTTTGTACGCCGGTTTTTGAGGTGTCACTATCTCTGAGGTCTCGGGTTTGATCCCCGGCTGGGTCAATTTAGAAAACGAACTTTCCTGGGTGTTTGTATTGTAGTTCCACCCTTGTCGGATTTCCATAACAAGTGCTTTAGCTACTTACTTTATGTTTAAAATCAGCGCTATGTTTGTGATATTGTCTAATATTTATTAATTAATTAACTATTTAGAAACTACCCTTGCGATTTGAGAAAGTCTCATAAAACAATTCGAAAATGTAATAAATGCATACAATGATATTTCTGCGTCGCCTTCAAACTGTTCAAATCATTGTAACGTCATTTCTACTTACTTTGCTGGTATCATAACTGGAAACGGCATCCTCGACCAACTTCGCCTTGTCGAGGTCCAGTTGTACGTAGAACTTGTTCATGGATTCCACGTGCGTGACGCGGCACAGGATTTGTTGGCCGACGATGATCGTGAGGTCTATGGCTTCGTCTGGAACAATTTGTATTCCTTGTTATAATAATACGTGTACTAAGGGTGGGTCAACATTCGCGCACGTGCACGAACAGAGCTGATCGCGTATACGTCGCATAATACATTGTGTGCATGAAGAATGGACATGTACTTAAACGGTACTAAATCGAATTTTATATTTTCTTTTTTGTGTCACACAAAAGTTTTGCTTGTTAATTAATATTAATTAAAATTACGTGTGTTAGTGGTTTAGAGCCTGGCCCAACGATTGCGGAGGTTAAGCAACGTTCGCAAGGGTCGGTCATGGGATGGGTGACCAAAAATGTATTATCTCGAGCTCCTCCGTGCTTCGGAAGGCACGTTAAGCCGTTGGTCTCGGTTGCATTTGCAGTCGTTAACACCCACCAATCCGCATAGGGCCCGCGTGGTGGGTTATGGCCCGTCCTCCTTATCCACCCATAAGGAAGGTCTGTGCTCCAGCAGTTGGGACATAAAAAATGGCTGATGGACAATTGTAAATTATTTTTTTACCTAAGTAAATTACCCAATGTTAATGTTTTGGTTTAGCTGTAAGTTCACATTGTGACAAATAAATAAATCGCTTGAGAATAAAAAATTGCTCAAATAAGTTGAAGAGTCTTTAACTTAAAAATCTTTCAAATCACAATAGAAACGAAAAGATAAAATATGTAATATTAAGCACATGATTTTGGCGTTTATCGGTGATTACTTTTTAACCTCGCATGTTCAATAAATCGCGTGACTGCTGATTAATGGCAGGCTACCTCATTTCGCGATAATCTTATAACAAAGAAACCGCATTTGAAGTTACACTACTATATTCCACATACCTTTTAGAGTAACCGACGATTGGTGTTCCGACATTATCGCCAGTTCTTTCTCGACTAGCATATCTGCAACGCTGGTTCCATTGTTCCATAAGGACACCTTGTATTGTTCCTCTAACATTTCCTGAAATACGCACTGGTAACGGGGCGCATTGAAACACAAATCGATCTCAGGGTTCGCTTTCCATTCCCCATCTTTTGGAGCCACGCCCACTAACGAACAATGAACTGCCATTTTGGGAAGCTCCATCAATTCGGCGTCAAGCTGCCAAATATCCTTCGTATCAACCAATTGCTTATTTCCAAAGTCGACATATCTGACGATGAATTTGGAGAACGGTTGGACGGCAACGATAGTTGCTCTGTACAAAACTCCATCGGCGGGATATCTGGCCAAGACCGAAGCGCCTACTGGCACCGAGCCAGAGTAGGACTTCACTCCTTTATACAGCTCTGGTATTTTGTGCATCATCTCGAGGAACTTGGGCTGTTCCGACATAATCTGAGTATAGAAGCTTTCAGGCGATATGATCCATGTAACCGACACTTCATGTTGGGCACCTATTTCTACCGAGGGATCCTTAAACGGTGTTTCTAGTGGGATCGGGTTGGCCAACTCTTTGTATTGGACTTGATTAAACTTGCTACGGCCCTTGTAGCCCTTGTCGCTGCCTTGAGAGCGGAAACTTCGTTCTGATCGCTTATCGCTTGTGTCGGACCCGTATTTGTCCGTTCTTTCCGATCGGTCTCTAGGTGTGAAGTTGCTTCTAGGGCGATCAGCTCGGTTGTCCCTGAACTCTCGTTTTTGGTTCCAATTGTCTTTCTTGTCTCCCCAATCGCGATTGTCTCGATTGTCGCGGTTCTCTCGATTGTCGCGGTTCTCTCGATTGTCACCTCGTCTGTCACCCCAGTTGTCGCGTCTATCCCCCCGGTTGTCGACTCTATCCCCTCGGTTGTCGCCTCTATCCCCTCGGTTGTCGCCTCTATCCCCTCGGTTGTCGCCTCTATCCCCTCGGTTGTCGCCTCTATCCCCTCGGTTGTCGCCTCTATCCCCTCGGTTGTCGCCTCTATCCCCTCTGTTGTCGCGTCTGTCTGGCCGACCGTCGCGGCTTCTATTTCCGCGATCATCTTCAGTCTGCTCTGAATTGAATTTATTGTCCCTGAAATTGGATTGTTTAGTTAGATAGGGTGCATCATAAGGCTATGTGCACATGACCGAGCGGCACTGCACAAACTCCTTTAAAGCGCTAATGTAAACAGCGCGGCATTTTTACTTACACTACTACGCGGTCTCTTTAATCTTTAAGCCGGAGTCTTAATGGTGATACTTATTATTGAAACTCTACGCCACACGTATTTCTTTTGTCATGTAAATGCGTCAAACATAGCGGTGCCGGCACGATCATGTGAACTATGCCTAAGACTCTTGACAAAAATACCTTAATAATGTGCATGTCCAGAATTATAAGGCCGCGTTTCCACTAGCAAGAAAACTTCTACAAGAAGTGTCCCCAGCCTGTCAGACAGCTTACAAGTTACTAATAGCAAATGCAATGGCGACAGTTTGTCAAGCGTTTATAAGCTACTGTGTGACAGGCTGGGGACACTTCTTGCAGGTGGAAACTCGACCTAAGACTTGGCAATAAAATGCAATAATAATACGCATGTCCACATTTTTTATGACAAAACACAGACAATTATAAGATAGTAATGTATAAATTACATAAACATTAAATATTATTGCTACTACTGCTATAATGTGCACGAAGAATACAAACACCAAGCATTAAAAACAAGGGTAAATAGTTAATGGAACGAGGCTGAACTAAACATTGGCGTGCTGAAAAGGTAAATAATGTCTTAAACGGCACACGGTGCAGTACGTAGGAGAAATGCAACAAAAACGAGAGCTGGAGTATGCGACGGACGGAGCGAGCGGCCGGCGACCAAGCGTGAACGAAACTAATAGGGCGGGAAAACCAGAACAACCGATTCAACTATTAATATGCTTCATAACCATTTGTTTTTACATTATTACTTTCAATTTCCAATCAACAAAAGTATTGACCAACATTACAATTATACCGGGTGTAACAAGACACTCAACGAAGCCGAGGTCTACGTATTCTGCCCACCATCAGGAACATTTCTGTTCAAAATTATTGCTGGGAAACGATTTTAATTTTTGGTGTTAAAAAAGCATTGCATACATTACCACGCAATGTAACTCGTACAAAAGACCGCGCCTGCGAGTGAATACTACACAGCTGTATGCGGCCGAGTTGAAAGGCAACGTTTATGTACATGCTCATGAAATACATTGAATGATGACGTTTTGAAGCCATTGTTTGTAACGATATACATAAAATTTTGAAAATGTTTCTGTAGACAAAAATTAGGAAATAACGAATAAAATATGATTTCATAAAAAAATTGTTAGGTATAGTCTAAAAATACAAAAAAAAATCCTGATGATGGGCGGAATGCGTGGACTTCAGCTTAGTTGAGTGTCTTGATACACCCGTTATGTGGCCGCAACATCAAAGGAAATTGTAAAATTCATACTACCTACATCACTTTTTTTAGGATGATTACGAGTGACGAAACTAGTTACGTTTTGCAATCAGTAATATGAAGAAATTATGCTGCATTCAAGCATTAAATGATAAGCAATTCTGGTGTTAATTTACTTCAACTTTCACATGTTTTATGTAGCGTTATTACAAGCTTGTTCTCTGGTATTAATGTGATTAAAATCATTTAGTACAAAGTAGATTTATTGTTATTAAAATGAAGCTTGTTAAATTTATTAATATATTGAATCAGCGGTTTGTTCGTTGGTTATGTGCTTATGTAACCACATGGAATTGACAAAACAGCGTGGTATGTCGTACAAGCGCAAACTTCAGGCTTCTGTCGCACGGTACCGTTTCAGCCTGTCTTGGACCGAAGGCCTAGGGCTCTGCGTGTCCGCCGACGCGGCCTCCGCAGCCTGCCGGAGCCTCTTGCCGACTCCAGTGGAGTCTTTCTTCCACCCGGGCCTTTGCCCTTGCTTGTCTTGATGGTCTGCTCTAGGTTTTCTGCTGTCGAATTCATGCTTTCATATAATATTTAAGAATATTATTAATACTTGTAAATAAAATTATAATAAATTAAAATACATAAATAAATGTTACTTAAATAAGGGATTCAATATTTACCATAATATAATTTACTGCCACTTTCGAGATCAAACTATACACAAATATTATAATAATATATTATTGATCAGTGGCCCTACCATGAGTTGATGCAAACTGTTTCCCCTACCACAGAATACATAATACCATAAACTATCGTTTTCTCTCTTTCACTCGCATTGACTGTAAGCAGTATACCCGATGGTTTAAGGTAGCAAAAATATTTTTTTTTTATATAATTAATGGGTTTGCTCGTGACCCTAGTCTAGCCCGAAAGCAAAGACGGGGTCTACGATGGGACGAGCTTGCCCAGAAGGTGCCTATTCACTCTGGCCTTGAAAAGAGTCAGGTTGTATGCGCTCGGAAACAGACACCGGCAGGGAATTCCGTTCCTTAGCTGTGCGCATTATAAACGATGTTGAGTAGCGTTTGGTACGCATAAGAGGTATAATAATTATCAACCAAGAACGAGTTGGAACTTCAGTGCATACTGCATAGTTTGCATCAACTCATGGTATCAGGTATCATGTAACTTATCAGAATAGATGATTTTCGGTAGTCTTCAATCGACCAATGGACATTGTAGTAGACAGCAGACCACAGCAGTAACAAGAACGAAATTCCTGCAATTTCTCCCTCAGCTTGGGCCGAAATTTTGCCACTTTTATAAGCAATTCCTTACCGGTCCCTATTGTTGTCCCTGTTGTTGAAGCGCGGCTGGAAGGAGGGGCGGGGGCGGGCGGGCCCTCTTCCCAGTTGTCGACGCCTGCGGGGGCGGGGGCGGGCGGAGATACGTTGTTCTCCCACGGCTTGGGCCCAAATTGTCACTTTTGTAAGTAATTCCTTACCGGTCCCTATTGTTGTCCCTGTTGTTGAAGCGCGGCTGGAAGGAGGGGGCGGGCGCGGTCGCGGGCGGGCCCTCTTCCCAGTCGTCGTCGCCCGCGGGGGCGGGGGCGGGGGCCGGCGGAGATACGTTGTTCTCCCAAGGCTTGGGCCCTCCACGCCTGGTTAAAGTTACGTCTTAAGAGCGTTGACGAAATACACCATTTCATATAAACTTTCAAGTCCTTATTATTCGACATGATTGAACCGATTTTAATGAAACTTCAACACATAAGCAGAATACATTGGTTTAAAAAGTTAAATGAAAACATTTTCGATAAATAGTGTTACAGCTAAATTAGACCGATTTTAAATTGTCCATAGAAACAGAAATTTCCAATTATCTTTTTTTTAAACTAAGACGTTTCAAAAATGTTCTTATCTAACTTTTTAGGGTGGGTACTCACTTAGGTTCGCGAACCTCCGCGCTCCGCGAACCTAGAACAGTGCGCTATAGCAAACATTTTATTTTCACTTTGGCTATAGTGGGTACGTGTGCGAACTAGGTTGGCATACGTGTTCGCACACGTACACACTATGGCGCACTGTTGCAGCACAGGATAAACAAATTTTTTGGTTCCGCGAACCTAGGGTACCCACCCTTAGACCTATTTATCCTGCTTATGCGTATGAAGTTTCATTAGAATCGGTTTATTCATTTCGAAAGATAAAGACTTGAAAGTTTGTATGAAATGCAGTTTTCGTCAACACCCTTAAAAGCTCCTGTCTCACGTATGGTCACATAAATAAAGCCACATAAATATGGCAGACCCGCCATTGATTGCCGCCGCGTGAACACGCGTGCCGCAATATTTATGTGCTCTGTTATTGTGCGATACCGACAGATACAATGCAATTTCAATAATCTATCTTCAGTAAGAGATAGGCCTACTCTGGATCTGTTACTAGGCAACTGTTGTTATGTCCCGTCATTTCAACAGAAATATCTAAGCAACAAATCTTTAGTAAGCCTATCTCTTACTAAGGATAGGTTATTGAAATCGGCCGTAAATTGACAATAGACAATGATCCGCTGCAACTTCACTCGAGAATGTTTCTCAAAGAGTTAACTTTACCGATTAAGGGCGGATTCGACCAAGTGAGAATAACTGTTATTCTTAGATAAAATGACCAGTTATTCGAGAGTAAATCGAAATTACGTTTTACCAGGCACTATTCTCAGAGTATTTTCCCTATTCAGGAATAGTCACTATACCACCATTTCGCGGGGAATAGCAGAGTTAATCCGCGAGTATTTTAATGGCGTCCGCGTGCCGTATGTCAGTGACATTTGTTTGACATTTGACTTTGACTGCTACAGATACGTACAAGGCGACAAAATAGAGTTGACAAGACTTTGCCTTTTAAATAGTTTGTTTATAGAACAATGACAATTGGCCGGATAATAAGTTCATTCACATAATTCACTCACTAATGAAGGAATAAGAATCTTATCCTTGGATTGCATGGAAAAATGACCATTGCTTTACTCGAGAAAAAAATCGTGGAATAGATGTATTCTTGGTATAGTTATTCCCGTTTATATTGAACTTTGGTCGAATCCACCCTAAATAAAATATGTCGTTTTGTACCGCAAGCTTTCTGAAGTTAGCCACTGGAGTTGTACATTGTTATATTAATCGCATGTTACGTGTCACATCCATCGCTAACTATGCAGCTCGTGTCGTCAGATTATAAGAGTGCTTGTAAAAAAGATGCAACCTTTTTCATTGTAAAAAAGAGACTCGTCGCCTTTCGGTCTCGCTTTACATTTGCGGTTATGATTTTATTAGCTAGTTTCACTGCTTATGTTATCAACTTCCTCCATTATTCTAGTGCAATTACACAGATATGGCGCCGTCGAAGAGGCGTTGACCGCCCGATCAAGCCTATAATTATGAGCTCATAATAATATGTGTGTTACTAACATACTCAAGTGAAACCGCTGGCTAGCATCGTAGAAATATATCCAGATCATAAATTACTGATGGTAAATAGCTATAATTTACTTCTTGAAAGCATCTGACTGAAATGATTAGTGAAATCGTAGAGATGTTGCTTATAATTGCCATTTCTTTGTATCGTATGTAGTGCGTTTACGTTTGTTAAAGAGACCGAATATTTTGTCAAGCAGAATGTTATAAATCAAACATGATCAAATGATACGTTATCAAAATGATAGAACTGTATAAATAATGATGAACTGTACCGAAAAACTGAATATAATGAGAAAGATTTCAAAAGATGTTTTATGAAATTATAATTACTAACCTGTCACCTCTATCGGGCCTGTCCCCTCGTTCAGGTCTGTCCCCTCTTTCAGGCCTCTCCCCTCTTTCAGGTCTATCCCCTCGATCAGGTCTCTCCCCTCGTTCAGGCCTCCCGCCAAACTTTTCGCTGTGCCTTCCAGGTCCAGATCTATCGAAGCCTTCATTATCCCTGGCCATAGAGAAGCACAAAGTATAAAACAACACACCAATTATCAGAACAAATTATATAACTCGACACTTAAACAGTTACTAAAGCATTACCTATACATTTCAAGTGATAGCGTCTAAATACCTCGACTACATAAATCTCGACAATGGGTTCAAAGAACCGAGACCAAGGCTAGAGCGCGCATGACTCAGGGAACTATTACCAATTTTTTTTATTTGAATACAAAAACTGCCGGCAGAATACTACGGCCGCAAGCTGATAATTTGAACCGCGTCGGTGCAACAAATAAATCAGTGCTAGGTATTTAGGGTATGTACCACACTCGAAACTTTGTTTGTATTAAAATCACATAAGTGTTACAAAATTAGGACTCAGTATTTATGATTGTGCTGTAATAGAGAAAAAAACTACAGATAGTCTGTTAATTCTTACTTGTCTTATTTGGTAAAATAATCTTCATATTCATTTCTCAAGCTTACGCGCTCACTAAACATGAAAGAAAACACTTTCAAACGGATACTAGCGCGGTTTTATTGAAAGTACTTTGGTAATTAGTTGGTATTTGGTTTGATTTTTTAATTTTCCCGACGTTTCGGCACCTTTGCAGCTGCTGTGGTCAGGGGGGGGGGAATAATCTTCACTCAACTCTTTATAAAAATAAAAAACAATTATAAATTACAAGAAATGGTTTCGGTTTTGAAAGAAACTACCAATTTATTAGTGACCATTTGATTTTATAAGACAACAAATATTTTTAAACAACAATTTAAATTTAAGACTGTATATACGCATTTCAAAGAAATTAGCGTTTTTCCAAACAAGTTATCTAAAGAATTAAAGCATTACTATTGATGTAAACTTTAGTTTTAGGAAGCAAAATTCTTAAATTAGTGCCGTATAGAGAGAAAAACATAATAAATTATCAGGTATTTTAAAACAAGGACAATCTGTTCAAGTGGAATTCCAAATTTGCTTGTCAGAGGTATTTTTCAAACACGTTTCAGCTGTAACAAATAATAATACGACTCATATTTATTTTTTTCATTTATTGTTTGTATTGTCAAGGAGTGCCCTATAGAGAGAAAATTTTAAAAAATAATTTTTATCACAGAGAAATAAAATATTAAAAAATGCTCAAATAGGTACACTTTGACATGTTTTTTTACTGGCATTTACAGATTTTAAAGTAATTTATTATTTTCCTTAGAAATAATGAGGTATTTCTCTATTGTATTGAGTATTTTGTATATACTTATATCTAATATATAATTTAATAGGAATTTTCAAAGTTCGCCCTCATTACGGTTCGCGCAGAGATGTTTCGATCATTTGTATGAAAAATTCAAAAATGGAACGTGATGCGCGTCTACAGCCTTAAAATACTTATGAAGTCAAAAGTTCTTTACTAAATAGGACAAGTAACGACAAGCAGACCAGACTATACATTTTCTGATACTGCGCATACATTATCTGATAAGCAAGTACCCGGAATACAATTAATTTAATAATGGCTGTCTATGAATATTATAAAACCTGAAAACAACTGTAGTGATGCAATCTTACAAAGCTAAAGTCAGCATCAAATAGTTGCATCAGTCAATATGTTCAAATGTTTGGACAAATTCAAAGTAACCAAGAAAATATGTTACAATCACAGAACATTTTACTTTTCTGTGGTTACAATCAACTTGTTCTATATGTGGGGTCTAATCTGTGCCGCTACATTCATGGAACAGTCCGCAACGAAAGTCACTTAACACTTTACAGTTTTTTTTAAAGATGTCTCAGTTTGAAACATTAATCAAAATTGTCTGTATCCATATCACAGAATAGATATAAGTGCCACATATCTATGTATTTATCTTATATTTAGTTGATTTTTAATTTTATTTAAGTTAAGTTACTGGTGCATGTTGTGTTTGCTTGTAAGAGTTTGTGGCAATAGGGAATATGCATAAGTCACCGATTTTCCTAAAATTGAGCTTGATCGCTGCGGACAGAAAAAAATTAAAAAAAAATGATTATTTTCGTTTTATCACACGATGAAATCAGGGGAAAATAACGATTTTTTTTTTTTCGTTTTCGGATATAATACACTTTAGTCAGATAGAATATCGAAAAAGAAATAATATTTTGTATGACACATATGTACTTAAACGCAAAATTTAGGGAGATAATTGAAGATTATTGGCTAACTCCATATTAAACGCGCCCGAAACACACCGAAACGTGATGTGTGACGTCACCGTTTTGTATAGAACGGGAGCTGATGCGTGCTAACTTCAAGTAACTATATTACGAGAAAAAAACGCAAGAGACAAGTTTCAATATTACAGTTGATTTTCTCACGCATTATACTATTGATTTTGATTAAAAAAAAATTTGATGCATATTCCCTATTAGTAATAAGTAGAATAAGTTTAACTTCATTAAAATGTATAGGATTTACACAAGTGTTGGCAAACCTAATAAATAAAATAAAAAATTTTGCTTTGACAAAGTTTTAGGTCAAAGTGGATTAACACTTTGTCACCGCACTGTACCGTACCATACCGTGCGTTGTAGATTGTACTCTCAAAGCCTATGTTTCTTTATGGACGTATGGCTCTCTCAAAATAGTTGACGCTGACTGTACTCATTGAAAATCCCCGCAAACTACAGATCAAACTGTCGGCCGATAGTTGGGTCGGGTCTTTAATCAGTATAAAGAAGTATGCAAGTGCGCACACTACAACGATTTGGTATCGGCCGATTCTAAAACCAACTATCGGCCGATAGAAAGTCTGTAGTCTGCGGGCACACTTAATATTAAAAGTGCTAGCTTTTTACCTGCTCCGGAAGCTGCCGCCTCTATGGCCGAAGTCCTCGTTATCTCGCGGTGGGCGTCTATCATCTTTGAAGCTCTTCTCGCGGCGAAAACTTTTCTTCCTGTCGTCCGGCATGGAACCTTCTGGCGAACTGAAATTCTCCGGAGCGTCTTTGCGTATCGGCGTCGTAGCTTTTACCTGGACGTACAGTTATAAGTAAACTTTTGATTTAATTAGTCTACTCATCAACTTCCTAAAATTTCACGACCGACTGGTTTTTGCTGATTGCATTAGCTGTTTCATTTATGAGTGGGTGTCCCCACTAATTACCGGCCACTATTAGTAATTACTGTAACACAAAACTTTTTATCGAAATAAAATTTATTGTTTACTAGCGGCCGCCCACGGTTTCACCCGCGTGGTACCCGTTCCCGTGAGAATATCGGGATAAAAAGTATTCTATGTTTTAATCTAGGCTATCCACATCTGTGTGCCAAATTTCAACCAAATCCGTACAGTAGTTTTTGCGTGATTGAGGAACAAACATCCAAACCCACAAACTTTCACATTTATAATATTAATAGCGGCTGCCCGCGGTTTCACCCGCGTGGTTCCCGTTCCCGTGGGAATATCAGGATAAAAATTATCCTATGTTTTAATCTAGGCTATCTACATCTGTGTGCCAAATTCCAACCAAATCCGTTCTGTAGTTTTTGCGTGATTGAGGAACAAACATCCAAACATCTAAACATCCAAACCCACAAATATATATAAAGTAGGATAATATTATAATATTAGTTGGATTGTTATTGTTGTTTATTGTTATCATTTAAAATTGATAATTCTGCCCGCAGTTAAAGCCAAAGTTAGTCACTATCTAATATGTACCTATGTCACAGATGGAACCAAGGAAATCTCATTAAAAATCTGCTTATCTACAATATTTTTATCAATACAATACATACATCTCTATTATATTATCTCTTTATATTTTACATTTCTAAATGATCATCTAAACACATTTATCACATACATCTTTTTGAACTCAGACGTTTGAGTTGAATGTTTATTCAAAGTAAGATTTATTTCTTTTAAGTGTCTGCCATGTAATAGATAAACAAGCAAGTTGTAATAAAATAGGTACAGTATAACAGTTTATTATCAAGGTAATAAAATGTAAATACCTAATTTATGTTTCAGTTCCGTTATGAGCAAATGTCGAGGTTTTCGGTGCGGGAATGTTTGACGTTAGCCAAAGAGTAGGTATTGTCTTAAAAAACAAAATGTATAAAATTATAAAAAATATTTCAAAATACTAAAGTCTTCATGTTCAAACCTTCTTTTGTACCCATTAAAAAAGTAAAAAATCCAAGAAGCTTATACCCACAACAAGGGTCTGACATGCTTTGATAGAGCGAGATCGTCTTATTGAGATTCCTATAGGAGGAAATAGAGAAGAGTTTCATGTTTTATCTCTATCACCGACCGGACTTTTTTTCATGGTCGGGTTATAGGCACAGTTCAACTAGGCAAAACAAACAAGTGGGGTTATTTCAAAAGTGCCAAAGAAATTAAAGGTTTTGTGGATTCATCATCATCATCATCATATCAGCCACACGACACCCACTGCTGGGTATAGGCCTCCCCTAAGGATCTCCACAACGATCGGTCCTGCGCTGCCTGCATCCACTGGCTTTCCGCGACCTCCACCAGATCGTCGGTCCACCTTGTCGGGGGCCTACCCACGGAGCGTCGTCCGGTGCGCGGTCGCCATTCCAGAACCTTTCTGCCCCAACGGCCATCGGTTCTTCTCGCTATGTGTCCCGCCCATTGCCACTTCAGCTGAGCAATCCTTCGAGCGATGTCGGTTACTTTAGTTCTCCTGCGGATCTCCTCGTTTCTGATTTGATCACGTAGGGAAACGCCGAGCATGGCTCTCTCCATTGCACGCTGAGTGACCTTGAGCCTCCTTATGAGACCCATAGTTAGCGGCCACGTTTCACTGCCGTAGGTCATCACTGGCAACACACACTGTTCATAGACTTTCGTCTTGAGACACTGAGGTAAGTCGGACGCGAAGATTTTTCGAAGCTTCCCGAATGCTGCCCACCCGAGTTGGATTCGACGAGAGATCTCTTTCTCGAAGTTGGACCTACCTAACTGGACTGCCTGTCCTAGGTATACGTAATGGTCAACAACTTCAAGTGTAGTGTTCCCAACATGAACTGGAGAGGGTACAACATGGGCATTTGACATAATTTTCGTCTTATCCATGTTCATCCTAAGACCCACTCTTTGGGAAGCACTACGGAGATCTTCGAGCATTGTGTTCAGGTCTTCCATGGTCTCAGCCATAAGGACTATATCATCGGCAAAACGAAGGTGTGTTAGGTACTGGCCATTAATGTTGATGCCGAGTCCTTTCCAGTCCAAGAGCTTAAAGATGTCCTCCAACGCAGCTGTGAACAGTTTCGGAGAAATAACGTCTCCCTGTCTCACACCACGCTGCAGTTGGATAGGATTTGTGTTCTGGTTCTGTACTCGGATCGTCATGGTGGCATTTTGGTATAAGTACCTCAACACCTCGATATACCTATAGTCCACTTGGCACCTTTGGAGAGACTGCAGCACCGCCCAGGTTTCAATCGAATCAAAGGCTTTCTCATAGTCCACGAACGCCAAGCAAAGTGGCTCATTATACTCCTCAGTCTTCTGTATAACCTGCCGCAGCGTATGGATGTGGTCTATGGTGCTAAAGCCTTTTCGGAACCCGGCTTGTTCAGGAGGTTGGAAGTCGTCGAACTTGCGAGCGAGACGATTCGTAAGGACTCTCGAAAACAACTTATAGACATGACTCAGAAGCGAGATGGGTCTATAGTTCTTTAAGAGGGACTTGTCACCCTTTTTAAAGAACAAGATCACCTCACTTATGTTCCATGTCTTTGGCGTTCGGCCCTGGACGATGACGGAATTAAAGAGCTTCTGGAGGACTTTGAGTATCGGCTTACCGCCCGCTCTCAGAAGTTCTGTAGTGATTCCATCGTCACCCGCCGCCTTGTTGTTTTTCAGCTGTTTGAGAGCCATACTAATCTCGCACAGGCTGACGTCCGGGATATCTTCGGTATAGTGTCGGGTAAGCTTGGCTCTGGGGTCTTTAGCCTTGCTTTCAACAGGTGTCTGCGTGGAATATAACTGCCCATAGAAGCTCTCGATCTCCCTCAGGATTTCAGGCTTTGATGAAATGATGCGTCCGTCGTCAGTTTTCAGCTTCGTCATCTGGCTTTGCCCAATAGACAGATCTCTCGCGAACACTTTGGAGCCTTTATTCCGCTCGATGGCCTCTTTAATACGATTCGTATTAAATTGGCGAAGGTCGCTCGTCAAAGACTTAGATATCTGTCTATTAAGCTGCCGATAACGATTAGCATCTACTGAACTCTGGAGCCTCATTTCACGTCTCTGATCCATGAGTAGGAGTGTGTGGTCGGAGAGTTTCTTTATCTTGGGACGGCGGGTCTTAAAGAGCTTGGACCCTACCGTACGGACAGCATCCACCACCATGTTGTTTAGATCGTCCACATCTATGCTGTTCTCAAGGGCTTCAAAGCGGTTTTGGAGTTCGAGTTGAAAGCTCTCGGGGTTTTGAATATGGGCCGGCAATGGTCGAATTGTTGATTTTATCAGTCGAGATCTTTCCAGCTTTGGGTTGATATTCAATGTGCCACGTACCAATCGGTGATCGCTCCCCGTCTTAACAGCGTTGATCACAGTGACATCATTGAATATTTGCTTTTTCGTCGACATGATAAAATCTATCTCATTTCTGACTTTACCGTCCGGACTGACCCAGGTCCACTTCCGGCATTCCGGCTTTCTGAAGAAGGAGTTCATCATAAAGAGGTTCTCCTTCTCCATAAAGTCAGCCAGCATCTGGCCTCTGTCATTCCGTTGCCCAACTCCAAATTGCCCCACTCTCAGCTCATCACCGCATCGTTTCCCCAACTTAGCATTGAAGTCCCCCATCACAACAGTGTAGTGGGTTTTGAAGCTATGCATGGCTTTAGAGATCTCCTCATACATAGCCTCCACTTCGTCATCTTGGTGTGTCGAGGTCGGTGCGTAAACCTGTATAACATTCAGCGAACACCGTTTGGATATTCTGAGTATAAGGTACGCCACCCTGGTCGACACACTTCCGATGGTAGTCACGTTGTTGACAAGGGACTTGTGGACGATGAACCCGATACCACCTTGGGACTGTTGGTCGCCCTCCCGGTAGTAAAGCAAGTTACCGGAGTTGAGGATTATCGAGTCCTCTCCCGCTCTTCGGACTTCAGATAAGCCGATAATGTCCCAGTGTACCTTGCTGATAACTTCTTCCAACTCGGTTAACTTCGCGTCGGTCCTTAGTGTGCGCGTGTTATAGGTTGCCAGGTGCAGTAGTCGTCGTTTTTGGTAGCCGAGCCGCACCCGGGGATTCTTAGCACCCCCTGCCCCGCCGTTACCGTAGCCGCTACCGTAGCTAGGAATAGCGGGGCTGCCGGGGACTGGGGGCCAATTTTTTGATCCATTATGCATGAGGGGGGGGGTTTGCCATAATCGCCACGCTTGGCAGGCGGGTTGGCGATCGCAGTAGGCCAAGGTTTTTTGGAGACGCTGCTGCCCGTCTCTTGTAGGCTATGCTCCCTTAGTCGCCTTTTACGACACCCACGGGATGATAGGGGGTAGTGCTATTCTAGGCCGGCACATACACGGCAAATCGTTTTGTGGATTACTACCTAATTAATACATAAAATTTCTTATAAATCGAATGTGTAGTGTTTGTGTCCAGCCTACAAAATGGTGGGATGTTCAATATTTGGCTGCAAAAGCAACAAATAAAGAAAAGAAGCGGGTGTTACATTTCATGCGTAAGTACACTGTTTTCTATATTTTGATCACGTATTTCTTTCTCAAATCTCACAGGAACCAAGTTTCTGAGCTAAATCATTAGTTATATCATGAAAAACCTGATAAATAGGAAAAATCTAAAATTTATTTCTAAAATTAACCTCGGAAACATTTGACATGCAAACCGGGGAAATTGCGTATTAATCTACGTAATAGAAGCCAGCTTAGCATTGACGTCCACTAAAATCAGTAGGTTTATAAATCGATTTCCGGATGCCTACCCACATAGAAATTTTTCCCCAAAAATTACCCCATATTTCAGGGAATTTCAAGCGATTTGATTTTTCCAGATTTCCGACGGAAGATAAAATTCGTGAGAAATGGATAGAAGCATAGCCTTCTATATTGTCCAAGCCATGAAGTTGAGCAGAACGGCAACATCGCATGTGGTCAAGCACATAGTTTTACATTTATCAAGCTCCGTCTTTTTTACACGAATAAACGTGCAAAGTGCTGTTGCAGGTACATGATGAAATAAACTGAACTAGAATAATAATATAAAATGGTTTTTCGTAAATTTCTACTTTTCTAATAATATTTTTCATATTACAAATATAAAAAAAAATTGAAGCGAAGGAAACATAGTAATAGAGTAAGAATAAAAAAAAGTGTGTCTGTTTGTCTGTTTGTTTGTCATATTATAACAGGGTGTAATTGTCAAAAATGTTGATAGATGGCGTTATTCAACTAGGTAGGTTTTTTTTAATTTTTCCTAGCAGCTGAGTATACCACTGAGTAAATAACACTCGATACTGGCAAAAATGACTCCCTAAAGAGGAGTAATTTGCCATAACCATGCCAAAATTGACAGTCAAATTGACAAAATCCTTTGCTTTTTTCTGAAAAAGTTAGTTAGTTGAACAACGACATCTAGCCGTCTTTTAGGTACTACTTTTTTTTTCTTAAACTGCCTTTTGGAAACCGCTCATTCAAGTACTGTAACGATTCCGACTGCATTTTAGGGTATTTTTTTTGTGATCATGGCAGCCCCATATTTTGACGTCATAATATATCTATCCCTTACACCCGGTCGCTCGGTAGCGCATCTACCCCTTTTTAATATACTATATCTATGACCCACAAGGAGGGAGGTATAAGCTTCTTGAAAAAATCTAAACTCAATGACCTGATTTTTTTTTATATATGGAGGTCAGTGCAAGGAAATTATAAGTACTTTGGGTCAGTGTCTAAGCGAAATATTTTCTATGTCTATGGTCTAAACCTAACTCTGTTATTTCTTCTCATTGATACACAAATAAAGCAATAGCTACGCAAGATTGCAATGATAAAGAGAAAACATTAGATTATTGATGAGAAAACCATGATTTCGCTGGAAGAGTATCGCCAATTTTCAAGAGAATAAGGGGTTTTCAAATTGACATTAAAAAATAAGAAAAGTAACTATTTGCCTCACTAGATGGCGTTGATGTTAACAGGGAAGTCAAAAAATACTTTGAATCCCCTATTTTTTTCAACGCCATCTATCGAGCCTACAGCTTTTTGTCATTTTGAAAAGCCCTCATTCAAGACGAAAATTGAAATTAATAAAAGACATGGACATGTAAGGCAAAAATGTTGACAGGCTTAATTTTTCTGTTTGACTGTTTCCTATATTACAGGCAATAAAGAGATCTGTTTGTATTGGTGTTACCAACTCACTGACGTCCATTATACAAATACAATATAATGGACGTCAATGCCTAAACTACAAAGAAAGGTGATAAGAGGGCGGTTATTGGTGAATAATGCGAGCAAATGATTTGTACTTTAGTTTATATAAATAGTAGTTCTAAAATAGAGATCATCCACTCGTTTGAAACTTTCGCTTCAATATCACTTTAGTTGTTGAGCTGTGGTCACCAGACCTTTGACACAGTTCTCCATATTTGTAAAGTTAAGATAATTTATATAATTGAAAAAGTACTAGAAAAAATCGACTCACCCGTAGCAGCTGAGACAGGCAGGATTGATTGCTACGGGTGAGCCGACTTTTTCTAGTACTTTTTCAATTATATAAATTATCTTAATATAAAAATAGTATTGTGAATGCCTAAAATGTAAAAATTCAATAATTTGTAAAGTTTTCAAGTTTACATGACCATAATTGATGCTGAAGTGAAATACGTCGTCCCCAGCCTTTATTTTCGTATGCTCCCCAAAAATTGTGCCATACTTCATGCGCTGTTTTTGCATAGTATACAAGAGCAAAACATGACGGCTCTACCAGAAGACAAATCGTGGTGCGCGCTTTTCTATCTACATTTTATCAGCTTGTAGAAGCCGTAGGGCTTGTTTTTCACACCAACAGGTTATGGGAATATGGAATTTTTATTCCCATAACCTGTTGCATATTCTAGTAATAGCAGAGTAGCCCAAATCCTTACTTCCTTACTAATATTAAAAATACTAAAGTCCATTTGTTTGTTACACCTTCACGTCTTAACTACTGAACTGATCATCATGAAATTTTACATACACACATTGTCAAGGGTACAGAGAAGTACATAGAGTACTTATATATGTACTAGTACTTATATATGTACTAGTACTTATATATGTTTGCTACCGGAACTACTAAACGAAATGAGTGACGATTTCGTCCGGAACTACATAGATAAGAAAAATTTTAAAGCAGTTGTAAAGAAATATTTTTTGGAAAACATAAGTTCGTAAGATACTACAATAATTTATGTAATCTCTTAAATTAAATTCCTTAAATACCTTTGTTTATATTATGCTTCAATGGCAGCATGTTTTTGCTATTATTTTCCTAAGAAATCATTAATTTTCAAAAATTCACGTAACTGAACCCCCCGCCACAGTTAAAGCCGAAACGGCTTTTGTAGCGGTGTTTGTTTAATTTTATGTATACATTGTATTTATTGTGTATTTAAATTGTTAGCTGTCAAATTAATATTTCTTGTAACATGTGGGTAATTAAATAATAAATAAGTTATGCTTTCATCTCAACTGGTGTTGTATCTTTTAGTGGCGACTTCGGAAAATTAATGTGTTTTATGGGATTATGGCGTCAAATATTGCAAATATAGTGTTTCCTGGACAATTTGATCCCAAAACTGATAAGTGGAGTGAATATAAAGAAAGACTACTTTGTGCTTTAGACGCCGCGGGCGTGGCGGACAACTGGCTTAAAGCTCGTTCATTGTTTCTATCTCAGTGTGGCAAACAAACCTATTCACTTATAGTGTCACTGTTGGTACCCAGACGTCCCACCGATGTCCCGTTTGAAGAGATAATATCGATTTTGGACCGATTTTATGAACCTGAAATTAACGAAATACTCCAAGCCGGGAAATTCCATAAGCGTCAACAATCCCAAGAGGAAAGCGTGCAAGATTATGTTGCGGCCATTGGTTTATTAGGCGCACAGTGTAACTTCATAGACTTAAAGCGCCAGTTACGAGATAGGCTAGTGTTGGGTGTGCGTGACGAGCGTCTGCGGCGAGACCTACTGAAGACTAAAAATCTCACATACGAGATGGCGGTACAGCAGTGCCTAAATTACCAGACGACTTTCAGTGATATGTACCCTGGCATTAGTGGTGATACAAAGCTAACTCCGTCCACGGTTAATGAACCTATGGATATTGGTAGAATCAAGTCTGAAGAGTGTCGACGTTGTGCACGTAGTCATAAGGTCGGCGAACAATGTCAGTTTATGAAGGCAAGATGCTTTTACTGTAAGAAATATGGACATATATCGTCTGCTTGTATGAAGAAACGGTCCAAAGTGCACCATACTCAATCTGATAGTGAAGATGCTTCTATTGAAAATGATGCTGAAAAGATGATGGGGGTTTATATTTGCTCTGAAAAATATAGCTCACCTATAACAGCAAACATAAGCATAGATGGTGTTAATGTGACAATGGAAGTTGACTCTGGTGCTTCGAGGACTATTATGTCTGAAGAAACATTTAAAAAGTTATGGCATACGCCGCCACCCTTGAAATCTACCAATGTAAAATTAGTGACGTGGACCCGAGACCCACTTAAGGTTTTAGGAGCTACACATGTTCGCGCATCGCTTGGCAATAAGGAAGCTCAGTGTGAACTCTTGATTGTGTCTGGTAATGGCCCTTGCCTGTTGGGTCGGAATTGGTTTGAAGCATTAGGCGTTGAGATAGTGGGTGTCTGCTGGAATGACCTTGAAATGGATTGTTTGGTGCGTCAGTTTCCGAACTTATTTAGTGAGACACTTGGTGAATATAAAGGTCCAGATGTATCCCTCCACGTGCGTCCTGATGCAACCCCGAGATTTATTAAGGCACGGCCAGTGCCTTTTCCACTGAAGCGCCAAGTTGAAGAAGAATTGACTCGTATGATAAAAGCAGGAATTCTTACACCTGTCAGGTATTCAGACTGGGCTACACCTTTACGACTGGTCAAAAAAGAAGATGGTTCACTTCGCATATGTGGAGATTACCGATCAACAGTGAACCCAGCAATTCAAGTTGATACATACCCATTACCCGCAGCGGTTGAATCGTTTGTGCAGCTGAGTGGTGGTCGGATATTCAGCAAAATAGATTTAAAATTAGCTTATATGCAGTTGAAGGTAGATAATAATACTGCCATGATGTTAACCCTCAACACACCACTTGGTCTGATGAAAATGAATCGCTTGGCTTTTGGTGTTAATGCGGCCCCAGCTATCTTCCAACGTGTCATGGCAAATGCCCTATCTGGTATTGAAGGGGTAGCCTGTCTGCTTGATGACGTAGCCGTGGCGGGGCGTAATATGGAAGAACATGATCAACGACTCCATGCCGTTCTCAAAAAGCTCGAGAGTATGGGATTTCGTCTAAATGTTAAGAAGTGTGTTTTTGCTACTAATAGCATACATTTTTTGGGTCACACAATTGATGAAAAGGGGCTCCATCCCTCGCCACTCAAAGTAAAAGAAATCAAAGACAAGCCTGCGCCAAGCAATAAAGAGACATTAAGAGCATTTTTAGGCTTGTACAATTTTTATGAAAAGTTCATACCAAACAAGGCAACATTACTGGAACCCTTGTACCGTTTATTGGAAACAAAAAGACCTTGGATTTGGGGCGAAAAAGAAAACTCTGCCTTTGAGCAAGCTAAGGAGCTTCTATCGTCAGATTTGACTCTGGTTAATTACGAACTAGAGAGAGAACTATTGTTAATTTGTGACTCTTCAAGTTATGGCCTTGGTGCTATTATAGCACATGTCATGGATGATGGAACAGAAAAGCCTATTATGATGGCTTCTAGAACCTTACAGCCACATGAAAGAAAATACGGGCAAATTGACAAAGAAGCGTTAGCTATAATTTTTGGGTTAACAAAATTCCATGAATTTTTAGTAGGTCGTAAATTTTGTATCATTACAGACCATAAGCCCTTGGTTGGACTGTTTAACCCTTCCAAACTTATTCCTGATCAAATTTCACCAAGAATGTTGCGCTGGTCTCTAAAACTCAGTTGTTATGAGTATACGATTAAGTATAGACCTGGAAAGTCATTGGGTAACGCTGATGCTTTGAGTAGGTGGACCATGACACATTCTGCAGCCGGCAAGGAAGAAGCTGTAAAAGAAGTATTATTGCTTGAAGAACAACCTGAGGGCTGGAATATTGATGCGTCTAGAATTGCTAAAGAAACTAAAAAAGATGTATTGCTACAGAAGGTTTTGTTCCATGTGTTACAGGGTTGGCCGAACTCTAACAATGATCCAGTTTTAAGACCATTTTGGTTGAGAAGAGAGGCTCTTTCACACAGTAAAGGTTGTTTACTGTGGTGTAATAGAGTCATCGTGCCAAAATCACTTCAAAGTGAAGTTTTGAAGTTATTGCACGCCCCTCATGCTGGAATTGTGCAGACTAAGGCATTTGCTCGCGGATATGTATGGTGGGCTGGTATTGACCAGCACATTGAGCAGTGTGTAGCCGAGTGTGAACAATGTCAAGCAGTGAAAAATAATCCACCAAGGGACCCTCAAACCTGGATCACCTCTGAAAAACCATGGAGCCGTCTTCATATAGATTTTGCAGGTCCCTTCCAAGGTAAAACTTTTCTGGTGTTGATAGATAGCTATAGCAAGTGGTTTGAAGCCGAGATAATGTCATCCATGTCTAGTGAAGCTGTAATTGCTATTCTTCGTAGAATATTTTCAGCACAAGGCTTACCAGATACTGTAGTCACTGACAATGGCAGAAACTTTACATCTAAAGAGTTTAACACATTTTTAAAGAATAATGGAATTAAGCATCTATATTCTCCGCCATACCATCCAGCTTCAAATGGCCAAATAGAGAGAGCTATCCAAACATTTAAAAATAAGTTGAGAAAAATTTCTAATTTGAACTGTCCCTGGAATGAGAAACTACCAAGAACTTTATATGCACTGAGAACTGTCCCGAACAGTAGCACTAATAAAACTCCAGCTGAAATTTTGAATGGGCGTCGATATAGAACAGCTGTGTCATCTTTACACCCTGATTCAGTCCCTAGTCAGGCTGACGAACAGCTGGAACAAGCAGCACAGCGAGTACCAGCACGCTCATTTGTTGCAGACGAACTTGTGTTGGCTCGCATGTATGGACCTGGCGAGAAATGGCAGAGAGCTCATATCGAATTAGCAGAGGGTCCCAGCTCTTATGTGGTGAGAACGGAAGATGGTGAGCTGCACCGACGGCATGTTGATCAACTGTTGGCTCGTGCTGTGAGACAACAATCACAAATGGCCTCTCCACCCCGAATGGGTCCACACAGCCCACCTCGATCTAACTCATCATCCCCGGAACCACCTATTATCATTCCACCACCAGAACAGTGGCCAGAAATAATTGGCATACCTAATTCGTCTGATTTATTTGATTAGTTAAATTTGATTGTTAGATTGTAACTGATTTCAATTGAACTTTCTTCAATTATGAGGGAAAGGTATATTGTGTATTTAAATTGTTAGCTGTCAAATTAATATTTCTTGTAACATGTGGGTAATTAAATAATAAATTAGTTATGCTTTCATCTCAACTGGTGTTGTATCTTTTAGTATTAATTTAATTTAAACAATAAATGAAAAAAAAAAAAAAAAAAATGTACTAGTACTTAGTACTTATATTGGTATGAGTACCTTATATTGATATACACCAGGGGTGGCCATACTTTTTCTTAAGAAGATCGACCTAGCAAAAAATTATTACTAAAAGATCGACATTTTTACCGTATAACCCACCAAATATATTTATAAAGTCACCGTTTAACCCACCAAATATTTTTCACTTATAATTTTAGCTATCCTTGGCGATCGACCTTAAAACCTCTCGCAATCGACCGAATGGGCACCTCTGTTATACATGGTTTTGAGGAAGCTGCAGTTAGTTCACTACATTAATATGAAATATCTACCTTTAGTCTGTTGTAGTTTATATTTTTTTATAATAAGAAATATACAGGGTTATTTGTAAAACGCCAACAACCTCGCAGGAGTAGATTACTATCATCATAAACAACAACATTTGTTCTACGACTTTTCTGAAAACAGAAAAAAAAATCGACTCCCCATACAAATGTCCAAACAGCTGATTGAGTTTTGTAATAAAAGAAGATTTTTTTTGTCTGTTTTTGGAAAAATCGTAGAACAAATGTTGTTGGTATATGATGTTACTCCTTTGTTCGCTTTAGGACAGATTCGCTTTAAGACAGATTCGTTTTACGATAGATTCGCTTTATGACAGAAATTGTACAGTCGTTCACAAAAATATAATAAATAATACAACCCGTGTAGTTAAAGAATGGGATTAGAAATGGCGTCGTACATGTTTCTCTTCTAGCTCACTTACCCACACTTATTGTGAGCCGCCATTTTCAATCCTTTTTTTACTGCCAGTTAATAAAGTCTTTATCTTCTTTAAATTACGTTGCCAAAGTACCAGGGTAGCATAAATTCAGAGGAGGTTAACGATTAGCAGATGGAATTTTGTACAATGACCCATCTATACTTTATTTCTGTCGCTCTCGCGCTAACATTATTGTTGTCAAGTTGACTGTACTTCTGACGTATAGCGAATCTGTCGTATATCGAATCTGTCGTAAAATGAATCTGTCCTAAAGCGAACAAAGGATGTTACTAATATAGTCCTGCGAGGTTGTTGGTGTTTTACAAATAACCCATATAACTAAGTAAGGGAGGAAGGTCTATTCTCAGCTCCCCTAGCATGACCAACAAAAAACGATATATTTTATCAACATTTCACTTTCAAAATTCATTATCTTTTGACAGTGATAAATCGTCATATCATATCGCGTTTCGGGGGGCTGCAGTAGGTACTGCATGGTTGATATGAAGCTAAGTAAGTAGACATACCTCATGGTTACTCCTAGGTTGAGATAGTTGGTTCATCCTTCTTGCAACATCTAGAGGAGGGCTGACAGTGTCATCAACCAGGGTCACCAGCATTGTATCATTGGACAGAACACCTACAATATGGGCTATTAATGTCTTCTCTAGGGCCAGCATTTCCAACTGATTTGATGTCTTTGTTTCAACAGGTTTATTTTCGAAACCCTATGGTATAAAAATACATTATATTATATTTCCATTACATTTAGAAAAAAAACTACACTCAATAAAATCTAAACTCACTTTAAGGGCACATTTCATAGCTTGAGCTGGCAGTCTAATTAAATCTGGTGTAATTGTCCTAAGGTCTGACACATCAACTTCCTGTTCGTTACCATAATCTACATACGCCACAACCACTTTGTTCCCTTTTGTGTCTCTTATTCGTGCCCTGTACCAGTTGTCATCATCAGGGAACCTCGCGCAACAGGCTGCTCCAACGGGCAACTCTCCCGGAGAAGAACTGTTCTCACAGTGTACCTTTACTGCATCCATAACGGCATTCAGCTCGTCAATATTATCCGAAAGCTGTATATAAAACTTTATACAACTATCCACATATGACACTAAGACAGATTGCTTGGTTCCCAAGGGAAGCATTTCCATCCATTTAAATTGTAATTTATCTTTCAAGTTGGCCATTAGCAACTCTAACACATTTTTATTGTTGTCCAGATATAACTCACCATACTGAATCAATGGAGGTCCCTCAGGAGACACCACTTTCAAGGTCATAACTTTTCCATTAACAAGCTGCTTAAACGTTTCATTCAAATGCGGACCTTTATCCAGCTTCTTAACACCAGATAAACAAAACCTCATTGCAAAAACATTTGGTTTCACAAATTCCTCGGGGATATCGAAGATATCATAATATGATACCATCTCTGTGTCCCCGAAATCCACAAAGAAAAGTTTGCATTGTGACCCTGATAAATTCATTACTATTGCTCTGCAAATAATTCGGTCACCAGACATACGCCCAAGGCACACTGTTCCTATCATAGGTGGCTCTGCGAGGCTGCTATGTGGCCTTCTATTTATATCATCCATCATATCCTGCAGTTTTTTTGCATCAGCTACGAGTTGCACAGCAAACAGTTCTGGGCCTTCTTCAGCAAAGGACACAAACACTTTATGTTGGGAGTTCGCTTCTAGCAGCCTGCTTTTGTAAGTTGTAGACTTCTTTGGAGAAGATGGCTTGGCAGTACTAACGGGTGAAGGAGGTGTGGTAGGCACAGCATTCGGGGAACCGGTTGTGGCTTGTTGTAGCTGCCTAACCGGAGGTCGAAGATTCACAGGATTCCTTGACACTTTGTTTGCTAATAATCTTTGACTGATCAAAGACGGTGGAGGGATACTTCCATTGAAAGGTATCGAAACGTTCTGCTGTACACGCATTGCTGATGCAGGGTTTGAAGGAAAATTTTGATTGACCAGAAATGGTACATGTTCTGTATAAGGTACATCATTGGAAAATGTAGGTAGCCAATTCTGAACTTGCTGTTGATTGTCACCTATCATTTGCAGCAACAGAACTTCCTGCTTTACCATTGGAAGTGAAACTCCAAATCTATTTGTTACAAGGTGTGCAGCCAAGTCGTTGCCCTTAAATTGTATCGCTACAAGGGGGAGCGTTCTAGTTTGAGCCTCAACTGTCACTAGATATTCAGTATAGCAAAGTAGACTTTGAAGTTTCAACAGTAAAGGCTCTTCCCATCTTCCAGAGGGGTGCATAATCCTGGACAAATAGTAGTCTGTGGCTTGGCCACGTAATTGTAGAAACATTGGGTCATAGTTGTCTAGAAACCTAATAGTACTCAACGATATTATATCCTTATTCCCAAAATCGATGAAGTGAACTCCGACTAAGCCGGTAGAAAGGTTAGTTGTGTTTATTATCTTAGCCCTATAGTACGCACCGTCTTTGTATTTAGCAGCGCAAATTACTCCTTCATGAATAGCCGCCGGTGGTACCGCTCCTATGCCTTTTTCCAAGTTTTCACGAGCAGATTCAAACAAACTTTCTATCATCAACGAGGAAGGCTGTTCGAGCTGACCACTGATCTTCAAAAAATGGCCTTCTCCATCCACATGGGTCACATAGAGACGAAAAGATCTAGGACTTTCAAGCAAAGCCATGATTATAGTTTTCTAAGTATGTGGCACAAAAAGGAAAAGAAAATACAATAACTGACTCACATCACTTCTATTATAAACGTATTTACGTTGACGTTGAACGTCGTCGTTCGGTCGTACTTTTGCTAGACTAGACTTCGCAAAAAAAGCCGCTTTCTTTTCAGTTTACGTTTTTAATAAACATGGCGGCTATGTACATATTTGTCTATGGTGGCAACCAACCATAGACAAGGGCTGCGGTGCGCATAGCGTAATTTTAACCATTGACGCCTTTAGTACACCGACGCATTCGCATGCGGCGACGAGAATCGCTGCGAATGGGGAGGAAAAGCGCAATTTTATCCCGATAGGTGGCGTCTGGTCTTTGGTACCCGGCCACCTCAAAGAAAGTGTCAAAACATATGGGAATCTCTTGGAGTATTGCACTTTTTAATTTTATACTGAGAAAATGCCGCATTGTTATGCATGTAACTTGTAAAATATTGGAGTTCATCGATTTCCCAGTAACAAAAAAAATAGTGGTCAAAAAAATATCAAAAAAAATATGCTTTTCCCTCGATTTTCTCCTTTGCTGAGTCTGAGAAACATTATAAATCAAAAGGAATGTTTCATGAATTTGATGAAGCTTCGCCAAAATAAAACAACATTTGAATTATAACAGCTTTGTTCTTTAATATTTCAACCTCAGCAGTTTCTAACATATTTATAACTTGGATGAATTTGATAGTTGATGAAATAAGCCCAATATTGGGGCCAAACAGAGAATTAATAGAATTTTATATGCCAGAGTCATTCAAGAAACTTAGAATAATAAAATAAATAAGATAAAACGGTTCGTGTAATTTTGTATGGTACAGAAATTCCAGTACAGAAACCTGAAATTACTATTGCACAGAAGGCATCATCAGGCAACTATAAACACGGAAATTCACACTCATTTGCTTTGTTAAAATTTATATCATATGCTTCTTATCTGAAATAAAAAGATTACTTGTAAATCTTACACGAAATTTAAAGAAATGTTATGCTTGTTAGCAATTTTTTGTAAGTTGCTATAAACTTTCTTGCCGGATGGTTTGGCTTTTCTTTTCCGTAATTCTTCTTTTATATGAGCTAAAGTTAGCATAGAATACATTGTTTGTCCGCAAAACCGAAAAAAATACAATCTAAGAAAGTAAAATCACGTAATACACAGTCAAGACAATATAAGCTCAAACTGACAATTGTTCCAAAGACTGAGCGCCATCTGTAATTCACTTTGCCTTCGCCTCCCCATTCAATGCGGTAGCGAAACCTTTGCGAAACGCTAGTACACTGCAGTTTTTTCGCAAAGAGGTGTAATTGTAGATTTGGTGGACTGTGGCCTGTGGGTGTGGACGTATTTTCAGGATGTCGATCCTGAAAATACGTCCACACCCACAATCATCGCTTTCAGAATCTGAAGAGGAAGAATTGTTGTTGCTGGTGTCGTCAGTATTAAAAAAGAATTTGTGCCGATGCATCCCAATAGATAGACATGGGCAAACATAGTAGCGTTTAATGTTAGATTAGAACAAAAGAAGGAAAATTAAAACAAAAAAAGTGTTGAAATTTGTTAAAGTTAGTAAGCAATAAATTTCTTACCATCTACCCCCGTGTTTTCTTGAATTTCTTTCCATGCCGCTTCTTTTTTGTAGACATTTTTATAATCTTGATGTCCAACTGCATATATTTCGGGATAATTTCGAATAAAATTTAGCATTCATTCTATACTTTCGGCTTCCATGGTGCGAAAATCTGTCTTCCCGGACAGAACGCTTGCATTCGCATTGCGAAACGAAACACCACCAGCGAATTGTCTGCGTCTGTGTAACGAGCATTTCGCAGTTACTTGCGAAACAGTACCGACAAGGACGCGACTATCTCATATCGCTGATAGCAGAGTGAGACAGAAGCATATGCGAAACGCTGCCTACAATTTACAGTTTTGACGTTGGTTCGTCGCCGCATGCGAATGCGTCGGTGTACTAACCGCGTGAAAGTATTTTTTACGGAATGTTCAATATTTTACTTTCAATGGTTAAAATTTACTCTATGGCGATGGATCACGGTAAATACCACGCGTGTAGCCGTTACCTCAGTCCAGGCCTAGTACGAGTTGATTTTTTGTGCTCACTTCACTTTGCGAATAGTAAACTATCGTCTTCTCTCTTTCACTCACTCGCATGATTTCCTCTCTTTCACTCGATACTATTCGCAACGTGAGGTGAGAAACACAACTCGTACTAGGCACTCTTATTGACTATTTAGTGACCGGTTGCATTTGACATACATTGCCACTTTTCTTTGGTATGTTTTTTTTAACCCAAAATGAAGTAGCAATGGATCACGATCATCTGTGAACTGCAACCAGTCGCTAGGATTAGCGTATAGTTGGCAGCCTCACCATGGAATTAGAAGGTTTTGACTAGGTCAAAAAATTGTTAGTAAATAGTGATAAATAGTGAACTATAGCATATAAATAGTGATACTATGGTTCAAAAGATATTTGAGTATCTTGGTGAGGCTGCTAACTTGACGTCAAGCTGGCAGACACCCTAAGAAATACAGTTCGTATCAATGTGATTTATATGCCAAAAAATTGTTAGGAAATAGTGAATCGTATACGCAAAATTTCAATAATATTGCTTCAATACAAGCCGAGATATTACGGTCTCAAAGTGGGCTGCTAACTTGACGTTTCTGGCGATGGCGATTCCAGAGAAACGGGTACAAGTTATAAACAAATAAATATATCAAAAAATTGTGAGTGAAATTGTGATTCTTACGATATAAATAAAAAAAGAATTCTTCATTGCTATTTTCTAAAAATCGAATGTTAACTTCTACATAATACTCTGAATATAGGCTGTCGATCAATATTGAACTTTGCTCAACAGTAATAAGGTTTAAACTTGATTGCAATCATAAGGTGAGTACTATCAAGCAGAAAAGTGAAATTTATATTTTTTGACTGTGTCAATGGGGATGGAAACTGAGGAACTAATGGCGCCACAAGCGGTTGTACCAAAACATTTGATTGGTTGTTTCAAATATCAAATGTCATTTGTGGCATATTTTAACCAATCAATGTATTGATAGCGGTTAGATCGCCACTGGCGCCATCTGCGATTAGCTTTGCGTTGCCAACCCCATAGTCATATCCTCATTTCAATGCTATTGATTTGATATAAACAAATGTTTTTAAACCCACTTCTTTTTCATTTTTTTATTAAATATTTTTTTTAATTTTTATAAATTTTTGATTGTGTCAATACTCTACTCTCAGTTCATTTTATTAGTTATTTATTCGGGAAAAACTATAAATATTTTATACTTATATTATCTACTTCCTTTCCTACCTACTTACCTACCTACTGATACTAATTTTATTATAAATCTCACTAAATAGGTACCTAACGTTAAAATTATAACTGAGAAATTGACATTATTTTCCGAGAGATGGCGCTATTCTTATTGTTTGTTATTAATGAATCTAATCCAACCGCTATCAATACTTTGATTGGTTAAAATATGCCACAAATGACATTTGATGTTTGAAACTCTGGGTGGGGGGCAGTTAATGATTGCTACAACACCAGTTAATTATTGCTCTCAGCAGAGTTTATTCGATTGAAAAAGTACGAGACATTCAGGTTAATATTAATTTTATAGTCACAGTTAGTTTTAAGTTTTATAAAACTATAACATGAAAGACAAGAATGACAAGCAGACGCAAAACAAAATTCAAATTAGATTGACATAAATAAAAAAGAAGAAATTACATTGTTAAAGAGTAAACACTACAACGAGGTTTTTCTCTTCAACACTCCTCCTTAATTTCATCTCTCTTTCACTTTGTCATCCATCCATCATCGATCACACAACACCCATATTTCTCGCACACCAATTAAACTTTCCTTTCAGTAGAGGCTTGGTCAAAATATCAGCAATCATGCGAGTTGTCTCCAGAAACTCTAACTCAATTAACTCATTCTCAACTGTATCTCTCAGAAAATGGTGGCGCACATCAATATGCTTTGTGCGTTGATGGTGTACAGGGTTCTGTGCAATAGCTATAGCAGACTGACTGTCGCTGTAGATTTTCACTGCTTCTTCAGCTATGTCGGTGACTTCTGCAATAAACCTCCTTAGAAATATTGCCTCTCTTGCAGCTTCAGACATTGCTACATACTCTGCTTCTGCAGTCGAAAGTGCAACTGTCCTCTGTTTTCTACACTCCCAACTTATTGCTCCTCCTTTCCATAAGAACACCACACCTGTGTACGACTTTCTATCATACGTTGAGGCATGGCTTGCGTCTGCAAAACCTTGTATCTTATCCATTGTTGACGCTCTGTTGTACTTCAGGCCAAGGCTTTTAGTAGCCTTCAGGTAACGAAGTACCCTTTTTGCAGCTATCCAATGCTGCTCTGTGTAGCAGCTGTTAAACTGACTCAAATTGTTTACAGCGTGCGCTATGTCTGGCCTCGTGCAGACACACAGGTACATCAGTGACCCAATCAGGTTTTGATAAGGAATCTTTATATCAGGTTTGTGTTCTGGTCCTGGTTTCTCTAGTTTTTCACCTGAAACGGATGGTGTTGACGCTACCTTGCAGTCAGCCATCCCAAAAACCTTCAAAATCTTGTCGATGTACTTTTCTTGATCGACCTTGATTCCAGTATCATCCTGTGTGATATGCATTCCTAAAATGAGGTTTGCATTTCCTAAATCTTTCATGTCAAATTTTGACATGAGGTCCTTTTTGACTTTCTGTAATTCCTCTGAATCATTCCAGAATATCAGCACATCATCCACATACACTGCTAGAATAATGATTTTCTTTCCTTTGGATCTAGTGTAGACACATGGTTCATTTTTTGACCGTTTAAATCCAAGATGTAACAGTTCAGTGTTCAATTTGTGGTTCAATGCCCTAGGGGCTTGCTTGAGTCCATATAATGACTTCTTAAGAAGACATACATAGTCCTTCCCCTTCTCCTCGAATCCTTCCGGTTGTTTCATGTAGACAGTCTCGTTCAAATCTCCATTCAAAAACGCAGTTTTGACGTCCATCTGGTCAACGCTTAGGCCGCTCTTGACTGCTAATGCTAACAGAACTCTCAGTGAACTGTGTCTCACAACCGGGGCGAAAGTCTCATCGTAGTTTACTCCATATCGCTGACTAAACCCTCTGGCAACCAGCCGTGCCTTATACCTGCACCTATTCTCCCCCTCATCTTTGATTCGAAATAACCATTTTGAATCAACGATGTTGTGACAGGTATTTGGTGGTGGTTTCACTACGATCCACGTTTTATTTTTCTTTAAAGCATCCAACTCTTCTTGAATAGCCTTGGACCACTGTTCACTATCTGCTCGCGATAATGCCTCCTCTATCGTTGTTGGCTCCCCCTCAGCTTGAGCAGCTTGATATAGGATATGGCCCGGAAATTCTTTAGGTTTTCTATTTCTAAGTGGGTATCTCCGTTCACTCTCAACATTGACATTTTCGATCATAGGAACTGGCTCAGGTTCACAGTCTTCGAACTCATCGTTTTCATCAGGCTCAGTTGCGGCTGTCTCTACTTCCCTTTCTCTATGTTCCTCTCTAGGAGCATCTATCCTTGGTTCCTCTCTAGGACTCCCACTTTCATTGGATGGTGGTAGTAAGACCTCAACCTCAGGTTCTGCATCCCTGACGACGACGGAACTTGGAAGCTCAGTTTCTTCCTCCGAAAAAGGCACAAGCACCTCTGAACTTCCTTGTGGCTTGACTTCATCTCGATATGTGTCATTTTCGAAGAAAATTACATCTCTCGCCTTAAATGTAACTCCATCATCAGGATCGATAAGCCGATAACCCTTGGCATTATCACAATAGCCGATGTGTATGAGCTCTCTGCTCTTCACATCCCATTTCGTTCGCTTCTGGTTCGGAATATGCATGAAGGCTTTGCACCCGAAAGTCTTCACCATGCTCAAGTCGCACCGTCTTCCTGACCATTTCTCCTCTGGAGTCACATCCTTAACGGCGACTGTCGGAGACCTGTTCTTCAAGAACACCGCATGATGAACAGCTTCTGCCCAGAATCGCTTCGATAATCCAGCGTGATGTATCATGCTTCTTGCTTTTTCGCATATTGTGCGATTAGCACGCTCAGCTACGCCGTTCTGCTCTGGCGTATACTCAACTGTTACTTGGTGATGTATCCCACACTGCTTCAGGTAGCTGTCCATCCGTTTGTTGACAAACTCTGTGCCGTTGTCAGTGCGCAAAATTTTTATTTTCTTGCCACTCTGATTTTCAGCAAAAGCCTTAAACTCCAAGAATTTTTGAAATACGTCACTCTTTGATTTCAAAAAATATATAAAAGTTTTACGGGTAAAATCGTCAATAAACGTAATGAAATATTTGTTACCTCCAATCGAAGCTACACTCATAGGTCCGCAAACGTCTGAGTGTATTAAGCCTAGGGTTTCCTTTGCTCTTGTAGCACCATTCTTCTTAAATGGTTGTTTGGTTTGTTTCCCCATAATGCACGATACACACTCAAGTGTAGAGCAAGAATTGTGAAAACTTACCCCTGTTGCCATCTTATCCCTAAGAAGTATGAGGTTGCGCATACCAAGATGTCCCATTCTCCGGTGCCATAACATCATTTGGTCGCTTTCTGTTGTTGCTAGCGCAGAACCCTGAGAAGTAGATTTAATTTTGTATACTCCTCTTTCTTCCACACATTTCACAACAGTCTTACCTTTCACCTCACATTCATCACTCTTAAAGATGTCACAACCATTTTTTGAGAATACAATCACGTGTCCCTTTTTTACGATTTCACTTACACTTAATAAGTTAGCTTCTAACTTAGGTACGTACGTAACATCATTGATAGTCAACCCTGACTTGCATACTATCATACCTTTACCTTGACCAAAAACCTCATTACCATCTGCGCAAGTTACTCTCAGTGCTTGAGGAGTGTCTTTGAGATCTCTGAACCACGATCTACGATTCGTCATATGAACCGATGCGCCAGAGTCGATTATCCAGTCCTCTTCTTCATGAGATGACTTCAACGCTGTTCCAAACACGTAAGCCTGAACAGCTTCCTTTTTCAGCTTCGGATTCTTTGGGCATTCATTTGCTTTATGTGGTCCATCACAAATAAAGCATCTGATCTTCCTGGATCTGGTGTTCCTGGATGCACTCTTGCCCTTACGCGTTTTGGCTGTAAATGCTGGTCCTGGTTGGCTTGCACTCGTGCTTGCTGTATGGGTATTTTCCATCTGGAGAAGTTTTGTCTTCACATAGTCTGTAGTAAGCTCCATGTTACTTGACTCCATAGCCAATCTCATTGGTTGAAATTCTACTGTCAGACCTTGGAGGAGAAGAGCAGCCAATAGCTCATCATCGACTTCTTTTCCCAGGTCTGTAAGCTCCTGAGACGTCGCCATCACACTAGTGACATATTCTCGAATCGTTGAAAATTGTTCCAATTTAAAGCTTACCAGCTTCGATAGCAATCTGCATCTATTGTTTAACCCTTTGTCTTCAAATGCGTTCTTTAGTGCTTCCCACGCATCTTTAGCTGTTTTAGCTCTACGCACATGCACCAGACAGTGAGGTCTGATCATTGTACAAAGCCTTGCTCTGGCTTTCTGATCTCTCTTCATACCTTGTACGTCAGTAGACGCAGGTGATACACTCGTGTATTCCCATAGATCACTCTCTATAAGGTTCATTTCCATATAAAATTTCCACGTGGTATAGTTATTACTGCCGTCGAGTTTTTCCATCGGCATACCACTGTTACCTGAATTGCTCTGAGTATGACTTTGTGAACTCCCATTTCCTCCTCCGAGGATCGAGTTATGTAGTCTTTCAGTTTCACTATTTTCAAACGACATTTTTCATTAGCCCATAACCTCTGGGTGGGGGGCAGTTAATGATTGCTACAACACCAGTTAATTATTGCTCTCAGCAGAGTTTATTCGATTGAAAAAGTACGAGACATTCAGGTTAATATTAATTTTATAGTCACAGTTAGTTTTAAGTTTTATAAAACTATAACATGAAAGACAAGAATGACAAGCAGACGCAAAACAAAATTCAAATTAGATTGACATAAATAAAAAAGAAGAAATTACATTGTTAAAGAGTAAACACTACAACGAGGTTTTTCTCTTCAACAGAAACAACCAATCAAATGTTTTGGTACAACCGCTTGTGGCGCCATTAATTCCTCAGTTTCCATCCCCATTGACACAGTCAAAAAATATAAATTTCACTTTTTTGCTTGATAGTACTCACCTCATGATTGCAATCAAGTTTAAACCTTATTACTGTTGAGCAAAGGTCAATATTGATCGACAGCCTATATTCAGAGTATTATGTAGAAGTTAACATTCGATTTTTAGAAAATAGCAATGAAGAATTCTTTTTTTATTTATATCGTAAGAATCACAATTTCACTAACAATTTTTTGATATATTTATTTGTTTTAAACTTGTACCCGTTTCTCTGGAATCGCCATCGCCAGAAACGTCAAGTTAGCAGCCCACTTTGAGACCGTAATATCTCGGCTTGTATTGAAGCAATATTATTGAAATTTTGCGTATACGATTCACTATTTCCTAACAATTTTTTGGCATATAAATCACATTGATACGAACTGTATTTCTTAGGGTGTCTGCCAGCTTGACGTCAAGTTAGCAGCCTCACCAAGATACTCAAATATCTTTTGAACCATAGTATCACTATTTATATGCTATAGTTCACTATTTATCACTATTTACTAACAATTTTTTGACCTAGTCAAAACCTTCTAATTCCATGGTGAGGCTGCCAACTATACGCTAATGTCGCTAGGTGGTTTTTAATAAGATAATCAGCCCGCTGATTATCTAAAAAGAAACTATTTAGCGACCGGTTGCATTTGACATACATTGCCACTTTTCTTTGGTATGTTTTTTTTAACCCAAAAAGAAGTAGCAATGGATCACGATCATCTGTGAACTGCAACCAGTCGCTAGGTGGTTTTTAATGAGCGGTTTTCTGACAGCAGATAATTTTAGTATAATTTTATGTCGACGGATGGCGTTACTTCAACTAAGTCGATTTTTTAAATATTATTTCCCACTAATGGTCATATTGGTAATAGAAAAGTTTTCGTAACACACCATCATCGGACAACCAACGCACAAAGCAACAAACCACATACCTACTCAACAAACGTATAATAAAAAAGTAATTACATATCTTAAAAAAAACTACCTACTAAATACAACGACATCTAGTTCTATTTTATGAACTACTTTTTTTTCTTAAACTGCCTTTTGAAAACCGCTCATTAGATAATCAGCCCGCCGATAGAGCATTGCTATCGCTCTGGCTAAAGTGTTCTGTGTCGTCCAACCAGTAAAAAACGTATGCTCTAAATACTGGTTAAAGTTTACTCTGTGGTGATCGGTTATTTATCGATTGGTCTGCTTGGAATGCAGTCATTCACAGACTAAAGTGAATAATTGTCATTTCACTGTTGTGTTTTTGCATTCTTCTTTTTTTTACAAGCTTTTTAGTTTTTTTTGTGCTTCGGTGTTTGATTTGATTTTTAGGTACTTTAATTAAATTCAAACACAATAGATAAAGTAATAGTCTTCGTCTTTTTAAATTAAAAAAATGATTGAAACGTGCTCGAAACGATGCATGTTGCTAGGAACTATTTGCATGGGAGTGTGAGTAATAATTGTATAGTTTTGAGGACAAATTCATAGATCATTAAATTCCTAACAACCATTGATTATTAAACAATCATGTTTTCATTGCAGTATAACTATAGTGGTTTTAATATTAGAGTCACATCTGGCTGACACATTATCAGGAAGTCAAAGAATGAAAAATAAGACCTTTCCAACAGAAAATAACTCAACATGTTGGCTTCATCAACCGTATAAAATAATAAGTGAATGTCATCCTTGTTCAGGTAAACAATCCTCTTGTGACTCTGGTGCAGTGAACGGAAAACCCCTTTTTTTGGTTAAGCCAATTGTTAGGGAAACCCTTTTAAAAAGCTTACCAAACGATAGGGTTTCCCTTTCGATAGGGTTAGTCGATAATATGCTTACCATATTGATAGGGTTTTTGAAAACAAGACTATGATATATCCAATCAAAAACCTCTTTAATAAGTGGTAAGTGGTTCATGAAATACCCAATCAAAACCCCTTTAACGGAAAGCGGTTCCAGTCCTTCGACCCAGGTGGGACTAGGTATAAATTGCTTGAACACATTTTATAACCCCTTCATAGGGTTTCCCCGATAGGGTTTTTGGATTCGGTAAGTGCTTACCTGGGTTACCCTTTCGATAGGGTTACTGCATTAATAGGGTTTTTGAAAACAAGTATATGAAATACCCAATCAAAAACCCTTTTAACTTAACCGTAAGCGGTTCCAGTACTTGCTCTGGTGATATAATTGTATAGAATTTTATTACAACATAAATTGAATTTTGTTATTTCAGATTTTGAAATACGCAGTAAAAGTATAGGTGTTTGTATACACACGAGTTTCAAGGAAATATTGAAATGTGATAATGGGGAAACAGTTACTAGAAGGTATCTTATTAGATAACCAAGTTATAATCTTATTTCAATATTTGTTTATTTTTAATCACAAATTATAATTTTCAGCTGTGACCGAGTAGCCTATTTGGAAGAAAGAGCTTATTGGAAGTTCACGATATGGTCGTTTGTAATAGGCTCTATATCTTCAATCGCAGTTATGTTGAGAATGAGGGTACTTAACCATAGGGCAAAGAGACGAGCCAGACAAGTCCTCAGTAATGGATCTATTTAGTTCGTGTCAACCATGTGTCTTTACTTTATTAATGTAAAAGCAATGTTTCACATAATATATGCATATGAGTATTATTTAGTATAAAATATAAAAATCAATCTCATTCAAATAAAATTTTAATTAATTCACTTATAACTTTAACATTAACACTATTACCTAATAATCTATAACATTGTTTCAAAGTTGTTGTCTCGGGAAACCTGTAATTATCAGGGAATGCCATAAGCTGCAAGATTTCTTTCGGTGAGAAAAATCTTAATTGTAACTGTTTCAGTGACTGCACAAACTCATCACTCCCCGCTTCTGCATCATTGGCTTTTTTAAAACATGCTTGAACAGTTTCTTCATTTGCTTCAGATAACACTGATCCAGTACCTTCAAGATAATGTGAATAAGCTTTCGTAAAACAACAAGATCTTTTAGAATTTCTGTAGCATATATCCAAAATATTTCCACGTTTCAAAAATTTATCTTTTAATAGGAATTTCTCAAAAACTTCAGTTTCAAGTATTTCATCCAAACAATATGGTTCATTATACTGCTTTGGTAAAGACTGCATCTAAAAAATAAACAGTAATTTAATCAATTCATAAATGTAATTACTTAAAATAAAAAAAAATAAAAATAGGCTTTATTTATCTCATACTAAAAGGAACCTAATTACATAATATGCAGTTTCTTAATCTTATGGCTGGTGCCCGAAGAAAGTTTAAAAAAACCTGTGGTACAGGTCACCAGAGGGCCTAGCCAAAGTAACATGGGCAAATCTTCATTATAGCTTCGCTTTCGATACATGTATCAATCAAATTTAAAAACGGCAAATCTACAAAATACATGTTTCCATTCCAAGAAGCTTATACCTCCCTCCAATGGAGATTGCACGGCCAGTGTCATAGTGAAGATAGAAAAAATAGCCTTGAGTGACGTGATGGCTTATTACAACCTCTTTCTTTAGTGTTACAAGACGTGTTCGTTGTTTGTTCGTTCGTGAGAAACGAAAACGTATTGTAAAACGAAAAGAAAGAGATAGCAATACGCTGTGACGTCACTAAAGTCTTTTTTCAATCTTCACTATGATACTAGGCGTCCATTGTGGGTATAAGCTTCTTGCATGTTTCAAATGCAAAGCGATAACAAAAATTACAAAGAAAGTATGAAATACTTCATCTAAATTATAATGTATAAAAAACTTTGGTATAGTAATTTAATAAAGTTGTTGTGATGATTGCTATAATGCCTACTTACTATTTCATCTTTTATCTTAAAATGCCAAGTAAAATTGTTTCTTCTAGCAATACAATAGTATCGACATCTGGAGTTAGGTATTCCAACTGCTGTCGGGCATATAAGGAACTCTTGATATGTAAAATTACAATGCCCAAGTTGCTTGATGAATAAGTTTCTCACAGTTGAATTTTCGAATCCTTTTACATTCTCCATCAAAATATATTTGATATTTATTAATTCATTGAGTATATTTATGATATATGTAAAAGAATCTGTTCTAGCATCATTGTCGTCTAAATATTTGCCATTACGTGTGAATGGTTGGCATGGTGGTGACATAAGTATGGTATCCACATTTAGATCATTAATTTCTTTTGGTGCCAAGGACTGAATATTGCGGTTTAGCAAGGTTGTACCGGGGAAGTTTAATTTGTAGACCTCATTAGCAACGGTGTTTATGTCAATAGCAGCAATAACTTTACCCTTTTTACCAGAACCTGTAAGTAACATTAATCAAGGTTAATTAATTCATTCGAATCATTTAACACACTTGTTAGAAAACTTTGTCCACAAATTAGTAACCTACTATTCCAAGCACAATGCATGCCACCTATGCCACTATAAAGTTCTAATATTTTGTAAGAAGTTTCAACAGCATCATCACTCATTTCTAAAGATAACAAAAACTGACTTTTAGATTAGTTTTATTTGCTAAAACGATATTTTTTCTAATTAAAACGAAAACTTGTGATTCTTGCAATAAATATTTTTTTTCCTAATATTTTATTATTAATTTGACTTAGACGTTTTTATTTTTAAAGTTTCATGCAGTCACCACAGATTAAAAGTAAAGTTAAACGACAGTCACAGACGGCTGTCACGTACGTCAGAGTTAGGCCGGGTCCATAGTGCGTGTTTTGCCCTACACAACAAAACATTGTTTTGCGAAACAAAATCCTCAAGGTCCAAACAAATTATCGGACGCGGCTTACTGCCGCGGCTGATCTGAGGTGTGCAAACTATCGGATGTAGTAGGTCGCGGACGTAACCATAGACTAATATGACGTCATCGGACGTCCGATAGCTATCTGGCACGCAGGATGTTATGAGAGTGTGCACACTTATCAGCCGCGGCAGTAAGCCGCGTCCGATAATTTGTTTGGACTTTCATGATCGTCATCTCGTGTGTGCCTTACTCCTTCAGGCTTGTGAGCTTTTAAATCCTTCAGTGACGGATAAACAATTTCTTATTTTGGTATTCAGAACAAAAGTAACGCAATTATACGCGTAAACGTAATTATTGACGTTTGAACATGGTCCTCACGAAATGACACTGAAGATCATGGATGCTGGAAATAACAAAAACTAGCTAACGAAAGTGCAGTTTCACTCCATAGATGCTCAGTGACGCAAAAATAAATAAGATTTAACATTCGAAAACCATACAAAACAGAACAGAACTCATAAAATCGTTGTTTAAACGTGGCACACACGGAACCGTATGTGCCAGTTTTCATTTGTCAACATATCGACAACTAAACCGTTTGGAGTCAAATTAAGCAGTCTAGCAGCGTTACGTTTGATAAGTGACAGCATATAACACTTTAAATCCGTTCGCGTAATAACACATCAATAGGAAAAGCAAAAACAATATTTCGACCCATCAGACTGTGTGGCCCACAATTAATACCGTTAGGTTACGTGAATTTTGCGTCACTTAAGATGTAAAGCAGTTTATAGTAATAAGAATTTCCGTCACTGAGGATCTAGCTTTGTTTGGAACCAATCACTGCAGTAGTTTCAATACAATTCATGATACAATTTGTATGAGATTTTTAAGATAGGGTGACAACAGTGTACGCACGTTGATGGACAGAAAGGATATAACCGTCCGGTTAATGAGGGCTTTTCAATCAAAATGACAAAAAAACTGTCTGCTCGATAGATGGCATTCATAAAAATGTATGTGTCAATGTGTTTTTTTTTAATAACCAAGCCTCGAAGAGTACTAAGGTAGGCAGGTAGATGTAACCCTGAAATGTTTCTTTCTGGGTAGATATCAGCCAGCGTTCGCTTAAGCCGAAATTAGATGGTTCATTTTTACGTTTATTTCCGATGCTTCATTAGTGAAGCCTTAGATGCCTTTATTTTTCGTTTTTCGACGTTTTTCAACCTGCATCAGACAACATGCATACAAGCAATGCATGCAAGCATTTTCTCGCTCTTTAATTAACTACTAATTCTTTAATAAAAATTATCACGCACAACCTGTTGCCGCGAAAGAGGAAAATAGTAACAGACAAACATACAAAGACACGTGCAAACCCTTACCCCAAATACATATACCGCCTCTGTTCCGTTCCATCCATCGTGGCACAGTTTAATTCCATACAGTTGAAAAACGAATGTACTTGCGCAGAGCAACGGAGGGGGTCTCGAGGAGGGTCGGGCGGCGCGGCTCGGAGTACCCAAACTCGCTGAGTTTGGGTACTCGAACGCGGAAGGACAGTGCGAGTGACGCGACCGAATAAATCACGCATAGCGAGCGACCATTTTAAAGAATCTTTTATGCCGCTATCGTTTATTAGGTATAATTTTATTATAGTACATATTAATAATGGTGCACACTTGTTTTGTTCCGTATACGGATGTGCCTCGACGGCGACATACAACAAGGACTTAAATTTTCATAGATTTCCCCGTGATGCGAGGTAAGTTTTTTTATTCCTATAAGTAATTTCCTATTACTTACCTACTTAACCAATCATCATCTCGTGCTGTTAAGTACTTTTTTGTATAATTCAATAATACCTGTCGTGTGCAGTTTTATAGTAAAATTTGATTGTAGCTAAAGAATAACTTCAAAAAGATTTGTGAAATAAGTAATCTTAATATATAAAATCGTAAACTGAATGACTGACTGATCTATTAACGCACAGCCCAAACCGCTGGACCTAGAGACTTGAAATTTTGCACACACATACTTTATACAGTGTAGGCATCAACTAAGGAAGGATTTTTTGAAAATTCCATCCCTAAGGGGATGAAATAAGGGATGGAAGTTTGTATGAAAGTCCCTCAGTTTTGAAGCTAGAATCTTCAAATTTATGTGTTTAGGCTGACGATTGAAAATTAATAAATACGGGTCTCAGCGTTTTTCAAAATTCTACTCCCGAAGGGGTCAAAAGGGGGATGAAGTTGTGTAAAGAAAATCCTTCATTTTCGAAGTAAAAACCGCTAAATTTATAATTTAGGCTTATGGATAGAAATCTAAAGCAATGTATATTGTTTTCAACTCCAAAGGGGATGAAATGGGGGTGAAAAGGGTTAAAAAAACCTAAAAATAGATATGGATGTCGTTATCGGGGTTTTGTGGGATGACGATTGCAAAAATGACATTTATTTTGAAGTCCAACCACGGTGGACATGATTTAACCCCTAAAGGGGTGAAAATGGGGTCCAAATTTTGTATGGAAAAATAATATAAAATAGACATTACAACTTTAAACTTCGTAGGAGCACATCTAAAAATAAATAGGCAAACATATATTTTGTTATTTTGAAAATCAACCCCTTAGGGGGTAAATGGGGTGAGTAAACATAAAAATCGATGTAGATGTCGTTATTGGGGTTTTCTGGGATGACGATTGCAAAAATGACATTTATTTTGAAGTCCAACACGGTGGACATGATTTAACCCCTAAAGGGGTAAAAATGGGGTTCAAATTGTGTATGGAAAAAGAATACAAAATCGAAATTACAACTTTAAAATTCGTAGGAGCACGTCTAAATATATATTTTGGGATTTTGAAAATCAACCCCTTAGAGGGTAAGTGGGGTGAGTAACATAAAAATCGATATGGATGTCGTTCTTGAGGTTTTATGGGATGGTGATTGCGAAAATGACATTTATTTTGAAGTCCAACGCGGTGGACATGACACATATGGACCTGGACCTGGACATGCACATCCAGGGAACGGGAACGGGAACCGGAACGGGCACGGGCACGGGAACGGGAACGGAACGGATAGGAACGGAACGGAACGGAACAGAATGGAACGGAACGGACCGGACCGGACCGGAGCGGAGCGGAGCGGAGCGGAACGGAACGAGACGGTAACGGGAACTAGAACGGGGTGGGTACGGGAACGGGAACGGAACGAAACGGAAATGAAACAAGAACGTAACGGGAACGGAATGGGAACGAAACAGGACTGAAACGGGAACGGAACGGGAATAGAACAGGATGGGAACGGGAACGGGAACGGAAACAAGAACCGGACGGGAACGGAACGGGAACAAGAACGGGAACGTAAGGCGTACGGAACGGTTAGGGGACGTTTACGGGACGGGAACGCAGCGGTAACAGAACGGGAACGGGAACGAAAAGTGAACGGAACGGGAATATAACGGGACGGGAACGGGAAAGAGAACAGGATGGAAACGGGACAGGAACGGGATGGGAACGGGAACGGAAACGGAAGGGTTACGGTACGGTTACGGGACGTTTACGGGACGGGAACGCAAACGGGACGGGAACGGAACGGGAACGGGGAACAGGAGCGGGAACGGGAACTGGAAGCCTTGTGCGAGGCCCGCCACACGCGGCAAATGTCTTGCCTCGCGAGGCAGCGCGCTTGATGGGGACTCGCCTAATCGCGTAAAAATGGCTGGCCGGATCCTGGTTGAAGGTCCCTAAAAGGATTTCGTCTAATATCCACGCGGACGAAGTCGCGGGCAGAAGCTAGTGAATATATATTTGGTAGGTATGTAGGAACTAAGCATATCGTGCGTGTTGTGTTGCTATCATCACAAAATAGCTAGGTACCTACGACCTTGTTTGAACCAGAGTTTTACGTAGTACACTGGTGGTACCTACCTACATAGGTACCTACTAATTTATTTTCTGTGCTACTAGGGACTCGAACACTATTAATTAGTTAATGACGCCGCGGCCGTTCTGTTGACGTAAGTACTTAAAAGCAAGCTAGGTGCCACTTTTGAAGTTTATTTGATATAGGTACCTACCGACTTGCCTACATACCTGCGCTTTGCGCACGGGCTATAAGCACTTGAACACTGATCGTGTAATGTTAGATTTTTTATGAAAGTGAAAGTGAAAGTGAAATATATTTTATTTAAATAAGCTCACATAATAAGCATTTTTAAATCGTCAATTCTTTTACCCTACCACCCATTATGACGTCTTTTAACTGACAAGAAAAATGGGCGCAAAAAACTTGTCAGCTTTATCAATCAGATGGAACGATATTTACAAATATGTATATCGTTTCCAGACTTTATATTAACAAAGATTAACAAATACCTAAATAACATTATTGAATTAGCTCATTTCTTAATGAGTTTCAAATTTCTTAATCAATTTACAGATTTTAAGCTAAATTCAAAGTTTGAACTTGTTATTCAGTCTAGGCTGCTACAATAAATAAAAATAAAAGAAAAACATACAATTCAATATGCATTAAGATAGGTAGTCAGAAGCAGACCCATTCCCACTGGCAGCACCAGTTCACGAGCATGACGCATGAACCAGCCATCTCTTCGCTCAACTATATTTGAGGGAACGTAACGATCCACCTCAGACGACACCACCGCAGAAATGATTAAAGAGAGCATGACATACTAAGACCACCCATGTTAGGGCATCGAATTGAAAATTTATATCCAAAAGCTTTTCATAGGTCTTTTACTAAACTACTGACTATAGAAAGTAAAAATATTGCAATTAAATAAATCAAAACAAGGTAAGCTATTAAGAATTATATTTTTTGAGTAAGTAGTGCCATACATACAGACAATATAAAACAGATCTTTTATATACGAGTTATACGACGCCCTTAATACAAGCAGACAGAAGCAGACCCATTCCACTGGCAGCACCCGTTCACGAGCATGACGCATGAACCAGCCATCGCTTCGCTCAACCATATTTGAGGGAACGTAACGACCCGCCTCACACGACACCACCGCAGAAATGTTTGAAGTGAGCATGACATACTAAAGCTACCCATATTAAGTCGTCGAGTCAAGAAGCCAGTAGTACGTTTTTAAGTAGGTAGGATACTTCTCACAATTTTATACTTAGAAAAGAAAATCACGATTCGAGTTTAATTAAAGGACTTTTATCTAGACCTATGAAAGAACCCCGGACTTTTTCTGATCAATACTGAGGTATTAGAGTAATAATTAACAATACAAAAGCTATGCCCATGCCTTTTTATCCTTTAAATAATCGTCAACAGTGTAATAACCTTTACTCATTAAATTTGATTTAACAGTATTTTTAAATTTTTCCAAGGGCAGTTCTGTGACTTGTTGTGGTATCTTATTATAAAAGGTAATACATCTACACAAAAAAGAGCTTCCGGTTTTATGCAGTCTGCGCCTTGGAACAGCAAGTTTGTTCTTGTTTCTTGTATTGAGTTTATGAACATTACTATTTTTTACAAAGCTATCTAAATTTTTCTTTACATACATTATATTTTCATAGATGTATTGGGAAGCAACCGTTAATATTTTAATTTCTTTAAATAGGTCACGAAGAGTATCTCTAGACCGTAAGTTGTATATAGCGCGCACTGCCCTTTTTTGTAAGATGAATATGTTATTAATATTAGCAGCTGAGCCCCACAACAACAAACCGTAGGTCATAATACTATGAAAATAACTGAAGTAAACCAATCTTGCTGTTTCAATGTCGGTCAGAAGCCTTATTTTCTTAACTGCAAAGGCAGCAGAGCTAAGTCTGCTTGACAGGATATCGATATGAGGGTCCCATTGCAACCGCGAGTCTATAGTAATACCTAAAAATTTTGTTGAGTCAACAAATTCGACTACTTCGCCATTTACATGTATAGTCATATGAACCTGCCTCACATTAGGAAGTGAAAATTTGACACATTTAGTTTTACTAGAGTTAAGCTTCAGATTATTAATAGTAAACCAATGCATCACCTTGGAAAGAGTGCTGTTTACATCGTCACTGCAGTTACATCCTCTATCAACTTTAAAAATTAAAGAAGTATCATCAGCAAACAGTGCTATTTCACATAAGTTTTTGGTATAGTAAGGAAGGTCATTAATATAAATAAGAAAAAGCAATGGACCCAATATCGATCCCTGCAGCACGCCCATGGTAATGGGTGCTTCATAGGATTCTGTTTTATTTACAACAACTTTTTGGGTTCTCGCCGACAGATACGATTGCATAAGGCTTACTGCATTTTTTGATACACCATAATGTTTCAATTTATCTAATAAAGTACTGTGACTGACACAATCAAATGCTTTAGAGAGATCAGAAAATATACCAATTGCATCTTGTTTACTCTCCCATGCTTCAAAGACGTGTTTGAGAAGTGCAATTCCAGCATCAGTTGTGCATCTACCACGAGTAAAACCAAATTGTTTCTCGTGAAGTAGTTTGTTGATAAGAAAATGTGCTAATAATTGATCATAAATGATCTTTTCAAAAATTTTGCTTAGTGCTGGCAAAATAGAAATGGGTCTAAAGTTAGCGGGATCGCTTTTGTCCCCAGATTTAAAAAGAGGGATGATTTTACTATATTTCATTAAGTCTGGAAATATCCCTTCATCAACACACTTATTGAAAATAAAAGCAAGATGGGGAGCAATGGTAGTTATTATAGACTTAATTATGTGAGTTGAAATGCCCCAGAGATCTTCAGTCTTTTTTATATTTATTGAATATATCCTTGTTCTACTAATCACTAATCCTTCTTTCTACTAATACCTACCTACTATTATAAATGCGAAAGTTTGTGTGTATGTGTGTTGTAAATAATTACTTATTAATCACATTTATTTTCTATTTTGACAACCCTTGCACATTTTCGGCTGATTGCGTAAGTACCTACACGGGCGGCGGCACGCGGCGGCATCGTCCAACATCAAAGGCGTTTAACAACTGTATGGAGTTAAACTGTGATCGTGGGTTGTAACGATACGCTGCAGTCTCAGTAAACATCAACACGATACGATGTCCGCAAAAAAATACTTCGTGGTCACCCTAGGTGATCTACATACTAATTTAAATCTCGAATTGCATCGTAAGTACTGCAGTGATTGGTTCCAAATAAAGCTAGGTCCTCAGTGACGGAAATTTTTATCACTATAAACTGCTTTACAACTTAAGTAACGCAAAATTCACGTAACGTAACGGTATTAATTGTGGGCCACACAGTCTGATGGGTCGAAATATTGTTTTTGCTTTTTCTATTGATGTGTTGTTACGCGAACGGATTTAAAGTGTTATATGCTGTCACTTATCAAACGTAACGCTGCTAGACTGCTTAATTTGACTTCAAAGGGTTTAGTTGTCGATATTTTGACAAATGAAAACTGGCACATACGGTTCCGTGTGTGCCACGTTTAAACAACGATTTTATGAGTTCTGTTCTGTTTTGTATGGTTTTCGAATGTTAAATCTTATTTATTTTTGCGTCACTGAGCATCTATGGAGTGAAACTGCACTTTCGTTAGCTAGTTTTTGTTATTTCCAGCATGTCGCGACGACAACACCAGTCGCGATGTTTGAGCTGGCAACACTTAACAAGTGCCGCCATAATTCACTTGTCAATGTCATGTAAGCCGCCTTTTATTTCTTTCTCGTAAAGTTGTGCTACTTTATCTCTCATATTATTCTACAAATGTAAAAGTGCCGTGCCAATAATAAAACTGCAAAACTAACGTGCCTGCCAACAAGTAACGAGCTCAGAAAACCAATGGAATAAACGAGAGCTAAGTATTAGCATAGTATATACAAATACCAATCTGCCTGTTTCATGTAATGTTTGTATGTTTGAGCCAATGAATAACCATAATTAAAGTAATGCAAACCACGCTCCACATTCGTGGGCAAGTTACGTGGGTAAGGCTCCTGAACCGCTTTGCGTCTATTGAAATGCTAATGATGTTATATTACAATATGTACCGCATACCAAATGTATGGGTAAGAGTTTGTATAAAGTATTCTGAACCGTATTGTGCCTATTGAAATGCTAATGATATTATATTGTAATATGTACCGCATACCAAATGTATGGGTAAGAGTCTGTGGTTAATTATCTCTCTCGTTCACGGCACAAAGGCCGGCAGCAAAGGTTAAGCATCTGTGGCACTGACTATAATAACATAATTGGGACTTGATCCCAGGGTACCCTTATATAAGCCCACACGAGAGAGCATTGGTCCGCGCAGCGCTACGCCTGGACGGAGCTGGGGTAGTGGCTGAGCCAGGTGGAAGACGTTCCATAGTTGGGCCAATTAGGTGAGCAGCGGGCTCGTGCGTGTGAGCGCACACACGCACGGGTCGCGTAAAGGACTGGGTGACGACTTGGAATACCGTGCTCACCCCACTCCGCTGGGAGTGTAGGAACATGTCAAAATACATGTTTAGGAAATCTCCGCAACGTTAAGTCAGCAAACCTAGATATTTAAATCAATATTGACAATCAGCCTACAGAATATCATGCTACTTATTCATGACAATACCATGCTACTTATTTATGACAATATTTGTATGTTCTATAAATCCTGGGACCATGCCGTTATGATGGCGTGACTCCGGGGCTTAGTGGCACCACGCAGTGGTGTCATATCTTTATTTATACTTACAGATGGAACGATAGAACCACTGAAAGGCAGGGACAGACATTCGCTGGTAGTAGAAGGTACAATATAACTTGTGGTAAGTAACCAACCCTTGTCATTCACCTCTCCTCTCATTGCTTATTCTTCTTATCTTATTCTAGTTCTCGCGAGCCGCGATGGATGAGTTTGGATCACGGATATGGGTTACCCTTAAACCTCCCCGAGGGTCGCGACATGGTGGTGAGCTGGACCTGGGATTAGTCTAGAATAGAGTGATCCTAGAACCAGAGAACTTTCAGCATGAGAAGTAGAATATCCGTGGTTTGGGGAGAGATGAGTGATTGGTGGAGCGAATGTCTGTCCAGCTAATCTTTAAACAAAGTTTATCGTTTAAAGATTTAATAAAAGTTTTATGTGTTGACCATGAATAAGCATACTAAAATCATTATTGTCAAGTGGTATAACTATACTTAATGGTACATATTGACCACACCATAACATGTGTAAAAAGAAGGTAAACGCTAAGCCAAAGTTACATTATGCACTTGATAAAAGAGTTTCGATTATAAGGCACTTGTTAAATGAAAGCTTCAAGTTGTAAGTACATTGATAAACTGACAGCAAATGTTATGATAAGGCACTTACAAATTAAAGTTTTATACATTGATATTTACATTGACAAATTGATATCAAATTGGTGGCATAAAAATGGTGAAGGCAGGTATTAACCGATAGGTGTCGCTGGGTGCTTGTTTGCACACCAAAAAATGAGCAAAATTTGAATTTTGGCAGCAGGTTTAATGAAAAGGCACAATCACTACTCTTTATGATATTTCACAACATAAGTGTGAGATAGTTCAACAAAAAACTAAATCGTGAATTATGAGCTCGAATTTATGTATATTGATACAACAAATTACTCTAATAACAAAATTGAAACAGAAAATTGTCGTGATACGGAAACGGAAGTATAAACAAAATGGCGATATTTTGTGTTGTCAACAATGCACAATCCAACATGTTAGTGTTGGGGTAAAATCTATTTATGCTTGAACAATTATACGATACTTTCGTATGACATGTGATATCATAAGATGACAAAATTTTATTGAACTTATTGATTGATGCGAAGAGTATAACAGGGCTGTACAATATAGCCTTGTTATATCATTTGCCTTGTTACTTACTACGGAATGTTATAAATTTAAGAAATAAAAAACTATAATTTTAACAAAACACTTTAATTATTTACTTAATTTAGTACCTTAAATTACTCCGTACTGAAAGCTAAGGAGCTTTCACGATATTAACGAGATGCTCTATTGGTCGTAATGTTTTGTATAAATGTTACGGTTAATTTCGATAAATTGGTATAACATCTTATTATATACCACTTTACTAAAACGAATCAATAGACGAATTGTCAATTGATATAGTTATTTACAATAAAAGTAACGACGTAACGCGTGTTATTGATTTACGTATACGAATATTACTCCAAAGCTACGAATTCGTATCGACGTTGAAAACTCATCGACACGAATCCGTCAATTTTCGAACGGCACATCACTATTTCCCTTGCGTTTTTATTTTACTTTGTGCATCGCTGGCCAATAAATTGGCGGGCGAAAACACAATTGTGTGTTATAAAGTGAATTATCTCATTGTCCATAGGATTTAAGTAATGGAAAAGACACAGTAACCAATTGGTGAGTATAATTTAATAGTTTAATCCAAGGAAATTACGGCAAAACTAAGGTTTAGGCCACGGCGTTCGGTGAGCTACAAGTACTTGGTCAAAAGTTTTGTACTAAAAGTTGTGATCTGTCGTGAATTCATAATCAATTTCAGCATTTCATCATCAATCCACAGGTTTCGAAATTGCTAGATAGGGATTTTGATCGATTTAAGTTCTTTCAGATGTACATCAGTTTTAAACCAAAAGGACAGCTACCTACGAATTTTTATGAAAATAAAGGTGAAAAAGGGATCAAAGGATTATCACACAAAGTATTGACAGTGCAATATAAGGTAAGAATTATCTTTGTTTCATTGTATAATCAGTAAAAATTCAACAAAGACATAATGTTCTTGTTTCAAATTTTGACAACAACACAATTATTTTATGATCTCCCAATAGTAAAACTTGGGCACGATTCAATTCCAAGTTGGATTCCAATAAGAACTCAAAGAAACAAGAATATTATTGATAATAGATTATTGTATTTTGAGTGTGTTTATATACCTGCCGGTAAACTTATTTACTGACGGCTGACACACACAGGATACAAATAGACTGTACTTTCTTGTAGAAGGTTCAATGAACTCCATGAATATGTACTTTAAAGATGAACCGACCCGGAGAAAACAATTCATAATAGGACTTCTTTAATGAGATTTGTTTAATCTTATAAACAACGGTATCAGTAGCGGGATTTATTGACCTATTGGGGTGAAAGTACTTATTGAATTTTCATTGAGACTTACTTGCATATGAGGAGTCACATGTTTAATGACAATGAGAAAATTTATTAACATGTTCATCTCATATGAACTTTACAATGAACAAATCTAACTTAGGTGAGTTGAACTCATTCAGAGGACATGTGATTCAAAGTTATGATTGACATTATTTTATACAAAAGTGCACTCTTTGGGTCTTATCATTTAATAAAAAACTAAAATGCATTCTTGTTGTGATGATTATTTATCTCCTCAATAATAAAATAAACAAAATTTACCTATTGAATACTCAATTGAGTACCTAAACTTTATACATTCGATTTGTTCCTTTAAACAAAAAACTATTAAAATAAGTATTTATTAAGCAAAATGACACTCGACTGTTGGTCTGGTGAAGTGTTATTTGTGAACAAAATTAATACAAACATTATGAAACTTCAAAGGAATATTTTACTGTGGAAAGTGTTTCTTTGACTTATATTGACTATTGTCTAATGATTTATATAATAAATCTATGCTATTGTCTTTCATTTTTAACTACTCATATTTATGAAACGGGGAGCAGTTTCATAAGCGTTTGACTTAGTAAATTTGCAGCGGGTTTAGTGTTCATTGCGTCGTCAAGCGGAAACTAGAAAATTAACCATTCGTAGACGCCGCAGTGTGTACTATTCGCCATAGTGAATTACGGATTGTAATGCTTATGAAATAACGGGGCTCTCAAACCATTCTGAACAATTGATTTATACTTGAGTGAACTCGAATGCTTAAATAGATGAGATGGGAATTGAGATGAGACTAACTTGCTATTAATTAACTGTGGCAGGTTAGTCACATCTTAATAAATAAGGCTCACAATAAGTGAATAAAATTTTAATAAATGTATATAAAATAAATTTTAAAATTATTTTCTTTAGATAAAATGAAACAATAGTAGTATGTAACTATTAATGACTTATTAAATTCTCAAAATTAACATGAAATTAAAATGAAACAAATCAAATTAAGTTACAATACCTGTAGTTGGTGACATTATTGTGGTCACAAAAACATAAAAAGTAAATCTACCATTTGATGGTATCATTTCAGATTTAAAAAAATAATGGAGTCTGTACTGATAGCAAGGCTTCAAGATGTGGTAAGGCATATTGAGGTACTTACTAGTGAATGTGAAGACCTAATAGATGCCATTAATACAGTTACTTTCAATAAGGCTAAGGCAGAAATATTATGTAAAAAATTAGAGGCATTACACACAAGATTTTCTACAGAACTGAGCAATTATTTCAAACTAAGTAACGACCCATCAGCAGATGATATCTCTAGATTTAGTGACATTCAACTCAAGTCGGAGGAAATCCTAATAGAACTCACCACTGAATTGAATAATCTTAAAGGAACTGCTAAAGAAGCACAACTTAATAATTCCGTGATTACCAGCAAACTACCCAAGTTAAGCCTTCCAGAATTTGACGGGAATATCCTCCTCTGGCAAAAATTTTGGGATCATTTTTCTTCGAATATCGACGAACGTAATTTACCAGAAGTAGACAAGTTACTTTATTTAAAGTCGTCATTAAACGGTGAAGCTAAAGAAGTCATTGATGGATTAGAAATCACGCATAAAAATTATCAGATTGCAGTTACCACGCCAAAGGAACGTTACGGAAAACCTAACCATATTATCGATGCCCACTACGCAGCCTTGTACAAAATCAAATGTGCAAGCAATACTGCGGCTGAATGTCGTAAAACGTTAAATGAAATAGAAAAACACATAAGAGTATTAGGAGCGTTAGGAGAAAATACAGAACATAACCATCTGAGATTTATCATTACGGAGAAATTTCCTGAAGACATTATTTACGAAATGAAGATTTCACTGAAATCCGATTCTATTGAGGACATGAGGAAGCAATTGAAAATTATTATCTCAGCCAGAGAAGAAGCTAGCCGAATTAAGCAAGAAAGAACATCAAATAATGATGGATATACAGTAGAGACACTTCATATCAGGGATAAAATAAAACCAAAAACACAACAATTAGTACAAAGAAATTTCCGAAATTAAGAAAGACCAAAGGACATAAGAAGAAAACCATATGTAAACAACGTAAGAACCTTTTACACAAAAAACAACTTTCGTAGTAATGATACTAGTTACCGTTCACCATCTAATTATCAGATATCAAATACCTACAATAATAAAAGAAAGGGAGAACATCTGAAAAATAAGGACTTTGTCTCGAAGCGAATTAAACTTAAACCCTGTATCTTCTGTCAAAAGCAACATATGAACGACGAATGTAGAACAGTAAGAACAATAGAACAAAGAAAGAAAAAACTAGGCCAACGATGTTACAATTGTTTTAGTCAAAACCACCAACTTAACGAATGTCCCGTTAAGAGGAATTGTTTCCACTGTGGAGATATAGGACAGCATAACAGGGCCATCTGTCCAAAGCGCTATTCATACCAAGAAAAGGGGCCAAAAGGTATGAATACCAACATATTTTCCACGTTGACAGCAACATCGACAATTTTGTAAACAGCTATAGTAAATGCCAGAAATGAAGAAGGATCAAAGCAAAGGAAATGCCGAATTCTGATGGACTCTGGAAGCCAGAGAACATACGTCACACAACAGGTAGCTAAACAACTACAACTACCAATAATAGAAGAACAGCATCTTTCAGTTTTTACGTTTGGTTCAAAACATCCACATGAATATGATAGTCCATTAGTTAAACTATCAATTTTAACAAAAACCGAAACAACCATTATAATTTACATTGTACCCACAATAACCCAATAAGTTTCTTATCCTGAAGAAGAATTAAATCAATGGAAGGATAAAATTCTATTAGCCGATGATGGTTCACTTGGAGACCAAGTAGATATACTCATCGGAAACGATTACTACTTCACGGTCATAAATACAGATAAAAAACAAATTAGCGACAATCTATTTCTAGTAAATTCACAACTCGGTTGGATAATAACCGGCAAAAGAGAATCTGAAGTGATAGATAACCTTACGGTAAACACCTACTTTCAATCTAGCGCAGAAGTTAAACTACATAAACCCGACTTGCCAATAGACAACATCAACCTAAAAAATCTATGGGAGTTAGAATGTATCGGGATTACAGATTCACCTAAAATTACCAAGGAAGAGGAAGCAGTAAAGAACTTCAATGAGTCAGTTCAATATTCTGACAAAAGATACTCTGTCAGCTGGCCATGGAGGGAGAATTTACCCAATTTACCCACCAATTTAGGACTGGCCAAAGGAAGACTAGTGAATCTATTAAAACGTATCAACAAGGAAACTTTGAAATTATATGACGAAACTATACAAACACAATTGGAAAAGGGAGAAATAGAAGTTATACCTTCAGAAGAAAAGGAATACAGCAGATATAAGATACATTACTTACCTCATCATGGAGTACAAGCTTCAGTTAAGGCTTTGAGGATCGTCTATGATGCCTCAGCTAAGATAAAGAATTGTTACAGTCTGAATGAATGTCTTAGAGCGGGACTCGTTCTACTAGAAGACCTGACAAGACTCTTAATAAGATTTCGATCACATAGAATCGGCTTGACAGCTGATGTAGAAAAGGCCTTTCTACAGATTGGGCTGCAAGATGACAGTAAGGACGTAACTAGATTTTTATGGATTAAAGACATCACCAAAGCGGCCACTGAAGATAACTTAATACATCTAAGATTTTGTCGTGTACCTTTCGGAGTTATATCAAGTCCATTTCTCTTAAATGCTACAATAAAACATCATTTACTACGTTCCAATGATAAAAGCATACAACAAGCTTCAGAGAATATTTACGTAGACAACTTAGTCACAGGAACCAAAACTAAGCTCCAAGCGATATCATTACATAACAAACTAAAGCAAGAATTCGAAAAAATTTCAATGAACCTAAGAGAATGGAGTTCAAATTCAAGAGAATTTGTAGAGAATGTTACAGACGTGAATGATGAAACAATAGTTAAAGTCCTTGGATTAAGTTGGAACACAAAAGAGAACACATTACAGTTGAGACCTAAAACTATAAATCTACAAACAACTAAAAGAGGAATTTTGAAAACCATCGCATCAGTCTATGATCCATGCGGATATGTAGCACCTTCATTATTATCTCCAAAATTATTTATACAAGAATTGTGGAAGAACAAAACCAAATGGGATTCACAGTTAACAACTGAAAACATAGAACAGTGGAGACCAATGCATGAAAAATTACACAATTGTCAAATGAAAATACAGAGATATTACACAGAAAACTTTGAACACAGTAAAAACCAGTTACACTGTTTTACAGATGCTTCAGCAAAAGCATACGCAGCAGCCGTATATGTAGTAAATGAAAATGGTAAAACCTTTGTAATCAGCAAATCAAGATTAACTCCTATTAAAGATCAAAATAATCTACAAATACCTCGTTTGGAACTATTAGGAGTATTAATTGGGAATCGATTACTAAATTACGTAGAATCAGCTCTTCAAACAAAGACAGAACAACATTTCTTATGGACAGATAGTCAAATAGTTATAGACTGGTACAACTCAGACAAATTATTGACACCATTTGTAAACAGACGTATAGAAGAAATAAAAAGGAACAAACATCTTACAATGCGATACGTTCCGACTGAACTGAACCCGGCAGATGTAGCAACACGACCCAATAGAACAAGATTAGAAGAAGAGTACTGGCTTGAAGGCCCAGAATTTCTGTTACAGCATCCTAGCAGCTGGCCTAAAAGAACCAACCTAGTTAAGGAACACTTGCTCTTCGCGTCGGAGGATCCGTCAAGGTCGGACAATGGTTTGACGGCTGTTCAACAAGTTAGGGAAATACTAAAGAACACAGATAATCCAAACGAACAAAGGACAGAAATCGAAGTGATAAAGGAAATTCAAGCACAATACTATCCAGATGAAGTTAATATGAAAACAACTAATCTTAGTCGTAATCTTCGTTTGTTTAAAGATGACGAAGGAATTTTAAGATGTAAAGGGAAACTGGAAAATACACAATGGTCATTTGATATGAAATACCCAATATTACTTCCAAAAGACTGCTATTTTACAAATGATCTGATTAAGAAAACTCATCAGGAAAACTACCACGTAGGAGTAAATCATACATTAAGCATAATTCGCAAACATTTTTGGATTCCACAAGGAAAAGTACAAGTTATTAAAGTCTTAAGGCAATGTCCAAGATGTATCAAGCATGGAGGTGGTCCATTTAAGTTACCAGATACACCTTCTCTACCAGAAGAACGAGTGAATTACAGTTCACCTTTCACGTTCACAGGATTAGATTATCTAGGCCCGGTTCTAATCAAAACTGACCAAGGAACTGCTAAAAGGTGGATTTGTTTATTCACATGTTTAGCCATAAGAGCTATACATCTAGAGATTGTCCAAGACCTAACTGCAGAAGAAGGACTTCTGGCTCTAAGAAGAATGATATCCACAAGAGGAGTACCAAAATTGATAACTTCAGATAATGCTACACAATTTAAATTAATAGCAGAAATCCTAACTGGTCCCTACTGCAAACAGAAAGAGATCCAATGGAGATTCATACCTCAACTAGCTCCATGGTTTGGAGGATTTTACGAAAGACTAGTAGGTTTGGTAAAACATTGTATGATAAGGACCCTACAGAAACATCTCTTGAATGACAATCAGTTGATGACGATAACAAAGGAGATTGAAGCTATATTAAACACAAGACCTTTGACGTGCGTAGATTCTGAAATCGTTCATGTTTTAACTCCAGCAGATTTCCTCACTATGGAAAAAACTATAAGCATCGATACCAATATAGATGAGATACCTGTATCAGGGACAACAACTAAAATAAACCTAATCAAGTCATGGAAAAGGGCTTTGATTATTCTAGAAGAATTTAAAGACATATTTATGAACCGTTATTTACCTAGTCTTCGTGAGCGATACCAAAATTCAGTTAAGAAACCAAGAGTCAAATCAGCATTAAAACCAGAAATAGGGCAAATAGTTCAAATAAGAGGAGACTCGAAGAATCGAGAAAATTGGAAGGTGGGGAAAATAGTCTCACTTACTCCTGGAGACGATGGTCTTATAAGGGTAGCGAAGGTGAGAGTTGGGACCACAGAATACACTAGATCTATTTCACAACTGTACCCGCTAGAAGTAAATGAAATTGATGACAAAACTCAAGCAAAGGTTGTTGATCAACCTTCAGACAAAACAAGATTTATAAGCCATGCCTATACGCCTGAAATTGAAGTAATACCTTTAGAAGATTCAGTAAATCACAATGAATCTTTAATAGAGAGTAACTTAGATACAGTAGTGCCAATACCTGATGATAATTTATCTGATCATGAAACTAACAAAATCGACTCACATGATGATAACACAGTCAATATGCCACACGCTATCAGGCACTCCAGACCAGTACGTGCCGCTGCGACCAAAGCCTTGGAAAAGATCCTAGAGTGGACTCGCAGCCTTTTTAACACTCTTTAATTTCGCCGTTGGGAGTGTCGCGACGACAACACCAGTCGCGATGTTTGAGCTGGCAACACTTAACAAGTGCCGCCATAATTCACTTGTCAATGTCATGTAAGCCGCCTTTTATTTCTTTCTCGTAAAGTTGTGCTACTTTATCTCTCATATTATTCTACAAATGTAAAAGTGCCGTGCCAATAATAAAACTGCAAAACTAACGTGCCTGCCAACAAGTAACGAGCTCAGAAAACCAATGGAATAAACGAGAGCTAAGTATTAGCATAGTATATACAAATACCAATCTGCCTGTTTCATGTAATGTTTGTATGTTTGAGCCAATGAATAACCATAATTAAAGTAATGCAAACCACGCTCCACATTCGTGGGCAAGTTACGTGGGTAAGGCTCCTGAACCGCTTTGCGTCTATTGAAATGCTAATGATGTTATATTACAATATGTACCGCATACCAAATGTATGGGTAAGAGTTTGTATAAAGTATTCTGAACCGTATTGTGCCTATTGAAATGCTAATGATATTATATTGTAATATGTACCGCATACCAAATGTATGGGTAAGAGTCTGTGGTTAATTATCTCTCTCGTTCACGGCACAAAGGCCGGCAGCAAAGGTTAAGCATCTGTGGCACTGACTATAATAACATAATTGGGACTTGATCCCAGGGTACCCTTATATAAGCCCACACGAGAGAGCATTGGTCCGCGCAGCGCTACGCCTGGACGGAGCTGGGGTAGTGGCTGAGCCAGGTGGAAGACGTTCCATAGTTGGGCCAATTAGGTGAGCAGCGGGCTCGTGCGTGTGAGCGCACACACGCACGGGTCGCGTAAAGGACTGGGTGACGACTTGGAATACCGTGCTCACCCCACTCCGCTGGGAGTGTAGGAACATGTCAAAATACATGTTTAGGAAATCTCCGCAACGTTAAGTCAGCAAACCTAGATATTTAAATCAATATTGACAATCAGCCTACAGAATATCATGCTACTTATTCATGACAATACCATGCTACTTATTTATGACAATATTTGTATGTTCTATAAATCCTGGGACCATGCCGTTATGATGGCGTGACTCCGGGGCTTAGTGGCACCACGCAGTGGTGTCATATCTTTATTTATACTTACAGATGGAACGATAGAACCACTGAAAGGCAGGGACAGACATTCGCTGGTAGTAGAAGGTACAATATAACTTGTGGTAAGTAACCAACCCTTGTCATTCACCTCTCCTCTCATTGCTTATCCTTCGTTTAAATTCTCGCGAGCCGCGATGGAGGAGTTTGGATCACGGATATGGGTTACCCTTAAACCTCCCCGAGGGTCGCGACACAGCATCCATGATCTTCAGCGTCATTTCGTGAGGACAGTGGCGTGCCTTGGCCTACAGAGTACAGCAAGCCCAAACCCTCAAATCAAGCAAATTTTTTACCAGCTCAATACAAAAAAAACAATCACAGTCTCTCTTTTTTATTTCATACCAAAATATCGATGCGACACCGCCCAGCGCCATCTAGACTAATTAATAGATAAGTCGCAAAAAAGCACCAAAAGCACAACCCTTAAGCATACACAATTATTCATAAATTAGTTCGACACAAAATGTTAGATGGCGTGACTTTATCGAATTTAATTATTGTGTAATCAAAACTAAATTTCTCGTTTAAAATGTGTCACTAATAATAAATATTTAAATCATTTCACAAAATAATAGCGTTCCTGAGTTTTGCTAGACAATTCCAATCCATTCCCTTGTCGTTCAAATGAAAGACGCAAAACTAACCTTACTTATTTATTTTTATAAGAAGAACCAACAATGTAAACGAGTCTACGACGAAACTAGGTACGTACGATACATTGAAGAATTGTATTTCTTTGCAAAATACTGAAATGAAGAGGTTTATTACCTACCCGACTGCAAGTGCAAGGCAAGGGTCATTTTGTATTTTTCTTGAATCGATTCAACTCATGGACACTTTCACAGATCACACAGTAAATAAACATTTTAATCCATCACAAAATACATTATCAATCATTAGACTGAAATTTAGACACATTTTTAACACAAAAACACTAATAAAGGCAAAACACTTGTTGTTTCAAAACAGCTGTCGTCACAGATTGAAAAACAACTTCACACTGCTCAGCGCGTACGTGCTGCGTGCAGTCTAGCCAACTGTGTCAACTTCGTTGTCAAGCCTGCTTCGCTCGGCATTTTGTAGTTCTCATAGAATCTATAGATACGCACAGCAGTATGTATGTGATGCGGTAGCACTTTTGTTGGTGTAGAAGAGAGCGGATATATACAGATCGCAAAGCCCGGTTGCAAGCCAACGAGTGCGAGGGAGATAAATGCATTGTAGAGGGTTTATTGACGAAAGTAATGCAGCTTAGCGACTAGTTTATCGATCAGTTGTTGTAAAAATTTAATTTGTGGTTATTGATTATTGAAAATTAACATTACTTAATTATATTGTGTTGTTGTAATTAATTACGATTAATTAGTAGTGTTAGCAAGTTATTGTTAGGGCAAGCCCGGCTTTTCGGCTTGTATGGAGGTACCGCCACTGCGTGAGGACCATGTTCAAACGTCAATAATTCATAAATTCTGGCGTTACGTTTGTTCTGAATAACAAAATAAGAAATTGTTTATCCGTCACTGAAGGATTTATAAGCTCACAAGCCTGAAGGAATAAGGCACACACGAGATGACGATCATAAATCCTCATACATTTTTTTTTTGTTGAATGTTGAGATGATTTTGTTGGGTTGCGTTCAGAACCTACGCTCTGAGTGGAACCTATCCACAACGAAACGCTCTAACGCCGTTCCAAAAATTAGAGCGTGACGTTTGGTTGACACAACACAACCATCCCGTTCCAAACGTCAGAGCGTTGCAACCAAACAACCATCAAAATTGATGGTTGTAAAACGCTCTGACGTTTGTCTATAGAAAAAATGTCAAAGTCATTTGACATTATTTTGTATTTTGATGTTTTTGTGTCTTATTTTTAAAATAATCATGGTAGATGCTCAGAAAACGGATTTTATTTGATTTAGTATAAAGAAAAGTATAAATTATTCGTTTTCCAAATGGAAAATGAAGACTTTGTATTGACATTGACATTTAAAGTTCCTTGTCGTTCCTAACCTTAGAGTGAGTTATAAAACAACCAAACAACCACGCACTAAGGCTCTGAACGCAACCTTGATTGTGTAGAGCAAAACACGCGCTATGGACCTGGCATTTTTCTTTTGTTGAATGTTGAGATGTTTTTGTCAATTGTGTAGAGCTAAACACGCGCTACCCAGCATTACAGAGGGCTTACCATCAGCAAATAACAAACCGTTCAGTTCCAAAGCAGGCCTTAAATAGGACTGCTGAAGGCCTGCTCTCATACTAAGCATTGAGGTCATAGTATGAAAAAGTAAGGCAGTTTAATATAAGTCCTGCTATAACGCTATGTTTACATTCATACAAGTAGACGACCGAGTCGAGTAGCGAGTAGAAGTGCGTGGCAAGTTCGTCAATTTTAAAAGAACGTCAAACACACCACGTTATGTACTTCTACTGGAATGTTTGCTGGGCCGAGCTGCTAGCGTAATGTATACATAGCCTAAGAACTAGGGACCGACCGAACCCACTTTTCGCCGAGTACCGAGACCGAGATTAAAAAAAAGTCCGAGATTTTTGTTTTTTTTTAAATGTTACTATAAATGGCGAATATTGATGATAAACACATTTAATTTAATTAAAATTCTTTATTTAATCATAATAGTGCTAGGTGTACGCAAAAAAATCCGCAAATCCATGTACAGCAAAGCTGTTTGGTACGGCACTTATACTTGAGCTCAAAACAATATTTTTGACTCGCAGTTCTTAAAAAATCTCTCCTTAGAAGATGAGTTATTATGGTGTCATCTTTTTTGTATGGGGATTTTTTTCCTAAATCCTATCGTGTATGATATTGAAAGGAAGAGCTTGCTAAGCCGGTTATTGTATTACAAAACATTTTCAAAACATACAATGTTTTGGCCCCATCAGATTCGATGTGGTTTAGTTATTTTTTTGTAAAATACACCTTTAATTAAAAGATATATATTATACTCATATCAATCCTCAAGAAAGCAATTACGATTATTTTTTTATTTAGGCCTAAACTTAGAAAAAGTAGCATAGTATTTTTTTAATGATTTTTGGTTTAATTTAAAACAAGTGCTGAAATGTAATTCTGAACATGCTGAAATATATTTTTAGAAACAGCTCAGAAAGACCTTTCATTCAATATCGCACATGATAGGTTATATAACAAATATTTTTTTTTATCATACATAATCACTTAAAAGCTTTGTAATAATGAAAAATAAAAATACTAAATTTAATGTCAATATTTACAAAATTCGTTTTTCGAGGTTAGATATGAGAAAATTACATATGGTTGGAGATATATTTTATGAAAAATATTAAACCATATCGTATCTGTAGGAACAATCCAAACTTGGAATATTTTAATAATATTTTTTTGGTATAATTTAAAACAAGTGGCTGAAATGTAACGATGTGGCTCAGAAAGCCCTTTAATTGGATACCACACATGATAGGTTGTAGAACAAAAACAAGTTTCCCATACAAAAAAATATAACAGCATAACTGCTCTCCTAAGGGAAGAAAGTTTAAAAAATGCGGGCCCAAAATATTGTTTTGAATTCAAGTATACTTATCCCAAACAGCTATGCTGTACATCGATTTCCGGTTTTCCATTGATTTTGAGCTCGTACGCGACCACTATAAAAGACAATAAAAATAACATTCACATTAATTTGTAAAACTAAAGGTACCTATTACAAGTCGACAGCAAATTACCAAATGACCGAAGTCAACAATTTTGATTTAATTTGATTAATTACAGTGAGGATTGCGTCAGCGTATGCCCTGTGGCCAACCTGTGGCATGCATAACATGCGTTAATTCCAATGACGCATGCCTCAGCGAAGAGGAAAGGACAGTGCAGTGCACGAGTGTAATCTCAGGGGGGTAATTATATAATTTTGTTGCAATCAACTCTGACAGAAATTGCAGTGACATTGCTGCTTCAGTTGACTAATGTGACCACTATCTTACTAAAAGCAGCAATGCAACTGCGCTTTCAATCGATTTCAGTCGAGAATTGTTAGCAACAGACTTACGTGATCAACCAACAGGCCTACGTAAATAGGTACTTATATAGGCCGAGATTCTCGGCCATTTTGGCCGAGACCGAGACCGAGACATAATTTTTGGCCGAGACTGGCCGAGACTGAGACCGAGATCTCGGTCGGTCCTTACTAAGAACTCATAGTAAGGTCCCAGATTAGTTAAAAATTAACGGGAAGGAGGAAATGGCATAGAAAGATTTTAATGTATCCCCTAAGGCCGGGTCCATAGCGCATGTTTTGCCCAACACAACAAAACATTGTTTCTCGAAACAAAATCCTCAGGGCGGGTCCATAGCACATGTTTTGCTCTACACAATAAACAAAAACATCTACACAAAACATTGTTTCCGAAACATGTTTCTCTACACACGCCGTCCTCAGCGATTGCGTGGTTTGTGTAGACAAAACATCAGTGTTGCCAATTTAGCATTTTATGTTAGCCTATTATTATCCCCATCAATTGGTAATGCGCTGGAACCTTGTCACATTAACATCCACGTTGACGTGATCTGCAACTAAAAATGTCATGAAACAAGAAAATTCTAATAGGTAACCTAATAACCTATATTAATTGTTGAATTATTATTTTCAATAAGATAGGGAATTGTCTGAACTCGAAAATCCAATGCATCGCAATAAATAAATTAAAAATATGCAAATAAATACAATGTATTATTGTACTATAATGTAAATGATGGCATATTTTTGATTTATTCCTTGTGATGCATTGGATTTTTAAAGATTTTCGAGTTCAGACAATGACGCAGGAAGTAAGGAACAATGTAGATTCACCCGTCTAGGTATATAAATTTTTTACAATTGTTTTTGAGGTTAAAATCGTGGCCGCCAGGCGCATTACCAATTGACGGGGATAGTACTTATCATGACTGGAAAATGTATGTATGTAACGAAAATGACCAAAGGTTTAGGTATATCTGAAAATGTAACTTTCAAGGTCAGTTTGACAGTGACATTTTTTTGTTTCCATCTTTGCTGGGAGATTTAGGTAGAGCGTGTTTTTTTTCTTTGGTTTATTTTACTTGACGCATCCATCCGGAAAACATGTCTAGTTTTGCCTTCGAATAGAATGTTAATAAAAAAGGTACAATTTTACATTTATTGTGATGATAAATTAATAAAACCTGTTTTGAAAATTAGTATTTTTACCGTTATATTTTGCATGTGCAAGTTTTCAGTATTTTTTTGAGGTGCTTCGGTATTTTTGTAAAATTTAATCTGGTCACACTGATGTTTTGTGTACGTGTTTTCCACCGGCCCCTGGACCGCCCAACTCAAAGCTTTAGCCAGAGCGATAGCTAGACTATATCCATCCTTGTCATATCATAACACGATGACAAGGACGGACAGTGCACTGACGTCATCAACCAAAGCCAGAGTAAAAGTCCGTCCTTGTCATCGTGTTATGATATGACAAGGATGGATATAGTCTAGCTATCGCTCTGGCTAAAGCTTTGAGTTGGGCGGTAGGGCTACGGGCATGGAAAGCAAAAACATTGTTTCTCTACACAAAAATGTTTCGCGAAACAATGTTTTGTGTAGATGTTTTTGTTGATTGTGTAGAGCAAAACACGAGCTATGGCTATGCCTTCATACGTTTTTCTTTTTTTTCGTTGGATGTTGAGATGTTTGTGTTGATTGTGTAGAGCAAAACAAGCGCTATGGACCTGGCATAAACAGTCGAGCATGGTTTGTCAAATACATTGAATCGGTTTGTCATTGTAAAGGTCCAAACAAATTATCGGACGCGGCTTATGGACGCGGCTTACTGCCGCGGCTGATAAGTGTGCACACTCTCATAGTATCCTGCGTGCCAGATAGCTATCGGACGTCCGATGACGTCATATTAGTCTATGGTTACGTCCGCGACCTACTACATCCGATAGTTTGCACACCTCAGATCAGCCGCGGCAGTAAGCCGCGTCCGATAATTTGTTCGGACCTTCAACCACCACATGTTGATCGTCTTGTCTAGAAGCTAGACTTCTTAAGTCCTGATTTTGAACTAACCTTTTAGGTCATAGTACGAAAAAGTAAGGCAGTTCAATATAAGTCCTGCTTTATGAGCTCATAGTAAAGGTCCAAACAAATTATCGGACGCGGCTTACTGCCGCGGCTGATCTGAGGTGTGCAAACTATCGGATGTAGTAGGTCGCGGACGTAACCATAGACTAATATGACGTCATCGGACGTCCGATAGCTATCTGGCACGCAGGATGTTATGAGAGTGTGCACACTTATCAGCCGCGGCAGTAAGCCGCGTCCATAAGCCGCGTCCGATAATTTGTTTGGACCTTAAGGCCTCTTGACTCTTGGGGCCTACTTTTAATAATGGTAGTGCCTATCTATTTCTAGTGAAGTTGCCGCGAACCAAATCGAATGTGGGTAGGTACTCCGACACCAACTGATTTCGGAATCCGATTGAAACCGAATAATTTTATCGGATGATATGTAGATCTAACTGAATCGGTAGATGTGGACGGCTCTTTATTCATCCTATTTTTAAATTAATCTGTGGATCAAGTGAAGTTTGACTGACGTTTGTGACAACTGACAAAAATGACAACATGATAATGGCTGCATTCCGAATCACACTAAAATCGATGACAGCGCACTAAAATGCGTTCCGAGTCGGTGATTTTGTATGGGTTTGACAGATAACGTGAGCGCTGACATCGATTTTATCGTGATTCGGAATATAGCCAATGACATGTTGGAACATGACATGACATCAATAAAACCTAAAAAAAATAAAAACAGTCATGGCGGATTTACAACACGGTAAGGACGTGCCTGTACTTGGTAAAGGAGATGGGCATTCCGATTCGAAAGAACATGTTTATTTGGAAGAAACGTTTTATATCCTCTCCAAAAAGAACTCAGTGTTTCGTGTACGGCTGACATCAAAAGGATTATCTTTAACAAAAGAAACCGAAGGCAATTCAAAAGAACAAACAATTTTGCTAAGGGATATTATCGGAAGTAAGTGCATGAGAAGCAAGAGACGCCGCCCCGGTGCCAGTTCTTGTGTGTGCAGTTCACTTGTAGGCCACCAGCAGCTGAAAGTAGTTGATGAAAATAGCGGCGATCTTGATGAAAGTGATATCAGTGCTTATCTTTACGTTTACGCCTACATACTGAAACATAGCCGTCGCAGCTTGAAAAGAGAGAGGACTACAATAACATTGCGTTTCAGATCCTTTGATAAATACGAGGATAATAATAAAGAAGCGCAGAAATGGAGAACAACGCTAAAGTGTTTGATAGCGGGTTATTCGATTGTAAACACGCCGCCGCCGAATGACAAGAAATTGTTGATCCTATTAAATCCTAAATCTGGTCCCGGTAAAGCTAGGGAGTTGTTTCAATCTAAAGTGGCGCCGTTGCTTCAAGAGGCAGAGGTGCCGTACGAACTTCATGTAACCAAACACGCACAATACGCTCGAGAATTTGTGCGTACTAGAAATGTATACGCATGGAGAGGCATTGCGGCGGTGGGCGGGGATGGAGTACTCTTTGAAATACTTAATGGAATGTTCGAACGCCTGGATTGGCAGCAGGCGTTAGCGGAGGTGCCTTTGGCAATATTGCCTTGTGGGTCAGGAAATGGTTTGGCTAAAACCATATGTCATTTATACAAGTAAGTTAATAGATATATACTTAGAATAATAACACCTAGAACGATAGTTCTCTACAAAGCGCACTGTCAAAAGTGAGGCAGCTAAAACAGCCAAAATGGCCAAATTTTTATTCTCCATTATTACCCAATCATACCGAATAAGTACAAAACAGTTTAAATTTTCCCACATATAGGAGATTCGTTACTATATTATTGGATTAAAGTTACAATTAGGTAACATGAAGGAATTAAATTTGAAAACTAAGCCGATTTTGGCTATGTATAATTATTGTCACCACCACCACGGTTGCATCTGAAAACCAGCGCCACTGTTTCAGGCAGTGGCACAAGCTGAGATGTTACCGTTTCAGCAAAAATTTGTAAATCTGATGTTAATTTTATATTTTTTGTAACTATTTTGCTGAATAAACATTTTCTATCTATCTTCTATCTATCTATCTAGTATTAGTAGCCTCACTTTGCATACAAGCACGGCATCTAGGTATTATTATTCTAAGGATATAAAGTATTCTTTTCTGATTGAAATCAATTGGACGTTGTTAATTGAAAAGGATCCAACCCACAAGTTTATCGAAAATGAGTTAAGTATACCAAAATACTCCTTAAGGTCAATACTATTGAACCACGACAAAGATCCAAGTAAAACTCAAGTGTCATATGTTTTTTTATTCAGATGTTACCAACCCACTTATATGACAGGTCATTATTTTTGTCATACTTAACGCTCCAAACTACTTGGATCGTTGTAAAGAAAGTCATATTCAGCAAAAAAAAAAACAAGAAAAAAATCACGAAAACGATCCAAACAACATGGATCATTGTTTATTTGAAATACATATTAAATTGGAAACAATCCATGTCACTTGGATCAGTATCGCTAAATTCAACTGATTTATTTAATAAAGGAATATAATTTCGGAAAAACGATTCAAGTGCTATGAAATGTTTTTGTTTCATTATTTAATTTGATTTTTTTAAACTAAACTGCTTAAATCGTTCCAGTCATTAATATCCGGGTTAATTAGGTACTTTTAAAAGTTTATTATTTGACCAGAAACTTAATTTTAAAAATTAATTTGATATGTCTGCCTAAACTTTAGTTTCTTTGCCTGCCCTAAGGATATTATTATATTTAAAAAGTTTTCGATCTATCGTGCATTCTCTAGGCTTGTTGAAAAAATATCGATATTTTTTATTCGATTTATCGATATTTTTAGCCGATATATTTTGATCCGATATTTTTATTATATGAAAGTGGAGGGGTGGGGTGACTGACAGACTAACGCCCAGCCCAAATCACTGGACTTAGAAACTTGTTTTTTTTTACATGTACAAAGATATTTTATACATATAGTGTAAGCATCCACTAAGAAAGGATTTTAAGAAATTCCACCCCTAAAGGGGTTAAATGGGAGTACAAAGTTTGAATGGGAAAAAAATGTAAATTAACATTTCAACTTGAAACTTCAAAGTAGTAAATCTAAAAACAAACAAGCAAACACGTACTTCGTGAATTTCCGAAAATCAACCCTAAGAGAGCAAATGGGTAAAAAAGCTTAAAATCGATGTGATTGTCGATACTGAAGTTTTTTGGAATGTTGATTGCGAAAATGGCATTTATTTTGATGGTGACATGATTCAACCCCTAAAAGGGTGAAATGAGGATTAAAACTTTGTAAAAAGAAAAATATTAAATAGACATGTTGACTTTATATTGTTTTGAGATGTTTTCTATGTGTTCAATGACACTTTTATGAAGATATACAACGTGTAACAGAATTAATGTCTTAACCAGAATATGGTAGGTAGGTAGGGACCGGTTAAGCTATTACTTTTGTTACAAATTGAAGGTAATTAGTGAGAATTTTATAAAGATAGATAATAAAGATGAGAATTGATTTCAGAAACATAAAAAAACCATTGATAAGTAATAAACACACTGTTTCATTTAATATTTTTTTAGTTTGGATCCTTATTGTTTAATACTTTTCTAGCCTTACGCTATAGAAATAATGATTTAGCGATAACGATCCAACGTCATATTTTTGTCCAAATATCACAACATATCTATCAAAACTTGATAAAATATCAAATATATTAAATATTAGAAATTTATTATTTAATTAAAATAAATCATAAAAAGATAAAGTACATAATCTCAGAAGAAATACAGTCTGAACTTAAAAAAATCATATCTCAAAACTAACTTTGTGTGGGTTGGAACCTTTTCAATTAACAACGTCCAATTGATACCGATGTATCATTATAAAAATATATATTTTTGTATAACACCTTGGTCTGAAGGTAAATAAATATGGTTCCAATATGTTAGCTGAGTAATACCTACTTTAGGTTATTCTCAATATTCATTTTTGATTTCAATCTTTAAATCAGAAATGAGCAGCTTATTTTGATAATATTCCAGGGTCACTACTACCTTACTTTTCTTTAAGCTACTTTAGATATGCAGAATAAAATTAATGTAGATTAATTAGGAATAACAAACAAAAGGGGTATAAAACATATTAACCTATTTATCACCCTGGGGCCGTACCGGCTAACTTACATGACTATTGTAATCGCTTTCATTTGACAGATGGATGTGATACATTGCTACTTTTCTATGGTAAGTTTTTACTTATGCCAAATAGAAGCAGCAATGTGTCACATCTATCTGTCAACTGAAGCGGTTACGATAGACATGCCGGTACGGCCCCAGGGTGATGGTCTGATTATCCAACAAAGAACATGTATTTATTTATATTACACATCAAATGTTGATAAAAAATTGCACTTGACAGCAATGTTAATAGAATATTCTAATACAAAGACTTCTATGTTGTTTTAATATCATTGCTTGATAGATAGATAACACTTCCCTTTAATTTTAGGTAAATATTTTTGCATTTAAAAGCTAGGCGCTAGAGGGGAATGGGAATTAATTGCTATAAAGCCAAGCAAAAAAATAAACTTCTTTCTTTTTTCTTTCTTTCTTTCTTTCAAAAAATGATAAATAAAAAGATATCAAAATGTTAAAAATAAAATGTATTAGATTTAATTTCAAACAGTGACAGAACACATCATACAAACTTGTATTATATAGCAAATACATTGGCCACTTTACCAAATTACACAGATTTGAAATTACTTAAAAAATACAATAAATAAAACTTCCTTGAAAAACCTAAATTAAAAACAGCTTCAAAATTTTATTAAATCTTAAATCTGGTCATAGCTTTAATAAGCAAAAAATATATTAAATAATTTTTAATAAATAAACTTCTATTGAAGTCGGCTGGGGCTGGAGGACAACTGACTGATCCATTAGATGTTTTTTATTTAAATTGATATAATATGTGTATTAAATTAAACCATCAGCCATTTTAATGTCCCCACTGCTGAGGCACAGGCCTTCCTTATGGGTGGATAAGGAGGATGGGCCATAACCCACCACGCGGGCCCAATGTGGATTGGTGGGTGAAAGTGATATCAGTGCTTATCTTTACGTTTACGCCTACATACTGAAACATAGCCGTCGCAGCTTGACTGCAAATTCAACCGGGATCAACGGCTTAACGTGACTTCCAAAGCATGGAGGAGCTCGAGATAGTAAATTTTTGGTCACCCATCCCATGACTGACCCTTGCGAAAGTAGCTTAACCTCCGCAATCACTGGGCCAGGCGCTAAACCACTGCGCCATCGAGCTTCTTTGCGGTTAAGGATGTAAATATTATTTAACTTTATATATTTACCTTTACCTGTCAATACCCATAACTTAGGAGTTCCGTTGTGCCTTTGTAGTCCACGTCTAGTCCAGAATGTTGCAGACCATAGCTCTGTTTGTTTTGGTGTGTCATAAACCTAACAATATCTCAATCACTATATATATCCTATTTGACTTTGAGGAGTTCCCTTGGGTATCTTCGAAGTACAAGAACCAATGTCAATGAAATTAAAAGGACTACACTTATGGTATTTTATTTTCTAAGAAAAAAATAATCATCTGAATTACATTTTGGCACTGACTGTACGAAAGATCCATAATCTTTCTTTAAATTCAACCATTAATTTCTTCACCACCTCAATCGCATCTGCTATCAACTACCATCTTCCATCAGTTGTGTGCCAGATAGGTATTTTTTGAATTAGCTCTTTAAGGTTTTGATGGAGTTATACCACAGAATAACTTGGTTTGGTTATACAGAGTAAATATAGGTAGGTAGGTAGTATGCCTGCGCGAGCGCAAGGCTGTTGTGCTCTCAATAACACCTCCGCATCGCTATAAGAGGCAGTAGACACCTCCTAGCTATCTCATTTGTGGACCGTGAGAAGCCTTCATTCAATAAAAAAGGCAGTACCTACCTACAAGTTTACAGCGCATTATTGTCATTTTAACTATTTCACGCTTCTAAAAACTCGGTCATCATCTTTGTCCGCTCATTTCGCGGACGAGCTCAAGCAAAAGCGGAAGAATTCATGTCTCGAAATGTTTAGATTCTTAAAAATATGTAAAAGAATCAGTTTTCTTACTGTGGTTAATTATGATGCAATACAGCTGCACAAAGAACACGGAATATGAGAGAAACACAACAGTATTTTTAACAGAAAGCAAAGTTATGTAATTGCGGTTGTACTGTAATGAAATCAACACCAACTATAAATTCCCGGCCTTAGTTTAATGACCTACTATCTTATTCAGAGATGTTTCACAAAACTGGGGTGCAAGACTGTGCTAACAAAACCTGGTTTAATGCTTGTAAACCAATCACAATGCACTTTTTAATCCTTAAACGGTGGGACTAAACGTTAAACTGTCACTCTGAATACGATTTGCGCTAAAATGGCGTTAGTCCGCAGTCTAACGTCAAGTTAACTTTGGCCCTGGTTTAATGAACACACTCTGAATAAGACAGTTTCAGTGTTATTACAAAAAAATCTTTAAACATTGCTTGAACATGTGTTTAGCTAAACAGTGTTTAACGCTAAAAAACTGCTTAAAACGGTGTTTAACTTTGTCTATTACAAAACAGTGTTTAGCTTGTGTCTACTTAAAATCGCGTTAAACACATGTTTAACGTCCGTTTAACTTTTTTGTAATAACACTGTTTATGTTTCCCCTTATCTCTCTCTATGCCTTGGAGAAGCTAAGCTGTCATCTTGGCAAGAAAGCCAAATTAAAACCAGTCTATAAGTTAGTACTATTATAATTATATTCTGGGCTACAAAGGTTGTTATGTTATGTTTGTAAAATACGAATGAGAATAGTATCTACTGGCGATTTGAAGTTGCTGTAAGTGGATTGCTTCATATAGGTACCCAGGCACTTTTAAACTTTCGCGTTGCATTTTATTAGATTAAAATCAGGGTTGCATCGGCCGTGGTCACGGGCGATACAACTCGGTCGAAACGTAAGGAAAAGGTAGGTAGAGTGCGTTCGTTAAACTAGGGCCAAAGTTAACATGGCGATAGACTGCGGACTAACGCCATTTTAGCGCAAATCGTATTCAGAGTGACAGTTTAACGTTTAGTCCCACCGTTTAAGGATTAAAATGTGCATTGTGATTGGTTTACAAGCATTAAACCAGGTTTTGTTAGAACAGTCTTGCACCCCAGTTTTGTTAAACATCTCTGAATAAGACAGCTATGGTTTAAGACCTGTGATAATTTAATGGATTGCTTCAGTTTGAGATTTGCCCATTTTCTTTCGTTGCTCAAAATAGAATAGTTACTTTGATTGTTTCTATAATTTTAAAAATATCAATCTTTTCCCATGTTTACTAAGCATTTTACAAACTCGATCGCTATTTTCTTTAATAAGTTAGAGTCAGCATTAGGTAGAATAATCATCTGAAAGTTTTTAAAACAAATAGATACTTTATCATGACCTCCGCTACGAGGCACACGCGTAACTTTCTAACAGTCGCATCGCAATCGTTTGCTTTTTAAAATAACACTAATCTTATCTAATTTGATTAAAATTCGTTAATTATATTGTATCTGACAAGCAACATGTCGCTTTAAATAACACAACAAATATGACTAAATAATAGACTTAAACATGCGCAGATAAAAACAGAAGTTTTAAAACAACACCTAGCCTTGGAAAAACCGAACGAAACGTGGTTCTCCAGTTCGTTACTCAATAATTGAGTCAGTTGTTGGAAAAGTCGGTGTCAATGCGGTTTTATCATCGTCGTAGTCTCATTGTAGGTAGTCATTTTTAATTATTGTTCCAAGAAGACTGGTATAAAACAAGATGGTTTGATATTTCCTTTGTGTTGCATTTCTTGTATTCAGCAAAAACATTAATCTATGCAAACAATTTACCGGGCAAGCGTGCTACATCTTAGACCACATCCTGTTTTGTTTACCCAGGAAGATGGTGGCCAAATGCCTGTCCAGTTACCAATAAAAAAAACTGCAAGATTCTATGCAACAAGACAAGCATTCGAGTACCTACCTGCCTTCCTGCAACCCTGTCTACCGTTTTGATAAAGGATATTAACATTAGATTGAATTGTGCCCAAAGCACTGAACTCACCTAGCCATGACATGACAATGACAAAAATAAAGATAAAATAGAACAGCCTTACAATGTTTAAAAGAAAATAGAATCCAGAGTCAGGCTTCCAAAATTATGAAGCAATGTTTTTTTTCAATCTGAGTAGGTACCTAATCATTAATCATATGAAAAGTGTTTGTTAAGCATCCTAAAACCTATTTTGTTCAATTTCTACTTGATAAGGTGCAAAGCAAAATATTGATTAAAGACATCGGCAGGCTGATTTGATAATTAAAAACCACCTAGAGACCGGTCTCATCTGACAGATGAATGTGATACATTGATTCTTCTTTTTGGGGTGAAAAAAACATAGGTACCAAAGAAAAGTAGCAAGTATGTATTACATTCATCTGTGAACTGAAACCTGTCACTAGGTGGTTTTTAATTAGATAATGAGCCTGCCGCCGGTCTTATGAAAACATTTAAGTATCTAAATTCGTATTTTAGTGTCGTCGTCTTCCTGCAGGAGTCTACTACTGGTCATACATTTATTATTGTATGTTATATGAACTGTGGCTGTTCATCACTCAAGCACAGAATACATAATACTCAAGGTAGATTTCTTTACCGCGTGACTCAAGTGCACACCTTTCTCTGGTTTATCCGTCTAGACTCAAACTCAACCAAGTCTTGTTTGCTTAAGTATTATCATAGTATAACAGAATATACATATATGTAATAGTGTATTATTGCGTAATGTATTCTGTTATACTAATCGCTAGTCGAGAACTTCTCCCCAATTCAGAAATTTAAACATGGGAATTCAAAGACCTATGACATTGACTTGGGTTCGTTTGCAGACAGGTGTCCTTGCATTTTTTATGTGCCGAGCAGTTTCAGTTCGTCGACCTCCTGAAATCATATAAATTTATTATCCTTACACACCGTAATGTTATCACAAAAAAGTTTTATCATTGCCTTTGAGCAGATTATCTTAATTAGTCAGGGTTATAAACTAATAATTCTTAATTATGATAAAATAAACATAGTTTACCTAGGTACTTGTAATGTTACGTTCTAATCCGTTGTTTGTTCAATGAAATTACGAAACTAACATTACAACAGTTCTATAGATAGTTTATTTAATGATTAAATTAATAATGATTATAATAATATTTTAGTAGAATGTTTCTTCGGAATAAACTGAGCAAGTTATGCCATATTTTTTTTTAGTGAAAGGTATTCAACACTAAGCACCTTGTTCTTTCTTCTTTCTTCTTCTTCTTGTCAGTGCAGGCGGTTTCCGCAACTCGACGTCTATAGCGCCTATTTTGCGTCGGAGGATGTGCGGCCGGATCACTCCAGCCAACCCAGCTCAGCCAGGAACGCTCCAAGGGCTTTCACGTTCGTGATCGCTTCCTGGACGCTGCCCGGCGAACCGAGGTACCTCGCCCGGTAAGGGGCCACCCCTCTGCATTCCAGCAGAACGTGGGCGGCTGTTTCTTCTTCCTCCATGCATCCTCTGCATAGGGGACTGTCCGTGACACCTAAGTTAAAAAGATGTCTGTTAAATTGTCCATGACCAGTAATAGCACCTGTTACTAGGCGAAGTTGCGGTCTGCACAGTTGTATCAGGGACCTGGATAGACGAGCGTCCACGCGCGGTAGAGCGAGTTTCGCCTGTCTGCACGAGTCCAGCGAGCTCCAGTTCTGTTGGTGTAGTTCTATGGTATGTTCACGGATCTTACTTGCAAACCAGCTGGTCGGGATAGGCACGATCGGCTCTGGGCCAGTAGGCGCCGAACCAGATGCGCGTCTAGCCAGTTCGTCGGCTGCATCGTTTCCCCGTGATCCACTGTGACCTTTGATCCATTGGATAGTAATAGTATTAAGTGTACCTACTGTATTTAGGGCGTGGTGACACTCAAGTAAAAGGCTCGATGTGATGCGACTGCCCTGGAGAGCCTGTAGAACAGATTTGCTGTCAGAGAGAATTAAGATGTCGCGGTCTTTTACCTCTCTTGTTTCGATTGCCCGAGCCGCCATTATTATGCCCACGCACTCGGCCTGAAAGACCGTGTTGTATGAGCTTAAGGGGGATGCAATTTGTATGTTGAGGTCCTCTGAGAAAACACCCGACCCTGTGCCCGATGAGGTCTTGGAGCCGTCGGTGTAAATCAGGAGAGCCTTGTGTCTTTTCTTAGAGCTGATGTCGTCTATCAGGTGTATTCTGTATTTTTTGTCGAAAATGAGGGTTGGCTTAACTTTGTCGCATGGTGCTTCAATAAGAGGGGTGTTCAGCCAGTCCTCCAGTAGTCCACTGAGATGTTTTACCCTCTCGAATTTTAGAGATCCCAGTTGTTTTAGTCTTAACGCTGTTTTGGCTGCCTCCGGTTGGATGTGGAGGTGCAGTGGTGTTAGGTTCAGCATTACCTCTAGAGCAGCTGTGGGAGCTGTGCTCATGCACCCAGTGAGGGCGCAGCAGGCCTGACGTTGTAGTCCCTGTAGCTTATTGGCTCCGGTGGTTTGGGCGGCTTTTGGCCACCACACTACAGATCCATAGCTTACCAGGGGTTTTATGATCGTGTTGTAAAGCCAGAGGAATAGTTTGGGTGCTAGGCCCCAACGCTTACCAATCATCTTTCGGCACTGCCATAGAATGACGCTGGCGGACTGCGTTTTGTACTCCAAGTGGCTGTTCCAATTAAGTTTGCTGTCCAGGATTATACCTAGGTACTTTACCTCGTTAGAGAGTTGTAGTGTAGTTCCAAACAGTTTCGGCAGACGGAAGTCGCCCACCTGGCGTTTGTTTGTAAACATTACCATTTCCGTCTTCGTGGGATTGACGGTCAGGTCGTGTCTTTTGCACCATTCCTCAACCTTCTTCAGGGCTGCTTGCATGGTGTTACAGGTTATGCCAGCCTGGTTACCTATACTTAGTATGGTTATGTCGTCCGCATATCCTATAGTGTAAAAATAGTTAGAGTTAAGATGGGAGATCAGGTCGTTTACCACCAGATTCCACAGAAGTGGAGAGAGCACACCTCCTTGGGGGCATCCTCTCGCCACCAGGGCCCTTTGGCCGACGGCCCCTGATACCTGTACCGTTCTGTTGCGTAGCATATTCACGATCCAGTCTACGAGTTGTTTATCAACACCGTGTCTCACTAGTGCTGCCTCAATACTGGTGAATGTAGTTTTGTCGAAGGCGCCCTCTATATCGATGAAGGTGCCTAAACAGATAAGTTTCTTTTGGATAGCTTCCTCTATCTTACCGACTAATTGATGAAGGGCTGATTCAGTGGATTTTCCAGCGCTGTAAGCATGCTGGTGTTTATGTAGTGGGAGTTTCGCCAATGCTCCACTTCGTAGATACCACTCACAGACCCTTTCCATAGTTTTCAGCAGGAAGGTTGTGAGGCTGATCGGTCTGAAAGCCTTCGGATTAGTGTAGTCGGGTTTACCTGGTTTAGGTATAAACACTACCTTGACTTCCCTCCATAGGTGCGGGGTGTAGCGATGCGCCAGACAGGCTTGTAGTAAATGGGTGAGGACTGGAACTATTTGCTCCTCTCCCCATTGTAGTAGTGCGGGAAAGATGTTGTCCGTTCCAGCCGCCTTGAAAGGGGAGAAGCTCTTAATAGCACTTTTTACCTTTTCAGGTGTTATTACCTGTTCGGCATAACGCCAACAGTCTTCAGTGGGTTGCACAGGTTTGTCTTGCCAACTTACCTGTTGTACGAGTTGGCAGTCTGGAAAGTGGGTCTGTATTAGGATAGCGTTTGTCTCCTCCGGGCAGCGGGACATCGTGCCGTCGGGTTTTTTCAGGTTACCTAGTGGACCAGGACCCTGATTAGACAAAACTTTCCTTACCCGATTTGCCTGTTTGGTGGAGCTTATCTCATTACTGAACTTTTTCCAGGATGAGGTCCTCCAGTACCTTATTCTACGTTTGTATTCAGCCTTAGCCTCTTTGTACCGGTCCCAGTCATAGTCATCGCAGGTGTTCATTGCTCTGTTCAACCTTTTCCTGACAATCTCACGTTGCCTTTTAAGCTCCGGTCCCCACCATTGGTGCTTGCCGGGGCTCTCCGAGCCAGGAGCTTTCAGGGGACAGGCCTCTTCGAAGCATTGTCTTAAGGTATTGGTAAATTTTACTACCTGTTCTTCTAGCTGCGCAGCGGTCGGGAAGTCCCTCCTGTCGCAGCCTGTATCAAGTTTCTCTGCTAAGAGTGTTCTGTATTGTTGTTTGTTAGTTTTCCTTGGATACCTTTTAGGGTCAATAGTGATGGTAGGTACCTGTAGGTTGAAGCGTAGCCACCTGTGATCCGAACATGAGGCCTCGTCTGAGACGTGCCAGTCCGTTATCATGGATGCCGCTAACGGTGTTGCAAGTGTCAGGTCAACAATCGTCCCTCTGCACCTCTTCGCGACGAAGGTCGGTTCATTGCCTATGTTAATTATTTCTAGATTGGTTGTTAGTAGAAATTCCACCAGTTCATTACCTCTAGTGTTGCTTTTCTCCTCTCCCCACAGCGGATGGTGGGCATTGGAGTCTGTCGAGATGATTAGCTCAATGTTGTTTTCCCTGCAGTAGCGAGCAAGCGACGCTACCTCCTCAGGTGGCGCTCGCTCCCCCTCAGGCATGTATGCTGATGCCAGGACCAATTCCTGATTGTTAATTGTCAGCGTAATAGAACTTAGATCTCTGGAACAGAAATTCAGTAAGGGCTGTGTCTCGATATCTTTAGATATGTATATGCACGATCTTACATTACCACTCGCGGCCTGTATGAGCTTACCTCCGATACTGGAGAGTCCTCGCACAGTGCCGTCTCTGATCCACGGCTCCTGGATCAGTGCGATCGTCGTCGTGTTGGTCTCCAGCCAGTGCCGTAGTTGAGCCGTTGCGGTCATGCTGTGCTGGAGGTTGGTTTGGAGGAGTTGGGCCTTACGAGAGAGGGACGCCATCATCGCAGACAACGTCCTCTAAGGCCAACTCGTCGAGCCCCAGCAGGAGTTCCTCGCTAGCTGGCGAAGCCTCACTGCCGGAGGGACCGGCGGCAGCAGCGTCGATAATCATCTCCGCTGCGGCCGGCTCGGTGGTGTCGGTGGCAGCCGCTGGTGCGGCTGGTGTAGTGGCGGCGGTCGTCGTGTCGTCACCGGGGGACTCGCGGGGGTTGTCGGTGGGTGGAGTGTCGACGAACTTACCCTTGGTGTTCCTGAACTTCAGGTACACCGAGCCAGTTAAGAAACTGACCCGGCGACCTTTAGTCATGATCACCGGCACGATGTCCTCCGGCACCGACACGACGACAAATGTTCGTCTGGTGGACTCCTGAGTCTGGAAGCCGTTCAGGAGCCATCGTTCCACCTGGAGTTCTGGGTTGGAGAAATGGAGGACCTTACCTACCATTCCTTGCTCCCGGGTCCAGAGCTTGGGCAGAACAAAACCACACATGACCTTCTTCGGGACCTGCTCAGCTCTCAATACTCTGAGCTTTCCCACGTCCGGTATGTGGTGTTCCTCCGCCCACCCTGTCGCCCACTCCAGGGTCGTATTGTTGGTGGCCGCCAGGTGGAGACAACCGTCCTTATACAAGGGCTTACCACAGAAGGCGACGGTACCCGCTTCGTAGGTGCCCAGGAGTATCTGTTGCAGCATAGTCTCCTCCAAGTCAGCTTCGATCTGCTCCGCCACCTCCCTAGAGACGTATCCCGAGGGCGATGTGATCACAAATCTTACCTCCTTGGGCTTGGCTACGGCTGCAGCGTAAGTTTGTGCCCCAGTCGAGGAACCGCTCGGCAGCTCTGCCTTCAGCTTCTTGGACTGGCCTCGAGGAGAGATCGTCTCGTCCAGGCGAGCCCTTTTGGCTTTCGGTTTAGGCCGCGCAGCAGCTCCTGCGCCCGGGGTGTTGAAAGGGGCCGTAGTGGTCTTACGTCCCTGCTGAGGGTTGGTCGCGCGTCGGGCCGATTTGGGTGGGCGCAGGTTTCCCCGCCTCTCACCTTTCATCTGCCCTGGCGCTCCCGATCCTGTTGTAGGGTTCGGATCTGTACTAGCGAGTGCGGTGGGTCCAGCCGGGTTTCCCCGGCCTTCACCAGCCGCGACCCGCGTTCCTGGCCCTCCCCCCGAGTGTGCGTCGGTACTGGCCGGGAGCGGCAGAGGTGTGGTCAGGTTTCCCTGACCTCCCTGAGCCGCAGCCTGCGATCCCGACGGCTTAGCGGTGATCGAGCTACCGGAGTCAGCGCCGATTGGCGTGGAGGGATTAAGATTTTTGGTCTTAACCTTTCCTCGCTTCTTGCGCTTGGCTCCGGTCCGATCGGACGGGGGCTGGCCATCACGGGCCGGAGCGGCGCTTACCCTCTTCTCAGAGGGTCCGCGCTGCTGCCCGTGTTTGCCAGGTAGCGTCCACCGGCTGTCGATCACCGATTGTACGGTGGCCTGCGGAGCAGGTGTTGGTGGTCCAGTGGGTACCGATTTCTCGGCGCCCCCCTGGTGTGGTCCCTCCGGTTTCCCTTCGGGAGTAATGGTCTCTCGCGGGACTTCAGATTGCTCGTCCGTCCCGCGGGAGAGTGACCCGGCAGAGCCAGGTAACGGTAAAATCTTGAACTTTGTAGTGTCCATGATGTAGATAAAAAGTTACTTCATCCGGTCGGCTTCCCACCCTCCATGGAGCCCGCACATTTGGGAGTGCCCTGTATCAAAAACAAGGTGCACTAGGACTACTGACCGGATATAGGTGTAGGGAGTTGGTGCTCAGGCGCGACATCGGAGACTCGAAGCGGGTGGCTGGGTTGCAGTTCAAGCGGCTTCCCAGTTGCTCCACCTATTCTTACCTCGTCAGCATGGCCCTAACCATCCAGCAAGCTGGATCTCCCCGCACCTCGCCGCGGCCCTCTAACGGGACACGAGACCGTTTCCTCCCTGGCGCTACCCAGAAAGGCTACCGTTTCGGGTGAAATCCAGACCAAAGAGGGCGTGTTGTGTAAACAAGGGTACTACCGCCGACCCCGTTTCACTCAACCCTCCAGGATTCCTTCATCCCCCCTTACGGCGATCAACTGCACAGGCCGTAGTGCAGGAGGAGCTGTTACTCCACCGGTTCGCTCCCCTCCATGCCGGTGAAGAAGGTGGCTGAGAAGGAGTCAGCCGACAGGATAGATGGGATATTGGGAGAGGTAGGGATATGAGTAATAGGTAAAAGATGGGATTACGTCTGATTGTTGATTGGTTGCATCTGTTTCATAGGGAATCAGATCAAAAGCAGGCGGCACCGCGGGCAGGTTAACAATCAGGCTTGTTCTAGGGATCTTCACGACCTGCGCTCTCCCCTAGAACCTAATGCCACGTTACCATTTGGACTGATAGTAACGTAGAAGAGAGGCCATGTTGAGCGACATAATCGTCCAGTCAAACACTACCTCTCTTCCGCCCAACCTCGTTCTTTAGACTAAGAGTCAGGGTTGCTTGAACGATAGGTAAAAGTTTACCCCAATAGGATTTGAACTTGCGATTCCAAACCATAAATAAAATACTATTAAGTTTTAACTAACAAAACATGTGGCGAGGTGTTGGAAAAAACAATTCGGGTTGTGCTATGTCATAAAGTTTCTTCTTGTAACATTATGTCCGTAGTCCGAACGAACTAACAATAGCATTTGTGTTTGTGATTGAAGAGCTAATTAGCATGATGTCTGATGACTTCATAATAGGCGGCGCTTAAATTCCGGATTTCGAGTAAATGACATGAAACCTGCCAAGAAACTATGTACTGGCTAACTTATATGGCTATCGCACTAGTACTTGTTGTATGGTCTGTGGGCTATCGTAATCGCTTTCATATCACAGATGAATGTGACACATTGCTACTTCTTTTTGGTACAAATAAAACCTTACCAAAGAAAAGTAGCAATGTATCACATCCATCTGTCAAAATCTGTCAATTACGATAGCCATGCAGAAAAAAGCCCTAGTTCATATCAAAACACCTCATCTGGGGAAATCTTTGATTCAAATAAAAGTGAAAATACACAAAGACGACATCAGAAAACGATTTAATTAAGTTTGTATGTATAAACAAAATTATACCAATATCAATTATTATTAGTTATTCTGTGCCTATAATATGTACAAAGACTTTGTAAACTTGAAACTTTTAAAGTGACATTAACAAAGGTTTTGTGACCTAATAGGATGTCCTATATTTCTAAATCATTGACTGACATTCCACTAATCTGGTTTTTAATTCGTAATAATTATTATCATATTGGGTTAATGGTTAATGAGCCTCCGTAAACAAGTAACGTAGATAAAAAAAATGGATTAATATTTTTATCTATTGGTTATTCTCTTGCTTCTTAATAAATTCCCAGTTTGGTTATCAAAAATACTGAACATAGCGTACTGAAATACTAAGTGGGCGACACGGACTGACGGCGACTACAATTGTTGAAAATGGGTAACTTTAAAATACAAATTCAGTACTTAACTAGTTATTCAAAACGGGCGACCAAATTACTATTTGGGCGACAACATTAGGGCACACAAAACATTTAATATTTAGCATAAATATCCTTACTAATATTATAAATGCGAAAGTCCAACAGCAAACCCCGACCAATTGTTGTTAAACTTGCTGATGTCTCCATACGTTCTTCTTTATGGAAAAACAAGACTGCACTGAAGGGGTCAAAGATAACGCTCTCGGAATTCTTAACTAAATCTCGTCATGATGTTTTTATGGCTGCGAGGGAAAAATTTGGCGTATCTAACTGCTGGACAATGGACGGTATCATTAACATCAAGACTCCAGATGGAAAAAGACATAAGGTGGAATCTCTAGCTGATTTTCGCATTATCTCCGCAAGTACCTCGGCCAACAACGCATAATAATATAACTTATAATAATAGCAACGGCACGTTTTGTTCATTGTCATTATTTCGTACTTTTCTGCATGTATCTTTTAGATTATTTAGTGTGTAGTTATACCTACGTTGGATTGTATTAAATTGTAGGTAGTGTAACTAATATTTGTAGTTATATCTTTTAAGCTTAACAGTTATTTAACACACGCACTACCTACTTTTAAATAATTTAAAATAACTTTTTTTATTAACTTTCACTTTTGTTTTGACAAGCAAATATGACAATTGTTTGTGTCAACATGTCTTGATTCTTTGACATTAGGTGCGTTCCAGCACGCTAATCGCTGAGTCATCGATCGCCATAGTGTGTTTTGCCCATTGAAAATATTTTTTAAATTATTACTGTCTGTGGTGATTGGGTGGCTCGGAGGTTTGTCTGTTGGAATGCGCCCATTGACAGTTACGTGAGAATTCCTCATTAATCTTTCTTTTTTCTCTTTCTTTCGGTTCATCTGCCTTACTATATTTTGTTGTTTGTTTTTGATTTTGTGTTTGATTTACACTGCTGGCGGGTAGTATTTAATGTAATTTGTAGATTTTTTTTTCTATTATTATTATTTTTATATCATATTTAATTTTATTTAATTTATATATCAATGTTGCAAACTATTTTTAATAATGATGATTCCCTCACGAGTGACAGCTCGGATTTTCACTCAGCCGCTAGTGATGTTTCCGACTGTAGTTTTCACAGTGCATCTCTGCCATTGGATACACTTCTTGCTTCGGAGTTCTCACCGTTTCCCAAAAACCTTAATGTGATCCACTTGAACGCACAAAGCATCCCTGCGCACTATACGGATTTGGTGGACACTATCTCAAGTAACCCCAACATCCACGCGGTTCTGGTGTCAGAAACGTTTCTAAAACCTTGTCTTCCTTCCTCCTCTTACTCCCTCCCTGGTTTCCATCTCATCCGCAATGACAGGACTGGCAAGGGGGGCGGTGGTGTAGCCATTTACCTTAGAAATCATCTCTCTTTTAAAATCCTAGACAAATCTCCTTCTCAATACTCGGAGTCGTCGGAGCATCTCTTTCTGGAGGTCTCTCTCGGCCATCTTAAGGTTCTTCTTGGAGTTTTCTATAGCCCAAATCTCCACATTGACTATTTTTCAAAATTTGAATCCCTATTAGAGAATTTGGTACCCACGGTAGATCACACAATAATTATGGGTGACTTTAACACCTGCTTACTCAAGCGTGACTCTCGTTCTTCCCGGCTATGCTCAATCGTGGACTCTTTGAATCTTAATACCCTTCCGTCTTCTTCAACTCATCACTTTCCTGGCTGCCAACCTTCCTTGTTAGATCTTGTTATGGTATCCTCCAATGATCATGTCAGTAGTCACGGGCAACTGTCTGCTGACGCCTTCTCCTATCATGACCTTATTTTCCTTTCTTATAAAATTCGATGTCCTAAGCCTAAGCCACGAGTGATCCTGCAACGTGACTTTAAAAACCTTGACGGGAAGAGCTTTATGACCGACCTTAGGGATATCGACTGGAATGCGGTCTTTGATGCGCCAACTATCGATCTGAAGCTGGAAATCTTCAACTCGTTTCTAATTCAGCTGTTTGATCGGCATGCTCCGCTACGTACTGTTCGACTAAAACATCTCCCTACTCCGTGGCTCACCGCGGATATCAAGGCCCTAATGAATCGACGTAATGCAGCTAAGGCAAGATACAAGTCTGACCCGACGGAGCTTACCCGACGCCGCTATAAAGAGTTACGGAATCGCTGTAATAGACTATGTAGGGACGCGCAGCGCCAACACATACATTCTTCAGTTTCCAACGGTAATCCAGCAAAGGTGTGGTCTTTTCTTAATTCTCTTGGAATTGGCAAGTCAAAATCAAAACTTCCACATAATTTAAATCCTGACTCCTTGAACAGCTACTTTACTTCTTATTCCCCTCTCTCTTCACACGTCAAACAAACCACGCTGAGTTCTCTCGCCGCCTTACCTATCCCAACTTATTCTGCCCTTTCCTTTAGACATGTGTCTGAGCGAGAGGTAGAAAAGACTATCCTTGATATTAAATCAAATGCGGAGGGTTCGGATAGAATAAGTCGGCGAATGATTCTGCAATGTGGCTCTGATATTCTTCCTATTCTTTCCCACATCTTTAATTTTTCTTTAAATTCCGGCACTTTTCCAAGTTGCTGGCGACAAGCTGTGGTCATTCCTATCCCCAAATCCTCTAATCCTTCTCTACCTTCTCATTTCAGGCCTATCTCTATCCTCCAATTTCTCTCTAAGGTTCTTGAGCGTCTTGTACTTCACCAAATCAGCGTCTTTGTTAATACTAATCATTTCCTTAGTCCTTTCCAGTCGGGTTTCCGCCCGGGGCATAGCACTGTCACCGCCTTGACCAAGGTATCTGATGACATCCGAGAGGGTATGGCTAATCAACAGCTCACTACCTTAGTACTCCTGGACTTCAGCAATGCTTTTAACACGGTTGATTTTGATATACTCCTGGCAATGCTGAAGACTGTCCTAGTTTCGGATGCCGTGGTCGGGTGGTTTCGCAGCTACCTCGTCGAACGTCGACAATGTGTCCGTGTTGACGAAAAATTGTCTGCTCCTTCTGACGTCATGGCGGGTGTACCTCAGGGTGGAGTCCTTTCCCCTCTTCTCTTCTCTATCTTTATTAACTTCCTAACACCTCTTCTTTCATGTCAGTATCATTTGTATGCTGACGACTTGCAAATCTATTCACAAGCTCCTATTGACAATATCTCCCACCTGATTGCAAGTCTTAATGCCGACCTTGCCACAATCCTTGAATGGAGCCAGTCCCATGGGCTCACTGTAAATCCCCATAAATCGCAGGCCATCATTATCGGTGGTTCTAAGCAGATTGCCAAATTAAAACACGTTAATGTCCCACCTCTCCTTTTCGATTCCGTTCCTTTGCCCTACAGCGATGTAGTCAAAAACCTTGGCGTTCTTTTTGACAGCACCCTTTCATGGTCTCCCCACATTGCCGAGGTGAGCAGAAAAGTTTACGGTGCAGCTGGTTCCTTACGTAAATGGAGAAATTTGCTTCCTGTGAGGACCAAGGTCGAGCTTTCGCAATCACTCCTTTTGTCAATCCTCGACTACGCAGATGTCTCAGCCATTGACCTCAATGAGGATTTACTAAACAAACTTGAGCGTCTACAGAATCTGTGTATTCGATTTATATACGGGTTGCGCAAGTTCGACCATGTGTCTGAGTTCAGGAAAAAATTAGGGTGGCTTCCCATCAGGCTGCGTCGTCAGGAGCACGCTCTTACTCTGCTGTACAAAATACTATATGATCCTAGATCTCCTCCTTACCTTAAGGAGCGTTTCCAACCTCTGGGCGTCAGCCATAGTCGGCCACTTAGGTCCAAATCTGACAACCGCCTGAACATCCCTCTCACCCAATCTGGCTACTACAAAGAGTCTTATACAGTCAAGACTACAATTCTCTGGAATAGCCTACCAAGTGAAGTCCGCCACTCGGAATCCCTTGCTACTTTTAGGAAAAAATTACACGCACACCTCCTAACCAAATCCTAGTTTGCAACAACTATTATATATGTGTATGTTTATGTAGTGTATTTATATCGTTTATTTTTATTTATGTAATTTATATATTGTTTCCTGTGTAAAATGTAATATTCTGTGTATTGTAAGTATGTTGCTGGCACACTGCCTCTTTTAATAAATAAGTTATCCTTTGTAACTAAGGTTTGCCTGGAAGAGATCGCTTCCAGCGATAAGGCCGCCTTTGCCCACTATAGTTTTTAATGTTTTATTTTTAACTATTAATGTAATGTGTGAGCAATAAAGAGTTTTATCTATCTATCTATCTATCCGTTTGTTTGTTTGTTACGCCTTCACGTCTTAACTACTGAACCGATCATCATGAAATTTTACACACACGTTGTCAAGGGTACAGAGAAGGACATTTCACATTGCATTTCATCCCGAAAAAGGAACTGTTCCCGAGGGATAGACAAAATACTATCCACGCAGACGAAGTCGCTGGCGGAAGCTAGTGACTATTATCCTAATCGAGATGACAAAAATACCATGGTGGGCAGCTTAAATCAGTTAATAGTTAAAAGTACAAACTACAAACATCCAAACCCACAAACTTTCACATTTATAATATTAGTAGGATAACAGTAATTGAAAAAACAAGAAAAGAGAAAGATTTTATAATTTTTTTTGGAATGTGCATATCAAGGCCTTTCATTTGATACGGCCATATTGACCAAAATATTTTTTTCGTTTTTTTCATTTATTTTCCATTTTTTCATTTTTTTATAGTTTTTTTGGAATGTGCAACTGCACATCAAGGCCTTTAATTTGATACCCATATTGAAAAAGATTTTTTTTTTAATGTGCTCATCAAGGCCTTTCACGTGATACCGATATACCGAATATAAAAAAAATTTTTTTTTTTGTAAATCGCTCATCAAGTCAAGGCTTTTCATTTGTTATCCATATTCGTGTTTTGCTGAAAAGTTAGCTCCATTTCTGAATTACACGTGTGTAATGAGTTTTCATAGAAACATTGCCGGTCAGACGCCGGCAAGTTTTGTATGAAAATCCATTATTACACGTTAGTAATGTATTTTCATACAAATATTGACGGAGCGGTTTAGGTCTGTCCAGTAACTCCGATTTAGCACGAAGAAGGTTGTTGAAATAATGTTCGAATTTCCAAGCATGTTTGAGAAAAAATATTTGTCTGCCACATCTAGTCGCCCGTTTTACTTTTTTTTTGTAATCCACAGTTAGAGCGTTTTCACATTATCCGATACGATATCGGTATCGGACAACGATACGATAAAGGAGGAAGTAAAATGTATGAAATATGTGGCTCCGATATCCGATATCGGGCCGGACAATGTGAAAGATACATATTTCATAGATTTTACTTAGCTCCGATATCGTATCGGCGGCCGATACCGATATCGTATCGGATAATGTGAAAACGCTCTAACTGTGGATTACAAAAAAAAGTAAAACGGGCGACTAGGTGTGTGGAAGGGTCTTAGTCGCCCGTTTAGTTATTTTTTTGGCTGCCAGGTTTAGGCCCTGTCCTAATTGGCCATCGGTCGTACGATGGTGCGTCCGTCCGATGAAACTGGTCGTGCGACCGTGCGATCAAACCTAGTGATATCTATTGAATGTCCTGACCTGATTGACGATCGCGCGATCATGCGATTTTCTATTGTTCAGTTTCATCGCACGATGAAATCGCAACGCACGATCGCACGACCGATGCCAATTAGGACAGGGCCTTAGTATTTAAGTATCCCTTTAACAGTCGCCTTTAATTATTTCCAGTCACCGAATTAATTAATTCCCCTTGTTAAATTATAGATTTTTGGATTACCGATCGGTTTTTAATTCGAATAAAATGAATTAACTTAGCTACTTATAAGATTTTATTGGCAGATGAAATATATTCTGCTCATTTGGTTTTTTACTACCAAAATACCAAAGAGAGACAATCTTTCGTGTTTTAAACCCATTTCCGTAATGTTCAGTTAAATGAATAATATAAACTTGAGTCTTGAGCTTGAGCCCCAAATACACGTAAAATCGTTTTATTGGCTTTTATCGTGTTTTTATTTTGCTATTTCGTTCGATTAATCAAGAGGCTTGATTAGTACATTACTAGAATAGTAATCATTACAATAAACAACTCAGTTAATCTAGGACAAGGCAAGTTCGTTAGCAAACTGACATGCATGTTATAAAATTCTGAAGTGGCTGTCCCTTGGACTAATTACATTAGTTAAAAAGACGTTTCCGGACCCGCACTTAGAACTCGGTTCCTTTGCCAAATACCTAAAGAATATCTCGAGTACCGTAAAAGTTAAAGAAAACTGTCAGCGAGTGTTCAAGGCGTCCTGCACCACAGTGGGCACCCCATGCACATTTCACCCTATTTGACCTAAGTTTTCGCTAACCATATATGTATTTTTAAAACGTTAATTCCTACCTTTCTACTGTCCCCTTAAGGGTCCGTAGCATGTGTATCATGGGTCCACAGTTAACTCTTCGCGGGCCGTCATATCATGAAACTACTAATAAAAGTGGTTTTTAGAGTTCTGAAACAAAATGACTCTCTCTATCCGTCTGTCACAGCTGGATATCTCAAGAACTTCTAATGCTATCAACTTGAAATGGATAAGTTTTAGATGACGTTTGCCCAACTATTTTGCAAATAAGAAAGAAATAAAAATATTTTTATTTTTCTTCAACAGGGACTGAACGGGGGTCTTAAAAATTCGAAATGAGGCTACTAGGGCATGTGGGGTATCACATGAAAGAGCGTTGTTTGCACATGCTCAAACATTTTTCCTTTTTTTTAGGCTGCATAGTTTTCGACTTTACGTATTCTGTGCTTTCGATTAAAAAAAATACCGTTCCCCAATTATCACCGAAGTTTTCTCTACTTCTAGAAAAATATGAAATTATTATAATTATGTAACAAAAGTTCCCGTTTCCGTTCCCTTCCACTTCCACTGCACTCGCATTCTCACTTTCACTTACATTACATTACAACTCACTACCTACACTTACACATTTACATTTTCACTTACTACCGTCACCAGCCTAAACACAAAATTTGAACATCCCAGCCTCAGACCAAATGAAAAAAGTAAGACGGAGTATTCCGAACATAGCGGTGAGGCTTGTGAAACTACGCCTTGGCTTTCCATATAAAACCCTGCCGCCCGGCCCCCGCCCGCTCCCTTGTACCATCAAAAACCGGCCTCACTTCATTGTTCGCAACGCCACAGAATACATAATAGTACAAGTGCAACGCTTCATCTTACTTTGGACCTTTACCAAGGACCTTCCATACAAACTTTCATCCCCTTATTTCATCCCTTTAGGGGGTGAATTTTCCAAAATCCTTTATTAGTACTCGCTCAGCTACACAAAAAGGTATCTACCCTCCAAAAATGGTGTCTCTACTTTCAGCCGTTAGGGCTCTACGCGTATTCCAACAATCAATCAATTTAGAGTCGATGGTATGGAATCGTGTCGGTGCGCGAGTCCGACTCGCACTTGGCCGTTTTTTTTTAACCTTGCATCATCCTTTCCTTTGTATTACAAAGGCTTGCGGTCGTCTCGTTCGTAGACTTGTGCATAATTGCCAATCATTTTGGGACGGCCGGTTCTTTCGAAGTATATTGTCTAAAACTCGTTTTGTGCTAAGTATTTCATTTAAATAACAATGTTTCACTGACAAGACAATAACACTAATTATTATGAGTGTTATGAGATTGCTTTGTATTTGTCTAACTTTGTTAAAGTTTTTCTTTTATGCTGGTTTAAGTACCTATCTGATGTTCAGTCACGGAATTAATAGTACTTCAGTCACAACACAAACGAATAAAGTATAGATTTGACTAGACTTAACAAAAAGAAACTGTTCGAGTCACTTATCATTATTTTTTTAAGCCGCGTTGACATGATCAAAATATACTTGGAGTACTTGGACCTAGTATAATAATATTTGATGACTACTTGGATCATGTAAACAAGCAATCAAAGCGCACTTTGACGTACTATTATTTATTCTGTGCTTTGAAGTCGATTCGATGTTCAATCAAAGTACACTTGGCGCCGTGTTCAAGAGTGGCAAAAATAAACTAATCCAAGCATAAGAAGCGAAACACCGGATGCGTAAGCGTGCACGACTGCACGTACGCGTAGACATACCATGACGTTGTAATGTCTGAAACTTCATCAGACATGGCACACCGCTTGCGTAACGTACACGTGCACGTAGACCGATGCGTAACCCTACGCATTGCAGCTCCCATGAGACAAACAGGCTGCGTACCTACGCAGAGCGGAACGCATTGATGACGCTGTAGTCAATGGCATTCCCTATTGGACGTCACACCGAACAAATTCGAACACGCACGTAGCTTTGCTGCGCGTCACTACGCGCGTAACCACGCGCGTGACTGACTACGCATTCAGTTGTATTTGTTTACAAATACTAACGGTACTACCGGTAGTAAGTGGTGTTTTATTTTGTTTTAAACTGTTTTTTTAAATAATGAATAACTATATTAAAGAAAAACTAATTAAATTAGTGCGAAAAAATTTGTCCATTTACTCAATCTTCGTCTGACATCGCGCACTAGAGTCGCAAACTTGGCTGCCGCAGCGGCTGGGTACGCAAAGGACAGGTTACGTTGCGTGCCGCGTTATGCCAATAAATAACGTTACTTTAGATAACGTTACATTGAAATTAACGTTTTTCAGAATAACGTTAATTTTAACGTAATTTCTTACTTTTTTTACCGTTACTTTAAAATTAACGTTATTCCAATTAATAACGTTACTTTTTTACCGATAATTTCACCGGTACTATTGTACCGGTAAAGTTTAACGCTATATTTAACGCTAATTTTACCGGTACAATATTTTTAACGTAATTTTTACCGGTAAATTCACCATTAAAATGTTTTAACGGTATTTTAACGTTATTTTTTTATATCGTTATTTTTTTAACGGTATTTCAATCCCTGGTGCCCAGGCCGTAATCAACCGGTATCATAATAATCTTCTTTCGAAGGTGTTTTAAGTTACTTTGTCAAAGCAGTCGTTGAGCGTGTCAGTCAACGGGTATTCCAAATAAACTTTGATCAAAACTACTTTGTCAACTTAACTTGTTACAGTATACTTTGATCATGTCAACGCGGCTTTAGATAATTATTATGTAGGTAGTAAGTAAAGTACGTTTGCAACTGGTATGCGCTTGAGCATGATTATAAAATTGTGGAATTTTTATAGACGCTAGGTAGGAAGGTAATTAGCAATAAAGTATGACAAACATATTTTTTAGCGTACATAATATGGGATGACTAATTGACTATGGCATAGTAGTCACTATGCATTGTTTATCTGTGAAAACAAATATAATGGACTGTAAGTACCTACAAATAAAACAATGTCTTACTTCAATATAATTCTTTCTACGTGTTGTTACAATGTTCTGATTCGTACTGTACTTACCATTTCCAGGCGCGGTCCGAAGGGGGGGTCACAGGGGGTATGACCCCCCCCAAAATCGTACATGTCAAATAAAAAAAGCTTCTAAAAATTTACAAAAAAAAGCAATTGTATTACTATTATCTTTACCGTGCTATTAGTGACCCCCCCCCCCTCAAAATTCAGACTGCGACCGCGCCTGTACTGTACCCGTATTCCGTACAATAATGTACTTACAGATTTTTCATTGTTAATATTAAGCTTTTACCATAAAGTTAATATACCTAACTTTATGGCTGTTACCCGTGACTTCGAACGCGGAATTCTGATTTTTGCTGTTCGTCCCCAAGATTAAATTTTCAATTAGTCTCAGTGAAACAATTCACATAGCATTCAACGGTCAGTCAAATTTTGTAAAAACTTTTCAGTCAAAACAAAACTTGTACTATCCCTGTCAATTGGTAATTGGTAATGCGCCTGGCGGCCATGATTTTAACCTCAAAAACGAAAAACAATCGTATTTGTTTTATATACCTACCTCATTGAAATGTATTTCGATGACCTACCTAGACCCTTTCTTATTGAAAATAAGAATTCAATAATTAATATATTACATTAACTATTAGAATTTTACTGTTTTTTGTCATTTTTTGTTGTGGATGACGTTCATGTGTATGTTAATTTGACAAGTAGTACTTGTTTATTGAAAACTTGACTGACGGTTGACGTGACTGGAACGTAGGTACGTAACTGAGCTGTGTGAATGATCCTTATTTATTTCGATTTTCAAATTAAATTCAAAGTTGCCTTATCGAAAATATGTCCCACTAGCGGCCGCCCGCGACTTTGGAAAGGTTTTTTGCTATCCCTCGGGAACAATACTTTTTTTCGGGATGAAAGGTACCCTATGTCCTTTTCTGTACTCCTGACCTGACAACGTGTATGCAAAATTTCATGATGATCGGTTCAGTGGTTAAGACGTGAAGGCGTAACAAACAAACAAACACGGACTTTCGCATTTATCGTAAGTAAGGATTCTCCAAAGCACATGCAAATAACGTGCATCGTTATGCATTTAGCGTGTTAGGTACTGCATAAATATGATAAACAGGTGTTGATTATTCACCAACGGAAGCCTGGCCCTTAAGCACCTCACTCAGTTAATAATTATGACGTAGACTGGTTCTCAAGTACATCCAGGTTAGGTTTCATTCCACGAGGAAGAACGCTACCTATAATGTTCTTTATACTTAAGAGCAAAGATATTTAAATCTTTGCTTAAGAGCACACTTGCGCCGCCAGCCGCCATTGTAACGAGAATTTAAAACGAAATTGTGAATTATCTCTCCGTAATGCACTCCGAACAAAGATTAGATTTTTTCCGAAGAAGCTTTGTCGTACTTTTTAGGGGGCGTCCATTAATTACGTGAGGTGATTTTGGCGATTTTTCGACCCCCCCTCCCCCCTTGAGATGTCGTGACCCTCTCCTCCCTCTATAAATCTCACGTGAGATTTTTCAAAACGTGTATTTTTAGTGTGATTACGTTAATCTGTGTTTGCTGGCTTTGCATTTATTTAAATAAACATTATTGTTTACGATTTAGCCATATTTTGTTTGGTATGATTTTTTTTTAACTTTATTTAAGGCCAGTATAGTCGAGCGTCGTAGGCATTTAGCGCTACCTCCTTCCCCGCGGAGCGAGCCGCGCGAACGCATTTTCAAATGAACTCTCTGTGTTCTCTGACCCCGCAGACCAAGCCACAGAATATAGATATTTACTACGTGCAGAAAGGACACTCCCCGCCCGCGATTTCATGTGCCGAATCTAGTGCTCTGTCAACTCTCATGCACTGCGTGAACGCGCAATATTTATTTTGATAATTCGAACTAAATAATTATGTTTTTTATGTTTATGTATTGTTATCAATAATGTTGTAAATCAATAAATAAGTATGATGGGTATGGGTACTTACTAGGTAAAAAATACATTTAACACACACAATAAAATTATAGGTAGCTAGGTAGTTAATTCGAAGTAAATAATTATTTTTGTTTATTCGAATATTATAGTTCGAATAGGTACTTGTTGTATGGTCTCTGAGTTTGAATTAACTACTTGAATGTGAATAAACAATGAATTCATTGAGTAAATTCGTTAGTGGAGTGTCAACTCAACTGCCAATATAATTATCTACAAATAAGTACCTAAACATATTTGAGCACTCACAACAAGCTTTTTTTGTGTAACCGATATTTTATTTTAACTTTTTTTTTAATAATTTGCCGATGAAAAGGGACCTCCAAAAACGAGTAATCAAATATTAGGGTCAATTCATGCTGCAACCGAATCGAAGCGCATCGAATTGTTTGATGCAAAGCAAATTCACTCTTATTGTGTTATACTTCCCAGCAACACCACCATGGCGTAGAGATTTTTAGATAACCTCAAATGAAAGACCATAAAATGTACCTAATTGTACCCTAACTCAAAAAATTGTACCTCTGATAGTTTCAGAGAAAAAATCACTTGATTGTGGCGTTTCCAGGAAGTATACTTCCTGGCAACGTGACACTGTACCAGATTCCAATTGATCTTATAGTAATGGCCAGAAATTGTACTTAATTTGTACCCCATTCAATAAATGAAACATGCAGAGTTTCGATAAAAAACATTTTTAAATCTACTCTTATTTGACCTGCAATACATGCAACGGACGTTGGGAAGTATACTTCTTGGCGACGCCACGCTGTACCAGATTCCAATTGATCTCATAGTAATGGCCAGAAATTGTACTTAATTTGTACCTCATTCAATTATTAAAACAGGCAGAGTTTCGAAAAAAAAAAATAAAAAAAATACTCTTACATGATTTGATCTGCAATACATGCAATGCACGTTGTTATTGATATAAATTGATGTTTGGCTAAGGAATTATTATGCATTATGCAGTAGTAAGACCATAGAGGCAACCGCCTCTGTAGTCTAGTGGTTTGCCCACCCGTGTAAGACGCAGGGGTCTCGGGTTCGATTCTCAGGGAGGTACAATTTGTACTCGGTTTAGTTGGTGGTAGGGCTTAAGTCAAGGCCGCCTGAATAGCTACCACCATCTTACCTACAATTACTTACAATTAATTTGGTACAAATTAGTGACATTCATTTGGTACTATTAAGTACAATTTATTCGGTACCATATAGTAAAATTTTATAGGTACAATTTGTACAATTTATTTGCAAATTAGTAGTACATTTTAGGTACTATTTGGTGCCATTCATTTGATACTAATAAGTACAATTTATTTTGTACAATATCGTACAATTAGTAGGTACTATTTAGTACAATTAATTTTTTATTAGGTACTATTTATTACTATTAATTTGGTATTGATAAGTACAATTTATTTGGTACCATATAGTACAATTTACTAGGTACTATTTATCTATTCATAATTTTTTTTGTACAAATACATAAAGTAAGGTAGAAATGGCGGACTTAATGCTAAGAGCATTATCTATAAGTCAACTAACAGCAAACCAATAAACACGAATGTGGAACAAACAAAGAAAAATGATATTCACATGCATACAAAAGTTTATATCAATAACAACGTGCATTGCATGTATTGCAAATCAAGTAAGAGTTTTTTTATATCGAAACTGCATATTTTAATTATTGAATGAGGTACAAATGAAGTACAATTTTTGGCCATTACTATGAGACCAATTGGAATCTGGTACAGCGTCGCGTTGCCAGGAAGTATACTTCCTGGCAATGCCACAATCAAGTGCGTTTTTCTCTGAAACTATCAGAGGTACAATTTTTTGAGTTAAGGTACAATTAGGTACATTTTATGGTCTTTCATTTGAGGGTATTTAGAAATCTCTACTCCATGGTGGCGTTGCTGGGAAGTATCACACCGTCGACTCGTAGGTAAAGTCGTGATTGGTTGACACTTGATTTTGAGCCGTGCATCCTCACCGGCCAACGTACATAATTATTTATCTCCCTTCAGCAGACAGATTCACCCAGGTGATTTATGTGTACCCTTAAGTAGATTAATGCACCCAGGCTAAAAGCAACCTCATTATCACCAGCCTATTCATGTTTCAACTGCTGGGGCATATTAGGCAATAGCCAGAAGAACAAATAATGTCGGGGAAAAAGTGAAGTTCGCTAAAATTTGTAGTGATTACTAGTAAAAAAAAAACAGGTGCAAGTGATTTTCGACCATATTGACATTTATCAAAATAACTGTTTTTAATGAAACAACAAAGTTTGTGAACAAAAATATGGGAAAAAAACAACCGAATTTCAAAGTAAATAAGACGACTAACGCTTGCGCCGATCTCGGCAGCAAGCAGCAGTGCGCTCCAAGTTGAACCGTAATGGTATGACCAAAAGGCTCAATTTGAAGTGAACGGAAAATTGTCGCGACCGCATAGCTGTGCGGAAGCATACTTTTAGGCTGCGTTCAAACGATAACACACGACCCGACCTCAACCCGAACTCAACTTAAACTCAACTCAAACTCACCTCAACCACAGCCCACCATGAAATACATCGCTTACAATTTTGAGTCTTATGACACTTTAATAAGGTCCTGTGTAATGTCCAGGTGAGTTTGAAGTGAGTTCTGTTTGAGTTCGGTTTGAGTTTGATTTGAGTTTGGGTTGTGTACGGGTTGAGTTTGAGTTGAGTTCGGGTTGAGCGCGGGGAGGGTGCAGTTGCATCGACAAAATAAAAAAAGAGCTTATTAATGTGTCATAAGTTTCAAAATTGTAAGTGATGTATTTCAAGGAGTAGGCTGCGGGTGAGTTGAGTTTGAGCTGAGTTTGGGCTGAGTTTGGGTTGAGGTTGGGTCGTGCGTTATCGTCTGAACGCAGCCTTACGGTACAGTCAACGGCATGCTGGGCTTCCACAATGTGTCAAATTACTTCAATCATTTTTAAACTTTAAGTCGAACAGTTTAAGGTTCAAAATTCATTATAGATTTTTGACAGTTTTGTACTTATAGCTTGATATGCTGCTGACTGTACTTAGTTTTCTTCTTCATCTTCCGATATAAGTAAAATCATTGCAAAGTCAACCATTTTATAAATTATACGATAGGTATATTTTTTATTTTATATTTTATTTATAGATAAGTATTTATTTCTTAAAAGTCATCAAAATTAATTACGCGTTAGCTTGCACTTGGTTGCTGTATCCAAATACCTACTCTATGCTATGCATTTACAAATTAAACTAAATTGGTAATTTACACTAAATAAAATTTTACACTTAGATTACCTACTGCGTTTCCAAGTCTTATATTACTCTTCGAGTATCTAAAAGATTCTCAATCGACTAGACGCGAGAGGGGGAACACAGCGCGGCAGCAAAAACGACACAGGTCCTACGCCGACGACGCCTCGCAGGCTACTAAACCAAGATTCGTCGTGCGTTTTATTATATATTAATTTTTAAATAAACATAAAGTCACTTTTTGAAAAAGTAACCGTAAAATATTCTGCTATATGTCATTACCTTTTTTTCTATATATTATTTGTGCGTAAGAGATTTATAATCTTTAAGTATTATTCAAAAAACAATGAAAATATTCATTGTCTTTGCACATTTTTATAGTCGAGTGAAAATACGAAAATCGTGTTTTTAACCGTAAAATAATCAAGTTCGATTATGAAACTACAACATATATTTTTATCTGCTCAAAATAAATAATGCTTGATTGTTTAAAACTGAATCAAAAATAAGTTAATTTGCAATATACTGCCCTTAACCTAGTTTTTCGCGATACTGTTCCTACAGAAAAAAAATAGGTGATATTTGCCGAGACCCCCCTCTCCCCCACGCGAGATTGGGTGAGATTAGGCTCGACCCCCTCCCTCCCCCAAATTCTTCATGTAATTAATGGACGCCCCCTTATCGCATAAACAGTATTTTCTAGCCTGTCGTTTAGTTTAATGGACTTTTATTGCTAAAGTAGTCACTTTTCGCAATAAAAGTCATTTAAACTAAACGATAAGCTAGAAAATATTTGTAAAGTGATAAAAAGTAGCACATTGTTCTGAGTGCAGTACAGATAGATAGTTCACAATTTCGTATTTACTTAAGCAATATGATTCTCGTTTCAATGGCGGCGCTAGTGTGCAGACTGCGCCCTCTTAAGGCCAGTATATTCCAAAATATCGAATTTCGCTTGAATTATGATTCGAATTATGTTTGATTCAAAATTAACAATTATTCTTTATTTTGAGCAGATACACAGGTCACAGTACAGCCACAGCTCTTTTGGATGTAATTGATGATATATTGACTGCACAAGATACTGGTCACAGTACAATACTGGTTCTGCTAGATTTCTCTCGCGCGTTTGATATGATTAATCATAATTTACTCCTCTCTAAGTTAGCTTACTACGGTTTCGATGCTGTGGCACTTAGGTGGTTTTCAAGTTACTTAAGTGGCCGTTTTCAACGAGTTATACTTCAGGGCGAGTCTGGTGGTGTTTCAGTGTCTAACGCTATGTCACTTAAATGTGGTGTTCCACAAGGGTCTATTTTGGGCCCTCTTTTGTTTATTTTGTACAGTGCTGACATCATTAGTTCTTTTAAACATTGCAAATATCATATGTATATATGCGGATGATCTGCAAATCTACTTGTCTTTTGATCCTAATGATACTTCTTCAGCTGTAGAGAAAATAAACGAAGATTTATCTAATATAAACACGTGGGTCAAGGCTAATAATTTATCTTTGAATCCACTCAAATCTAAATTTCTTGTCTTGGGTTTCAAATCTCAAATAGATAAAGTTAATTCTTGTAAGCCATTAGTAAATATTGGGAATGATGTGCTTGTTCAAGTGACCGAGGCTAGAAATTTGGGTGTTTTAATGGATAGTAATTTGAATTTCCATAATCACATTCTTGAAACAGTAAAAAATTGTTATTATAGATTAAAGGTATTATATCAAGTACGTCAATATTTAAACGTTGACCTAAAAATAAAACTTTGTGATGCGCTTATTTTGTCTAAACTTAATTACGCAGATACCGTTATTGGTTCATGTTTACTGGGTTACACCAAAAAACTAATTCAACGTATTCAAAACGCTTGTGCTCGTTTCTGCTTTCCCATACCACGACGGGCACATGTAACTCCATTTCTAAACCATAGTAATATTTTAAAGATGGAGACTCGTCGATCACTACATTTTGCATGTCTATTGTTTGGTGTCATAAAGACAGAAACACCTTTTTACCTCTTTAATAAGCTAAATTTTTCGCAGCGTCCGTGTAGAGATATTACTCGGTTGTTGTTCCCTGGACACAGCACAGCTGCATTTCGTGGCAGCTTCAGATATCTTGCCACGAAATGCTGGAATGATATACCACCTCCAATTCAAAATGCCAAAACAATTAAATCTTTTAAGACTAACCTTAAAAACTATCTTTTAAACTTACAAAAAAACGACATTTGATTATGCTGTGTCTCTGCGTGTTTTTGCGTACTCATACATCATTATTGCTTTCCTTGTAAGTCCATTTAAGATACGATGAGCATTTTTGCACGACTTTACATTTTTCACATGTCCATTATGCACAACCTATCTACCGAATGTTAAATTATTATATGTATTTTAGTGAGCACGGAAGATCAGTGTTAGGGTACACTCTTGGGTGCCTTAACTTATGCTGAGTGTGAGCCTTTTTTGTGTTCCATTTAGACTAAGCTAAAAATAATTAAGAAGATGTAATTTGGTCACAAAATAAATTCTTTCTTTCTTTCTTTATTCTTTATAAAAATATTATGTTGAAGCTACATAAACGATCTTGATTATTTTTACGGTTAAAAATACGATATTCGTATCTTCACTCGACTAAAACAATATGCAAAGACAAAGAAAATTTTCGTTAATTTTATATTTTTTGGAAAATACTTAAAGTTTATCAATCTATTCACGAAAAATATATAAAAAAATAGGTAATGACATATAGAAGAATATTCAACGGTTACTTTTTCAAAAAGTGACTTTATGCTCAAAATAACAACAAAAACATTGAAAAAATTAAAAAGTGAGGTTATTTTCATTACTCTTCACACGTAAAGACAGATACAGGGTTTTTGAAATATACTGGCCTTAAGTGTAATAAAATAATGTCTCTTTTCCAGTGAACCTTACATTCCGGAAAATTTAACCGGGCTCACGATGGCGCTGGCGCGAGGCAAAGTCGCCCCTATGGACGTCGTCAGAGTAGAAACAAAGAGTAAGGTAATTAACTACACAATTACATTTACGCGCGTAAGTAGGTAGTAACTATCATTCATGTATTGAATTGTAATAAAACACGGGTACAAGTACGAGGCAAACATCTTGAAATCGGGTGGGAATTGCGCAGAACGCGTATTTTGGATGCGTAGCGATGAGGTACGCGGGCTGCGGCGGGATAGGGGCGCGCGCTATTGGTCGCTCACAAGTGCACATGCGCGAACTTATCCCCCACTCCGTCGAAAAAGTGTCAAGATGTTTGCCTCGCACTTCTACCTACAACCAGAACCGTAGCCAGGAATTCACTTCGGAGGGGTCAAGTCGTGGACCAGAGACAATGAGCAACAATTTTATTTTAAAATGAGCACAAGTAGGTATGTGCATGCCATTTGTATAGGTAGCCAACATAGACTTATTATATTACTAGCGTCCTTTTGAAATCATTGGTAGCCAAGTAGGTATACTTTAAAAAAATACATTTGATAAAAGCCGCGATTACATATCCCAATTTAGCATCCTAGTTAGGTTAGGAACCAATTTAGAGTTGCCACCCATATAAATAAGTTCGATTTTAACAGTTTTGCACAAATAACGGAAAAGTCAACATTTCTTATGATTTTTTATTTTCGATTCTCATCTCCAATCTTAACAATGTTTACCTTTCCGTTATAGTGTAAATTCGCTTTTAAAATCTAACTTATTATACAATATTTTATTGTCAAGTACGGGTGGCAATGGCAACCCGAAATTGGTTCCTAACTAGGATGCTAAATCGGCGTATGTAATCGCGGCTAAGGCATTTTTTGACTGCCAATTTTCCGAAATTTCAGAAAAAAAAAAACATTTCAGCCACTTTGAAAAATGTTCAGAACTTCGATGTCATAAAAGCGAAGTCTACAAGCTCACAGAACCACTAGTAGGCGCATAAAAGTAGCTTTATCTGGACAAAATTAATAAACTCGCAATTTTTATTATTCTATCGGATATTGATATTAAGTGTCAAATATTAATTAGATATATGATGTAAAAAATCCAGGGTGGTACCCCTTTTATATAAAAATCATGAGATTTCGTACACTACCTAACCTTTTCCTAAAAGTAAAATAAGTAACCAAATACCTTGTTTGTATAATTTTAAGGTGCATTCAAATGCCATCACCTAATAGCAAAATTAAACTAAAAGCAAAGTCGCATGTTGGTTTTTTTTCAGAGTATTCATCTAATCTCAATTTCTCGATAAGCCAAAATGGTAACTATGATGCTTGTGTCTTATAAAGCTATAATGCGTTTTACGCCGCGGGCGCGAGAGAAAATTAGGTATCGAAGCGCTACCCACACAGCGATCGACGCACTTGCGCGGTTCACGCACACATCTACGCTTTAACAGTGGTCCGCTTGCGCTCAAATCTCAATCTAACCAAACCCTGAACATCGTACCTGTAGGACCTAAATTACTTAAAATCTTGTTGTATGGTCTGTCCTTAAAATGCATAATATATTTTTATGGTGATTGAATGAATCTTCTTTTTTTCACACATAAATTAGGATTATTCATGATCGTGAACAATCGAAATATTTAGATCAATCAAGGATACAATAAAACAATAAGTAAATTATATTCATGCCTGTATAATTATATATACACAATGCGACTCTAAATATATTTTTACAATTATGTTTTTTTGCAGAATACGAATTAATAAAGATGAAGATGAATTTATTACTTCTCAAATAAGAACAAATTAAAAAATGTATAATACATACCTATCGGTAAAGAAATGTTTTAAGATATAGGTACCTACATGTTGTTAAAACAAAATATGAGATTGACTACAAAAAAAATATAAGAAAACAAATTGACATTATTGTGGATTCATTCGATTTCGACCTAATAATAATAAGTCCTAATAAATAATAGTCCAATCAATAAAGTAGTTGTAGAGTGTGTGAGCGGGAACACGTAGTGTACCAGTATTGTTCTGCCGTCCTATGTCTAAAAAGCGGCTAACCCCAAACAGTTGATTTCGCACAAACGTCAAAAAACGTGGGAAACGATTTCTCTAGAAAAGTATACAACTTACACCAAAACATTTTATAAACTTATGTAGCAGTTTTAAGTGGCTGACTAATTTGACATTTCGGGTCCTGAAAAGTCTTTCAGGCATTTTGTAATTTAAGTTTTTCCTGTGTAGTTAAGTAATTTTATTTATTTTTACCATGAAATACTTGTTAAAATGCGGCTAACCACACCTTAACTGCTTTTTAGCCAAGTAATTCTCAATAACTGCTACATTTCGGAACTGTTATAGAAGTTATCCTAATATGCTAAATTAAAAAGCAGTTAAAAGTACTTAACTTCCTTATAGCTAAGGAAAGGGTTTATGTTTGTGTGCGGATAACCACTTTATAGCTTAGTACTGTGGCTTTACCGCTTTATAACTTAGGATCGCTCGCATCATTTTTTATTTATTTTTAGTAAAAAAGCAGTGGTTGAACTTTTAGTCAAGTTTTGATCAAACATCCACTAAATTGATTCTTATCTTGATCGCGGTTAGTGTCGCATAACTGCTTTTTAGTCTAAATATTTCTAATAACCGCTTTATAACTAAGTTAGATTGCATAATTACTCATAAATTATAAAAGGCTTTTAGGCGGTTAAAGTATCGTAACTGCTTTCTAGATAAGTGTGACAGGATAACGTATTTCTAGACAAGTAATGCTTTGCAAAACAAATACATGATTGGGAAGTTATGGCGCTTTAACTGCTTTTAAGTATAGTATTGTTGAGTTGCCGCTTTTTAGCAAAGGATTAGTATAAAAAACCGCCACTTAGCGGCTGACATGCTTTTCGTATCTTCAAAAGTATTAATGCTAGAAATATGGTTCTTATAGTCAAAGATAGAGAATTCAAAATTACTCAGTATGAATGAAAAAAGTGAAACACGGCCACATGTGGGTTAGCCGCTTTTTAGACATATGACGGCAGTGTTGCTTAGTCTGTGGCGCAGGGCTTGGAAACTGGTAATTTTTTTAAACCGGTTTGACGAAATTATAGGTGGATGTTTTTGAAAAAGGTTCTGTTCCTCTAACCGGTTTTTAAACCGGTTTGGAAAAATATGGGTATTTTTCATTACCTAACCGGTTTTACTTTTCGGCCAGAACAACGAAATTAAGTTAGTGAAATCTGCGCCGTGGTCTCGAACCTACCATTTTTGGTATTTCTACCGAGCCACTCCTATCGTAATACCAAAATGTAAGGGTCAATTCAAAATGGGCGTGAATCGAAGCGAAGTGAAGCGCGCGCATTTGTACTATTTCGACAAAAAAGGCAAGGCAATGTTAAAAATACCTATTAAAAATTCAAAGATGGCAACTTTTTTGTTTTTGGACCGATTTCGGTAAAAGTCGGTTTTTGGTACTATTTTGACAAGAAAACAGCAACGCAATAATAAAGATATAAAAAAGTCCAAGATGGCGGCAAACTTTTTTGTTTTTGGGCCGATTTCGGTTAAACTCGGTTTTTAGTACTATTTCGACAATAAAACAGCAACGCAATAATAAAAATATAAAAAAAAATCAAGATGGCTACCAACTTTTTGTTTTTTTGGCCGATTTCGATGAAACTCGGTTTTTGGTACTATTTCGAAAATAAAACAGCAACGCAAGAATAAAAATTGAAAAAAATCCAAGATGGCGGCCAACTTTTTTGTTCTTGGGCCGATTTCGATGAAACTCGGTTATTGGTACTATTTCGAAAATAAAACAGCAACGCAAGAATAAAAATTGAAAAAATCCAAGATAGCGGCCAACTATTTTGGTTTTGGGCCGATTTCGATGAAACTCGGTTTTTGGTACTATTTCGAAAATAAAACAGCAACGCAAGAATAAAAATTGAAAAAAATCCAAGATGGCGGCCAACTTTTTTGTTTTTGGGCCGATTTCGATGAAACTCGGTTTTTGGTACTATTTCGAAAATAAAACAGCAACGCAAGAATAAAAATTGAAAAAAATCCAAGGTGGCGGCCAACTTTTTTGTTTTTGGGCCGATTTCGATGAAACTCGGTTTTTGGTACTATTTCGAAAATAAAACAGCAACGCAAGAATAAAAATTGAAAAAATCCAAGATAGCGGCCAACTTTTTTGGTTTTGGGCCGATTTCGATGAAACTCGGTTTTTGGTACTATTTCGAAAATAAAACAGCAACGCAAGAATAAAAATTGATAAAAATCCAAGATGACGGCCAACTTTTTTTGTTCTTGGGCCGATTTAGATGAAACTCGGTTTTCGGTACTATTTCGAAAATAAAACAGCGACGCAAGAATAAAAATTAAAAAAATCCAAGATGGCGGCTAACTTTTTTGTTTTTGGGCCGATTTTGATGAAACTCGGTTTTCGGTACTATTTCGAAAATAAAACAGCGACGCAAGAATAAAAATTAAAAAAATCCAAGATTGCGGCCAACTTTTTTGTTCTTGGGCCGATTTCGATGAAACTCGGTTTTTGGTACTATTTCGAAAATTAAACAGCAACGCAAGAATAAAAATTGATAAAAATCCAAGATGGCGGCCAACTTTTTTGTTCTTGGGCCGATTTAGATGAAACTCGGTTTTCGGTACTATTTCGAAAATAAAACAGCAACGCAAGAATAAAAATTGAAAAAATCCAAGATGGCGGCAAACTTTTTTGTTCTTGGGCCGATTCAGATGAAACTCGGTTTTCGGTACTATTTCGAAAATAAAACAGCAACGCAAGAATAAAAATTGAAAAAAATCCAAGGTGGCGGCCAACTTTTTTGTTCTTGGGCCGATTTCGATGAAACTCGGTTTTTGGTACTATTTCGAAAATAAAACAGCAACGCAAGAATAAAAATTGAAAAAATCCAAGATAGCGGCCAACTTTTTTGGTTTTGGGCCGATTTCGATGAAACTCGGTTTTTGGTACTATTTCGAAAATAAAACAGCAACGCAAGAATAAAAATTGAAAAAATCCAAGATGGCGGCCAACTTTTTTGTTTTTGGGCCGATTTCGATGAAACTCGGTTGTTGGTACTATTTCGAAAATAAAACAGCAACGCAAGAATAAAAATTGAGAAAAATCCAAGAGGGCGCCCAACTTTTTTGTTCTTGGGCCGATTTCGATGAAACTCGGTTTTTGGTACTATTTCGAAAATAAAACAGCAACGCAAGAATAAAAATTAAAAAAAATCCAAGATGGCGGCCAACTTTTTTGTTTTTGGGCCGATTTCGATGAAACTCGGTTGTTGGTACTATTTCGAAAATAAAACAGCAACGCAAGAATAAAAATTGAAAAAATCCAAGATGGCGGCCAACTTTTTTGTTTTTGGGCCGATTTCGATGAAACTCGGTTGTTGGTACTATTTCGAAAATAAAACAGTAACGCAAGAATAAAAATTGAGAAAAATCCAAGAGGGCGCCCAACTTTTTTGTTCTTGGGCCGATTTCGATGAAACTCGGTTTTTGGTACTATTTCGAAAATAAAACAGCAACGCAAGAATAAAAATTAAAAAAAATCCAAGATGGCGGCCAACTTTTTTGTTCTTGGGCCGATTTAGATGAAACTCGGTTTTCGGTACTATTTCGAAAATAAAACAGCGACGCAAGAATAAAAATTAAAAAAATCCAAGATGGCGGCTAACATTTTTGTTTTTGGGCCGATTTTGATGAAACTCGGTTTTCGGTACTATTTCGAAAATAAAACAGCGACGCAAGAATAAAAATTGAAAAAAATCCAAGGTGGCGGCCAACTTTTTTGTTCTTGGGCCGATTTCGATGAAACTCGGTTTTTGGGTACTATTTCGACAAGAAAATAGCAACGCAATAATAAATTTATATAAAATCCAAGATGGCGGCCAACTTTTTTGTTCTTGAACCGATTTTGATGAAACTCGGTTTTTAGTACTATTTCGACAAGAAAGCAACGTAATAAGTAATAAAAATATAAAAAATCCAAGATGGCGGCCAACATTTCTGTTTTTGGGCTGATTTCAATGTAACTCGGGTTTTGGTACAGTCAGCGCCAAACTGATATAAGCGTCTAGAGTACTCAAAATGATCTGCGCAGTTAGAATCAAGACGAGGAAGAGACAGAAGTGGATGAAAGAGATATATATATGGATGAGATTATTAGTGCAATGAAGAGCATGAAAAAAGGGAAAGCAGCAGGATATGACAGAATTACTGTTGAAATGCTGAGAGGTGGGAAAGATCTGGTTGCGTCCTGGCTGTGCCTGATCTTTAATAAATGTTGGAACAGTGGCAAAGTGCCGGAAGATTGGCGTAAAGCCGTGGTCGTGCCGCTGTACAAAGGGAAAGGGTCACGGCAGGATGCTAAAAACTACCGCGGGATCAGTCTTCTCAGCATTGTCAGTAAATTGTATGCAAAGGTACTGATTGAAAGAGTGATGCAAAAAACTGATCAGAGTATTTGGGATGTGCAAGCGGGATTCAGAAAGGGAATGGGATGCACGGATCAGGTCTTCTCCTTGAGGTGCTTAACCGAAAAACACCTGGCTAAGCACAAAAAGGTTTACTGTGCCTTTGTGGACCTGGAGAAGGCCTACGATCGAGTTGACAGGAATGAGCTATGGAAGGTGTTGTCCGAATACGGATTGGAGAGCAGACTGATTCATGCACTGAAATCTCTCTATGAGGATTCCCGTGCATGCGTCAGGATTGACGGCGTATACACTGACTGGTTTGGCATCTCTAGGGGTGTCAGACAGGGATGTGTTGCGTCACCATGGCTCTTTAATCTGTTTTTGGACAGTTGTATGAAAGGTCTGAAAGAACGTGACTGTGGGGTTGTGATGAATGGGACTCAAATCAAGTGCCTTCTCTACGCTGACGACCAAGTTATACTTGCGTCTTCTGCGCAAGAGTTGCAGGAAATGATGTCGGTTATGAATGATGATTTTGTGAGAAAAGGGATGAAAGTGAATGTAACTAAGACTAAAGTGATGGTGTTTGAGAGAGATGAAGAAATGACTGACTGTACGGTAATGTTAGGTGGCGAAAAAGTGGAACAAGTCCGTGAGTTTGTATACTTGGGGAGTTTGTTCACAAGGGACGGAAAGAGTGAGGAAGACATAGAAAGACGAGTGAAGAAAGGAAATTCGGTGAGTGGTGCTATACACTCGGTTATGAGTAGCCAAACCGTTTCTGCAAAGGCGCGAATGGCTATTCATAACGGAGTGCTGGTACCGACACTGATGTATGGAAGTGAATCTTGGGTATGGCAGAAGAAGAATGAAAGCAGAATAAATGCGGTAGAGATGCGATCGTTGAGGAAAATATGTGGAGTAAAACTGAGTGATAGAGTGAGCAATGAGGTGATTCGCAAAAGGTGTGGTCTGAAAGATGATATAGTGACAAGAATTGAGAAAGGAATGCTCCAGTGGTTTGGTCACTTAGAGAGGATGAATGAAAGGCGAATCACGAAAGAGATATACTGTGCGAATGTGGAAGGAACGATTGCACGAGGGCGTCCCAGAAAAACCTACGCGGACCAAATAGAGGTTATTATAAAAAAGGCTGGTGTACGCAGTGACAAAAACCGCAGGGCATGTATGAAAAGATTGATGGATATGAATGAAGCGAAAGAAGTGTGCAAGGATCGTAGCAGGTGGCGATCCATAGTCTCTGCCTACCCCCATGGGAAACAGGCGTGAGTGTATGTATGTAGTTAGAATCATCATATTGTTGTAAGCACAAAAGCTATTCAGAATATTTTACTTCTCATTATTTAATATTTATTTGAGCAGTCTAAGTGTTCAAAATATTAAACAAAGCTGTCAAAACTATCCGTCAACAATTTTATAATGCATATGCACAGATAACTTTGACAGCTTTGTTTGCTAAGATAATTTTGAACACTCTGACTTCTCATATGAATATAAAATAATGAGTAGTAAGATATTTTGAACACCTTGTGTGCTTACAACAATAAAATGATTCTAACTGCGTAGATCAAATAGATTTTTGTTTTCAGATCATTTTGACTACTCTAGACGCTCATATCAATTTGAAGCTGACTGTACTTTAATACTGCCCAAGCTTAATTTCTCCCATAAAGGACAAGAATAACGCAATGTAAACAATCAATTTGACGCTGACTGTACTTTAATACTGCCCAAGCTTAATTTCTCCCATAAAGGACAAGAATAACGCAATGTAAACAAAGACAAAAGGTCAAGATGACTGCGAACTAACTTGACTTTGATTTTTGGTTGATTTTGATGTAACTCGGTTGTAAAAAAAAAAAAACAATTAAAGAATTTGGCCGCATCCTAAAATTTTAAGTTTTCTGAGTTTTCTTATCAAAATAGTAACAAAAACCAAGTTTTATCAATATCGTCCCAAAAACAAAAAAGTTAGCTGCCATCTTGGATTTTTTTATTATTGCGTTGCTGTTTTCTTGTCGAAATAGTACCAAAAACCGAGTTTCATCGAAATCGGCCCAAGAACAAAGAAGTTGGCCGCCATCTTGGATTTTTTCAATTTTTATTCTTGCGTTACTGTTTTATTTTCGAAATAGTACCAAAAACCCAGTTTCATCGAAATCGGCCCAAGAACAAAAAAGTTGGCCGCCAACTTGGATTTTTTCAATTTTTATTCTTGCGTTGCTGTTTTATTTTCGAATTAGTACCAAAAACCGAGTTTAACCGAAATTGGCCCAAAAACAAAAAAGTTGGCCGCCATCTTGGATTTTTTTCAATTTTTATTCTTGCGTTACTGTTTTATTTTCGAAATAGTACCAAAAACCCAGTTTCATCGAAATCGGCTCAAGAACAAAAAAGTTGGCCGCCAACTTGGATTTTTTCAATTATTATTCTTGCGTTGCTGTTTTATTTTCGAATTAGTACCAAAAACCGAGTTTAACCGAAATCGGCCCAAAAACAAAGAAGTTGGCCGCCATCTTGGATTTTGTCAATTTTTATTCTTGCGTTGCTGTTTTATTTTCGAAATAGTACCAAAAACCGAGTTTCATCGAAATCGGCCCAAAAACAAAAAAGTTGGCCGCCATCTTGGATTTTTTCAATTTTTATTCTTGCGTTGCTGTTTTATTTTCGAATTAGTACCAAAAACCGAGTTTAACCGAAATCGGCCCAAAAACAAAAAAATAGGCCGCCATCTTGGATTTTTTTCAATTTTTATTCTTGCGTTACTGTTTTATTTTCGAAATAGTACCAAAAACCCAGTTTCATCGAAATCGGCCCAAGAACAAAAAAGTTGGCCGCCAACTTGGATTTTTTCAATTATTATTCTTGCGTTGCTATTTTATTTTCGAATTAGTACCAAAAACCGAGTTTAACCGAAATCGGCCCAAAAAAAAAAGTTGGCCGCCATCTTGAATTTTTATTTTTTTATTATTACGTTGCAGTTTTATTTTCGAAATAGTACCAAAAACCGAGTTTCATCGAAATCGGCCCAAAAACAAAAAATGTGGCCGCCAACTTGGATTTTTTCAATTTTTATTCTTGCGTTGCTGTTTTATTTTCGAATTAGTACCAAAAACCGAGTTTAACCGAAATCGGCCCAAAAACAAAAAAGTTGGCCGCCATCTTGGATTTTTTTCAATTTTTATTCTTGCGTTACTGTTTTATTTTCGAAATAGTACCAAAAACCGAGTTTAACTGAAATCGGCCTAAAAACAAAAAAGTTGGCCGCCAACTTGGATTTTTTCAATTATTATTCTTGCGTTGCTGTTTTATTTTCGAATTAGTACCAAAAACCGAGTTTAACCGAAATCGGCCCAAAAACAAAAAAGTTGGCCATCTTGAATTTTTATTTTTTTATTATTGCGTTGCAGTTTTATTTTCGAAATAGTACCAAAAACCGAGTTTCATTGAAATCGGCCCAAAAACAAAAAATGTGGCCGCCAACTTGGATTTTTTCAATTTTTATTCTTGCGTTGCTGTTTTATTTTCGAATTAGTACCAAAAACCGAGTTTAACCGAAATCGGCCCAAAAACAAAAAAGTTGGCCGCCATCTTGGATTTTTTTCAATTTTTATTCTTGCGTTACTGTTTTATTTTCGAAATAGTACCAAAAACCGAGTTTAACTGAAATCGGCCCAAAAACAAAAAAGTTGGCCGCCATCTTGGATTTTTTCAATTTTTATTCTTGCGTTGCTGTTTTATTTTCGAAATAGTACCAAAAACCGAGCTTCATCGAAATCGGCCCAAAAACAAAAAAGTTGGCCGCCATCTTGGATTTTTTTCAATTTTTATTCTTGCGTTGCTGTTTTATTTTCGAAATAGTACCCAAAAACCGAGTTTCATCGAAATCGGCCCAAGAACAAAAAATTTGGCCGCCATCTTGGATTTTTTTTGATTTTTATTCTTGCGTTGCTGTTTTATTTTCGAAATAGTACCAAAAACCGAGTTTCATCGAAATCGGTCCAAGAACAAAAAAGTTGGCCGCCATCTTCGATTTTTTTCAATTTTTATTCTTGCGTTGCTGTTTTTTGTCGAAATAGTACTAAAAACCGAGTTTCATCGAAATCGGCCCAAAAACAAAAAAGTTGGCCGCCATCTTGGATTTTTTTTTATATTATTGCGTTGCTTTTTTATTGTCTAAATAGTAACAAAAACCGGCCAAGTGCGAGTCGGACTCGCGCACGAAGGGTTCCGTATCAAATAACGGCAGAATCACGATCGTTGTATGGGAGCCCCCCTAAAATATTTATTTTATTCTGTTTTTAGTATTTGTTGTTATAGCGGTAATGGGAGCCCCCCTTAAATATCTATTTTATTATATTTATAGTATATTTATTGTTATAGCGGCAACAGAAATACATCATTTGTGAAAATTTCAACTGTCTAGCTATCACGGTTCATGAGATACAGCCTGGTGACAGACAGACTGACAGACGGACAGCGGAGTCTTAATAATAGGGTCCCGTTTTTACCCTTTGGGTACGGAACCCTAAAAAAACAGAGTTTCATCAAAATCGGCCCAAAAACAAAAAGTTGGACGAATCAAATGAACCGAAACTCGATGGGGTAGCATGGTTTTATCATAGACTTTCTGTGGCCTTCTTCCGGTCCCATCATCTGGCCATGGAAACTACTTACCGACAGAGTACTCAAGGTCCGAACAAATTATCGGACGCGGCTTATGGACGCGGCTTACTGCCGCGGCTGATAAGTGTGCACGCTCTCATAACATCCTGCGTGCCAGATAGCTATCGGACGTCCGATGACGTCATATTAGTCTATGGTTTCGTCCGCGACCTACTACATCCGATAGTTTGCACACCTCAGATCAGCCGCGGCAGTAAGCCGCGTCCGATAATTTGTTCGGACCTTCACTCGTCAAGACGAATCAAACGAGTCTAAACTCGATGGTGTAGCATGGTTTTATCATAGACTTCCTGTGGCCTTCTTCCGGCTCCACCATCAGGCCCTGGAAACTACTTCCCGACAGAGTACTTGTCAAGACGATTCTAACGCGTCCAAACTCGATGGCATACCATGTTTTTATCATACAATTCCTGTGGTCTTTTTCCGGCTTCATCATCAGGCCCTGAATTGGACCCAGTCAAGTAATAACTAATAATTCAAATAATAAAAGATATCGTGAAGTTATTCATAATAATAAGTTACACAGTAAATTCGAAGCATAATCTATAACTTTCATACTTGCCACTATACAATTTTGATCAAGCAAATTGTGAATCGAAACACTGTGCACGAGATTTGTATATGGATACGCTTGAATACGCGGGTGCGGTCGTGGCTCAAAGCGACGTGCTCCTACTCTGACGATCTGGCTGGCACTGAGCTCCGGAGTGCGTGAGCGCGGCTAATATAATTGCAACGCAGCGCTATACAAATTTGTATGGGGATTTCGGCCGAAAAAATAGAGAAGTTTAACCATTATTTTATACAAAATAAAAGTATATTTAAGGGAAAAAAATCACTGTAGGTACTGCACAGTACCTTAAAGCGTATTTTGATTTAAAATTCAATGCGTTTCCGCTATTATTTACGCCAAAAATATGGCCCGCGACAAGCGCTTTTTAGGCGTTTTTAGAGATTTTCTGTTTTTTTTTTACAATCATCTGTAAGGTTTATACACAATTTTATGTCTGTAGCAACTAGAGAAACTCTTTAGCTTGTCGTTTGATTTTTTTGGTGACTACAAGTTTATGTTTTCTATATAAAAAAATGGCCCGCGCAAACCCTGTTTTCCTATTACGGCCCCTTAAGTCAAAAATTAAACATTTTTGTTTTACGTTTTTATAATAATGTATTTCTCAGTAGTTAAAAATCATAACGGTAAATTTTTTGTTTAATAATAGATTTTTGTGTACTACGATCATGTTTTCATCAAAATTAAACATGTAAATGTCACGTTTAAGAAATTTACAATTTAATTGTAAACACGCGAAAGCAAGTAGTGGAGCAGAATTCATGCGATGGGTGCGTGCGGGGCGGAGAACCACCCACCACCGCCGGCGCGCCGCCGCCCGCACGGCGACTATGTTTATAACATTTAACGTACGTAACACTATTAACTATTTTGTGTCGTTTTTAATAAAAAATAAAAATGTTTTTATCAATGGAATCTATATTACATACAGTAAGTTGAAAAACGGGGCCTTCTGGCGCAAAGTGCAGGATAAGCGCGCGCGGGGGGCGGGAGCCGGGGCGCGCTGCAGCCGGTAGTGGCGTGGTGGCTACTTGGCTGTCATCTTGTCGGTTGCCTATACGAGCGAGTTAAATACGAATGAATATATGATAGGTACTTATTTGATTTTACTGTGTTATTATTGTCGTATACAGTCTGACTGATTGATGAGATGACATATTCTAGTACTTATTGGCCTACCTCGTACCGTACCTATCTCTTGCAAAGTTTAAAAACCGGCCAAGTGCGAGTCGGACTCGTGCAGGAAAGGTTCCGTACCAAAAACGGGAAAAAACACGTTTGTTGTATGGGTGCCCCTCTTAAATATTTATTTTAAATTGTTTTTAGTATTTATTATTTTAGCGGCAACAGAAATACATCATCTGTAAATATCAGCTGTCTACCTGTTGCCGTTATTAATTTCGAGCAAAAAAAAGGCAAAAAAATCACGTTTTTTGTATGGGAGCCCCCGTTAAATATTTATTTTATTCTGCTTTTATTATTTGTTGTTATAGCGGCAACAAAAATACATCATCTGTGAAAATTTCAACAGTCTAGCTATCACGGTTCATGAGATACAGCCTGGTGACAGACAGACAGACGGACAGCGGAGTCTTAGTAATAGGGTCCCGTTTTTACCCTTTGGGTACGGAACCCTAAAAAGGTACTATTTAGTAGGTACCTTTTTGTGGGTAAATAAAAAAAACCGGCCAAGTGCGAGTCGGACTCGCGCACGAAGAGTTCCGTACCAAAAAAAGGAAAAAAATCACGTTTATTGTAAGGGAGCCCCCTTAAATATTTATTTTATTTGGTTTTTATTTATTGTTGATATAGCAGCAACAGAAATACATCATCTGTGAAAATTTCAACTGTCTAACTGTTGTCCTTATTAATATAAGGCAATAAAACGGCAGAAAAATCACGTTTGTTGTATGAGAGCCCCCATTAAATATTTATTTTATTAAATTTTTGGTATTTGTTGTTATAGCGGCAACAGAAATACATCTTCTGTGAAAATTTCAACTGTTTAGCTATCACGGTTCATGAGATACAGCCTGGTGACAGACAGACAGATGGACAGCGAAAGCTTAGTAATAGGGTCCCGCTTTTACCCTTTGGCTATGGAACCCTAAAAAGCACAATTACCTTACAGTAAAGAACGGTAGTACCTACTATAATTATGTAGTAAAGTTACTGGAGTAAGGAGTACCTAACACGACTACCGTACCGACAAGACGGTGACATAAATCTTGAAGTATTGAAGTGGGTAGTAAGTAACTGTTGAGAGGAAATTTTACTAAATACCTAGTTATTACTTGAAGTTTTCTGTACATATTGTAAGGTTACTGTATAAATTACTTTAATTATTATTCGTGATGAACCATGTAGTACAACTAAATTTGTGTGTTTATTCCATTAAAAGTACTTAAACGGTAGTTGTAGTAATCGGGTGACTGCAGTCGCCCCTACCACGCCAGTCACGCCACGCTCGCCCCTACCACGCCACGCATAACGTTTAAATATGCGGTGACGGGGTAGAGGCGCGCTCAGTCGTGCTCAAGTCGTCACAGTGAAAGGTTGAACGGTGAAATAAGTGTTTTCAATAAAGTTGTTAAATAAAGTCATAATACCAGATGACTTTGATAAATTTGTCGCGATACGCTATTCCTGCTGGAGAGATACCACTGCTTAAGGTCAGGTATCAGTGTATTATTGTATTGAATACTGTTTAAACTGGTAATACTAGTACTTTCCCATGATATCGAGTAATTGTATGCTTGGAATTCTTGTTAAATACCAAAAATAATTATACAGAGATACAATTAAAACTAGAACTTTTAATTGCCCATGACGTTTTATTTTAATTCCTTTTAACTTCAGAAGTGAGATAAACGAGATTTCTTTAGAATTCTCGCTTATCCTGCCCGCACAAAATAAATAAAATGGAGAATTCCACGTAAGCATACTATGATGATAACTAGAGGGAGAAATTATTTATAGAAATCATTAAAACCCTTAAGTTTTTTTTGTTTTTGTGCTAATCATCTATAACTATTCACTCTAGTGCTCAGAGGCGGATTACGTAGCATTTTTTTTTCACTCTCTCTCTCTAAGATAGTTTTCTCTAATACAGGTTTAGTTTTCATGAAACGTTTTGTTGATACTGATATAATACTAATATTACCAATATTACAGTTAAAGTTGGAAAATAACTGTTCTTTTAAGATCAATTTAGCATTTTCCCATCCCTGCTGTCTTTTTACATTGAATACAAATAAGATCACGTGTCACGTAACATATTGAGCATAGATTACGGATTCTGTACCTACAATCATATAACAATTCAGTTGCCCAATTAATTAAATATGATAAGACCATTCTAAATTTATTGGGTGACAAATAGTGATTATTTACATAAAATTTTGTGCAAGTTTCAGCAATGAAAAATGCATATCGCAAATTGGAAGTTGAGTGCAAGATTCATAGCAACAATTTTGACTCCAACTGATGCTGTTGAGCGTCCACTACGTGGTTACACGAAATTTCAAATTGTAATAGTGATACGAGTGAGGGAGCGGAAGGGAGCCTGACATAGTCGGGCAAAGCCGCAAGCGCTCGGTATGTCTTATTTACTTTCTCTGTTTATATAATTAAGACGCAGCTATGAGGGCGTAAAGCGTCAAACGCAATTTCGAATCGTAATATTTTGCGACACGAGTGAGGGAGCGGAAGGGAGCCTGACATAGTCGGGCAAAGCCGCAAGCGCTCGGTGTGTCGTATATAAGCTGTTTATATATTTTAAAATACAGCTGTGAGAACGTAAGGCATCATCCTTGAGAGGCCGTACAACGCTAGAAGGAATTTTCATAGTAAGAATTATCGAAATTATTGGCATTATCACATTTTTAATTAATAACAAATAAACTATTTCTTATTAAAAAAAAACTGTTATTAAGAATAACTAGAAAGCTAGCTACGTTTTTTATATTATGTTCCGAGACTATAGGTCTATTATTGGTTATCATATCGATCGATAAATTAAGTAATACTGTGTAATCTTTGTTCAAAATTGTACAATTTAAGACGCAGCTGTGAGAGCGTAAGACGTCCGTAGTAACAACTAGTAAAATATTCAGACGGCAATATCTTGAGTAAGGAAGCGGGCGCTTGAAAGTCAGCTACAGTCGCAAGCATTCGTGCTGGTTTATACGATATCAAGAGTCATAACTTAGGCTTAAGACAGACTTCATCGATGAATATACTTATTTGAAAAGAATTGCAATAGATTGAGTTGATAACATTAATTTAAGTTAGTTTTATTGATTATTAAATAAAGAAAAAGTGTGTTTACGCAAATGCTTAAAGAGAAAAATATAAATAATTCGAAGATAAAGAAAGTCTTAGGTAGACTATAACTTTTCTTGGACATGAAGCTTGCTTCTCAATATCTCATTTTTCAAAATTTATCAGAGCATTATCAAGTGAATGCAATTATAATTGTCTGTTGTAAGAAGTAAATACCTAAGTAATAAAATCATCTAGAGTAGGGTTGACTTTAGTACGTACGAGGCTTGAATCTGATAGCAATCTTTATCTTAATTAATAACCCACCTGTTTATATTATTTAAACGTTTTGCTATGTTAGATGTACATAGTCTAAATACTACACGCTACTATACGCTACATACTACTACATTAAGTATGTAGCGTGAAAAAAAACTGTTTATGTATTTGGTTTTTGAACATGCAACTCATGCAAGTTCTCTTAATTTTGTTCCACTTAAATTTATTTTTTAATAACTGTTCTTAGCCATATTGTTTGACAAGCAAGTAAAATTATTGCGAACATCCGTAAGGTAATTTTTAACAAGTTTTCTAGATTATAATTATTATAATCATTTCTTTTAAATCTAAATCATCAGAATGTTTTATCATCGTTATAAGTATTATTTTACTGTTTTGTTTATATTATTTTTCTTAGTTAAAATGATAGATATAGATGCGACGAACGCACACTAAAACCAATATAAACATAAGTACTCTAGATATTTGCAGTACATAACTTATCCATACTTACTTGAAAAATCCCTAACATGTCCTGGGTTTGCTGGAACCTGCAAGAAAGCTATCTGAAAGATAAATCCAGTTCTCCTTACAATGATTTAATTAATAACTCCTCTGCAACTCTTTTGTGAGTACAATAAAGAGCAAATAATTAAGTATGCTGAATGTAAATCCTCTTTAAATGTATTTACTGCAATGCAACTAATTGAGTCCAATGAGTCCAGCCATGTATTATTGCCAATTATGGCTATACCTACCGTTCTTTTAATAAACTAGTAATTCAATTTCAAATATTATTCTTATTAATTTTACTACACTATGATCAGCTCGTGCATCTGTTGCCAAGTCATTTAATGAGTAATTAGTAAAACATAGAATGTGATGCCATTTATAATGGTGTATTGAGCGTATATATTTTTAAATGGCCATTGTGAGCAATGACCTACTCTACTGAAGTTTACCGGTAGTAAAAGAAAAATAATAAAATTCATTTATTTCAGATAACAATTATTGATCTAATTTGATAAGAAAAAAAAATTGAACAAACAATAAATAAAAGAAATAATTACAAATAAATCTTAAAATAAAACTATATTCATAATACACAATAATGCAACAGTAATTTTACTATACTTAATATTAATTCTAATTCTTCCTTCACATTCCTACAAATGTTATTGAAAAACAAAACTATTGTGCTTTGTATTTCGTAATCTGATATGCAATAAGCAAATCACTTTTGTTTTGTAGATTTTTTTTGTCTGCGAATAGTGCCATTTAAATACTGTGTGTTAATATTTCAAGATAATAAAACTAAAGTGGAATAACATATATTTCTAAAGCATTCGTAGGTGGTAAGTTAAGCCTAATGAAGTATCTTTAAATTAATCAATGTACATGTATTATCTTAGTACTTGTTACAATATTGTTTATAATATGAAATAAAGAATTTTTAAATGAAAAAAATGAAATGAAATTTCGTAATCAATGATACAATTTCTAGACAAAATAATTATTTTCGTATTCATTGCATTTTATCTCCGATACCGGATTATTACAATTTTAACATAATTTTCTCACGTCAATCATGTAGGGGTGACTTGACCTGTTATTACACCCTTATATTTGTTGGCACTCTAAACTTAACATAAAAAAACATGAATATTATTCGATAAACTGTGTTACCTAATTATGGAAAAAACTCAATTATAATGTTTTGGCATATTATCTTAATATTTAATGAGAAATTAGAACCTTATTTTCAATGATCATTTAATGTATTTTTTTAATCAAATAATGGAAATAATAATAATAATTTATGTCATAATTCAGATATTACAATCCATTTTGTTAGTAACAATTAACTTAAATCCTATGTTAGTATTCAGGACAAATTTGAAATTAAATAATTCATAAATAATAATGAAGTTTTCTATAAGGCTTCAAAAAATTGGCCCTATTCCAATAGTCGAAAATAAAACTTCTAAGTTGTACCTGTACTTGGTGAAAGCATGCCAATATTTTAATAAAGGTACTGAGAATAATACCTATAATTTTATTAACTGTTGCCTATTAAATTATTATTGGCGTAAGGTGTACCAGTAATTTGATCGGTACATGCCAATAATAGGTTGAAGGGTACTAATGAATGGACTATGGGTTTATTTATTTATACATAATATGATGGTGTATGTGTGGTGGTAATAGCTTAAAACGACATACATACAAAATACAAAAAAAAAGAGAGAATCCGTATTGTGTATTGCGTTGCGTGTAGCACCCACTATGTTTATTTCAAATAGAGCTACTAAAATCAATAGGCAAAATTTATTGTTTCGGTTTATTACTCTAAATACCAATAATTGGGTAATTTACCCTGCCTTTTCTATTTGAGAAATTCAAGGCGATCCATAAACTAGGTGAAACTTTTCACAAAACAATTAAGTAATTCTGTAGACTAACGCACGGTCCTGGTGATGACAGTGCTCCTCATTAAAATGAAATAATATTAAAAAGAAAAAAAAATCCTTTTATCATGATTTTTCTTGTTCCTCATGACTGAGGGTCGCGATCGCGATAGAATGAAGTAACTACTTACTTAGTAGGACAATTCAATCTGCTTTTAGAACACATTATATTGGGCACCGTAGGTACTGAAAAAAAAACTTAAACCAGATAGTAAGGGTGGTGCTTGTGTGGGATTATAGCTAATTACTTTTGTACATGGATTGATAATACATAATGTGATTTGTATTTGGACTCTGTGTGCCCGCTATGGGAAGTAAGATTACCAAAATACTGATTTCTAAAATCATTTATTACTTAGTGTTTATTCTGATCGAGTTTTTAAAATGTGCAGTTATATTCAAGGAAGGTACCTCCACATAACGTACTGTGTGTATAGTGGAGTCACTTCTACGATATCTAAACTTCTCTTTAGTACATATTACATTTACATATCCATTATATAGGGAAGTATGCTAATGTATATAACTAAACAAAAGGTTAACCTGGTTAAATTAGTAAGGGTAAATTTAAAACCATTACTAATTTAAAAGACCTTCAGAATACTTTGTAAATAAAATAAAAAGTTTTTTTTACCTTGCTGTAATGTAGAATGCTATTTTTTATTAGTTCAAGAAGTAACAAATTTTACTCTTACTGAGTTGTGTCACGAAATACATAATAGTACAAGTGTTATGTAGGTACAATAACTACTTAAAAGAAAGAAAACTTTTTGCAAATTGATGATTAAATTATTGAATATCATAATAGTTTATGACATGTGTCACTGAAATATGCTTTTTCTGTCACTGTGTTACACTAATTGAAGCACTGGGTGCACCCCAAAGTTATCTCAGGGCAAATTTTTATTGAAACGTCTAATCCATGTAATTAATGCTGCCCATAGCCATAGCGCCGCCGCGCGTGATTTTTTAATTAATATGGTATAAAAATTATAAAAGTATTTCAAGCATTACAAATGGTATGAGAAAGATATTACATTCAATATAGTATTTAGTAATAAATATATATATATATATATACATACATATTTACAGAAACGATTACTTCAATTTTCTATTTTAATGATGAGCCTTTTATAGCGTTTTGATGACTTTTTGTTGATTGTTGTTAGTAGGTATTTTTCTAAACTAAGTTTGTAGTACGTAACTAATGATTCTAAGACTTAAGTAAATAAAATAAGTTGCAATAGCTAATGATAAAAAAATATTTCTAAGTTTGCAATCTTTATAATTCGGTGCAATGAAATATTAACCCCTTAGCAATTTATTTAAGGTATACATCCATTTTTAATTTCTAAAGTATCTTGTAATTATATTAATGAATTTTGATGTTGATAATCTATCGTTAAACAAGCTATTGCTCGTGTTTATAACGTGCTCGGATGAAATGCCATACGACTATATTTTTATTGATGTAAACAGAGTTGAATTGAATTGTAAAATTTTAAGTTTAATTAAATTAAGTAATCTAATTACGTTAATTGTAGACAAATAAATGTCACTTTATATACATACCCTTTCTCTAACGGGATGTTTTCTGAATACCTACTTATGTATAAATAAAAACGTAATTACGTTTTGTGTCATGCAATAAATATTTGTAATGTAATTAAATAATAATTATGACTTTCGCAAAAATGCGAAATATTTTGTTGGAAGGCTGCTATTTTTCTTCTAATAAAATGATGTTTTTATTTAAGAATATTTTATGACTAATTGAATGGATGTACTCAGAGTTATAAAAGATATTGTTTTACGCGATGGGACTCGCTCTAGCAGGATGGCCGACTGTAAGGTTACTGTATAAATTACTTTAATTATTATTCGTGATGAACCATGTAGTACAACTAAATTTGTGTGTTTATTCCATTAAAAGTACTTAAACGGTAGTTGTAGTAATCGGGTGACTGCAGTCGCCCCTACCACGCCAGTCACGCCACGCTCGCCCCTACCACGCCACGCATAACGTTTAAATATGCGGTGACGGGGTAGAGGCGCGCTCAGTCGTGCTCAAGTCGTCACAGTGAAAGGTTGAACGGTGAAATAAGTGTTTTCAATAAAGTTGTTAAATAAAGTCATAATACCAGATGACTTTGATAAATTTGTCGCGATACGCTATTCCTGCTGGAGAGATACCACTGCTTAAGGTCAGGTATCAGTGTAT